>CM073476.1:12500-762500 GCA_037074535.1 Gleditsia sinensis | reverse complement strand
CCAAGCTCCATCGGATGGTTCCTGGTTTGTTTTTTTCAAAGTCTTTAGATTGTGAGTTGTGTCAGCTTGATAAACATACTTGAGCTTCATTTTCTAGGAGTGTTAATGATCAAGAAGCATTTCCTTTTGAACTTGTTCACTTGAGCCCTAGTCATGTGAGTTCTGTTCTTGATTTTTAGTATTTTGTCATGTTTATTGACAATTATTCTTGTTGCACTTGATTACTTTTGATTAAAAGTCATTGATAATTATTTTCCAGATTTGTCAAGTTTTGCACTGAAATTCAAACACAATGTGGCATACCTAATGGTATTGTACAAAGTGATAATTCTCATGGATATTCTTCTACAACTTTTTAAAATTTTACGACTTCATAGGGAATTTGATGGGAACTCAAATATAGGAATTAAAATAAAGCACTATGATATTCAAATAATAGCAAGTTGAATTAACAGAAATCGCAGAGAGGAATCTAGATACTGAAATTCAGATATCACAAAAGGAAATTGCAAACAGAATGAACAAAGAAAGGCAGAAGATAAGTCCTGGCACTAAGCAACCAACAGCTCCCCTTTTGTCTCAAAACTTTCCATACCTTTTCCTCCCCAACGACCATCCATATGCCTCTTTCTCAACCGAATACACCCTCTCTCTCTTCCATCTCACTCCTGCCTCCTTCATAACAAACCCCTACCTTCTCACGTGCTTGATCACTTCTTTCATATGCCTTCAAGGGCCTGGAACTTGGAATGCTGGGCTGGCCACTTTCGACTTCACCTTCATAGCTTCTAGTATCAAGCCCGTTAGCCTACCTATTTCTCATGGGCTTTCCTCTCCTTGTATACACCTTGGGATGAAATTGGAGAGTCCAATTTCCATCAGAATTCTCCATCAATCCTTATGTACCCAAACCCTTCAACAAAATGGGGTTGTTGAAAGTAAGAATCATCATCTCATTGAAACCACTAGCACTCTGTTGTTGCATAATCATGTGCCTCCTCATTTTTGAGAGAATGTTGTTCTTACTTCATGGTACTTGATTAATTGCATACCTTCCTCTATTGCATAATCAAAAACACTATTCTCTTTTATATCCTGATCAACCTCTTTACTCTTCCTTTGCATGTTTTTGGTTGCATTTGTTTAGTTCATAAACCCTTGGACAAGATAAGATTTGCGCCAAAGCCATCAAGTGTGTGTTTCTTGGCTATTCTCGTCTTTAGAAAAGGTATTGCTGTTAGTCTCCGATTACCAATCTCTTCTTTGTCTCTACTGATGTTACTTTCTTTGGATATTCCGTTTTCTTTCTTATCTTGGTGGAACCCCCTAGTGTGATTGAGGTACTTTCTATCCCTACCATTAGCCCTCCTACTATTCCTTCTCCACATTGCCCACATCTCAATCCTCCTATGCGATCGACTATAATAGTTAATAACTCACATCCTATTCCAATGCCTTTACCTACCCAAAAATCTCCACTTGGTATGTGGAAAGGTATTCTCTCTACTCAAAACCCTCATCCTATTTATAATTTCTTCTCTTAGCATAGTTTATTTTCACCCTATTATGCTTTTACATCCTCTTTGTCTTCTACTTTTGTGCCCAAAACTACCAATGAGGCTCTTTCATATCCCAAGTAACATCAAACTTTGATTGATGAAATGAATGCTCTTCATTTCAGTGGTACTTTGGGATTTGGTTCCCCTTCTGTATAGCAAGACTGTTGTTGGTTGTCGTTGGTGTACACGGTGAAAATTGACCCTAATGGACAAATTGACCGCCTTAAAGCATGCCTTCTTGCTAAAGGTTATACTTAGATCTTTAATTTGGACTATGGTGACACTTTCTCCCTAGTGGCTAAGATTTCCTCGGTCCCTTAATTCTTTTTATGGTTGCCATGCACCATTGGCCTCTTTAAAAAAAATGTCTTCCTTCATGGTAAGCTTGCTAAGAAAGTGTATGTGGAGCAATCTCCTACATTTGTTGCTCAAAGGGAGTTTGGGTAAGCAATTCCCTCAAGCATGGTTTAAAAGATTTAGCACAATTGTTCAAAAATTTGGACTAACTAGGAGTGGTTTAGATCATTCAATTTTCTATCAACACACTTCTCATGGTCGTTGCATCTACTTAGAGGTCGATGTAGACAACATTGTTATCGCAGGTAGTGACTAAGATGGCATTCAATTGTTGAATGAGTTGAGCAAAAATCCATGTCCAATGATAACCATATAAAGACTAGCTAGAGTCGCAAAACAAAACAACAGAAATAGAAATATGAAGGCATCCATCAAGCTACTCTAATAACCATCAGCAGCCAATATTTGTAGATATGTGGACAATCAATTGGTCAAGAAAATCCCTCAAAGCAGTTCATAAGGTGGTGCAGCTGTGTGCTGAATTTAAGGCTAAAATACAAATTAGAACACATTCTTCAGACCTAAAGAGGGTCTATCAAGTCGAGAAGCATCATGGGAAAATTCCACCAGAAAATATGTCTTACTCAAGGAGGTCATCCTTTATAAACTGATTGTTTAGCTAGCGGTTTACAAGAAATAGGCTCTAATGCTTTACAAAGAGAAATAAGTTAATGATTTCAATGCAGGAAATCCATAAAGTTTGCATCATAACTCAACAACTAATCTATTTACAGCAAATAATGGAGTTGACAAAATATTCCATTAGAATTATAATTTGAACACCAAGCTTCAACATCATTAAAGTGCATAAGATACTTGAATACTAGGGTTAGCTAATGTACAGTATTTCAGCGGGCCCCCTGTATAAAATAATGATGACAAATGTTGAAGAAAGCGCACCAGTTTCAAAACATCAAGAGCAGCAGAGGCAACAGTATGGGGGCCCCTCTTCTTCATTGATGCTGAATTGCCATGACATCGCAGGTCTACTAAAAGAAACTATCAATAGAAACAAAATGCACAAATAAGATTCAGATTAATGTAAATCTAAAATGTTCTTGCATTCCATCCTGCTGCAGCAAAACCCAAAATAATTCATCTGAAATTGTGATACCGAGAATACAAACCCGTACCCAATATTACCTAGAATAAAGCATAAAAGTGTACAGCAAATTACCTGCCACGTAGGAAACTCTTGCGCCAGTCTCTGAGCAAAAGTTCCTGCAATATCATTCTTTCAGATTAGTTTCAAAGGCATAGAGAGAGAGAGAGAGAGAGAGAGAGAGAGAGAGAAATGCAATTGCATCAGGTAGAACACCTTATTGCAGCAAGATAAGTCATACACATTGTGTGTGTGTGTGCGCACGCGCTTGTGTGTGTATAAATCTCAGGGTGATACAAATTATATCATAAAAAGGCCCATGAATAACATGTAAAACACTCACCCCAGTTTTTCCTGCTACCTAAGATCCCATGTAGAAAAACAGCTGTTGGTGGATCAGGTAAAGACCTGTCCATAACTGAACTCCATCTCACCTGTATACCAAAATATTCCCGTATATTAGTCTTTTATAAGTGATTTGCTACCATATTCTCTTTGTAGCACTATTGATGAGAAAGGTTCCATCTAGATTCAAAAGACAGAAACATTAATAAGGTTCAGATTAATGAGCCTCATGAACTTCTTAAAGATGCAGATTGACTCCCAGACCATAACTTTTGCAATTGTCCAACTTTTAACAATCTTTTCTAGCAACATTCTGATACAGATCTTAATCTTTTTTATTAAAAAATGTAGTTATTTGACAAATTAATAATCTATTTAACCATATTAGTTAATAACTAATGATTTTGTACTAATTACAATTTTTCCCAATATATCAGTAACTAGTACCATTAGACTATTTGGAAGGTACTAATTTAACCATTGCAAAGTGACAATTCAAATTTCAATTTGAAGTCAAATTCAATAATGAGTAAACTAACTTCTCTTTCTTAATTTCAGACATTCGGCTAAGTGTTAAGATATAATGAAGAAAAGAAGAAGAAAGTAAAATAAAAATAACCAGGTCAGTGACTCAGTTACTGTCCAATTCTATGGATGAAATAGCATTAGTTCCTTTGACTGTACCGTTCAAATGTCCAATATATTTTTGGCGAACTACTGATCAAAATTCTAGTGGTTTTTGAAAGTTGAAACATTCATTATTTCAAAGAGACATGATATACTGTCAAATTAATCATGATTTTAGGAAGATATAGGTGAGGCTCTACTGCAGTAAATAACCAAGCAGTTGCAACAATTTAGGTTATTAGTCCGCCACCTCATGTAATGGAAATCTAATGGCCCGTATTCAGCCAGAACAATCTCAGCTATTATGGTAAGGTTGACCATTCTAATATTAAAGTGGCGCAATAGTTGCCATAAACTGCTGCAAACTCCAGGGTAATGAACTGCAGCAGAGCCACACCCTTAACATTCTACAAGAATCATTCATTCTGATTGGGCAACAATTGACACAAGATACAAAAAGAAACCAACCAAAAAGACAAGGACCTAACCTAACACCAAAGACCAACTAAACACAATAGCATTGAAGAACATTGCAGCCACTGAAGACTAATTTTCTCACATTGCCACCTAAAAAGCTTTTAATAGAACACAAATTAACACTCTAGCTACAAATCATCTTAGATGTACTTGAGAATGAAGAAACAGATATTACTTACAAGTGCTCCTTGAATCAGATCATACGCCTGCAAAGCAACAGCATTTTTAGTTGAAAGAAACAACAATAGAATTAAATGTATTTTCTCAAGTATTTTGGAAGTCCTCCTTCTGGCATCTACTCACTAAATTCATGGTTTGCTTTCTTTATAACCAAGAAACTATGATAAACTTTTTGTCTTTTTGTTGTACCATCTACCTACCTTTCAGTGCCAAGAAACCATTGTAAATTAATCTAAGATAAAAGTGTATGCAAAGAGCAGTCCCATTACCAAGATACTAGAAGAAGAGCTGACCACATCACCCTTCTGTCCTAGTTTTTCGTCCACTAATGCCATTGATATTGTCTGGTCTTTGACGGCCCTACTACGGCAGCTAGGAGCCAACCGACAGACATTGAATTTATCATTCTACAGCAAGAATCAGAATAAACAGAAAAGTCACAAAAGAGAACTTCCAGTGCCCCATAAGCTCATCTTAGAGTTAAGTCACTAAGTTGGTAAAATCAATTTTTCCATTGGCAGATTGTGATTATAATAAGCAGTTCATAACAAACCAACTGAAAGAAAATAGCAACAAAACAAACAAAGAGATGCTTATGCACCAGAAGATTAATTTAAAGACAGAGCCTCTAAAATTCATGACACCTCCATCTTGCTAATGCTAGCAGTTTCTATCTTCCACGTATAAAAACGAAATCCATGTTATGTGCTGCTATGGCACATAGCAACAAAAAACATGGCAAAACCACTTACAATAATATATAATGATATTACACAGCAGGTCTTGACCTTGACAATCTTACAATAAATGTTTCTATATTTAAAGAAGGCACATAGTCCTTTAATACTGAGGCAGACATATTATACATGTTCATATGCAAGTCATTATATGACAAACGAAACCTTTAGTAGACCTATTTGTAAAGAAATCATAACATATTATACCATACATGTGCTTGGATAACAAGTTGCCCAGGTAAACCTATAACTTAAATTGGCAGAACACCTATAGCATAGACTCTTCTTTAAACAAGGCGATGAATAGCAAAAGCACAGCTCCGTCACTGGCTCAAGCACAACCAAGGCAATACCACTAAGCAAATATCATATACCAAGACATGTCCCTTACATTTTCACATTGATAAGCTCACCTGTCACTACCTTTCATAACTCCAAGTCTACCTATATCAACCATTTTATTGTATGTAACAGTTTTAAAAGATCAAATAAAGGAGATTTCAAATGTTTCTGTTGTACATTAAATCCAGAGATAATTGATGGCGAACGGAGTGTTAATGTATAATTTCCCAGTAAATTCTTCTCATTCATTTTTTAGATATTTTTCTTGCACTACTACTTGATAATCAATACTAATTGATGACGAACAGAGTATTAAATTTAAACCGCATAGCATATATCGAGATTCGCCAATGCATCAATATTGACGTAAACAAACCAAAAAGAAAAAAAGAAAAGCATAAGAATGAACGTAAAACGTACCTCGGAAAGCCGCAAAATCCTCGACACAGCCTTCGAATTCCTCCATGAATTTGACACAAAACTCATTTTCCTCCCCGAAAAACTAACCGCGCCGCCACTGGTGCAGCACGGCGGACAATTCGGGATGGCCGACATTTCGCCGGAAAAGTCACCGTCTCGATGCACAATGATATTGGAACGGAAGTGAAATGCGCGACTCAGATCCCACTGAGAAAATCGAGAGAGAGGACGGAGACACCGAGAGATGCGGTGTCCCGAATCTCCGTAGCGGAAAATTAGAGAGAGAGAGAGGGAGCGAGTTTGGCGTGAACCCTCTCGTTTATTGAAACCGGTTTTATGCGGCAATTGAAAGAAAGTGTGATGTGAAAAGACCAACACCGTCCAACGCTCAACGGCTACGGGCCAGTGAGTCAGTGACGCGACGTTTAACATGTGCGGAAATTTCACATGGATCGGGTAGTTGGATGACGGATCACCCACCTCCCTTGTGAAGACACCCCCAAAGATGGAGTTTGATTTATAAAATATTTTATTTTTAAGAAATTATATTTTTTAAAATAAAATTAAAAAAATGAGATAAATTAAAAAATTAAAAAAAATATTTAATTATCATTTTATTTTATATAAATGATTTATTGTATTACCATAAAATTTTTATTTTTTAAAATATTTTTAAAAATATAATTATTTTTTAAAAAATATCTTTAAACAAAATTTTTAAAATAAAATGAATGATAAATAGGATGATTAAAAAAGAATAAAAAAAATATAAAAAAATTTGACTAAAAAATAAGAAATAATATTTCTTATTTAAAATTTAGTGGCCAGAATTTAAAATTTAAAATTTAAAAATTAAAATTTAAAGTTTAAAATTTAAAAATTATAATTTAAAAGTTAATATTTAAAATTTAGAGGTTTTAGAATTTAAAATTTAGGAGTTAAGTTTTAAGTTTGAGAGTTTAGAATTTAAAGTTTTGAAATTTAGAATTTAGAATTTAGAGTTTATAATTTTAAAATTTAGAGTTTATGATTTAAGATAATGGTTAGAGTTTTAGAATTTAAATGTTAGAATTTAGGAGATAGGATTTAGAGTTTAAAGTTTAAAATTTAGGACTTAGGGTTTAAAAGTTAAGATTTAGAGTTTTGGGGTTGGAGTTTGAAAATTCGAATTTAAGATTCTGAAGTTAAATTTAATATTTAAGATTTAATAATTCGAATTTAAGATTTAAAAATTAGATTTAAAGTTTAAGATATAAAATTTTAAGATCAAGTTTATGATTTAGAGTTTATGAATTAAAAATTAAGATTTAAAATTTAAAAATTAAGTTTAATGTTTAAGATTTAGGATTTAAAATTTATAGATTTAAAATTTAATATTTAGAGGTTAAATTTTAAAGTTAATTTTAAGAGTAATTTTATCATTTTATTTAAAAAAAAATTATTCTCATAAATTTTTTTTATTCCTAGTCTCATAGGTGAGTAAAGTCATTCTCTTCGCTAAAACATTTCTTATTTTTATATTCTAAAAGTAATTTTTATTATTTAAGAAAACATGTTTGGTTTGCGCGAACATATAATTGCAAAAAATGAAAACAACCAAGGCCTTAATTTTGAATTTTATAAAAACTAAAAAAAATAAAAATATTTTTGGTTATTTATTTTTATTTTTAAATAAATTTTTGGTGAATAATTACACACGGTAAAGAACACACGTCAATAAATGAGTTAGTTTTTTTAAAAAAAAGTTGACTATATATAGTGATGTTTTTTATTCTCTTAAATTCATTCGGATAAACATGATAATAAAAATTATAATATGTATATAGACCAACAATATTGGAAAAACAAAGCTAAGCAAGCAAATTAAGAAAATAAATAGACCAAACTTGCACTTCTAAACATAACCAACTAACAACTATAATTTACTTTAAACCAATTGTGCCACGTTCCCAATTAGATTCTTGCTAAGAGTTAACCAACGCTCCTAAGTTGGCAACTCATTAAGTTTTGATTAAGTGTTCCCTAAAGTTATGTTTGGGTGGGATAATAGAGGGGAAGAAAAAGTTATATGATATATTTTCTCTAGTTGGGGAGTTCAATTTTAATTAGAAGTGAAAGAAAATAAAAGATTTCCGATTAACCTTCATTTAGGAAGGTTATATGAAATCCTTCTCCTGGATTTGAGAGTTGAGAAAGGAAGAAAAGGAACTAAAAAAAAATGACTTCCAAATTATTGGCTTCTCTTCCAAAACCTTTCAAATTGGAATAACTTCCAAATTATAAATGAATGAGGACTTTGAAAAAGTTAATTAAAAATTCTTCATTATCCTACCCTTCTTATAACAATTTTCAAATAAGAAATTTTTTTAATAAAATCTTCTTTTTCTTATCCTTCTCCAACCAATTTAAAAGTATTTCTAATAAAAATTCTTAACCTCCATAAAGACTTGCTTATCGTGAATTATGCCCACAATAACATTAAAGTGGCATCAAATAATTAAAATATTTTAAGCACCGTTATTTTTATAGACAATAGTATTTAAATATAAATTTTTTTTATTATATAATTTTATTATTTTTAATTAATATTATTAAAAATAAATTTATATTATTTTAAAAAATTTATTTATGTATTTATTATTTTAAAATTTATACTAACAATTTTATTTTACTTAAAATTTTATATTAAAATATTATTAATAAATATCATATTAATTATATATATATATATTATTTTAAAATTAAAATATAAATTAATTATATTTTAAATTAAAATATAAATTAGTTATATTTTAAATTAAAATATAAATAAATATAAATAAAATATAAAATAATTTGTGAAATCTATTTAATAAATTTTTTAGAGTTGTACTATTAGAGTATATAATTATTTAAAATAATGCTCAATTGTTTAAAATAAAAAAAATGATAATATAATAATATTAAATTTACTTAAATAATTTTAGAGAATATCACTATTGTTGATGCCGCTGGACCATACTTCAAAGACTTTCAAAAATAAGTATTTCTAAAATTGAATTTATCGCCATCGTGGATCCTTCCAGCTTAACTACAGTGAAGGAATTTCAGAGTTGATTAACATTTTTGGCTAGTAAGCCAATTAAGATAGAATGGATTCAAAATAATGTTATTGCATGGATCAAGCTTATAAATTCTCCTAATTTTGTCTATTAAATAATAGAGTAAATTATATTAATTTCTTTTAAAATTTATAAATATTATAGTTATACTCTTTTTAATTTTAAATTGAGACATGAACTTTCTTAAAAATTTATAAAATTTATACTCACTTCCTTACGTTCTTTTTAAATTACATTAAATTTTCTTATTTTAAATTTTCATAAATATTATTTAATGTTTTGATGATTTGTATTACATTAAATTAAATTATTTATGAATTTTTAAAATAAAATATGTATAAAGTATAGATTTTATTAATAATTTTATGAATAGAGAAGAGTTTTTTTGTATGAATTAAAACAAAAAGAATATAAGTGTAATTTTTATAAACTTGTTATTCTAAATAATGTTTAAATACTTGAAAAGGTTAAACTAAATTGTCAAATTGCAAATATTTATCTATCAAGATTTAATTATGAATAATTAAACCGTAAAATGAGTAAGCCTTTGTAAATTGAAGGCCTATTCCTTACGACACTAACAAATTCTTAATTTGTAATATTGTCAAAATAAATCACTACCCACAAGCCAACCCATTTAGTTAGTTCATTAGACAAGTTTCAGCGTCTAAAAGTAAATTCGTTGAATCTGCGAGTAAAAATAAAATAGTGCAGGGCAAGTATAGTCTTGCCCATGAATTTTTTTTTTATAAATAAAAAAGCCTAAACAAACCCTTTTAACTAAAAATTTACACACTTTATCATATTATTATTTTTAGTATATGTATATATTATTGTGTTTATATATTTTTGATGTAAAGTTCACATTTTTTAGTTAAAAAATGTTTCGTTTATTTTTTAAAAAATAACCATTTAACATAGTGGCCAGTAGACTGCGGTAGACAGGTATAACCACATTTTTAAGGTCTGTTTTTTAAACTGCCCAACCCAACCTTTTTATGGCCAACTCAATTCACAGTGATTGAAATTAGGGGCATCCGTCCCAAAAAAAATATTAGAGGCATATGATTTAGCCAAAACTTGGTAAAAAGATTATACCACTTTTGGGAGTGACTGGGGGGGGGGGGTAGGAGAGATTTGACCACCAGAGAGGCCCAGGCCCACCCCTGCCCGGTGCTGAACGTGTTTGGCTGGTTTAGGGCCAACTCTATTAATAGGCCCAAGTTACATCTAAACCAAAAATTACTAATTTCTCAAATGATCTTAAGTTTTTTTATAATTAATTTTAAGGTAACAATAATAGTCTATACAGATGAGGGAATTACAATTGAGGGAATTGCAATACAAGCACATAATGGGGAAACTGAAAAAGAACGCACTGAAATGAAAGATGCTTTACAACCTGCTGGTCTTCTTAGACAAGCTTCCCATTGCCTTGGCCTTCTCCTTGAGTACATATTTCTGCGTCTTACCAGTCGATGTCTTTGGCAGATCTTGGAAAACCACAGTTCGAGGAGCCATATAACGAGGTAAAAGGTTCCGACAAAATTTTATTATTTCCTCCGGTGTAGCACTGTGCCCTTCCTTCAAAGTCACGAAAGCACAAGGTGTCTCTCCCCAATAATCATCGGGTCTCCCAACAACAGCTGCATCAAAAACTGCTGGATGACTGAAAATCACACCTTCCAGTTCTATTGAGCTGATATTTTCTCCCCCAGAGATGATGATATCCTTTGAGCGATCCTTGAGTTCAATGTACCCATCAGGATGCTTCACTCCCAAGTCACCACTCCGAAACCATCCACCTTTAAATGCCTCTTGGGTTGCTTTCAAATCCTTTAAATACCCGTTCATAACTGTGTTTCCCCTGAACATCACCTCACCAATGGTTTTTGCATCAGGTGGTACACTCTTCATTGTGACAGGATCCTTTATATCCAGTTCGTCCAGGCCAAGATGGTATACTCCTTGACGGGCTTTCAATTTAGCTTGTGCCTCTCGAGGCAGGGTATCCCATTCAGGTTTCCAAGTGCAAACTGTTCCTGGACCATAGGTTTCCGTCAAACCATATGAATGAGTCACACAAAATCCTAGTTCTTCCATCTTAAAGAGGACCTCTGGGGGAGGTGGAGCACCACCTGTCATCACTGCTACCTTTCCAGGAAGTGGTTTCCGGACATCAAGCGGCGAATTTATTATCATATTCAAAACTGTCGGTGCACCACCCATGTGAGTTACCTTGTGCCGATAAATATTGTCAAATATTACTTTTGCAGTTACATTTCTTTGGCAGACATTTGTACCACCCTGAGCAGCAATACCCCATGGGAGGCACCATCCATTGCAATGGAACATCGGAACACACCATAAATATACTGGCATGGACCTCATCTCATTAAGAAGAACTGTTGCCAAAGCATTAAGATAGGCACCTCTATGGCTAAAGATTACACCTTTGGGACTTGATGTAGTTCCAGAAGTGTAATTAAGTGCGATTGGATCCCATTCATCCTTTGGTTTTCTCACCTCAAATTCAAGTTTTCCTTTAGCTATAAGGTTCTCATATTCCAACATTCCAGAAGATGTGTAACTAGTGCCCGGTGATGGCTGAGCACACTCTGGAATTAAGACCAAAAGGGGAAGCTCGGTCGTTGTTTTAGAAAGGATATCAAGTGCTCCTTGAGCAATATTAAGCATTTGATAGTCTACAAAAAGAATTTTAGCCTCCGAATGTCTTAACAACACTGAAACCATTGCTGAATCATGACGTGTATTTAGCGTGCAGAGAACTGCCCCCGACATGGGAATACCAAAATGTAGCTCATACATAGCTGGAACATTTGGGGCAATTACAGCCACCTGATCAAATAAGTGGAAATTCTCAATAAGCACGATAAACAGGAGGGGTTTAGCACTGCCATAAAAGACTGATTAAATTCTACTCCAACCAAACGAGATTGACAGAAAAGGAACAAAAAAAAAATTGTACTACATCAGTAGATGAAATAGATGAAGCTGTATAAGAGAAATTCAATTGCAATGTCAGAGATATAACATCCAATCAAGCTAATATAATTCTAGTTTTTTCCCCCTTTTTATTTTCTTCCTTGTAAATGATATGTATAGCAGCTTCAGTGAGAGGCGGAATCTTAGAACAAAAGGACAATCCATAAATGAAAGTCTTGGTTTATTTCTCACAATCTCTCATTGCTGGAGACTTCGATGACAAATTTACCAAAGTCGGAAGTCCAAAAGTTTCGAATCAGAGAGTACCCAAAAAATAATAATAATAATAATAAAAATTCAACCCAGCACATCCTACAGCAGAAATGAAAAATACCCAGAAAATAAAATAGCAAAATAGGATGGAAACAAAGGAAGATTTGTGGAACTGACCACATCTCCGCGAGAAACTCCCAGTTGGGCAATACCACAGGCAAGTTTAGTGCATCGTTCAAGCGTCTGTCCCCATGTATACTTGACGTTACCATACACAACAGAAAGCTTGTCTCCGTAGACTATGGCGGATCGCTCCAAGAAGCTAATCGGAGAGAGAGGAACGTAGTTGGCTGAACACCGGATAGTACCCTCCTTGGCCATAGAACTCGCGAATTCCTATTACCCAGGAAAGTGTAAAGAGATGAAGTTAGCCACTAGCCAACGCAGCAACCAACCTTTCTTATTCTGACTTGGTCATGGGTATCGAGGCACAACAGATAAGTATTCCTTTTGCAATTGTCCGCCGGAAACGGTATAAATCATCAGGTTTACTTCTTCTCCGCTTTCCCCATCATTTTACTTATTTAAAAAAAAAAATTTATGAAGTAATACGGACTGACCCACCAAGAAATATGGGTTGGCGATGCCGAATATCTGGGGGGCTTAGCTCACATTTGTCAAGTCAACATCTTTATGGGATAACTCTCGCAGTCAATTAATGGTGTGTACGTGCTTTTTTTCCCAGCGCCGCGTGGAAAGCAGAGCGAAAGCAAAACCCATTTTACCAGCGCAGCCTCTCTTCCTTCTGTTTTTTGTTGGTTTCTTCCATCTTTGTCCTCTGAGAAGGGATAAAATCTACAATTATAGATTTATTTAGAGGAATGGAGGTCTTGAGGCCTTCTGTTTCTATTTTTTATTATATTTTAAATATTATATTATTGTATATTGAAATTTTAATAATATTTAATAAATTAAAAAAACCAACTGCCCAACCAATTTAAATGAATTAAATTGTAGTTATTTTAATTGAATGAATTGAATGCCTTTTTTGTTCCACTGATTAGATCGATTTGATTAAATAAAATTTTCAAATCAAATCAATTTAAATTGATGAATATTTTTAATTCTCAAAGATAAAATTATTTTTGCTCTCAAAAGAAATTTAAAATTTAAAGTGATTAAAATACTAAATAATAATAATAATAATATGAATTTTACTTAACGAGGTAAATGAAGTATGGTTAAGCTATCATTAATAACTTTCTCAGTATTAGTTAGCTGTTAATCAACTTATCAAATAAGGGGGAGTGTTGTATATTGGGTATGTAATGGGTTAAATGTATTTCGCTCATATATAAAAAAAAATACCTTTCTCTTTCAAAATAGTTTTGCTTGTCTTAATCCTTTCAAATCTCTTCAATACAAACCCTCGTTCCTATTATGCACAATTTTATGTCAACTCTCTTTAGTCTTTACTCTAAATTTGGCAAGTGCCCTAAACTATTCAAGTCTTAAAGATAGCCCCCATGTGCATGTTGTTGGCCCGTGGGGTCTCACTTTAAGATCGAGCTAACCAGATGCACATGGACAAGTGCTGCAGCAGGGACCGTAACATTTTTTATATATTCAGTTCGGTAGATTCTTTATATCAAGACAATTAAGAGATATATTCAGTTTTGATAGGTTAACTTGTTCATTTGTTCTATTCTTTAAAAAAATGAGTGCAATGTGAATTATTTTTAATTTACTATTTCAAAGTTCAATTCTTTATTACTTATTATTTTTCATTCAGTTTTTGATAACATATTTACATATTTAATAAAATTGATAGTGCTAAATTTTTTATGTGATGTGAGACTTTTAACATCTCGTTCGTCTCACAAAAAAATTATCTAATTATCTTAATTCATAGTATGTATTAACCGAAACACCATATTTTAATGACTTTCCGTAAATATATATTGATAATAAAATTTTCTAAAAAAGATGTATTTAAGAGTATTAAATCACTTATTAACATGATATATCACTAAAAAGCACTCAATATCAATAATTCTATTAACAAAAATTGGACGGTGAAACGTAAATAGTACAAAATTAAATTTTTAGTAAATTGATACAAAATTTTTAAGAGAACAAATTGATACTATATTTATCTTTGGATGACCAAAATAAAATTTTACTTTATTTTCAGTTTAGAAAAGGTATAACAGGTGACAATTTTTTATAGGTCCCATGTTGAGGTTCTCTGCTGTGCTGCAGATTTCTCTAACGCACTCGTTTACAAAAATTATTCATAGGTCGCATGCTGAGGTTGGCAGTCTATCTTGGTTATGAAGAACAACTTTGTCTTCTTGTTTACAAATCTTGAAGCCAAATTCTAAAATGTGTAAATATATATGCCGAAAACATAGTATTTTATATTACTTTTTTTTTAAAAAAAAAAATACATCTAACAAATATTTTATATTTTAAGTATTTGAAACTAATATTTCTTTTAGAAAAATCTACTAAATAAAAAGATTTTAAAACATATGATGGATATTATTCATGTAAAAATAATAGATAAAAAAAAATTATTTCATCAAAATTCAATTTCTACTCTCTCATTTTATTGTTATTTTTGTCATTTATTTATTTTTTGAGGCAAAATCATGTCTGACACGTGTCTGAGTTTAAATTTTTTTTTTATTCAAACTTGTCTTGGGTACGTACAAATGTCATCAATTTGTCGCGACAATATTAATGTCGGACACCTATTTAACATGTTGACACACCTCAAAATAGATTTGTTCGTGCTTTAAAGGCTATGATTGCTAATATAAACATGTATTTCTAAGTCTAACATCTAACCGTCAGGGTGCTCAAATTCTCATTTCAGTGGTGCCGTAGCTCTCTGCTCTGGAAGAATTCTAAAGGATTGTAAATCAGAAACCTCAATTTCATACTTACTAGAGTTGAGCTATACTATCAAGCTTAATTACAAGAACCCCTACAAAGTGAGATTCCTATTTCGATAAATAATAGGGAAAGGCGGGAAGAGAAATGTATCCAAGTACTTAGCATCGAAGAGAATTTATGTACATTTGGCTTACACCCTGATTACACAGCATACTTCATATTTCAGGGCTAAGTCTTTACTTCCTGAAGCATAGACATGTTAGCAACTACATATCTTGCTTTGGCTTCCGGCTCAATTCTGAGTAATGACCACCCATTAGTTGCAAAACCTCCTCCCACAAATTTTCTGAAGAATCCGATGAAACCCCACAAAGCAAACTTGAGCTACATGCAGCCACATACCAATAATCTGACTCAATCTCCTCTCTCAACTGATCCAGTTGCCATCCAGCGTAACCAACAAAGAATCTGAAATCCTGAGGCTTGAGTATCCCCTTCTTCGCAAGCACTGCAGCGTCAACTAAACTATTCCGAGCTCCAAAGCATAGCCCGGGGACCACCTCTTCAAATCCTGGAAGCTTCAACTTCTCCTCTGTTCTTAACAAAAACATGCTTGCCTCAAGGGGTCCACCAAAATGTAAGGAACAATCAGAAAAAGTGGTTGCTAGATCGAGATTTGTGGGATTTATGTGTTTAATCTTTTTGTGAAGCGGCCGATTGATGACAACTCCGAAAGGCCCTTCTTGTGGATGTCTAGTTCCAGATCTGAGAAGAAGAACAACAGTCCTTTCAAAGGTACGAACACCATCAAGCTTTTCGGTCGCAACAAGCACACAGCCAGTTTCAGGTACTGGAATAGGATGAGCCCACTTTGTGCCAAGAGGTTTGAAATTGTGCAAGGTCCCACCTTGATTGTGAGCATCAGATTCTGTTATTCCTTTCTGATAATGCATGAATAAAAGTAACCCGTTGTTAATGCTTCTAAGATATGCTCAATTATAAATAGGAGATTCCACTTTTAGAATGAATATTCAACTAGTCACCAAGAAGAAAGAAAGTGGAAAATCAATAAATCCCAAGAAAAAAAAAAGGATATAAATCACCTATAAGGCTAAACCTTATAACCAATATTAACCATTATAACAGGGTAACAAGACAGGTGCCACATAATCCAGGTTCCAGCCTGTACCAAGGCATTATTCCAGATTGACATGCAAATCAATAAAAAACAGACCTACTCCCAACTGTCATGCATGTTTATATGACAAGCACAAAGGACAAGAAAATCACCATAAGATGTTTTAAAACGAATATAATTTCAAAATCATGAAATCAGAGAAGGAGATGACAGCAAGAGATCCCATTAAGGAACAAATACATCACCAGCTCATCGCTATATAGCTTTGCTCTGAATTCTCTCCAATCCAAATTAGTACGGTGAGATTTCTCAGAATTAGTTTCTGATTTGTTGCCATCAGAGGAACTGTTGCCTGCAACACCATCTCCTTCTGGAACAGACTGTTCACCATTTCCTGTAATGATCAATCTTAAAATCACAAATGGAGAGAACGTTCTACTAATGAGATTTACTTAGTGCATTACTATTAAAGTCAAAGCAATTAAACGAAAAGAAAATAATAAACAAAACATGACATCCTATTCCATGCCTGGCTAAGATCTACGATGCAAGAATACATGACAAGTCAAACTTCAAAAATATAGAACACCACACGACTTATCTTCTTCCAAAAGAAACCACAATTATCTTATATTCTAAGTACCTTACACTGTTATTTTCCAGAAACATCTACCAAATATAACGAATTGATACTATATTATTCAAATTATTCATCTACGACAAAAAAATTGGAAATAATTTTTGTTATCTAATTGTAATGGGGTTTCTAATATCTCATATATATATATATATATATATATATATATATATATATATATATATATATATATATATATATATGTATATATATATATATTATGGCTGAAAGAACTTTTATTATCTTATTGTGATGAGGTTTCTAGTAACTCATTCTATTTTTTTATGGCTGTTTTTCCATTTTTTTTTGAACCAGTTGTGTCCAAGTCGACATGGACCTGTGTCAAATGCATATCTAATCCAAATAATAATAATTTTTTTATTCTGACAGGTACAAACACATGTCATCAGCATGTTGTGGCAACATAAGTATTTGACACACCTAAAAATAGGTACATCGATGCTCTATAGGTTAAGATCAATAAGTTAACATGGTTAACTTCGTCCAGAAGAAAACTCTTCTAACTTCTAACAGTCCCTGATTTTCATAAAAGGACCTTGATGGGTCCCACATTGGGGATCCTAATTCCTATGGTACTTAAGAGGCGGAGTTCTTCCCCCTTACAAGTCAGTTTTAAGGGAGGGTTCTCCCCACTTGCTTAGATCTCCATCAATTGATATCGGAGTTGAAATTGACCTCCTCGAAAAGGGTTAATTGCAGGGTGTGACCTAACAAACCTGCAAGGTAAGTGTGACTCAATGTTTGGACTCTACTAGATAACATGAGCGCCCCAGACAGTGGTGAGCTAGCATGAGTGCTTTAGAGTGCAACTGTCAAGGACGTTGGCTCTTAAAGTGCAATGCTATGATAGAGTCCCATATTGAGGAGTCATGGGTAATTTATGTGGTACTTAAGGGATGGAGTTCTTCCCCCTTACAAGGCAGTCATGAGGGTTCCCCCCACTTACTTAGGGCACCATCAGACCTCATGCAGGTATTAAAATTTAACAAACTAGCATATATATAATGTGGTTTTTGAGTTAGTTTACTTATCAGATTCAAATTCCCATCAAGATTAGTCAATGTACTAATATAAGTAAATAATCATGAGCTCCCCAAAAGTTTGAGTGCTAATTCTCTTTTCTTGTAAAACTTGTAATCTTCATTATGATGTCAATACTTTATGACAGTGAGTGATCAACCAAAATCACATTGCTGTCTTTTAGATGTTGTAACTCAGTGATCTCCTACATCTAAATTCTAAACCCAAGAAATATAACCCAGTCCTAAAAGAAACCTAATGTTTCTAACTTCTTTAAATAATAAAATTATTAGTGTAACAAAATAACGAATAAAAAGGATCATAACAAGTCCAGAGAATGCGCTTCTACAATGAACCTTCAAAGTTATTTTCAAGTAAAAAGACTCAAGCATTGAGTTGAAGAAAGCCAACAAAATGCATATGATAAATTGCATCCTGAAGATCATACAAAAGGGGGTTCGAGAAAAAGTTATGGAGTGGTCAAGGAAATCATAAAGGTGATCAAGAACAGGTGTCCAGGGCTTGAATACCACAAGGCACGATAATATCCAAGTTTTGCATAACCCATTAGTTGTAAGAAGCATTCCATTTCTTATGCTTTAAATGAAATTGAAGTCCAGATAAAGAAACATATACAAGAGCTGATAGCATTATATATTGCTGACTAACCATACACTTGTGTATTTTGCATTCATATGATCAAAATTGGTTTCAAATAAATTCTAATAGAAAAAGTAATGAATATCGAGACAAAAAATAAATTAACAGAAGAAACAAGGGAACTGTATTATCCAACACCATGAGCTCGGTAATATTTTAATTGCCTAGTTTCAAATTGTTTGAATGAACATTGGCCAACTTGATAGGTAAGGGCATCAAATAATTCAATCAAGGGAACTGTGAGCCATAAAGGAAAAACAATGTCTTCAATGAGTACAAGAATGGTCCTTTTTAATTAAATTACTTACTACAACCGGAAAGTTTATATACAACCCTGATGGCAAATGAAACTCCAAGTTATATATATCATGCAAGAAGGAGAAATTTATATTTTATTCCCATTTATTTAGAGTTATGGGAAAGCAAATTAACATGGATTAATCTGGTGACAAAAACCTTTGACCTCACCCTTTCAAGCAGAAAGATAAGCTTTTAGATTCAAAGCTTATTTGGAAGAACAAAATATATCATCTTCCCCTGAATAAATAGCAACAAATTATTAACAGAAGGTACAAGCTGTTTAGAAGAAAATGTAAAATGTAGAACAAGGGTATTGTCGACAAACATGACCACCAACAAACACAAGTTCATCAACAACTCTAGCCACTAGTAATTATGATGAATTCTTGACATCTCATATATGTTCAAAGGTTTGTAAGACATAATACTTGAGTGACACAGTTCATATATTATTCAATAATATTTTAACAGCACCATCACATCACCCAAGTTGGCAGCTTTACAACTGAATTTGAGTGAATAGGAAACATCTGCAACATGAAAATCATTGCTTTCCATAAACCTCAAATCCCATAATAATCTCTATATCTCTAATACATAGAGAGCTGGATAATTCTTAAACTCGGCAAGATAAAAAAACAAATGGGAAACATTTGCCCTGCTGTACAAACCATTCAAGATCCTTCCAGAAAATTGTTATGTAAGATGAAGTGAAGCAGGACAGGTTGACAGAAAGTAACTTATCAACAAAAAAGGGACACTGATGATAATTTTGGTGAAGGTCATGATGATATGATAAGAAACTGTCAAGAAGCTACAGTCTACAAAATACAGGTTTCAATTTCTTAATATTTATAACATAGCAATAAGTGGGATCCAAACCCATTATAAACTTTTCATGTTAGAATCTTACAACCAGCAAAGCACCTGATTGGCCAACTCAAAAATATTGAAAGCTTAATGGCCAATATTCAATAATTCTATAAGCTTAATAACCGATCAGACATTTAGTAAAAAAAAATCTTCAAGACTTTAAGCACCATTTTAACTTATCAGCTCATCATCTGAATATCATTTCAGATTTTTAATTAATTTAGAAGTAAATCCTGCAAGTTGAAGTTGTTCTAGGTTATGAAGCCTATTGAATGGTGAATTGGTGATAAACCTTGCTACAGCTTCGAAATATGCATAGTCAAGGAACCACAGTTTCCCAGCCAAAAGAAAGTCTCTTTCCCCTTGCATCATGTTAAAATTGTAAATTATGTTTAAAGTTAACAACATCATTCTTGCAACTTTGAGAAATATCACAATGTGAATCGAGTCTAATTCTTAACAAAATTAAAAGAGGGAATAGCATTGGTCTTCAGGGGTTGCTACCTTCAAAATCAGATTAATAATACAAAAAAATAAAGAAAATCTATTTTATTTTACTCAAATCATAAACAGTTCTCTCAAATGGGAAGCAAGTTCTAGACTGAAATTTCAACATATTGTCATGAATGAATTCCAACAGCAGCTTCGTATCTGGGACTAACTCTCTCATTTGATGTATTCTCTTCCAATTTAAAACTTCGTTTTCCCCCCAATAATCTGAATGATAGGAGAAGGGGTAGAGTTACAGATTTTGACAAATGGGACATAGAAAAACATACGTTACATTTTAAATATAGTGTGACTTTCAACAACTTACTTCTGTTGAAGGAAAGGACAGCAATTAGTCAAAATTTATAAATTTCTAGCTATTGGGGAAAAAATGGGAAATAAAACTTATAAATTTCTCCACTAAAATAGAATAGCTTGCTATTGAAGTGGAGAAATGGAGATTTTAATTATCATATCAGTGTACTTCATACCCATATTCAACCAACCAGTGAATGTCTAGAGGAGACTTCTCAGTTGATCAGGTAATTGAAGACCAACCCAATTTCCTCTAAATGGAAAGATCAAACTCTCCATTCCTAGTAAAGAAACCTTTTTTCCCCTTCACACAATTATCCGATGCAATAGAACTGATGGAGTTCTCTACGAGCCCTATAGCACCTATTTTTGTGCTAATACAAATTGACGGTCTTCTACAGAATTTGATATGTCCATCAAGCTTAGAAGCAATTTCACATGCATTTATAGCTTCACAGTTCTTTCCTGTCTGTATCATAGATTCTAGTAACCAATAAAACGATTGAAAAAGTCTTCTTGGGCCAAAGCAATTCTTGAGTATTTCAGAAAATTCAAGTCTTTCAACGAGAACAGAACTTCCATATACAAGCTGGCATACTAATATGCCTGATTTCCAGCAGTCCGTCGGCAACCCAAACAAGGAAAAAGCCAAACTTTACACTAAAAAATGATATGACAAATTCAACACAACAAAAAATTGTAACAATATTGAAGTATAACAATCAAAAGTCAAATAGGAATAAACTCGGACAAAGATAACTCCGGATATATGAAATTAAAGTAAATTCCAGCTGAAATTAGAGACCTGAAGAAGAGGAATTGTCACGATTCTTCTTCCCCATAGCTCTGACAATAAATGGCTCATATCCTTTACAGCAAACCTTGCGCTTCAAAATTTTGACCTCAAAAACTCTCCCCTCTTCAATTCTAAAAGAAATCCTCGTCGTGCCCAAACTGCAGGAAACGGGTCTCTGGCAAAACGAGTTTGTGCGCAAAAGGGGGGTCCGAGTGGTGTTCTTGACATGAACAGCACACAGATCCATTGCAACCTCCCAAAAGACCTTTCCCTGAGAAAATTATTCGAGATTTTCTACTGGTTTTCGTTGTTTCCGGGAGATTTTCTATCCAACCGTCGTAAATGATGACATACAGGAAAAAGAAAAGGGTAAGAAAATATTTAACGGACACAAAATAAAAACGAAAGAAAACAGAAGAAAACAAAGAAAGGGAGTGGCGAAACAGAGGAAGATCAGAAAGATGAAAATAAGAAAATGACGCTTTAGAAAGGGATATAGGGAGAGAGAGAGAGTGTGTGTCTGTGTGCGCGCTCGGGAATATGCTTATTTTAACCGATTTATGCGGAGGTTTTTTTAAGTGTACAGCGTCGGCGTATGTTAGCTGGAGATTGTCTGTTGTGACATAAACATGCGCCGGCGGCTTAACTGGAGCACACTGACAAATTAGTTTATGAAGAAGTTTAGCCGCGCCAGCTACACATTGTTACAAACCCACACCATGGAATGCAGATCCGTTCATTTCCCTGCAAACAGCTCCAATTGGGCGACCTACGCATCTATTTTTTCTACTTCATTACACAGGTAGAAGATAGAAAATTGCATACTCGTCTAATAGCGTGCCACTCATTTACCACAAGTTAGAAGTAAAAGTAAACGGCATGTCTTCATAACAAGATAAATCAGAAAACATCGTCTCTACAGAGTGTTGTTTTATGCACTCAATGTCCTCCTGCAAAGCATAAAGGTTCGACGGTATTACA
Source organism: Gleditsia sinensis (assembly GCA_037074535.1). Classification (NCBI taxonomy): domain Eukaryota; kingdom Viridiplantae; phylum Streptophyta; class Magnoliopsida; order Fabales; family Fabaceae; genus Gleditsia; species Gleditsia sinensis. Next base: position 739,903 of record CM073476.1, on the reverse strand, counting down.
ACTCCACCGTTGCATATATGGGCCGTCCTTCTATCTTGTAATTGCACATTAAATGAAGAAAAACTTTGTTGTAGTATAATTTCCAACTTTCCACTGATGCCTTTCAACCAAACTCGATCTTTTTTTTTTTTTTTTTTTGCTGTCGGTCTTGTTCTAGTGACACTAGGTGGTTCTAAAAAAGACTAGGTTTATGTGTTTATACATGCACCGGTAAACCACCCTCACCAACTTTAAGGACCTCTTGGTTACTGAGACCCTTGGTAAGCTGGTTACTTTGTCCTTGAAGAAGGAGTTGCATCCATTCTTGCAGGTTTTGTGGAGATATGTGATCTATTCGCATAGAGCATTGAAGACCATAGCGCACTGCCTGAACAAAAGAACATTAAATGAACAAGTGATCCAAATTCTCAAGTTTTTAGCAACCGAACGGATAGTCCACATAAAGAGTTGCAAATGCAGTGTCACTGTTGAACCCCCAAATTAATGGTGCTCCAATCAAGTACTGGCATGTCTCTTCCTGATGGAGCTTTTGGTTCCAATAATATGAAATACCCAATCTTTGTGGAGTATTTACCAGATAGCGCCTCCTGCCAGATGGGTTTATCTGGCACTCCATGTCTGGAAATGGGAGTTTTCATAATTGAATTGACAATATCAGATTCATAAATTGACTGTATCGCTCGGCTATTCCAAGTGGCTGTGTTTCCGTTAATAATATCTGCTGCCTTCCTAATATTCCAATTACTCACATCCACTTAGCACGGATACCACTTATCGCTACCCAAGCTAAATTGAAGATCCATTACCAACACACCATTGCAGTTTAGATTCAATAATTGGGGTGGCAGAAAAGATACCTTTCCATAAAGGTGATGCATTGCTGGGACAACGCAACTTCTCATCCACTGACTCTACCCCATACTTTGATCTCATTAGGATGCTGTATAGCGATTTCCCTTTATCAAATATCGTCAAATATTGGTTATCCAACAAAGCTTGGTTTTGAAGTCGAATGGATACTACACCCAACCCTCCCATATACGTAAGCATGCAAATGGATTGCCATCGATTAAATATATAAACCATTTGAACTGCTCACACAGCTCAATTTTTTTTTCTTCTATGTTGGCGGTTGGCACATCTCCCTTCTTAATAATAGGATAATAGCTCATCCGCTTTTCAATTTTTTTTTGGTAGGACGCGTTCCAAATTTTTTTCTTTTTACTTCACTTTCTCATTTTAAAATTCAAATTTCAGATAACTTTTCTATGTTCTCAAATTTCTTTCTTCCTCTATTTTTTTGGGATGGAGGTATTGGCACTTTAAATTGTCTAGTCACAGTCATATATAACTAATTATAATTAAAGTTTCTTAAAATATCCTTAATCATGCTTTTGTACATAAGTCATAGGTATAGTCAATTTATAATCTTATATTATTCATTTACACTTTCAATTAATATTAATATTTGGCTAACTTATCATCTTTGTCTCTTATCTTTATTCAAAGTTTCTCTTTGCTCCCTAGTTGTTTTCTAAAAATCCCTAATGTTTCCTACCATTACTATACTAGTCATTGATCCTATCTCCATTAGTCTCCTCTATGTTAAGTGTGACGTGGCAACACATGTGGCATGCCACCTACCTGCGAGGCAAGAACAAAGGCTGACTCATCACACTAACTCACCAGGGAATAGTTTTCTAACTTTTTGTTTTGAAACAACATATTACCGTTGGGCAACGGGCAATCCCCAATATTTAGTGTGTCAAATGCAAAGTGATCTTGCCTTCTTCCTCTAAAATTGTCAAGTGCATATTGTTCTCACAATTAAATCCAGTGAGGTTGAGGTTAGTTTGGACAATGACTCTGATGCAAATTAACATAGAGGGGTCAATTACAACCTCTGCAAGCAGAGCTAGATGATATTGCTAATGTGGAGAGCAGGCACTTAACTTGACATTGCGAACCAACGAGAGAACACGAGATGGTGCTTTTAGAGGTAATGGCAATCCCAAGTTGTGAGATATACCTTCTGTTAATGAGACACGAATGGGGAATACCATTTGTTAATGTTTACTTCTCTATTGTAGGATGGTTATGATTGTGATTTTTTCCACTAGATTGACCCTTCACTGACAGAGGAGTGTGAAATGGTGATTGCTAGGCTAAGGAAGAAAGCTGCTATGCTACAATAATCTGTGAAGAAGCTAAAAAAATGGATGATTGTCCTTGTAACATTGTGTGTGGTATTGGGGGGGGGGGGGGTCTTAGTGCGTTGATATTCTACCTGCCCGGGAATAACTATAACAATGGGGTCTAGGTATTCAATGGCTATTTATGGTGATTGTTGATTTGGCATTAAATGTATTTAATCAACAGTGTACTGCAATGCTTTTAATGCATTTGATTTTGTGTTAAATGTAACCAACATTGATTTTCCTTTCTTTTCCCACTACCTTTGGTGAATGCAATATATGGCATACTAAATTACATATCTAAATGACAAATGAGAAGGATAAGACAAAGTATGCAATACAAAAGGCTTCAAATGGACTCTTATATCTTAATCTCCAACACAAAACATCATCGAGTGCAAATGGGTCTATAGGGTCGAAAGGAATCCATATGGCTCCATTTCCTGTTATAAAGCCCGTCTTGTCAAGGGATTTCATCAACATCCCAGCATCGACTTCACCGCACCTTCGGTCCAGATGCCAAATCGGTCCAGATTCAATTTAAGAATATTAAACTGAATGATCAGAAAAAAATTTGGGAATAGGGCGAAAACTTATGGATTGTATGTAAGACTCGGTTGGAAAGAAAGAGTTTAGGAATTTTGACATGAAATTGGGAGAAATTTGAGGAAATATAAGGTTTGGTAGTGACATCAACATGTAATCAATATTTCCACCATGTCCTCATCTTGTATTTCAAAATTTTTATGTGATTTTCGGTCAAGAACTTCCGTAAATTTTAGGGCAGTTAATATCCTTGATCTTTGCAATTCATTTAAGCTAGATAGTAGAAGATTATAAATGTATAAGTCATTAGGGAAATCAGAGGTCATGGATTAGAACTATAAAAAATTATCTCAAATTTTCCCTCTACCTATCCCCAAGTTACAGAACTGCGATTAGTTTTTATCCTTGTAAAATTTGTATTGCTGATTTTAATTGATATTAAATGCATAATTTATCCTGAAAAAATATAAATTTCAATTGAAATGAACGATGAGTAATAAAACAAAATAAAAAATACAAATTAATTTAATGTGCCTTATAAATGTACCAAAAATAAATAAAAAATCATTTATAGATGAAAATCACAATTTTAGAATAGGTTCTAAGCATTAGATCGAATTTATATATAAATCAAATAAAAACATTTTTTTCTCGATTGAATTCCATTTCAGTAAAAAAAATTTATTCCAATTAATCATTTTCTTTTTCAGAACTAATTAATATTTTCTTTTTCTACAATTGGTTTGCTTTTTATTTTCGCCTATTAATTGTTAGATAATGAGCTGATTGAGTGTGACTTGCAATGCTTTACCTCTCTCACACAAATTTTTTGTCACCGTTAGCTGGTTTCTGGCCTTTTTTATTTATTGGTGTTGACTGCAAATTGCAAGGTAACCACTACATTTCCTACCTAAATATCGATAGCAAATAGTTATCCTTCGTAAAAAAAATGTATTAACCGTTCATGAAGTTGATGGACAAGTCTGTTTATTCTTTGAATTTACTAACCTTTTTAATGATTTTCTGACTGAATATTTTTATTTGTGAAATCTTTATTGAAGGAAAATGATTGAAAAACTTTTTCCAAAAGAAAAAAAAATCCAAAAAGGTGATAAAATTATTTGCTCAATGCTTTTAAAATAGCAAATTTACTTGTATTATAATTTGTTTACATATTATAATAACCTAAATCTATTTTTATTTTGATGATGATAATAAAAAAAATTCCCATGATCTGTTTTACGTCGGTTGTAAACAATCATAGCAATTGCCAAAGAAAAAAAAGATCCACAGAATATATATATTTATGTTTATTTATGTATTTATGGGCTTCATTTGCCCTATCCACAAGTTTGACAACATCACTCTTTTTTTTTTTGTTACAACTTATATATTCTTCTTATTACATAAAGCACTCTCCAATGAAAGCAAAGCTAGAAATTTTCTTCATTCAGTATCCTTCCACACAAGCTTTTTATTACATAACTTTGACTGATCAAGTATAAGTAATTGTCAAAAGGCTCAACTCAACCCAATAGACAATAGGAGGTGGGGGTGGAGAGTTGTTCTAGTTGGGTAAGACAAGGATGGAGATGGTGGTGGTGGGGGGTTTCAATATGAAGGAGGAGGTGGAGATTTATAGACATATGGAGGAGGAGAAAGAAGAGGTGGAGCACAAGGTGGTGGTGATGGGGATGAGGGAGAAGATGGTGATGGTGGGGGCGGCAAATTATAAACATATGGAGGAGAAAATGGTGGAGGTGGTGACTTATAAACATATGGAGGAGGTAGAGATTTGTATTCATACGAAGGAGAAGACGGTGGAGGTGGCGACTTATAAACATACGGAGGAGGTGGAGATTTGTATTCATATGGAGGAGAAGATGGTGGGGGTGATGACTTATAAATATATGGAGAAGGTGGTGGAGGTGGCGACTTATAAACATATGGAGGAGGTGGAGATTTGTATTTATATGGAGGAGAAGATGGTGGGGATGGTGAATTATAAACATATGGAGGAGGTGGTGACTTGTAAACATACGGAGGGGGTGGAGATTTGTATTCATATGGAGGAGAAGATGGTGGGGGTGGTGACTTATAAACATATGGAGGTGGTGGTGGAGGAGACGGTGGAGGTGGAGGTGGAGGTGGCGACTTATAAATATACGGAGGAGGTGGAGATTTGTATTCATATGGAGGAGAAGATGATGGGGGTGGTGACTTATAAACATATGGAGAAGGTGGTGGAGGTGGCGATTTATAAACATATGGAGGAGGTGGAGATTTATATTTATATGGAGGAGAAGATGGTGGGGATAGTGAATTATAAACATATGGAGGAGGTGGTGACTTATAAACATACGGAGGGGGTGGAGATTTGTATTCATATGGAGGAGAAGATGGTGGGGGTGGTGACTTATAAATATATGGAGGTGGTGGTGGAGGAGAAGGTGGAGGTGGAGGTGGTGACTTATAAACATATGGAGGAGGTGGAGATTTATATTTATATGAAGGAGAAGATGGCGGGGATGGTGAATTATAAACATATGGGGGAGGTGGTGACTTATAAACATACGGAGGGGGTGGAGATTTGTATTCATATGGAGGAGAAGATGGTGGGGGTGGTGACTTATAAATATATGGAGGTGGTGGTGGAGGGGAAGGTGGAGGTGGAGGTGGCGACTTATAAACATACGGAGGTGGTGGAGATTTATATTCATATGGAGGAGAAGATGGTGGGGGTGGCGACTTATAAACATATGGAGAAGGTGGTGGAGGTGGCGACTTATAAACATATGGAGGAGGTGGAGATTTATATTTATATGGAGGAGAAGATGGTGGAGATGGTGAATTATAAACATATGGAGGAGGTGGTGACTTATAAACATACGGAGGGGGTGGAGATTTGTATTCATATGGAGGAGAAGATGGTGGGGGTGGTGACTTATAAATATATGGAGGTGGTGGTGGAGGAGAAGGTGGAGGTGGAGGTGGAGGTGGCGACTTATAAACATATAGAGGAGGTGGAGATTTATATTTATATGAAGGAGAAGATGGCGGGGATGGTGAATTATAAACATATGGAGGAGGTGGTGACTTGTAAACATACGGAGGGGGTGGAGATTTGTATTCATATGGAGGAGAAGATGGTGGGGGTGGTGACTTATAAATATATGGAGGTGGGGGTGGAGGGGAAGGTGGAGGTGGAGGTGGCGACTTATAAACATACGGAGGTGGTGGAGATTTATATTCATATGGAGGAGAAGATGGTGGGGGTGGCGACTTATAAACATATGGAGGAGGTGGCGGAGGTGGCGACTTATAAACATATGGAGGAGGTGGAGATTTATATTTATATGAAGGAGAAGATGGCGGAGATGGTGAATTATAAACATATGGAGGAGGTGGTGACTTGTAAACATATGGAGGGGGTGGAGATTTATATTCATATGGAGGAGAAGATGGTGGGGGTGGTGACTTATAAATATATGGAGGTGGTGGTGGGAGAGACGGTGGAGGTGGCGACTTATAAATATACGGAGGAGGTGGAGATTTGTATTCATATGAAGGAGAAGATGGTGGAGGTGGTGACTTGTAAATGTAGGGCAAGGGTGGAGGAGAGGGAGGAGGTGGTGATGAGGGGTAATTATAGGGTGGGTGCCCTTCGGGTTTTGGAGGTTGAGGCCACAATGGTGGATGCCCAAAATTGATTGGTGGTAATGGAAATATGAAATGTGGGTTGGGCTTAGGAAACTCGGGTTTAGGGAATTGAAATGGGAATGGAAATGAAAATGGAGGAGAGGAAGGATAATAAGGGTTATGAGCAGCAGCTCTAATGGAAATCAAGCAAAATGCTATGGCATAGAACAATAAAGGCCATTGCCATGGCCCTTTGGAACCTCTCATCATCTTCTTGGCAACGCACAAGTTCAACTCTTCAAAGCTTTTGTTGAATGGCAAGCTCACTTGCCTTTATATAGTTGTTTGTGCCCATTACAACATAACAAATAAAAGCATTAATTTATTAACGATAGGTAGCATGACAGCCTGGATTAAAAGATTTGAAGCATGAATTTTTAAGTGATTTATTTTACAAATAATATTTAGAATAAATTCATTATTAATAGATATATAAATACATATAAAAAAATAAGTCTAACTAAAAATATGTCTGATATATAATTATATATTTTATTTATGATCGGTTTAATTTATCTATTTTTATAAATCAAATTACCAAAAAATCTCTCTTTTAAGTGTAACAAAACCATTTGTTTATTAATTTTGTGTGACCCTTTTCACTCGAAATGCTTTCCCATCAAGTGTGTTGATAATTATCATATATTAGGGACCATATTTGGGGGGGTCGGTAAGGTGTTTTTTGGTAGGATAAGCTGGATAAAGCTCGTTCACAAGAACAGAGATCTGAATCTGATTATGCCTTGCACAAATGTGGAAAGAGGTCAGATCGTGAAGAAGAGTAAAATAGTGAGAAATTAATGTCTTAAAAGTCAAAAGAATGAAAGGAAGCTTGGCAGGAAAATTATATGCCAACCAATGAGATGTAGAAGCTTTTTCAAATGGCTTTAGGAAAATTATATGCCAACCAATGAAATTTAGAAGCTTTTTCAAATGGCTTTGATTTATAAGGAATTTCCCAATTCAGAGACTGTCGGTTATGAATAAAATTGTGGGAAACAGCAAAACTAGCATATTTGACGCTCTCTCCAGTGTCTTCTTTGCTCAATAAATCAGTTCAAGTTTCTATACAGCTTAGCTTTCATTATCTCCTGAAATTGTAAAATTATTTACTTGGACAAGAAAACTAACACAGAATTTAAAGTGTAACACTAATTAATTTACAGCATAAAATGGTATATGTGTATATATATATATATATATATATATATACTGAGTATATTCTACGGTTGAGATCCAAAATTTCTTAAATACAATGAATTTCTTTGTGTAACACATTTATCTTGATATGTTTTCATTTTGAATGTAAGTAATATATCTAAGAATTTCTTAATTGATTTCAGCCATTGAATGTCTCGAACTAAGATCACAGTAAATATATAAGAATTTTTCTAGAATAACAAGTATCACATATCAAATTTCAACTTATATTTGATTTGGTATCTACTTATATAAATGGCTGGTATACTGAAACTAAAATTTTAGAGTAAGTTTTTTTTATTTTGTTGAAGTTATACTTAATATTTCAAATCAAGCAAAATATTATAAAGTAAGTTTTTTTAATTTATTTCTTCCTAAAACAAAATTTATATTCTCATCAAGTTTTTCAATAAAATTGTATAATAATATGTGTGTACATTTTTTCTAATTCAGCACCACAGCCTTATTTCTTTAAAAGAGATTTATTTCTTCTCATATCATAATTTAACTAAAATACCTTCACAAACCCATAAATTAATAGTTACATAATTTTTGTCCTAATTATTAATGTATGTTGTTTGTATATAAAAACTTCATAAGAAATCTCAACAGGTTAGTTTTGTGATTCACATATTTACACTATTTTAATTATTCGAATTCAAACTTTAAATTTAAGGTTTAAAATAATTTATTCTGTGGTTTGAAGGTGCACCTTTTTGAGATGGTTTGAAAAAATTCCTACAACCAAATTAATTATGTTGTATTTGATGAATCAGCTAGAACTCCAACAACCCAAAATAAATAAATACTGAAACATAAATTGAAGTTAAATAAAAAGGATAAAAGAGACGAGATTCAATCTGAAAGGGGGGAAAACTGGAGAGTGATGCATGCGATCTTTATTAAAAGAGTGTTTGGTCAAAATTAAGCCAAAAAAGGAAAAATCAAAATAAGACTCTAGCGTTGGGTTTGTAGTTTGCTAGCTGATAGATTAATTAATTATTATAATATATCATGATTTTTTTTCTTTCTAAAAATTGATTACTATACGTTGTCGTGGGCTGATGGCGACAAAGCACCATAATAGTGACAGCTGGAAAAAATTTCATACATATGTGAAATTAAATTGAGTTAAAAAACTTTAAAAATGTTAAAAGTTTGAATCTAAAAAATATTTATAAAAAATATAATTTTAATATTTTAAATAAAATTAATTTTATATTTAAATAATATAAATATACTTGTAAAAAGAAAATAAATTCGACCATACCCTTCTGAGATACGATAGTCCCTGATCCAATCAACCACAAAATAAAATGTGTACAAAGATAAAGAAATGGCTATTGTAATTATTAAACATTATATTCATAGCACATAAATAAATCAATTTACACTTTATTCCCAAGTTTAGTTTTTGAAGTTTTTGTACCATAATTGATCTAGTCTTCTATCCTTATCTAACCTTGAATTCTCGGCCAACAGCTATCAGATAATGGGTGGCTGCCTGTTAATTTATTCTTTAGATATCTAAATCGAAATTTATTTTGATATATATATATATATATATATATATATATATATATATATATATATATATATATATATATATATATATATATATATATATATATATATATATATATATATATATATATATATATATATATATATATATTCAATATCCAAACTTTATTTAAATTGATTTTTTTTTTACATTTTTCATATTTGTACTCAAAATATATCCAAAATGCGAAATATACAACATACCCAAAAATGCACATAAAGATTTGGGTAATGGTTATTGGATAAAGGATATCCAAAATACTCAATACTCAAATTTATCTTTCAAAAGATAATTGAAAAGGATTTTTAAAGTTTCAAACTCTTATGTACAATAATCCTAAGAAGTTGGTCTAGTGATTAAGAAATTGTGCTCCCTAATTTGATTAATTGAATTCAAACCTTAAGGTGTGTGAGTATTTTAATTTTCTAAGTACTTACAAACCTATTTAAAAAGAATTTGAACATAAGATATATTAAAGATCCCTATTTTTTTCAAGACATATTTAACATATTAAAATAAAATTGTTCATATAATTTGTTATGCTCAAACATCTTTTAAAAAAAAGGATTTTTCAAGTGCTTGAAAAAGTACATTTTTTTTTTTGCGTACCAAACAATATGTAAGAATCTAAGAAATTAAATAAGTAATAGTTATAAAAAATAGATAGTGAGTAGTTAATTATTCAAAAGAGAATGATTGATTAACTACTCAAATATTAAAAAAATAAAAAAATAAAATAAAATTCTTTAAAAAAAATTAATTATTTTAATTTTAAAATAGATATAAGATAAAAAAAAAGGTGAATTGACGTGCACGTTGCATGTCAAACCACTAATACTATTTAATTACTATAAATAATTTATGCAAAACATTAATCCCACAACCAATAAGTAATGTATAAAATTTGTGAAATGTAATATGACTTTTTATACATAATTATATTCATTTATTTTTATTATATGAAATTGAAAGAGATTGAGTATATGGATACTTTATCTGTTTTTTTTTAATATATATTTGAACCATATACACTATCCATTATTGATGGAATATCCAATATTTATTTCGACTGATATATATCCAAAATATCCACCAAAATTTATATCCTTACATACACCTTTTGTGTCATGCATGTGGCTTGTGGCTATGGATTTCTCTCACACATTTAGGAATTTTTGGCACTTGAGATTGTGCTAATTAATTATATTAAATACATAAGTGCCTATATTTAGAAAGATATTTACTCACATCATAAGTTATAAAAATATAAATACTATAAATTAAATCAAAGTTAATAAAATTAAAATGTAGTTATAGAAAATATATATAATTAATAAAAATATATCAAAATATATTCCAATGTAAGAAATATTAAAAAGAAATAAATTTTATAACAGTAAAATAGCCAATCAAATATGCAAATAATGAGTATGCATGTTCATATTCAAACCCCTCAGATCTCCATCAATGAAAAAACTTCTTTCTTATTCTTACAAATGAAAATTTTTCAAGAAATGAATGAACGACAAGAGAGGGCTAGCTACATAAAGAAAACGGGTTACATTTTAAAACAAACTGTAGGTAGGTTAAAAGTCGAAATGCATAACTGGTTTCGTCCCCAGAAAAAAAGAAGAAGAAGAAGAATCTTTTTCCTTAAGCAACATGTCATTTAGATAGTTTACATGTCAGAGGAGTGTCAAATGTGTGGAAAAAAAAAACGGTAAATGGGTACCGCAGAGTTATCCATCTTAAAAATGGGGTATATAATTATTCAAGCTATTGCTTAGTTTTTATTAATTATAAAAAAAATGCTGGAAACCCGTAAATTAATTGTTGATGGGAATTAAAAATATATGATTTTAGAAAAAGTTATTTTTGTTGACATTTAGCCAGGTATGATGTAAATTTTATTTGTATACGTATGTTTAGTTTAGTAATAAATTTGATACGTTTTTAAAGGACAGATTCAAGTTTTTCTAATTCTCAAAGTTTTAAAAAAATTCTAATATCTTTGGTAAAAAATAAAAATAAAAAACATAAATTCCATTTTAAAAAATCACCTAAAAAAGGGTATTTGAAAATGATAGCTTTAAGAATTTATTAAAAATATATGTGCACTAAATACGTAAACTAAGTGTGTTAGTACGAAGTCATATAAAAAAATTTGAGAAATTTTATTTTAAGCGACAACAAATTATCATGTGCTCTGTGTGTGTGTATTAGTTTTAGATGAAGAAAAAAAATCAAGAAAAAGATAGGTGGTTTCTTAAATAATTTCAAAATATTTTTTTAAAAAAATTTATATTATTTACTCAAGAAACTAATAATGATTAGAATTTCACAAATAGATCAAAACCACAGTGTAAATGCAAAAGCAATCAACTCAATAAATCTTAATAATAAATAAAGGAAATAAGGGATTAGAAGATTGCAAACAAGATTTAAAGTGGTTCAGCCACAAACAGACCCTACATTCACTCTTCAAGCTCTCCCTTGGGATTTCCACTATTAATTTGTATTTTTACAACCACTTGTTGATTTGGTATAAGTTCACCAATAATTCTGACACTCAGCTGATTTCTCCGAAATATTTAATTTGTACGTGAAGGCTTCGATCTCTAGTCTATTCAAAACACTTTAAAACTTTCTCAACCATGCATACTTATATATATATATATATATATATATATATAGGTTAGGTGCAATGTCAATAACGAAAATAAATATAAATACTCGTCAATAGATTTTCAAGATATTCAAGAGTATATGAAGGTATATATATTATTGAACAATTTCATCCATTGAGTTTTTAAAAACATACAGATTTCGTTATAAATCACAGCATTTATTAAGGATAGTTTTCTTGGATTATACAAACGATGTTCATAATGTCTAACACACATTCTTGTGATCACGTAACAATTAACATTATGAATTTGCAAGATTCAAGACCAAATCAACCTTTTCTTAAATATTGAGAGCTTTAATTCAATTTCTACCTAAGAATCTTTACATGTTTTCACTCATTAATAACTAAGAAACATTTATTTATACATACATGGATTCATATAGTATTGCATTTAATTATAAGCACAACTTGCTTGAGCTTCTTGAATGACTTAAACATGAATCGATAAAACCTTATCGACATATAACCATGCAGGGACTTCATTAATATATTCTTTATAAGAACAACCTTAATCAAACAAATATAACATGTAAATGTCAAATAACTCATTACAAAACACATGTTAATACATACATACATACATACATATATTGTGATTAAATTCTAATTTTATTTATTTTTTAGGTTCATTGGATTGATTTTAAATTTCCTTTGTAAATTTTTCATTTTCGGCGTGAATTGCTTGTTTTTGACCAAATTGAAAGAATGAGTCAATCAAGATACATTAAAGTTGATCTGGTGGCCACCTAAACTGCTATAAAAGGAATTAGATTTCTCATCCTTTCAATGTTCTATCTATCCAGTATTTTTGCGACTTTTCAAAGATGCTCCATTCTTGTAATTTAATATCAAGGAATTTCCTACCAAATAATAATAATAATATTATCAAGCATACTTTTTAAAATTGGGCTAACCATTGAAATAGTAAAAGTATCGGGTTATTAATTCAATTACTGAGTCACAAATTAAATCGGTCAAATCGATTCTTCTTAAAATAATGTAAAATAATTTTTATATTTAAAAATATAATTAACCATTAAATAAATAAATTATATAAGAAATTTTTAATTTTATTTATAAATAACCCTTCACATATTTTTTTTTAAATTTTAATAAATAAAAAATAAATTATTATTTAATAAATACTAAAAATAAAAATTAATCTAATTTAGTAAAAATAAAATGTCAATATTTAAAGATTTAACTTTGTAAATATTTCGTTTTAAATAAAATCAATATTTTTAATAAAATAAAAAATACTGAATAAATTGAGTGTAGGACGCTCTTTGTTGTAAACATAAGTTTTGGACTTTGTGCTGTACATGAAGAGGCAAGCAAGCTACATATTTATCTCTCTTCTCATATGATTTCAAATATGCTTATATTATACCCGGCCTTGGATGGATTTTAAACTTTATTTTACCTAAAAATTTATTATTTATTCAACTTATATCCTTTAAAAATTGAGAAGTAAAATCCACAGGCCAGGGACGATCTAATTTAGACATGTTATTGGAAATTTAAGTCCTTCCCTTTTGTTAAATTCTTGAGCCTGCAAATATGTTTGGTAAAATCTTTTAATTTTGGTGTGTGAATGTAAACACAAGAAGGAGAGTGAATTAAATTTTAAACAAATAAACTCCTTTTTCTAAAGATAAAGAATAAATAAGATAGAAATACAAAAACATGATTTCAACCAAATAAAACACTTTAAGGATATAGTAGAAAGGAAATACGAGTTATCAGAAACTTCACAAACAGAAAAAACAAATTTTGGTTTTTGAAATAGAAAGTGAATCGATTCACTTTATTTGTAATTGACTCACTTTGATGCATAACAGAAAATATGCAAAAAAGCAAAATAATTAAAAAAATTAAGAGATTAGGGAGAAGAGCGGAACATAGATATTTATGCTAATGCGGCCAAAAGCAATCCTACGTCCAGTTCTCTTGATTCCAAAATAATTTTATTCACTATCAAAAGTTATTTTCTCTCAATTATAAAAAATGAATGGTTTTCTTACACCGATCACCACAAAAGTTATAATTTTACCACACTCACTAAAAATATTATACAAACTGGTTTTACCTCACTCACCGAAGGAACACTCTCTTTCCTATATACTTCTACCCACAAGAAAGTTAAGAAAGAAGTCACACAAAGGTGATGAAAAGAGATGAGAGCCTAAACTACTTAGGCTCACAAAAAAAAAAAAAACTCTCCTAACAGAGCTGATATGCCAGATATGGTTCACAAAAAATGGAGCAAAATATTCTCTCACAATTAAACAATGTAGCTTTCTCTTACAAGTTAATTGTGTCACTTCAATCTTCAAATTGTCCCTTTTATATAGTCTTTTTAGGCTTTTAACCGTTGCATAAGATGATCCTTAAACCGTGAAGTGAGGCTGATTTGATTTTACTTTGAATGCTGAATTTTTTTGAATAATGTCCAGTTGTGATTGCTGACTCACTTAATTCGCTTGTATTTGACTCACTTTCTTACCCTTAGTCGTATCAGATTTAAATATATATATGACAACATTCAAAATGCATGTCACAAAATTATGAAAGTTTTTTAGTGAAGAAAAATTTATGAACTTTATCTAAAAACATGAAAACCTACCTCAAGGAAGACCTTTTGCTGACCAATCGCAATGAAGTTAGGGAAATTATTAGAAGGTCAGCAAGATATTGCCCTTATATATGGAGATATATTAAAAAAGAGGGGATTCTCCACACTTTGTTTAAAATGTATTCCACCAAGGGAGGCTGACTGCATCTTAAGAGAAATCTGTGAAAGAATATGTGGGAGTCATATAGGAGCTAAGGCCATCGTAAAATTAAAAGGCCAACCACCATATTAAAGTTTTCTTAACAGTTAGTTAAGAGTTGTGATGCCTGTCAAAAACACTCGTACCTTATTCATACCCATCCAACCAAGAAACACCCCCTTACTTTCCTTGGCCCTTGAATATTTGGGTACTTGGCCCACTTCCTATAGCCAGAGGGTAAAGAAAAATTTTAATGGTTACTCCCCCAAGCCGTAACCCTAGCAAAACAAGTTTGGGGGGGGGGGGGGGGGTGGCCGCCAATCCACACTCTCCCTCCTTTTTCTTTTTTTCTTTTTTAAAAAGATGAGATTTTTGAATAATTTTTCTTATAAGAATTTTTTTTAAGAAAATTTTCTTCTTTTATTTTAAAAATATTTTTTTAAGAATTTTTTTTTATTAAAATTCACTGCTAGTTAAATTTTTTTGAAAGATTTATAACTTCCTTTCTAAATTAATAATTTTTCAAAATTGGAAGAAAAATTAAATATAAAAATCTTAATTTTTTTACAAAAATTGAGAGGTGTGTTTTTTCTTCTTAAAAGGACTTCTTTGGATTTCTTTAAGATGTTTAACATATTGTAGTTTGATTAAAATTATTTTAATTTTTCTATTATATATTTAATTAGTAGTAGTTAAGAGATTAATAATAATTAAGAGGTTTGTGGCATCTTAATTTATAATTTTTATATTTTTTAAAAATATAAACTTAATTTATTTTTTATTTTTTATTATGCCTCAATTTTATGCTTTTTATCCTTATTTATTGAATATGACTGTTGATTTGTCCCCCAAAAGAAAAAAACTATAGATCATTTTACAATCTGGGTGGAGGTCAGGTCCCTCACCTCCATCACCGCCAACAATATTAAGAAGTTCGTTTGGAGCTCTATGGTTTGCAAGTTCGGAATACCACAAACCCTCATAATAGATGACGGAATGTAGTTCCTCAGCAAGGGGTTCAAAGGCTTACGTGCTGAACTGAGAATCAAACTCAAAACTACCTCGGTAGAACACACAACAACCAACAGACAAAAACTAAACTTGCCTTGAAGATAATCCTAGAAGGATGGAAGACTGGGGAAAGCTAAAGGGCGATGGGTTGATGAACTATGGTTCGTCTCATGGTGTTACCGAACCACCGTTCAAACATCCACAGGGGAGACACCATTTGGGCTAACTTATGGGCATGTGGGTTGATGACCTATCGTTAGTCTCATGCAAACGACCGTTCAAAAATCCACAGGGGAGACACCCTTTGGGCTAACTTATGGGCATGAAGCTATGATACACATGGAAATTGGAAGTCCATGCGATTGGGGGACACAATACGATGTCAGAGCAAATGAGAGGAATCTAAGGGAAGAAATAGAATTGGCTAAAGAAAAAAAATTAATATTTGATCTATGACTGATATAGATAAAAAAGGTTCAACGCATGATAAGGACGGTAGTTTACGAGCAAAAGATAGCCTGCCTCACATGTGAGCGAAAAAGCATACCACTGAAAAGGGAGACCTAGCACTAAAAACCAACTCGCACGGTCAAGTCAACCTGATCGAAGGTAAACTTGCTCTTACATGGGAGAGGCCATACAGGGTATAAAAAGTACTGAAGAGGTGAAGCCTAAAAGCTTGAAACAGTAAACGGGAAAGGTATATCGAGAAGTTGGAATGCAATGAGCTTGAAAAAAAAAATATGTGAAGAGGCACTTTGGAGACCAATGATGGAAATTTGTAACAAGCCTCGAAGGCACGAATCAATAAAAGAAGTTATTCAAAAAATTATTTGAGTTACTTATATTTATCTTTTGGAACCAAGAAAAACGATTATCATGTCCAAGATAGTTAAAAATCAATAAGGGTATATCCCCCGTAACTGTTAAACGATCCATTACGCCATTTGACCGGCCAAAGTAGAAAGGGAAAATCGTGTTAATTAAAAACCCAACTGAGGCAAATCCTCCCTAAATCGTATGCAATTGCATGTCCGACTGAATAGAGGTAGATCCCCCTTATAGATAAAGGTGCCAAAACAAGCTAATCCACCCCATTCAAGTTGACCAACCACGGGTAAAATCGATTGGTTTATTTTTTGGTGGGTTGAAAATTTTAAGAATTCGATAAACTTAAAGTGGGTTCGTGGATTAATTAAGTTAACTCACTTAATTCATTAAAACATTTAGCAAATAAAAAAATAAATGCTTAATATATATATATTATTAAAAAAATTGATCCTTAAAATAAAATAACAAGTTAAATTTATGTTTACATCATTATTTTAAATTATATAAAAAAAATATGTTAATACATTACTTAATTGGGGCACTTGAGTAAGTGAGTTATGTTGGAATATCCCAATCTAATCTATGGACAAGAAAAGCCACCCTTCGAGAAAAAAATAAATGAGTTGGCCCCTTAGTTAACTTGGCTCAACTGGCATGTTAAATGAGTCGATCAATTTTGATTTGGTTCAAAATGAGTTGTAAATTTGACGACTCGATCAAATCATCTTTTTAATAGTTGGGTTGGCTCACTTATACAGCTCTACTTATAAACGAAGTGTCCTCACACATCACTAACATATTTAAGTATAATAAATTATATAAGAACCCCTTGATCATCAATATGGTCTAGAAAATTTACAATCCCCACAAAATCACTTCAAGCAGCCTCAGCACCAAATCGAGGAAAAATACAACGCCGATATACAAGTTAATGAAGACTGACCGAACATGGTTACTTGCAATCTACGCTGCAGCGAAAAAACAATAAATTTCACGAGTTGGTGTTTAATTCATTGTTAATAGACAATTTTTTGTCTATAAATATTATCAAGATTATAATATAATTTTAAAAAATATTATTTTTATCACTTAAAATTTAAAAATTATTAATAAATAAAAAATTATTTATTAATAATAGAATAAATTATTTTACTAAGTTTTGCACAATTAAAGTTTGTAGGTTCGTAAATTTTTAACCTAAAGCAACCTACCAGTAATTAAATAAGTGAAGATTAGACGATATCAAAGTACCAAAACTAAAAGAGACTCTTGTGACCGATAGAGCATTGCCTATGAGCAGCAGTACCTGATACTTGATTTCGTAGATCAAAGCAAAGATAAAAATAAAATACCAAGCGAATCTCTCAAAAACAAGTAAGAACTCAAAATAATTAATAGCAAATTTTATCTAAATGATCATGAATATACAAAGTGCAAAGGTAAGGTTCAAAAATTCAAGTAACAACAAGTTCACTACTGCCTCAACAAGGCCTTACAACACTAAATGAAAACAAAGAACATGAAAGTAAAAAACCTATTCGTCCATGGCAGCAAATTGGGAATGCCAGGCTATAAGTTATGCTTTGGAGGGTCGACAATGTGGCCATCCACGACAATGTTGACCCCAGGACTCAAAGCAGCCAACTGCTGATGAAGATGACTGAAGTTTTGTTCAATGGCGTTCGTAGTTTGGGAGTCCACTAACATTGCATCTTGGCAACTTTCTTGTCCTCCTCATCCTTGAGAGCCTGCTCTGCCTTAACAAGCTTAAGTGGAGATCGTTAGCGCAAGCTAAAGAGACTCGATCTCCTTGGATCTCTATTTCCCTGCCAAGCTCACGTATGACCACGCCCTTCGGCTGGTCGTGCAGCTCCTTGCGGACTACATGTGATTCTAAGGCAACCCGCAACCCCTTGCCTTTTTTTCATTGGGGTAGGAGTAGGGGTCTTGGTCGGCGAAGCGCTGACGACAGCATCAGATTGTTGAAGCTGCTGAACGCATGTGTCGTCCTTCTTTTCTACTTTGGCTCCATTAGACCTAATGTACGAAAGGTTTACTCCGCCACCTACACACGATAATGCAGAGTCAGAACAAATAAATAAAGGGAAGGGACTACAATCCATGAGTCACTCTTGAACGAAAAGCTCATTATGCGGGAAAGGTCGATTTGCCTTCATGTTCAGTTCAAATGGATCTTCACCTCCCTTATACCATAATGTTGAAATAACAATCCTTCCATCTTTGACTTCAGTCGCCGTGACCTGTTCTGAATGTGAACCCAACCGTTGCCACTCCATAACCTTGAGTTGGTCACACAATACTTGGAAGATTCTTAGCATGATCCAAGCATTAGGGGTTAGTTGAGTTGGTAGACATTAATGTCATTTAAGACATCTACCTTAACGTAATCAAAGGCGGGAAGACCATGGCGGTGTCCATGGTATGCTGGTACACCATGAACCATCTCTTATCATATGATAAGACGTTCTCCCCTTCTTCAATACGACCGACCTTATCTAGCGGTGCTAAGTGCTAACTTGTACCACGAGAACACCTTTTCCTAGATATACGTACTAGCACATGAAAAGATTTCGAAAGAATTACAGTGTGTTTTGACAAGTTGATTATTCACGTTTGGACTGGAGACATCAACAATCTCAGCTTGGCTGACTCCAGCAACCTCTTGTACAGTACCAGCTTGGCCAGACAGTCTCTCAACTTCACCGCCGGCAGCTTGATCGATCTGATCATCTCTTTTGACTTATTATGTCAATTATCTCCACATTGTCTTCAGTTGACTTGCTCAAAGTAGAGGTATGTATAATCATCGTCCACGTTAAGGACGACGATGTAATCCCAATCGAGGCAGACCAGTCCTTGCAAGGTAAAAGCGTCATACTCTAACTACTATGAACCGAACTGCCAAAATCCTTTCCCATGTCCAGGAAATGCAAAACAAACCAAAAGTTCCACAAGGACGTACATGATATTATGAGGCAGAAAAAGTAACAATTAGACAGACGAACGAGTATTTGAGAATACCTATAAATTTTTGCGAACCTGATTAGTTCATCTTCAGAAAAACCAATGGCCACCTTACTCAGAAAAAGCCATTAACTTCTCAATCCCCGTCAACAAGAAAGTAGAGGGAGAAAGTATAAGACTAATCTAACCCAGCCTAATCAAAGGCCTCAATTTTTTTTTTTAAAAAAGGTGACGACAATTATACTTACAACGGGCAAAATCAGCCACCAAGAATGAACTGAAGAAACACCTACCAGAAGAAACGAGCAAAACGAGAGCGATAATAGGAGAAGAACATTTAGACAGAGAAGGCCTTCCAACGGTATTTATATCTACCGTGACGTTTGACATTCAGACACGGAAAAATTCATAAACCAAAAAAGGTAATTTCAAACCTCGTTGAAAAGGACGCTTTGCTCCCTAAGACTAGGTATGTTTGGGTTTGGCGTGCCTACGACGTGACCTAAAAGCATGCAAAACCCAGTCTCTTTTTTTGGACAGATCAAAACCCATTGTCAACACCACGTGCCTGTACGATTAGCAACACCTAAATCCACAATGTCTTCACCTGCGGGGCGATCATCCAACAGATGAAGCCTTTGCAAAGTGGAGCGTTTACAAATGCTTCGGGGCCTAGTGACAATGAATAATTTAATCCCACCTCACTATTGTTGGGTTACTATGTTTGCACGGGCCGACCGAATACTCCATGTATTAGCCCAACCCCTTTTAACTCAAGCCCAATGTAACCATGACCATAAAAGATCAAAACAACCATAAAAGAACAGGTGAAATTCTTTATTTTTTATTTATTTATTATTCTACATCTAAATTTTTAAAATATAGTATTTAATAAATTAACACTTCAAAGATGCGTTACTTTTATTTTTTCTTATTATAGTACTATATTTTTTTGTTTTAATATATTTAAAAACTGAATTTGAATAATTTTTTATTTAATCCCTCGTATCTGTCAAGATCTTAATATCTTTATAATTCTGTATCTGACTATTAAATCTCTGTAAAGAAAAAAAAAAGCCAGAAAAACGCTAACAAATGGCACATACCCTCTTAAACAAATTGTCCCGAAATTATGAAGCCAACCAGAAAGCACCATGTGGTGCTCGTTGCTGCAACCCTCGACCAAGTGAGATCTACACTTACAGTCCACCTATAAATAGCACAACCTCCTACTACTTTGGTCCTCTTTGTACTCTTGCAAACATTTTGATATTATCTTGAACATCAGAGTGGGTCTTCGCCAGTCCAACTATATGACATCTTGGAATTTTATGAGAATATATAAGTTACTTTAGACATTTTAAATTATAACAACTACAAGTACAACTATATTTAAAAGAATTCCTCAAGTTACTTTTTAAGAATAGACGTGACTTTTATAAAGTACCAAAAGAAGCACTTCTAAAAATTTAACTGAGCGTAAATTTAAGACTTTTACACCAAAAGAAGACCATTTTCAAAATATGTCTAAATAAAATTTAATGTTGCCAAGTTGTACGTAGAAGTCAACTCTGGCTGCCAAACTGCTTCTGAATGTCCTGGAAAGATACGGTAGCAGATCCCCTTCTTTTTGGCTTCGGCTGAGAAGAATGTTCCCTCCACCCCGTCATGTATATAACCTACAAAAGCACGAGAGAAATAGAGTCCTTCAGTGTATGGTACATTATAATTTTTAACTGTTCCAAAAGGAAACTACAGCAAGCGCCACTTTTTCCCATGTTAACTGACAAAAGGAAATGTAGGGAAACAGTATACAGTTTACTCCCCATGTACTAGTGGTTTCCCCACAAATAGGCAGCTAGGATTTTTTTTTTCCTGCCCATGGTGGCTATCAACAGACACATCATTAGCCGGGATAACCAGGCAGGCCCAGAGCTATGTCACCGTGACTTCAAATAAATAAAAAAAAGGGCGGTCCAGTGCACGAAGCTCCCACTTAGTGGGGTCTGGGGAGGGAAGATGTACGCAGCCTTATCCTCACAAGTGGAGAGGCTGTTTCCAGGACTTGAACCCGTGACCTCCAGGTCACAAGGCAGCAACCTTACCGTGACTTCAACTAAAGAACCACAATATTTCTCCTAGAAATCTTGAGGCCCAAACTTCAAAAGTTTGACAAGCTCATATATTGATTTAGAAGAGCCAGTCATAGCAGTTGTTTAAAAATGATACTTGGCAATGCACAGAGCTTTCAATAAGTTAATCACTTCAAAAAACAAAAAAAAACTGGCTAAGGAAGAAGAAACTGGAAATGTTTTTCAATGTATTTCAAACAGATTATTTCCTATTAGATCACACACACAGAGACACATATATATTCTCAACTAACTTCATACACGGCACATATGTAGAATTTTCATCGCCTTAAGCAAGAAAAGAAATATTGATACAACACATATTTCATCTCTCAGATAAAGCTTCAATATATTTGTCCTTATAATTGCATTGACTATTGAGTTTTCTTAGTCGTTCAAATTTCAATAATTCTGGTTAAAGTTCAATCCAATACCATTGTACCATGCAATATGATATCTTATATACAATTAAGAGTCAGAACTATGCTGATATGGCATACCACTTCAGTGATGTGGCTGAAACTGAAAAATAAAGGGGACTTAGTCAATGCAGTGATCCACAGTACACTTACCCTCCAACATGAGGCATGTGAATGGGAATTTGACTCTTTCTCAAAATTATAAAATGCAAGGTGAGAAAAATATTTGCAATTATTTTGATATAAGGAGAAAAAATTACAATCTACACTTCATCACAACACAAAGTAAAGCCATAAACAACCTTTTCTCATCCCTTTCTCTTCCAAAACCGGTAAAAAGAGCAGATAATTTAAAACATGATAAGTTGACTACTGAAATTCCTAAACCAGATGGATAACATTAGATCAAATTGTAATAGAAATAGATACTATAACGAAACAAAAAAATAGAACTATAAAGACACGTTTGATCTGAATGTATTTAGAGGTATGAGAAGTTCAAAAGTTCTATATTCTCAAAGGACTTGTCTACTTTGCTTACCTGGAAGGTAGCAGGTACTGAGCCATCTTCGGCAGCGAACATTGAATCATATATAGCTGCAGTTGCCAAGGCTGTATCCCTCTTTAGGATCTGTTTCATTTATGCACAACCTTTTTTCAAGATGTTACGCAACAGCACCTGATGTCCAAAACGGGATGGAGAAAAGATTCCTTAATGGTAGAGGTGAAAAGGAAAAAAGAAGTTTACTGTATTTCTTTGAAGAAGAGCATTAGTTTCACCCATAGCGCGCAGATGTTCTATAAGCTCCAGAGCTGCAACAAACAGAGAAAAGAAACACCCAAAAGAGATTGAATAACAAGAGATACAGAAAGGCAATTATAAGATACACCAGCCACTGGTGAACAAAGTGCTAAAACTTAGAAATGACTCATTCAAGAGATACAAAGATTATTAGATCAAGTATCAAATGGGACGAATTTTTTATTTCTTAATTTTTATGGGAGGCTCAAATGACTATTCTCTCAAATCCCTTGATACCCCTTTCCCAGAAACAATGGGACAAGATCCCATGCCCTAGGCCCGGGTCAGTATACCTTATTAACGAAACTAATTGGCACCTCAACCAACAAGCCATTTCTAAGTTTGCTAAGATGAACTCCATGACTCAATTTAACTGTTGGCTGT
Organism: Gleditsia sinensis; assembly: GCA_037074535.1. Classification (NCBI taxonomy): domain Eukaryota; kingdom Viridiplantae; phylum Streptophyta; class Magnoliopsida; order Fabales; family Fabaceae; genus Gleditsia; species Gleditsia sinensis. Next base: position 716,672 of record CM073476.1, on the reverse strand, counting down.
CTAATTAAGTATCCTCACTACAACCATCCAAGAAAGCCTTGTTGAACTGTTGAAGTGCACCACTACAAACATGTTGCATGAGCAATACCTGGCTAGATGATCAGATTGCAGATATATATATATATATATATATATATATATATATATATATATATATATATATATATATATATATATATATATATATAGAAGAGAAATTTTATTGATGGAAAGGGAGAAGAATAGTACAACCAAAGAGAACAAGTAGTCCTCAAAAACAGAAAGCCAGAAACTGAAAGATTAGCATCTCAAAAGAGCTTGCCAATCCCTTTGTAAATCTACAAGAGAAATCCCCCTAAAAGAGCCATGAGCAGAGGCCCACAAAAAAGGAAGAAAAACAATCCTCTCCCAGAGAAGCTGTGATGGGAAAAACTGACTGAAGACCCTTGCATTCTGCTCCAACCAAAGACACCACAAAAACTGCACATTGCCATAGAACTTTCTGTTCTTTTTTAATCCCAATGGCAGTATACTTAATAGCTAATAATAGGTCTAGAGTAGGGAGACAAACCCAATGCTCATTACAGATACCAAACAACTTATTCCAAATCTGCCAGGCCAAATCACAAACATCTGGTGAGGTAGCCTTATTGGGTCTACAAGTCTGAAGGACATATTTGTATTAATTCTATTGAGTAGCACAATCCAAACAATACCTTCAAATGAATTATAAGAAGGAGCACAAAGCCTTGTGACCATGTGTGGTTTATGGGATTATGTGGTTTTTGTGGCTGGAAAGGAATGCTCGCTATCTTTGCCTTTAGATCTGTTATGGAATGGAATTGGCTACATGGCTTCTATGTGGTGTTTGGCACGTGGTTTATCTAAGGTAAGCACTATTTCAGGTATGCAAAAAGATTGAACAGCTCTTGTACACTGATTAGTTTTCATAAGGCTTTTGTTAACTCTGTAATGGTTCTGTTTCTTTGGTGTGAGAATGCTATCCTCCAACCTTTTTGTACTGTTTTCTCTTTCTTTTTCTTATACAATTTCTCCTTTTATTAATATATATATATATATATATATATATATATATATATATATGTCCTATAAAGCACCAACATACTTATCTTCAGGTGTGTCAACATAAATGTTGCCATGATAAACTGACAAACTGACAACAAACGTCTGTACGTGTCTGAACTAAGAAATTTTTTTTTTTACGGCTTGGGTACACTCTAGACAAGGCTTGAACACAGCATATAAAGAAAAAAAAGAAGCAGGGGAAGAAAGTCAAAAAATAAAGAATAGTGAGACCAGAAACCCCATCTGAATGGGATCAAAATATTTTCTTCCAAATATTTTGGTTGTACATAAATAGCTTGAATGGTATAAATAAACATCCTTTTTGTTTAGGAATTTATTTAAAAAATTAATATTTCAAGGTGTTTAAAATAAAGAAAGACACACGTTGGGTTTATTTTTGGGAGGGGTTTATTGAATGAGAAGCTTAAAAGTCTAGGATCTGGGTAAGACACATCAAATATGTTGTAAATCTACAACCCCATAATATATAATAGTATGAATTTCCTAGTTTAGTAATTTTCAATTGAACAAAAGAAGATTCTTTATTTAATCTTAAAAGTTACATAATCATTCATTTTTATCTGTTATGTATATCTATATGTAGTGTTGTGTCTCTATGTTAAAAAGTAACAGAAATTAACTATTAAATCAATAAATAGAATGCCAGTGTATCAGTACATGTATTCAATTATGTGAATTAGTGTGTGCTCCAACGATGTAAAAAGAAACAGAAAAGGAAAAACAAAGGAAAAATGTCCATAAACAAAAACCAAGCAATTGCATCACCATATGACCTATCTCTTACATCATCACCCTTAAATCCCGTTTGGTAGGCAGATTTAAGTTCATGGAATCGGAATTTGAATTCCCACTCCATCAGCTATTATGTTTGGTTGGTAGAATTAAAGAACCATAGAATATATATTACTTTACGTGTAGAAAAGTAGATTGTCTCTAAAAAGTGATAGAAAAGGGGAAAATGGAATGAAATGGGATTAGAAAAGACTAAAATGTCATTCTAAAATACTCTTCTCTTATTTTGTTTATTATTGATAAATAAAATAAAATAAAATAAATAATATTTAAACTATTTTTTAATATTATTAATATTTTTAATAAAAAATTTATATTACTAATTATCTATTTTATTTTTTATTTATATCATTTTTAAATAATTTTTAGGTCAAAATAATATTATTTTAATAATTTTATTTTTGTCTTTTTTGTTAGTTTTCCACTCCATTCTTACTTAAGTCGTACTAAATATAATTTTAATAACAACATTTCATTTTATTCTATTCCATTTCCAATTCTTATTCCCATTTCTTCTTTAGCCAACAACTAAACAAAGCCTTAATTCTTTGGTTTAGATTTAGGGTTTACAAAATATATATTATGGATTAAGACTATCTTCAGTTTACCAAACAAAATATGCTTAATTAGAATTATAAAGAGGATTTAACACTGTTTATAGGTTAGAAAATATGAAGTCAATCAATTATCAGTATATGAGGTCCTCAATTAACAACCTGCAGAGAGAAAATGCAAATGATTTGGTTTTCAAACAGTTACTGAAATAACCAACGCCATCAATATTACTGAACAATTAAAGTTACTAAATGAACAAAACAACCCCAACTAAAACACAAACAAATTAAAAGTTATAATTTTTTTCCTTTTGATAGAAAGCCAGTTTTCTAAACCTAACAAATTAATCTTAACCGAAAAATAAAAAGGAAACGATACCCACAATCTTACAAAAAACTTCATGGAAACTTAGAAAATACAACAGATCAGACTGATCAACAAGTATGTCATTACAGTAACCCAGCATACACATTGATCATTTATAATTAACACTAGGCTATGAAAAGCTTAAATCAAATACAAAATAAGATGTCCTTATAATTATAATAGAAAAAGAATGTTGAAGCTCAATGTAGTAGCATAATATAAGATTGCATCATAGATAAGTTGAAATAACATTAATGCATAATGTATGGTCATGTATATCTAAATATTCTGTAGTTTTGATTTTAGTTACAATTTTGGTAAATATGGAAATTGCTACAGAAATTAAAATCAACATTAATCAGTTACAGATTTGTATGCCATCAGCATAATATTACCATCCAATTTCAGTTCTACTCCCTGCTCATTTTTTGGATTTGCCTAAATTTTCAAGTGTACACCGCTGTTTGGATTCTTAGTCCATTTTGTGGCACCCAAGCCACCTAAAAGATCACTCTGTATGTTAGTTGGGCAGAACACAATTACCTAGTCATGGGAAGTTCAAAAATTCAATCAATGACCACCTTCGAGTAGTCCAATATCCCAAGAAATCCCTTATGGATAACATAAATCCAAAATTATAACAAAAAAGATAACCGTTTTCATGCCAGGATTACAACAATATACAGTATCATGGTATATCTCCAACTTTAATATGTTCTCATACTCAAAATATGCTTTGCAAGTTCATTACCTTATTAATTAAATAAAAGTATCGAAAAGAAAAATAATGAGTTCCTCCATTGCAGCATAAGACAACAAGAGAAAAAAAAATTCAAATTTTGAATTAAGGATAGCATGACAATTTACTTTTACAAATATTTATGTAAGTAAATTTCACATAGGAACAAAGGGTAGAGAAATATGCAGTGAGGTATAAAGCATAGACACACCTATCTGGAGGCTGCTTGTCAGACATATGTTTGACATCAACACAACCACAACACGTGTCTGACATGCATACAGATGTGTCTGAATAAAAAGAATATTTTTTTGGCTCAAACACAGCTGGCTCAGAAAAAAAAAGGGAAAATGACAAAAAAGAAATATAGAATGAGAGACTAGAAATCCTATCTTTATGAGATGATAAAAGTTTTTTCTTTTTCTTTTCTTGTACATGAATAATTAAAATTAATACGGTTTGACATCTTTTTATTTGGTATTTTTTTTTTTTGGGAAATATTACTTTCAGATACTTAGAATATAGGATAATATCAGTTGTGTTTTTCTTTTAAAGTATATCACTAATATATATATATATATATATATATATATATATAGACACACACACAACACTTTTTCATTGAAATTTTCCCAGAACTTTTGCATTTGTATTTTAATCCATTTCAAGTGATTATTAGAGAGAGAGAGAGAGAGAGAATCCATGTGTAAAGAGAGGAAAATATAAAACAAATTGAGAAATGAGTTATCAGAAGAGAGCAAAGGGGAGGGGAGGAGAAAAGGGCATTTGCGGGCATGAAAGGATTGGTTAAGATATGTTAATTTTGTGTTTTATATTTTTTGAATATTGACATGTCAATTTGTCGGTGTCCATGTCATGTTGCATGCCACTGTCAGAATCCATACTTCATAGCTATTGAGTGATGACTAACAAAAGCTACCCATATTCATAATTCAGTGAATAACTTCTATTTGCTCATCAAGCAAAATTAAACTTCCAGGCTAAACAAGCATCTCATACAGTGGAAGTTGTAGGAAAACTTATTACTTATGTCATAAACATTGAAAGTCCAATTCAGGTCAAAGCCAATGTAGAAAATTCTCACCATTTTCATATTTAACGGTATATTCATCAACATCAACTCCTGGGAGGGTGAAGCCTGCCCTTGTCAAAAGATTCCCTGCATCTCGCACCTGAAAAGAGAGATCAAAAGGTCTGCTCAGTTCCACCCAAATTCTTCCATTCAGAACTTTTCATACAACTCTTTATTATGCACAATGAAGCTGCAGCTAGTCAAATTAACAGACAGATCTTAAAGAAGTATGCAAGACCAATAATACAATCAAACGTATGTGATAGGAAAACTCATTTTCTTCAAAACTTAACCACCAATGATGATGAATTACTGGCAACTAATTCATCAGCATCATGATTACAGAATACAGAAACAACTGACAAGGATTAAAAACACATAACCATACCATTCTATGCAAAAGAAACACTTTTACATCATTTTATAAAAGGATCTTAACAGCTAAATTATACAATTCACAAGGAAATACTCATGCAATATGATATATACCTGTGCCAAAGGTGATACTCGTGGACTGATCCCTCCTTCACGCTCCATTTGTGCCACTGTACAAGCTATTCTGAGCTCCCTGGTGCATTTAGAGTCAAGCAAAAATATTTTATAAGTTGCTCTGTGCATTGATCATGTGTCAGAGAAATAGCCAGAATAAAGAGTAAGATAGTCACTTTAGGGTTTCTCCACCGAGAATAGCTGCTAAAAATAGGCCATCAGGTTTCAAAGCCAATTTAGACTGCCAAAACATGAAATGCACATTACAATACCAATAATAAATCTATGTAAAGCTTAAAGCAAATAATAAAACTTTATCATGAATCATAGTTTGAATAGAAGCAAAATACACATGAATTTAAGACCTTTAATAACTAATGAGGCTTTCTTTTGTTCGTTGTTAATCTTTTATGCAGTGACTAAAGTCTCTGAATTCTAGATAGTTTCTGCTTCCTTATTTCTTTTTCTCCAATCTTCATCCATGTTATTGTTACTGCTTTCTGTTCTTTCTGTTTCTCCTAACTTAAGAATGTACAGATGTGCAAGAATGCATACGCGCATGAACACATTGGGGGTGTCAGTGATCACTCACCCATAATCATGACTTGTGCACGTACAGAACTTCTCAACAGATTAACGACAGATATATACATATCTCCAAGGATAGACTTAAAGGAAGAATACCAAAAGCAAACTTAAAAACAAAGTATGGCTCAAGCACACCTAAGGCAAGGTGCATTGGTGTGCCATGAGCCAAGCCTGTCCACTGTATATGTATAGCATGTAGACATTGATGTAATAGAGATAGACACTTTGTTAACCCGTAGGTCTAAGCAGACATTATGTCTCTTCCTATAAAGGAATTTAGCTTAACAAGGACTTTGTTAACCCGTAGGTCTAAGCAGACATTATGTCTCTTCCAATAAAGGATTTTAGCTTAACAAGGACTTTGTTAACACCTAGGTCTAAGCAGTAATTTTTTTCTTTTTCCTTTTCAATTATGAACTCTAATGTTAATTTTGAAGTCAGTTTTCAAGTGTCATATCAGTTTATTAACAAAGTGAATTTCAACTGTTAATTTCAAGAAAGAAAACAGTGAGAGAAAGATGTGGTATTTCCATGTCTTCTTTTCTTTCTTCATTTCTTTACATCATATCAGACGGAAATCATTAGCATTTTAAATACCTTATTGTGTGTAATAATGCTCTACTATAAATAATTTCAATGATATGCCCCTCATTTTGCTCAAGCATGCACCTCAGCCTGGCATCTTGCACATAGCTCCCAATAGTCCTTAGCATGTAACTCTACTAATGCAAAGCACAATTTAAAATACTAAAAATTCAAAATATTTGAAGACAATCCACCGTTATCATAGCACATCTGTATTTCCATATTAAAGGTTATTCTACAAAACCCAACTTAGGAAAGGAAGAAAATAAAATAAATAACTAAACAAAAGAGCTACAAAGCATTTTTCAGAGTAACTCAAGATGTTCATTTGAAGCTTGCTTCATTAGAGGGCACTACGAAACAAAGATCATTCCAAATATAAACCAATCCAATCAACATGTAAAGTCAAGACCAGTATATAAGAGAGGGTACCTGTATCATTGCTCCTGGCAGATCATTAGTCCAGTGTAGCCCCAAGCAACTAATTACCAAATCCACAGAGCTGCTCAACCATAAATATAAATATTCAAAATCCAAATTATATCAATATCAGCTTATAATACTATGACAACTACATAAAGATGACTGCATATGCACCTTTCTTTGACAGGCAAAAATTCTTCATCACCAACCACAAATGTTGTCTCAATGTTATCATTGGGTGATGCTTCCTCAGCATTTTTACAAAATTGTACCATGTCATTGGATGCATCCATCATAATGAGCTTTTCAATGGAACCTGTATTAATGAATCCATTACACTACTATAAAGTTTTTCCCTTCTCGGTATAAAATTGAACAATTAACTTCTCTACTACTAGGAAACAGGTAAACAAGCTAGTCAAACACCAATCTTTTGGACAACTTATTTTATCAAACTATATAGGAAATTGTCTTCAGAATCATTCCTCAAGTTTAGCAAATATGAAAAGCACCAATATAGGCAGAAATCTAGAGTAAATTGGTTTTGGAAGAGAAACATCAATTCTACTTGTTCTTCAAAATGTTAAAGAATGCCATGTTCAAAATTTTATATGATGATGTATCATATGATAAGTGTAATAGCATAGATAAATCCCATGGGAATCAGACACATCGCATCTACTTGTGACGAAATATATTCCAATTAACTGAAAAGGGGAAAAAGGAGAGATATTTGACTGTACATAAGCAAACAGAATGGAAATTTATAGAATATGTACATCCCATGTATAAGTGTGCATATAAAATTATCATTTTATCCTAGATTTTTTTATATTGCCATCTTTCTTTTCAGTTACATGAACCAAACTGATTAACCAATAGACATACACTGTCCAGATCTAACATTTTCTTCAGTAGAGAAGGAAAAAAGGTCGCCCGTGCTATTTGGTGCACTTTGGGTCTATATTGGTGTGAAGAATTCTTGGTGCAGCACAGCATAATGGAGACTGAGAAAGGTATTTGAATTTTGCTCACTTTCATCTTCCATGTTGGTTGAATATGCTGGGTCTGGGAGAGGTTTCTGGCTGCTGTAGACTATGTTATGCCAAATAAATTTTCAGCATTTTTTCTGTAATATGTATTTTTTTTTCAAAATTTCCATCATTTCTCCCATATCTAACTGATGCTTTTAAGCTTCGTTCATTTTAAATTAAATTATGTTTCTTACTTGCAATATGTTGTGCAATTTCGTCTTTATTTTTTTCATTTGTTGGGTACTGTATTACAAGGGAACAACACAGCAACATATGCTGCAAAGAATTTTCTTTACTACAGACAACTGCTCCAAAAAACATTTTGATTGTGAACACCTTGAGTAAAAAATCATGTCCCTTCTCTTTTTCTTCAATAAAGTGCAAATGGACCTTTGCCAATTTCATCCATCTTCACTGACAAACTTCCCATGGATTACACCAATTGATATCCAAACAATTTTGCTCACTAGAAAGTTGGGATCACAATTGCTTCAGGGACACAGTAGAAAACCAGGAACTTTGGCCATAGTCTGAAATGGTTTATTTAAGACCTTATATAAAATAAATTGAAAAAACTACTTCTAAATGTTAAAAAATCCTTGGCAGGTATATCAACGGTGTTTCAAGATATCAATAGTGTTAAGTTTTTATTGCTCTTGTAATTCCATCTGTGCTTTCACTTTTTCCCTGTCATTGTAATTTAAATGTTGGTGTTTTTTTTTTCAAGTACTCCAACAGAGGTTTTTATTTATTTATAATAACAGCATATTGGGCTATGTCTCTTGTGCATTATGAAAAACATTTCGGTAATCAGAAGAAACATTAGGCATGTAACTATTAAAGAAAAACCACCCATGAACCAACATAGCTCTAGTTGTAGACAAGCAACATATTCCTCAACCACTGCATCAAGAGAGAAAGAAAAACTATTTCCTTGCATATTTTAATCATTCTCATCTCATCAATTCACAAAATACGAAGCACAACTTGTTATTATATTATATGTTAAAGACCAATGGCCAGTATTTTCTCCCATAGTAAAATGCATAAGCCTTAAGATTTTACTCAGTATACTTCTTACCACGACCGTGAAGCAAGCGCCTGATGGCTTCCAGTGAACCCCCCAAGCATAATGCTGTGGGAAAAGTCTTCTTACAGTCCTAAAGAAAAGGACAAAAATAGCCTACATAAACCCAAAAGAGGAAAATTTTTGAACCATTCAAGTGAGAGAAGATATCATCATATACATTGTCTTTCCTTTATTCAATAGTCGGGTTATATCCCATTCCTAAAGTATATATAAAAGCAACAAGTAATAAGCATCATATAGCAGCTTTTTAAAACATAATAAGAATAAGAGGAAACTATCTTGAAAGAACATCATTTATATGACACATTAATGCAATAATGGCCAGTTAATTACTTTGCAATTAGTTTTTCATTAATTTTTTTTATTAAAAATATAATATTTGTTTTCAATAGATCAATATTATTCCTATTTGAATTCATAATGTTATCTTGAAAAAGGCCTGAGCTACTGGGTATCTATGAAACTAGACCTTTAATCTTCTTCAAGCTCACCAAAAAATGAAAATGATCCCACTTCAATACTAGGTGAGCTATCATAAACCATAATAAATTTATCAAAGCAGAAAATGCTAATTTCAATAAGCATTTAGTTTTCCAACTACAGTTGAAGGAACAATTAATATAAATTACAAGTTAGACCTCTGTAACAAGTTCGTAATTTAAACTAAAACCACATAAATCAGAACAGTAAAATAGTGCAAGACCAACTGATCATTCTGAAGCTTTTACTGTCTGAGAAATCCTTAATCCAAACAAGCTTCACACTAAACGCTTAAAGGGCTAGTGTTAGAGGCCAATTTGTTTGTGTAAAGCCTTTTAACAATGTGTTTTCCCGACTTATAGAAAGACACATTTACTATTAAGGCAAGCAGCGGAAAATAAAATGTCTATATGTTCCAATATATAAAGCCTTTTTGAAGCGAAGCCACTTTAGGAGCAATCCTATGTTATAAGACTTGATGTCAGTTTTAGTATACAAGAGAGTTACATGAAAGCAGTTAATTAAAAGTAAAATTTTAAGACTTTGTTCATTTATTAAGGTGCTTCAAGTCCAAAACATGCTCCTCAAATTCAAACTCCATGATAATATCATAAAATATATGAAAAACAAAATGACATATACTAACTTACCTTTCAAGATTTAATAAGTGGAAATTGAATTGTAACTACATCCAAACAAACTACAGAGAATAAAAGCAGTAGAATCCATAGAGTAAACACAATGGACCAGAAACATATAAATTTAGAAAAAGCATAGAAACTACCTCCAAACGATCCAACAGATTTTCGGCAACAGTATCAAGCAAAGAATCCTTCTGGCGCATCAACCATGCAGCTCGGTCTCGCTGCACCCGCCAATAATTTACAGCTTTAACATAAAAATACATTTATGTCTTCAAAAAAAAAAAAAAAATCAAAGGCATGTATTCATACAAACTCTTCTTAGTTCTTATTATAACAAATGGTTGAAAGTTAATCTTTATTCAAATCCACAACAGCATTTCCCAAAAATTACAAAAATCAGTTTTCCACTCTTATTTCCACCAACTCTAAGCATTATACGATCCTAGAACAAAGGGTAAGGACGAAACTCTCAAATAACATTTTTAGCGCAAACAAAATCCCAAATGTACGTAGACCCAGAAACAGTAAGGCGATTAAGCAACCTTTATTTGGAAGCGAAATTGCAATTACTGCCTTAAAAGATCAAAATTTTCAGTTTCCGGTGATTTTCGCGAGATGAAAAGGCGTAGAATCTGAAATCATTGTGCCATAGAAACGATAACTCATTGGTGGGAAAAACCTGTTTCCGCTTCAGTCGCCTATCGAAGATCTTGGCCCTCGAACCCTGCATGGCATCACCGTTGTCTGAGCAGAACGAAGCGAAGAAGGTACCAAATCGCTCATTCCTCCTAATCCGTACTAAGGAACTTCTGCGGAAGAAGGAGAACATTCCCATTTTCAGCTTTGCTCCTTTTCCCTTTGCTGGCGCTCTTTCCTCCGTGTCTAGGTGCTCAAACCACAGTTCTTCAACAAAACGATTCTGTTTAGTTCCATGCTGTTTTTTTCTTTTGGCATATTAGTGAGTTTTGTTATTCTAAAATGTAAAAATTGCTTAAAAAATCTCTTCATAAAAAAAAAAATGAATATCTTTCATTATAAATTAATGGGAAAATTTTGAACTTGAAATTTGACTTGCCACTCTACACATTTCAATCTATTTTTACATTTTTTATAAAAATTTTATTAATGGCCTTCTGTAAATAAAGATGATTTTTATATTTTATCTGTATATTTAAATATATTTGTTTTCAAAAACTTGTTCTAAACATATATTTTTTACAGTTAAAAATAAACTAGATTGGTTGGACAAAGAAGTATGCAACCTTCGTAAACTATGAAAGCTATATCACAAATAGCAAAAGAATGTCAGAACTTCCCTTCTCGTGAAATGCTACCTATACAACTCAGCGAGAGTTCCTATGACAATTGTTAAATAACCATTCAACGCTACTTTTTCATAAAATTAGTGAGTAAATATTTGTTTTAACGACGAAAAAAAAATTTATATAAATAAAAAATTTTAAAAATTATTATTTAAATTTGATTTAATTAAAATAATTTTTTTTATTTAAACGAATAACTGATAATCTTTTAATTTTTTACCAATATAAATTTTGATCCACAATAAAGCAAGAATTTCCATACTCCCGGGATTATTAAGGGTCATTGGCACTATATGGTTAAGGCCATGCCACCGTTCTGCAAAGCTGGTTTGATGAAGATAACTCCAACAGATAATCAAAGGGGACAAGTTACACATTGCAACAGCCATTGGCCATTGATTGAACAAGCAAAGGATGCTTTATTAATCACTATCACAAGCGGGGCATTTTGGATCCACCAACCGACCACCTCTTTTTTTCCAAGTTATCATTGAGCGCGATAGCTCCATGACGGCATTTCTAGAGAAAAATTTTGAACTTCTCAAGAACTAGAAGCGTCCATTTGTGTTTCTAGGTAACCATTCAATGGTATACTTGACCCAAAATCACAGTCTGGCTATTAGATATCTAAAGCAAACGAGTAACCCGATATCACTGTCTGGCAGCCATGGTTTCCATGATCCCAAACCAGTCCATCTTCATGATTCGAGATCCTTTCTTTCAAAATAGCATCTACCAAATCTAGGTCAAATGCCTCTCTAACTTGAGCTTCATCCCACTGCCCAATGGCCTCATCAATTAGTTGCTCAATCACCAACTCCTCCCTAAGTTGCTAAACAAGTCCATGTAATGAGAATGGAAGATTAATGGAAAGCCATGGGCAACCAAATATATTCAAGACCGAATTAGTTCCTACTTCCCATCGAGTTCCCATTTGTAATATTCTCCTTCTAGCAACCAAGTTACGCCAAGCCCAGGAAGGGTTGTTTCCTGGCCGAGCCTGAAGAAAGTGAGAGGTAGAAAAATATATTGATTTGAAAAATTTGATTAAGAAGGAATTTGAGTCAGTGAATAAACACCAGGTTTGCTTTCCCAAAAGAGCCAGATAAATTGCCTTGAGAACTTGGAAGCCAAGACTATTCCTTCATCAGAAATATTATTTTCCACCAGAAATTTCTAACCATGCATGTAATGTCATTACAGAGTTTAACAAACAAAAGAACACATGACATTGGATAAATGGGAAGGGCACATAAAACTGATTTAATTAGCATAATTTTATCAGCAGGAGATAAAGCTCTCTACTTTTCCAACTGGCTATGCAGTGCGCAATCCATTGCTTGATATAGGCAAAAGTCTCAGATTTGGACCGGTTTGTGAATGAACGCAATTTTTGTCTTGTGACCCTGTTCTGTCTATCTCCAGTCTTCCAGCTATTAAATTTCGAAACCGATGGGGGTGTTGTTGGAAAAGAAAAGGAAAGACTTTGATAAATTTACCTGTTGATCACTAATAGCTTCGTACACTTGTAAAATTTGCTCAATTTCCATACAAGCAGCAGTAGTAGCTTTGGTAAATAATATAGTATGATCAACAAAAAATAAATGAGAAAGAAGATGACTTCTACAAGTGATTTTAATACTTGACACCAAATTAGCATTTTCTAATTTTTCTTAGTAGAAAGGATAAACCTTCAGCCCATAATAAAAAGAGATAAGAAGATAGAAAGCAAGCATTCTAAAAAGTTCAAGTAACTGAAGAATTTATCTTTAATAACCTCAGAAAATTAGAGTATTGTACTGAATTAAAATGATTTGAATGGTATGAGACATAGAAATATATATTGCTGCTGAAATTCTAAAAAGGAAACTATCTACAAATCGAAAATTAATTTTCCTAACAATTGTTCCTAAGATCAAGGGATTTGTCTCACAGTCTTACAAGTACAAAATTACCAAGTTTCCTAAAAAAATCCTTTAACTAATCAATTACAGTTGTACCAAAATTTTCCACACACCCCCTCAATCTAGTAAATAGGTATTTTTCATTCCTAACTTAAAAATGATTACTGAAATGTTGCATTCTTGAGTCCTTTAGTTCGTACACGTGCAAGTTGACTTAAGTTGAGACATAGGGGGTGCCCATCAAGCCACTGTCGAGGCTTTCTTTTATGAAGTACTTGTCATTGTGTACAATGCTTATTGCAAACTTACTATCACAGTAGAGCCTCATAGATTCATCTTTCTTGATTCTCAAATCTTCTAAAATCATTTTCAACCATAATAACTCACATATTCTCTATGCTATTGCTCTAAATTATGCTTCAACACTAGATCCTGCCCTCACATTTTATTTTTTACTTCTTCAAGTTACAAAATTACAACCAAGAAAAATACAGAAACTCAAGGTGAATCTTTTGTCAACAATAGTGATCCAGCATAGTCAGCATCTGGGTATGCTTCCAACATCAATCCAAGATTCCTCTCGAACAAGATTCCTCGCCTAGAACTACCTTTCAGGTAGTGTAGTATATGGTAGACAACCTATATGTATAGTTCTTTAGGATTGTGAATAAATTGGCTTACCGGATTAGTATACTCTCATGTGAGATCACATGATTATCTCACGTGAGAAAATCTCAACCCTTCATTCTTGCACATTAGTGATTAATAATGTGCCACAAGAAGTCCAACTGTGAATAGGACCTATGCATGTTGGATTGGACCGTGGGAACAAAACATGGGCATTGATGAAGATGCTGATGCCATTTCAATGGCTCCCTTGAATATTCTGGTATATATCTTTTCAGTTTATATGAATGCTCCACACAAATTTAATGAATTCTATAACTGGGATCTAAGTTCGTAATCCACACAAATTATACAATTAAGTGCCTAACGCTTCCTTGTGCATTAGTTCATGGTCTTGGCAGGCAAGTGGAGAAAATCAGAATTAGGGAAAGATGGTTGAGGAGAGGAAGATTGGAAGACAAGGGTAGATCCGCCCATTGATAGAGTGAAAAAGAAGGAAAGGAATAATAAAATTCCTAAGGAAGAAGAAAGAAAGAAAGAAAAAATTCCCGAGGAAAGGAAAACAAAATCTTAAATGAAAAGGTGAGTTTTGGACTTTGCTATTGTGGAACATCAAACCAAAATGTTCCTGGGGGTATGAAATTAGGATGGGGTTCGGTAGCTAATAAGGAGGACCTATGGGCCAGGGTGGTTCGGTCTAAGTATAAATGTGGGAATGATATCATTCCCAGGATTAATAAAAGTAAATCATGCTCCCGTATTTATGCTGGTATCTCGGGTTGTTGGAGCCACACAGTGAAAGGCATAGCTTGGAATCTTGCTAATGGGTGCAGAGTTTCTATTTGGAAGAATAACAGGGTGCAAGGTGTAGGGGCTTTGAAGGACTCGGTGGTTGGAATTATTCTGGAGAAGATATGGATAAGAAAGTCATAGATCATGTGTCTACTTCGGGAAACAGAGACTGGGCCAAATTGGATTACTTGGTTCCTTAAAAGAATTTGAAATTGAAAGCATACTGCAGCAACCTCCTAGGCCTGGGTATGGCGATGACACTGTTAGGTGGAATTTTACTAATGATGGGCGCTTTTCCTTTTAAGTCTGCTTATAGCTCTGTGTGAGGAGGAGCAAGAAAATGATAATTTATGGAAGTGGAAGGGGCTTCTTGTGCATGGGAGAATCTTGACAAATGAACAGCGCATAGCTCGTCACCTTTCTAATGAATATCACTGTCCCAAGTATGGTGCTAGACTTGAATCCTTGCTTCCAGCCCTTCGGGACTGTAGTAATGTCTCTGATGTTTAGCTAAGGTTGGTGCATGTTCTCATTGGGACAAGTTTTTCTCTTTAGGCATGCAAGATTGGGTTAAGCTCAACCTGTCAATTCAATGTGATGCTATGCCTGGCAAATGGGTCGAGCTATTTGGGCTCACGGCTTGAAGATTATGGGACCGTCGTAATTATGACTATGTGTTCAATGAAGGCAAGTTTTGGTATGGCAATCTCGTAATGAGGATAATGGCTGAATTCAGATTGTGGACAATAGCCTGTTGCTCTTTATCCGATCAAGTGTGGAGAAGATGAAAAGGAGAGAGAGGTCGGTGGGCTGGGAGTTTCCACCTCATGGCTGGTACAAGGTGAATGTTGATGGGTCTTGTAAGGTAGTTGAGGGAAAGGCTGGATGTGGAGGCTTGATGAGAGATGCTGCTTGCTCTTTTAATTTATCCTGGGTTTTGGTCAAAATTTGGTATTGTCTAACTCGATTCTTGCAGAGTTATGGCCTTTTGGCTTTGGGGCTCAAGTTGGCGTGGGAGTTTGGTGCACGTAAAGTCATCTTGGAGGCAGATTCTTTAGTCGCTAAAGCCTTTGAATCATCTCCATCCTCATAGCAACATCAATCGTGAAATCAAGGATCTTCTTACATGACAATGGTCTGTTCATCTGGTTCACTCTTATCGAGAAGGCAATAGATGTGCTGACTTTCTTGCTGGGTTTGTGTTGGACATGTGGAGTTGGGATTACACATTCTGAGCTCTCCTCCTTGTGACCTTGCCAAGCTGTTGATGGACGATGCGGCTGGTGTTAGCTTTTATAGAGGAGGAGTTTTGGTGTTTTTGTTTGTCTTATGTTCTTTTATGTTCTTTTGTTCTAAAAATAAAATAAAATAAAATAATAATAATTTTTTTTTATAATTTTAAAAATAATAACTACTCCTATTTCTTATAATTGAAATTATTGAAAAAAGACTGCGAGATATTAAATAGGGTCGAACTAAATTATAAACAAATATAAAGATTATGCTTTTATATGTCAAATAAAAAAGTATATGTTATTATTATTTTTTGCCAATTTTTTTATTAAATAAAAATTAACGGTCGCCGATGGCCCGCAACCTATCGTCCGTTAGGGAAGCTAGTACACTTAGTGGAGGAGAATCAGAGAAGCAGCTCGGTTGCTATCTAAAAAGATGTCATATTGCTCCCAGTCCCTCCACCATTCTTCGTGCATAACTGGAGGCTTCTCCGTGAATACCAACAATTGTCCATTTACGTCTACTTCACTTCCATTTGCTACTGTGAAATTTTCGCAATTTTCCATCAGAGGCTTTGGCAACCAGAATTGGGTTTCTCAGAGATACAGATTTCAGGCAAAATCAGCAGACCCAGATGCAGAAACCAGCGAACTGTCAAACCCATTTCCTGGAAACAATGTTGCTTCTTCTAGTTCCAGCCCAGCAACAAGTTTTCTTTCTCTTCTCTGTCCCTTACTCAAGCTTTTCTCTGTGAGTCCCGTATACTGTTTGTCACTTTGCTTTCTGACATCCCCTCCTTCGATATAAAACAATAGAAATATCTTTTATTTCAGTTTCATCTTGAATTTTCTATTTGGCATCAATGTTATCCATGTACAGATATTATTGTTTATATAAGCGATGCACTGTTCTTACGTAGAGTTTGCGCACTCGATGAATAAACATTAAGTCATTGATTTGTTTCAAAAGGATACAGTACTGCTCCTAATGCTATTGAATTTTTATGTGTTATCTACATAAAGAAAATAGAGTAACAGATAAACAATTGGTACTAAACCTGGGGTAGTACCATGTTGCCATGGTAAATATCTCTACTTGATCACTTTCAAATGATAATTGGCTTCTTGTCAGGAAATAAATATGGCCACTTGTTTCAAGTTTCATATGGATAAGAACAAGAGAGAGCCAGTTTGGGAAGTTGAGAGCAGAATTGAAACAAAAAAAATACTGTTGCAACAAAATTGATCGATGCAACTATTGTTAAAGCTCAGGAAAGAAAAATTTGAAACTTGTGTGTGCCTATTTATGCGTCCATGTTCTGTCTTTCTGGATGTATGTACGTATGTCTGTAAACAATAAGAAAGAAATTTGAATCTGTAGTGAAATTTTCAGTGTCTCTATTGGCTATATTGGTTCCTTACTGCTTGATGCATACCATGTAACTTTTCCTCAGTTCTAGTGCTTGTTTTTAGCTTTTGTTAAAAAAAGTGGATCAACCACTAGATCTAGTGGCCTTGAAACCAATATTCAATAGGTTTACTCTTCAAGTGAATTCAGATTTCAATTTAAACTCATAGGTGATTTGATGCTTTGTTTGAAATTTACCATAATCAAATTTGATTATTGTGTTGCATGCTTGATGATTCTGGTTTTTTCTTGTGTTCTGTTATTTTCTCTACTCCCATGTACTTCTCTTTTCCCTAAATACATTTTTTTACTAAAAGAAAAATCAGTTAGAATTTTTTTTATTGAATGTGTTTCATTTGGACTACTTTCGTTGAAATTTTAAGTGGGCTGAAACTATTTTCATGAGAGGGAGAGAGTTGGTCCATATTTTATAAGTGTGTAAATAGCTTTTTGTTCCAAAATGACTCAAGTCATTTAAGAAGTATTCCTTTCTACTTATAAGTTATCTTTCATTTTCTTATTTTTTTCAATGTAGGACTTATCATTTTTCAACACTCTCCCTCAAGTTCAATTGGCATGGTTCAATTGAAACTAGCCTTCATATTTTCTGGGCTTAAGTCTTCCTTTATTTTTGTCTGGGCTTGTACTTTCAAAAATCTCAGAGGCCACAGGTCTATCTTTTTTTCTTCACATTATTGGTCCCCTTGAATCCTTAGTGTTATTAAGCTTTAAATCTTTGATACCATGTTAAAATTTTAAGTGGGCTGAAACAATTTTCATGAGAGAGAGATAGTTGGTCCATATCTTATATAAATGTGTAAGTAAATTTTTGTTTCAAAATGACTCAAGTCAACTACTCCTTTCTACCTTATAAGTTATAAGTTATCTTTTATTTTCTTATTTTTTCAACGTGAGACTTCTCATTTTCTGACAACTTTATATATCATTATAAAATTCTGTACTCTACCTTCTTGTAGTTTGTCTCTGGGAACTTTTATTTATTGATTTTATTTTAGACCAACAAAATTATAATTCCTAAGATAGCTACAGTTTCTTGTAATGCACGTGTTTTGTATAGTTCATTCTCCAGGAAATTTTTATTATACGTATGAATGTAATTTACAATAATATAGGGAGTTGCAGAACTAATGATTAGGAAACTCATAGGGCCATCATTATTGAGTAAGTAAATGTATCATGACCACAAAAGAACACTGGTCGGAGAATGTTTTAAACGGCCACTATCAAAACAATAATCATAACAGAAATAACCTCTTGATTGTTAAATAGTGCTTAACATGGACATAGTTCACATGCCACCATGCCACAGTTTTGAATATGATGCATTCGGTGCAAGCTGCAAATTAATGGTAATATGCGATAGCTATGTAAAATTAAAATTTAACTATATTATATTTAAACTTCTGAATCTACACGCCTTTCTACCTAACAGAATATGCAATGGACACTGTTAAGTAGGAAATTAGAACTTCATTTCTTTGAATTTAACTATAGCTTCAAAAATTAAGATATTTCTCTGGACATGTTATTGGTAGTTTTTGTACTAATTAATATATTTAAATTTCATCCTGATTTTCTTGTATTTTTCATCCCTCATCTAACAAGCATTTGACATTATATCACCTGGGAGAAGAAAAGGGTTTTGTGTTTTAAATTTAAATCATTGCTCCAAATGTTGCTTTTTTACATGTTAATTGTACTAATTGGTAGTTCCAATTTTCATCAGAGTTGTCTTTTACATTATCTTCTTTATTTATCAGTATTTGTCATCTTTTGCTTCTGGCAGGGAGGAGATCCCTCTCAACAACGCAATTTTACTTTGGAGGTAGCCCTTTTAAGAATTCTAGTTTTTACATTCCAAATGTGGTTTCTGACTTCTGAGTACTTTATTAGTATCTTTTCTATTTCCCTTTTACAATTTTAGATTTTAGTCAAGGAATGCTGGCAGTATCAGTCAATATGTATAATCAGATATGGCATACCTATTGCCCACATCTGGAGAAACAAAATTGTTTCTAACAAGATGAGAACCTATGCTGTACATGTTCCAGATTGAGCAGGAGTCATAAGGAGTTCTAATAATATAACATTCATTATGTACCATATGTTATGTTGTGGAAGTACAACAGGAGTTCTTCTCTCTGTACGATCTTTATAGGTTCTTCCTGGTGATTCAGTTGTCATCTCTTTATAGGAAACATAAATTAGATAATATGCCATGGGACTCCTGATTTATCATTTAGCATTAACATGATGAATGTTTAATAGCACTTAATAGGAGTAGAATTGAAATTCTTTGTGAAATCCATTAAGTTCTCTGTCATGCATGTAGTATTTTGGTAGTTTTAAATTGAGCTATAATCTATAGTTATATTTTTATTGTTGGCTCCTTTGATTGTGTGCCATATGATCATACAGGCAAAGCTGACTGCTAGAGATTCTTCTTTACACTCTTGATGCACCTTTAACTGACTCACCTTGTAGTTTTGCTGATGAATGGTAGGTAGCAACATCTTCCTTGGCCAGCTTGGCAAGATTTGCATGGGGATCAAAGTCTGTAGTTGACAGTTCATTGAACAAAGAGATAAATTCAAATCTGCCTATGCATTTGCAGCTTTTTGAATTTGGTATGCTGCTTCCACTTTAGCTGGCTTTTAAAGAATAATCCTCAATGGTGCTAATAACAGGCAGAAAGGTTTTTTTTCTGCTTAATTATTAAATTTGATTAATTTTTCAGAAGATGATTTGTTTCTTTTGAATGTTTAATATCATCTAAGCACCGACGTCAACCCCAATTTTAGCAACATTATACCATGGCCAAAAATGAAACAGAAAATGTTCTAAGTTCAACCTTCAAAATTTGGATATTCCAACTAATATTTTATTTATTTTCCCTCCTATGATATGGATTACTGTTGTTTAATTATATAATTTTGTAGTTTCCCTTGTTAAATCTTTCAAATACCATCTGTCAACAGAAGCATGTCCTTTTTGTAGAAGGGTTCGAGAGGCCATGACTGAGCTAGATCTTTCTGTAGAGGTTAGCTGCATATACTTTCACATACAATTAATACACTCAATATTTAACGTTCCCTTGACTTATAAGCTGTCTATTTCAAAAGGATCACCCTTTCTCATAGTTGAATATGCTCCAAGATGGGGCTATATTACAGCAGTAGAATTTCATCTTTACTTCTGAACAGTGCTGTGCCAATCTAATCAACTCCTCTTTTCAACCACTGGCTCTCAAACAAAATTTATTTGTCTAATTTGGGAGAAATTGGGTTGGCATGAGTATCGATCATATAATCAAATTGAATCTAGATCAATGTTATCCATTGGTTTTCCAATGGTATTATTCAGTTGTTTCTTAGAAGAATTCAAATGAAGGATGGACATAAAGAGGTTCTATATTTAAAAGCCTTTTTTATCAAAAATTTTTTATAAACATTATTATAGATACCAGTACCACATAAATGAATTCTGAAATGCTGAATTACCATAGCTAATATAAGTATTAATATCACTAATTAATCATTGAGTTGAATAATGATTTACCAAAATAATGCTGCTTTAGCTCAATAGCATAAGAAAGGGGAAGAGTTACTTTTGTATGTTATGATTTAATTAATGTCAATTACTTGATATTTTTATTTGTGGCTTCATATGAGAAATTGGTTTCTGGTTGACTTTTCTCAATGAGTTTTCCTGATGTTAACCTATTGGTACCAATAATAAAACAGGTCTATCCTTGTCCTAAGGGTTCCTTAAGAAACAGAGAAGTTGTCAAAAGATCCGGTGGTCAAGAGCTGTATGTGGTTCTTTATGCCATATTCCTTTGTCTTTTTTATTGATGATTACATTGCAATATTATTGAGAATAAAAGAGCAATTTTCTTGATCTTTTATCTCAAGTTTATTTGGAAGCATGAATTTTTTATTATTAAAAAATAAATCATTTTTTATATTTACTTGCCACCTCTTTGCATTCTGCAACAAATTTAATTGTAAATAGTTTGAAGTGATTCCTATCTTTTCAAATACACTCTTTTTAAAATAGTTTGCTATGACATTCTTTTGCAGGTTTCCTTTCCTCATAGATCCAAATAGTGGTATTTCTATGTATGAAAGTGGTAAGCATGCAGCCTTCTGGTCTATTCTTTCTCCAAATGGATGCAGTTTATTTTATTTAGTGGTAATGCCATAAAACACCACCATTTTTCTGTTTTGAAATTTGTAAATTGGTTAATCCTTTATTCATTTAATAGGCTTGTTCTGACTCTTGTCCACGTTTTATATTTTACTTGAAATTTCATTTCTGCCCCTTTTTTAGTTGTCTTGTTAAAAGTCTTTTAAATAATTCACTGCATTGAAGGTGGTGAACCTTTTTAAATTATTGAATATATTTAATATAGGCCTTTAACATGCTAAATGCAATGTTGTAACCTTGACCTCAAACTGTTGAATCAGATGCCACTTTGTTTTTTTATTTAATTTTTTTTTCTTTATGTAGGTGACATTGTGAAATACTTATTCCAGCAATATGGAGAAGGAAGAAGTCCATCGTCTGGGCTTTTGGAGAGGTATTGGATATAAAATCTATTTTTGGTTGAGAATATATAATTAGCACTAATCATATAGTTGAGGTTAGAAAAAAAGAATTTGAATCTTCATCAAGCAAAATTGGTGCCCTTTGTGGGTTAGAAGGGAGATATAATATTCTTCTGTGTTTTCTATGTGGAAGCATAGCAACATGTAATCAATTTGTTTATATCTGCGCTTGGGGCAACATTAAGAGTAATAGTTGAGCTCCGAATAGGTTTCCTTGAGCAAATAAAGATGATCTTTTTAACAAACAGATGGAAAAATGAACCAGATATAGTCCCATGCTAAGGGTTGTTCCATATTTAGTAGCTCTTTGATAGAGAGCAATTTAGATTTTATTTGATCTTCATTGTTCTCTATCATGCAGCACTTTGTTCACTGGATGGGTACCAACCTTACTTCGAGCAGGTAGAGGAATGACACTCTGGGAGCGTTCCAGGCCTGATCCTCCACCTGGAAAGTTGGAGCTCTTCTCTTATGAAAACAACGCTGTAAGATAATGCTTTTCTATCTCCGTCTGCACCCAACGCCCCATTTTTTTTTTGGATGGGGGTGGTGTTTGAACAAAAGGAAAGGGATTCTATAGTCTGCTCAACTTCTGGGATTTTGTTTGACCCATTCAGATCTGCACCCAAATAAAGAATACCAGATTTATTTGTAGAGTAAACTGACAATTTGTTCCTTAAATTTATAGACCAACTTAGTTTTACCCTTTGAATTCTTTTGAGTACATGAGTTAATCTCCACAAGTATCAAACTCGGTTTTAATATTTTCACGGATTAGCAAAATAAATAACGTGCATCAAGTTAGTCTCTGCAAGTATCAAACTCGTTTTGATATTTTCATGGACTAGCAAAATAAATAACGTACAACGAATTGATAATTTCAGAGATTAATTTGAGAACTCAAAAAAATTTGGAGATTAAAACTAAATAGGTCTATAGGCCAAATTGTTAAGTTGAACAGAGCTTTTCTGATATCATATGTTGTGCTGAAATAATGCATTTATGTGTACTGGGGTTTATTTTCATAGGACCTGGGAACTGAATTTCCTTTGTTCGTTCCCCTCTTCCCAATGTATGCCCCTACCTATATTTGCCACTATGTAGTTAAATGTAAGCTATATATTCCTTCTAAATTTATAGATATAATATTTTATATTCAGTATGCAAGAATTGTGCGTGAGGCATTGTGTGAATTGGAGCTTCCTTACATTCTTCAAAATGTGGGGGAAGGATCTTGCCGGCTGAAATTACTATTAGCTGCTTCAGGATCTAAAGAGGTTAGATTTTAGTATAACTTATGAAACTGCATATGGATGTAAATATAGTTGAATTGAAATTCACGTGCCCCTATATATGCTGTTTATTTGTCCATACTCCATACCATCACTGACAATTATACTTGTTTAGTGCTAGGAACGCTTTTCAATTTGGTGCTACCATAGCACTGAATGCTGAATACTACCCCCATTTAAAATATGCCATTTGGATTATTATTCCAGCTCAATCACCTGACTTGGTAACCCCTACTGTTATCAACCCTATAATTCTCTCAAGGTTGAACGATCCCTTCAAGCATGATCAAATTGAAAGAGAGAAAAATATGTTAATTAATCCCAGCATGTTCATTAATGCAAATCAAGGGGTTGCCACTGGCAAACAGTGTTCTAATTTTCAGACTAGCCAAGCCTATGGTTGTCATTCTCTTGGCTAAAAAGTTTTGTTCCACTGTATTTTCAGAAAATCATAGGACAAGGAAAATTATTCTGACCTCCATGCTAATGTCAAGTCTTCTTATTTACTATTTGCATTACCATGACATCATCTGCCACCATCTGAATAGGAGAGAACCATACTTACCATAAAACCCATCTTGGACCATCAAACACAACTAGGAGTTTCCTTCTCAAGTCAATTTAATTACCAATGGCCAAAGTGTTGAATTACCTTTTCTCTTTCATAAAAGCAATGCCGGAACGATAGTCTGTGCTTTTCATATATATATATATATATATATCTAGTCAAGGCTTAATGGTAGTTTAGTCATGAGGTTGGTAGCTGTTAGATGGTTGAGCTAGAATAATAATCTGAATCAGATATTCTTTTTATGATAATAAGAATCACATATCTTAAATGAGAATAGTTACGAACATTCAGTGCTATAATAGGCTATACTTTTTTCCCTCGATCTGGTAAATGGTTATGCCTCAATAGATCAATAATAACAGGAAAAGCACAAGGAAAGAAATGTGGGGAAGTTGCAAGCATTTTTCGCATCTTACAAGTGTCTTACTATTTTCTTTCGTTATAGTGATATGTTTATTTATCACAGAGAAACCTTCCATAAATTGGAAATTGTCTTTACAGGTTCCTTACTTTATTGATCCTAACACTGGTTTTCAATCTGGGGACTACAAGATGATCGTACCTTATTTGTTCCAAACCTATTCAGCAGCAGCTGCATAATTTTCACTTGCTGTAATTAAATCCTCCTGTGCATTGAAATAGCCAAGCAGCCTATCTATTGTGGTCTGTATGTGCTATAATCAAAAGGCCCCAGGTTCAGCCTGCAGAAGATTGTACACATGGTTGTTCATGTCTGACTTCAGATTGTATTGTCCAATTGTAAGCCTATTGTTGAATGAATCAGATGAATGGAGAGTCGAAAAGAGGAAATGACATGAAAACCTTGATTGTGAATGTCCTTTAGCCTTCCTCTGTCATATAACAAGATTTCGACCTTTACAAGGTACCTTCCAAGGATCAAGTTGCGAAAAGAACATGTTCTAGTTGTGATACCTATACATAACATTTATATTAATGTAGTCTGATTTCCTGAATTTTCCAAATAGGTCAGCTACAGAATTTGCAATGAATGTGGCTTCAAATATAGGTACTTACATGTATCTATAATGATCATTATTTGTGGGTTTTTTTTTTCATTTTCCCAATGCTATTTTACATCTTTGTTTTTCAGACCAAATACCAGTGATAAAACACCTGTTATGGGTGTCACTCGAAGGGGCAAAATGTACTAGTTAAATGCACTCACACACACACACACACACACACACAATATTCCCGAGTGTGGGGTTTCAAGCCCCAAGGGTGGGCACCCTAAGCATGTGACGTGGCACTCCCACACTAGGCATTTTTAAATAACACTGGCATACATGTTTGGTTTTTTTGTACCAAATGCTAGTGAGAAAACACCTAAAGCGAGTGTTCCCCAAAGATGTAATTAGAAATGTCTTGGAAAATGAACTTTATTCTAGAGTTGGACACAAGCATGGTTACCAGATTGGACTGTTGCTGACCTTCACTACTGCATCTTGAGAGATCATCTTATTTAGGTGTAACAACTATTACTTGAGGAAGTCTGAAGTCCCTGACAAATTTCATTATACCTTGGATCCCTTCCTGGACAACAGACAACATCACAATCTTTAGGCTGGACAAGCAATAATGTTTTATATCTCGCCCCATCCACTAGCAATGATGAATAAAAAAAAAAATTCTTTCTTCCTCCATTTCCACCACCTGCTTAGCATTATGTTTTGGCACTGGATCTAATTTAGAGTACCCTGGTGTTCCCTAATATATCTAGAGAGCTTCAGAGTGATTGACTTATACTGTTGATGAATAGAGGTTGTCTCCCTTATAAGTTTTTAAATATTCAACAATACCTGCATAGATATCTGAGGGATTAACTTTTCTAAATATTACCTCATTTCTATTATGGTAGAGGCAGATGATGGTGATGATTTCCAACGTCTCATTATTTTTTTCCTTATTGCTAGAGTTTTGTAAGTGCTCTTAGTCATTGATTGACAGGCAGAGGAGAAATTATATCTATTCTCAAGGTCTAATCATTATCAAATCAAACTGTACAACTTAGAGGATAACACTGTCAAACAAGTCAGCTAGTTTAAAAAAAATAGACTCTTAAAATGAGTGCCCATACTTACCCAAGGTAATCCGTGGGCCACTATCGTAAACAAGCCAACCTGCTTTTATTTTTCAATTTTCAAATAAAAAATAAAATTTTAAACTAAACAAATGTAATTTTTTTATATTAAAATCATTATAAATACAATAATATACGTATACATTAACAAAATAATACAAAAAGTATAAAAAGAAACTTTTTTTTAGTTAAACAGATTCGTTTTTTTATTTTTTCTATTTTTTGCAAGCCCATCCATATCGGGCCGGCTTTGCCCTGTTTGACCTGTATGGTTAAACGTCCCTAATTTTAGATGCCTAAAGTCTTTCCTTAGGCCAGTCCAAAAAAAAAAAAAAAAGTCTTTCCTTAGTATTATAAAAGAACAAATTATAACCGTGGCACTCAAAAAGATAAATGTCATCAATATTTAGTTTTCTTTTTAATAAATTCTCTACCGAGGGCAAATTGGTGAAATTCACAATGTGATCCAATTACTTCTTCCTCTTTTTCCATTAGCATTAAATGCGTCAGTAACGTTGCTCTTCCTACAATGCTCTAAGAACAATCCAAACCCCCCTGAATATGTACGCAACCAATTACTCCCATACTTCCCAATCCGCCTGCCAGAATCGAATACGATGAAAGATTTACGACAACTACAAAACTCAAATCATAACTTGCTTATCCATACACTTAAAAGCATTTTTCTTCCTTTCCTTAGAATTTACAATAGAATCTAATAGATTTACTTCTCTCTCTGTTTAGGCTGTCAGAACCATCTAAGAGTAACAGGACACAATAAATAATGTTAAAAACATAAATATGAATGCTTTGACAGTCACCTCACCAGAAGAGAGAAGACAATCCAGATCCAGCCTGGCTCACTGCAAATATAATATTTGGAAAATTAATCTCAGAAGTTTGGGTTTGGGCTTGGGGAAACCATGCTAATTTCCACATGCAACCAGGTTCAAGGTGTTTCTTTTTACTTAGGAAATCATAGTGGTACTTCTAGTCATTCCAAACTCCCCTATAACGTACTATAATCAGTATGGCCGGTATGTATCCTAACTATCTACTCTATCATGAAAGAAAAAACCTAAATTACTAGTTCACCACCAGAAGCCTGGCTTCACCATACAGAGTATAATATAATTTCCTCACGATAGACAGGAGCATTCATCCAAACACACTCTTCTCCTCACCATTCATTTCCAAAGGCCCGCATTCTTTTTTAAGAAATTGCTGAAAAAAAAAAGTAATAATTATTCTAACGAGGGAGATCATATGGCATTTGAGTAATGGGATTTACATACTGATTTTGGGGTCGAAATTATATTCATACTAAAGTGAAGATAGAAGGAGATAATTTTAAAGTGTTAACTACTTTTGCTTATGGGCATCCTAAATATAGGTTGTTGAGTTATGGCACAACCTAGCCTCCATAAACCCTGGATCTCTTATCCCTTGGAACTACATCGGCTTTGCGGTGAATTGGGTTTTAAAATTCACTTCTGGTTTGGGGAAATATTTGGGAGTGTCACTTCATCATAAACGTGCGTCCAAGAATACTCATAATTACATCCTAGAGAAGGTTCAGATGCGGCTTAGCAGTTGGAAATCTAACACCCTCAACCTGGCTGGAAGAAATACGTTAGTTAAAGCTATTATAGCTGCGATGCCTACTTATGCCATGCAGACTACCCCTCTTGCGAAGAGTGTCTGTAATGTTATTGAAAAAATGAGTTGCAATTTTCTTTGGGGTTCCGCCAATACACCTAGACCCTTGGTTCTTAGTTTTCATTCTTTAATTCATTATGTTCATTGTAGTTTTCCTCACCCTCACCTCCATACAGCTATTAGTGAGTTTTGTTTGCAGCAAGGAAATTGGAACTGGCATTCTTTCAAATTTTTTTTATCTCGAAGGAAGCTTGCTTGGCCATTGCAAGTGTAGCTTCGCCTTCGATTCATGCTGGCCCAGATTTGATGACTTTGAGGTTTTCTTTAGATGGGAGTTTCACAGTCAAGTTTGTTTATGAGAGCTTCCTTCAGATGACCCATCAAAGCGATAACTCTTCAACATGGAGGCGAATATGGAAGTGGGCTGGACCGGAAAAAATCAGAACCTTCCTTTGGATTCTTGCGCATGACACAGACTCGTTACAATGGGGTACTCTTGCTGCTAGACATATTATTGATTCTTCTTCATGCCTTTTAGGTTGCACCAATACGGAATCCCCCTCACATTGTGTGTGGGATTGTAAGAGAGCATCAAACTTTATGGTAAAGGCTTGTGTAACCTTAGTTGTGGTACAGATTCTTCAGCACGGGCGTTTGGGATTGGATTATTTTTAATCTCTACAACATAATAAATCGGCCTGAGTTTGAGTGCTTTGATTGGGGTTTAATTTTTGGGTACACTTGCTGGGTCATTTGGACCAAGCGTTGTGCTCAAATCTTTGAAGACAAGAGCTAGAGTTCTGATGATATGCTGATGTGTGTTCTGTAGCACCGACGTGAACATGAACAACCGTTAAGTAGTAAGGGAAAGCTGCGATTGCCTTGGCGAAGGGAAGAGCTCATTGGGTGGTCATTTCCTTCGCATGATTATTTGAAATTCGATGTTGATGACTCCGTTTTAGAGAATGGGAGATTGGGAGATTGGGCTATGGTGGCGTCTTAAGAGACGCCAGAGTTGCATAGGTTCATGGCTTTTCTCGGAATTATGAATGCCGAGCTCTGGGGCATTCTAAGTGCTTTCCAAATTTCTCGGAGTTTCGGGTATAAAAAGCTCCACATTGAAGCTGGCTTCATGACAACTATTCATATGTGTAATTATGGCTGCTCCACTTCGCATCCTTGCTTAAGTTTGGTTCTTCAAATCGAAGAGTTGATGGCTCGAGATTAGCAAGTGTCGGTTGCTCATGTCTATTGTGAAGATAACTCTTGTGTAGATTGGATGGCTAACCGCACCAATAGCTTGGAAGTTGGTCTTCATGAGTTTTCCCTCCCCTGTTGCTGGTTGTGGTCCTCGTTTGATGGCTGATATGTGAAGTGTTTCACTCCCTTGATCTACAGTGCACTAGTTTGAGCTTTCTTTCCTTTTTCTACCAAAAAAAAAAAAACTTAATAAAATCCAAATTATCTTGATAAAACTAAAAATAAGAAATATATAAAATATAAAATTATTTTATGAATTATATTTAGTAAAGTCTAAAAAACATAAATATAAGACACAATAAACAAAATATGTAATATTTAAATATAATTTTAAAATATTATGTTCAAATATGTATTAATTATTATATAATTTTATTTTTAAAATATTAATATTTCATTTGATAATTATTTTTATCGAAGTATAAAAAATACAAATATAAAAAATTACATGATTAAATATAACAAAAAAAATAAAATATATAATATTTAAATATAATTTAAAGTGTCGTGTCAGTATCTAATATAAATATTAAATATATATAAAATATAATATAACTTTATTTTTAAAATATTAATACTTTCATTGAATAAGAAAAAGTAAAAAAGAATGTTATAAATTTTATTTAATTGTTTGAATTAATTAAAAAAAATTATATCAATGTTAAAATGACTAAAGAGTAACGAAATATACGAAAATAATTATATAAAAAAATATTATATACATATAAGTGGCTCAAAGGATGGGTGCGTTTGGTCTAGCTAGGTTATGGGTCACTTTATAATCTATTAAAAATTTCAATTCTATAAACTTTTTCCCCCTTTTATCCTTCTCTCAATTAAATTTTTGCTAAATTAGTAACAGTTGATTATTGCTTTGAATAAATGGTAGCTGATATGGTGATACCTCTGATTGGCTAGTTCCTTAGCTTGTGTCACAAATCAGTTAGCTCCATGCTTTTTAACTTACGCTCAAAAAGGTAGCCATTACGAGGGTCTACGAGGAACCAAAATACGTTGGCTTCTTAATGAAACCCCTTCTTTTCACTCTGTCGGTACATGCAGCTATGCTACTGGCATCATCAGGGGCAAATCTGAATAATATGTTTTAAAGATGCAGACTTCATTCATGGGTAGCTTTACCTCTCTAGAGGTTAAGTTTTCTCACCATTAAATTCATCTCAGGGTTGTTAATTATAAATTAAAAAAATTTACCTCTTGAGGGGTCACACTCTTCAGAGAATTACCCTTCATTCAATTGTGAGAAAAATATAAGGAAATGGTACCAGCAAAACCATATCATAGCTGTAATGCAGGTAGCCTTACACTCACTACTGTTCCCTGATTAGTTATAGTTCCCTACTCTAAATTGATTTGTTGCTCCACAAACTCTTAATTACTAAATCACAACAGAAAATTGAAGCTGAAAGAGAGCTCGAGGTTTCTAAATATTAGGCTCTACTTATAGTTCAGCCAGCTGCTTTATGTTCATAGGATAGGCAACACTGGGGTTCCCATTGAAAGCCATCCTTCCCATCAGAATGTTCACTGCTTCTGTTGGATGGAATGCATCCCAGAACACATACTGCTCCCTGTTGGGGCATGGTGTTTGGAATGGAAGACATGTAATTTGGCCTCTGTTTCTTCCAATGCCACAGCACCCTCTGTTTACAACACTGAACCCTGCACAAAAGAAAGAAAAAATATCAACAACTTTCACAAAAGACTCATTGCAAATGCCAATTTCCAAGAGTCCCTAGGCAAAATCCAAATTATTTATTTATATATTAAATTGTGAGGTGGACCGTGAATGGATATGTGACCATGTTAGACATATTTTTAGTGAATCTATCTGACATACTTACATATCTATTCTTGATTGATTTAATCTTTCTATCATTAATAGACTAGTCTACCTAATAATTCTTTCAAAATTCACTACTCGTTGCAAATGCCAATGCAGAGTTTCCAGCTAAAGTACTGCAACTAAATAAATATCAAAGTTGAAAAATATTAAGAGCAAAAAATGAGGAAAATTGAGTTTAGTTTGTTCTAGTTGCAACTTCCAACTGGTGATAGTAACTGGTGGTTCATACCATAAGATCTAGCATTGAGAAGGATATCCTGAAACATGTTCGCAACATCAATGAATATGAATTTGGAACCAGGTAGATTAGCATTTAAATTGCCCAACATAGTCTTCACATTTGCATTAAAAGGTAGCACTAGCAAGTTCACTTCTTGTGAGCAGCTTCCACTCATGCTTTGAGCCAAGATGCTAGGAATACAGCCCATTAACCCAAGTCCAGCAACCACAAATTTTCTTGCTCCAAGATTGTAAAGCCTCTGTAACATATCATGAACCGATAACAATTGCTTAAAAGTGAACCTTTAAAAAGCAAAATATACAAAGTTAATTTTAGAACCCTCGTAGTGTGTTTGGATGAGGTATTTTCTGGAGGGAATGTAAGTTTAGAGAGTATTTGAAATACTCTAAATAAAAAATTTCAAATTTTTCTTTTAATTTCTTCCTATTGGTTGAACTCAAACTAGACATGAATGAACCAGACCACTTGGCTTGGCCACACCGCTATGAAAAATTATAAAATGAAAATTTCTTTGTAATAGTTAATTATTCAAACAAAAGATTTTCCAAATGAATTGCATTTTGTTAACCACAAATACATATTATGGCCATGGATTCTTGAAAACAATCAATAATAGTTAATTTCTTCCTATTGGTTGAACTCAAACTAGACATGAATGAACCAGACCACTTGGCTTGGCCACACCGCTATGAAAAATTATAAAATGAAAATTTCTTTGTAATAGTTAATTATTCAAACAAAAGATTTTCCAAATGAATTGCATTTTGTTAGCCACAAATACATATTATGGCCATGGATTCTTGAAAACAATCAATGATAGGATTGTTTATATTTTTAGAGTGAGGTAGGAGTAGTTAAGAAATCTTACAGTGAGCTGCTGGCTATATGTTTGAGTTAAAAGATCAGCATACTGTTGTGCATTATACTGATTCCGAGTCGCATAATTAGGCATTAGGTAGTTGTTTAGGTAGTCATTGCTACCCATTCCAACAAAGAATATACACCGTGCGATAGCTCTGGCTACATCATCGGCCCCAAGATTAGCAGTAATTTGATTCAATGTGTTCTCGAAGTTCCTTATCTGTTCATCGAATGGTATGCGGCCAACCTACTCAAAAATGAACTAATTAATATAACAATCTACCATCTCAACACAGAGAATTCATCATCTGGATTTGGTAACCAAGTTAAATAGAGAAATTCAAAGATAAAACCAATCTTAGCTTTATTTACCTATTTTAAGTAGCCAAAGTCTGCCTAAGAATGTCTCAATTAAATATCGGGTTGAAGGGGTTGTGATGCAAATAAACATGCATGGAGAAAGTTCAAAGTCCTTGAAGTAATTTAGATGTGAAGTTTTAAAATAATAAATAAAAGGTGCATACAAAGTTTCTGCCAGTGATGTCAAGGATTCCAGCAGCTGCTGAAGCATAGTTAACTCCATGAAGAACTTGATCTCCTGAGGCCGCAGAGTGTGGAGGAATTAATGGAAGTCCAAGCAATTCAGCTGCACCAATAAGCACAAGTATATTTTACATGTGATTCACCACAGCTGAAAAGAAAGAGTTTTCTTTCTTCTTGGCTTTAAAAATGTTTTTGTTTACTGGTAAAAAAGATCAAATATTGCAATGCAGGGGAGTTTAACTAGTTATCTAATCTTGGAGTACCCTCAATTTCACTATATCCCAGAAAGTAATATAAATTAAATTAGGATTTCTTCACATTAGAAAAAAAAAAGTAAAAGGCATAAAGAAGGCAATAATGTTTGATATTATTAGCAACTAACAAGGGTAGAAACGGAGATTAACATAAACAACCTTTATGGCATTCTTTTGAGAAAATACTCAAGGTTTCATATCTTATTTGTAGCTATCAAAATATAGCTACATCCATTCACTGCTCATGGCAGGTAATTTCACAGGACCTATTGGCTTTTATGTATTTCTAGGTAATTCTTAATTGATCCCTGCTTATGTTTTATGGATTGTCTAGCTAAAATGCAGGAAAAGCCCATATCCTCTTTATTGTTGCATTTACTGCGAGATATATCTTCCTATTTTAGCATATGAACCAACGACACTGATATATAGCATATCTAATTAAAGCAGAAGAGGGAAATACAGTAAGCAATTACTTCGGGCAACCTGCAGCTGTAAAAGAGTTAGGCAATTAGGCATATCAGCTGTCTATACTTTATTGACGGTGGTAGGCCTCCTATGTGGAAGGGATACTGAGAAAAAAAAAGCAGTTATGTGACAGAGTGCTAAAACCCGATCTACCAAAGATAAGTCAACCGCATTAATCTTGAACATACAAACAAGTATATCCAATATTTTTAGTGGGATCAAGACATAGATATGATTGGTTTAATTTATCTATTTTTTATTAACTGAGTTTATCTGAAATTTTTTCTTGAAAAAGACATTCCTCAGCAATTAATAGTAATAATAATAAACAAATAATTAAATTAAATTAAATCAAATTTAAAAAAACAAAATTCTTGTTATTGCGAAATCTGTCAAAATCAATCAGTATTCAGATCTCAAGTGCAGAACTGGAATTTTGTGAGTAAAGAGCTAGACGTCATACTATAGAAAAGTATAATGTCACTTGCAAATTTCCTTCCCATAAAGTCTTGACTCCAAATCTGCCTCCAGAAAAGCATACCCTTCAAGTTGATTTCCAAAAATTACTTATACTGCTAACTGAGCTAATTAAACTTGAGATAATAGGTTAGTGTTCAATTATTACTGAATAGTTGGTAGCACTATCATTGGTAGCATACGAAAATTCTAGCAACCAAAATGCACATTATATTAAATATGCACCCATTTGAAACTCATATTGAAACATAATCTTCTACTAAAGCTTCGAAATGTTTCAAGCAGCTATAATCCCAACCAGTAAACAAGAGGAGAAGAAAAAGTAGGAGGAGGAGAGATGGACCTATTTCATCAACCATTGTGTAGCCATTTGAGAACCGACCAGTAGGGCCTCCATTGAAATCGATGCCATATGGGAAATAATTGGCTTTAGCAAGGGAAGGAAGGTTGTTGTTGTTCCCATTGTCAATGAGAGAGTCACCAAATATGAACATGGCAGGGACAGTTTCTCCCCCTCTCCCATTTTGGCCTGTGACTGCCCCCAGCAGCACCATGCAAAGGACAAAGAATGGAAATATGCTAAAATTAGCCATCACGGGAGGGTGAGTGTGAGAGAGCTAAAGAGTACTAGAGAAACTGAAACACTTGGGTTTTTGGAAACTAGAGGGAAGGGTTTTAATAGACAATGTGAAGAGTAAGGCGGTGGTTGATAGCAATCAATGCATTCATCTGTTTTCTACCTTGCAGTAATGATACATACTGAAGCAACCAATGTTCGTGCAGGCCATTTCAAATATTTACTTCCACTGTCTTTACTCAATTGCTATTCACTAACAACCCTCTCTCCCACCATCTCTCTCTCTCTCTCTCTCAAATAATATTATCAATTTTTCGATTGAATCGACTAAGTCAGACAAATTCAATTTTAATAACATTATTTTACAGATATTGAGTGCATAGTACATACAAGTTATGATTTTTATTTTGAATGTTTTTGGACTTCATTCAAAAATAAATTGTCTCCTCTAGGCTGCAGTCCCCCACGTATGCAACATTCCAAAGGGTGAAAAATCCTTAGATATACTAGAATTTACAACAACAACAAAACTATAAATCAAATCAATTATAAATAGACTTAGTAACATAAAAGTGAATTTCATTGAAAGTATATTAATATGCTTACAAGATATTCATAATTAATTTCATCTAACAATTTTGTTCTCCCCAAAGACTACTTCATATATAGGGCTTGCAAAGATTGTTTCAGAATATGGGGTAATCCTTTTAATGATGAATAAGACTTTCCACGGTTCAAGAATATTTTTGCATGGAAAACAATTGGCATGCGCTCATTCTCCTCACGTCCAGTGGCTTTGCCCAATCAAATCTTGTATAAAGAAGTTTTCATTGAACTAGATCATCAAAAGTTGAACAAATATGGAAAAAGAAGTTTATTCAAGGGGAAGAATTGGAGGAGAGGAATTTGAAATTCTGGGAGTTAGTATAGTTGAGTTGAGTTGAGTTGATCCAATCCACCACATGGTGGCAACTTTAAAGTCTAAACTATATGATTACCAAACATTAATAAGATTTTTAAATCAGTAAGTACATTGTAACTAACAGAATTCTTGGCTATTTGGTGGAAAAAGCTTTCCCATCCTATCAAGAAAAAAGGTGCCGTGACTGTATCATTCATCACCTCATCAACTCGTGGACTGACGACATACAAAATCTCCTCCACACCTATTGGATTTGACGACGTAAATAACTCCTCCTACACCCTTGTCATCTAAATCCACATGCCATCCTACAGCTTCATCCTTCAAGTCCGTAGCCGTATTTTGCCTTTTCCTCTGACTAGCAAACGGGTGTTTTTATCACCCTCTTTCTTTAAGCCAAAGAATTCTGGAACGTGGACGCCACATCATTTCTTCACTTTCCAAGAGCCCTGTCAATTCTTTTTTTAATTCGCCTGCATGCATGCTTCGTGTTCTTAGAATTTGGCGGTCCACTAAGCACCTTGCTTAGGCTTTTTGCACGCTCTTTATTTTATACCCAACAGTCGCTTTTGTGTCGCAGAGAAATAAACAATGGGGAACTTGCTGCCTAATCAATAGGTGGAGAGCACGAACTGCACAGGGGTTCCCAACCCCCCTGCAGTTCCAAACAAAGATTTTCACGGTTGCCGGCGTCACAAAATTTCCCCTGCTGCTCCAAGACGGCGTGGCCTATATTCTGTTTACGTACCATTTTTTAACACCAAAATTTTGATTTGTTGTAGGACCCTTATCACTTTCTTTATTTCCATCACCCCCGACACCCTCTTTTATCACAGCCTTCTCATTTTCTTTTCCGAAAATTGCTACGTGCTTCCATTCCCAGACATTCTCTTGTATCGTGGAATTAATTCACTTTTTTCATCTACCCGTACTACTATTGGTATTGGATGATAAATTCAACTCGGCAAGTCGCACAATTTCCCAATACACTGTTCCAATCTATTTATTTGGTATATAAAAAATTTAAACAGATAAAAAAATTAAAATACTATCATTTTATATTTAATTTAGTTATAAAAAAAACTATTCTTTTATCTTGACAGAATTTTCGACTTGTATCCTGGCTACCGACGTTCTACCAAATTATTACTTCATTCACATTCCCTTCTACTTTTTCAGTGGGCCCCGCTGTCAAGACTTACCACAAGCTCCAGAGCACCCTTCCTCATGCATCACCGCCCCCATCCTGCATAACTCCTTCGGTTACCGGGACAACTGTTAGAACAAATCGAGAAGATCGGCATCAAAAAGGATCATGAAGGCACTACACGCCCCAAGAAACGCTAGCAGTGGACCCTAGGCGGCGCAAGGAGTTTCGCGAGACCGCCTTAATTCCCGAAGCATCGCATCCTATATCTCAACTGAATCAATATTTGTACGACAGAGAAATTTTCTTGGTTCTCAATAGCCCATCAAGGAGCTCAGCGACAATAACGCATAGGATAGATATCAATGGCCTAAAATCATGACAAAATATATGCTTCCATCGGTAATAAAGTTGAACTCACTATGTTATTGTGAGCTTTAAGCTAGGCTTACTTACTGGCAATTATTTTCATGTACACAGCACTACTCACATTCCTAAAATTAGTACTGTTTTAATAGTATGAAAATCATTTTTCAAACTAAAAATTTGAGCTCGAATTCTAGAGTCAAAAAAAAAAAAAGGTAAGTAATTGGGTATATGATTCTCAATTACTTTGCTGTTTGGTTTTGTTTGTGCTCACAGAAATCAACTTGCATAACAAGTTCAACCTTCTACAGAAAATGAATAGACAGGGCAGCGGTGCATAAGATAACATGTAGTGACAACTGTACCAAATAATTTGGGCGTTAATGTGCCCCTCACAATTTCACTATTAGTATGCATTTTCAACAAAGAAAACAGAAAAAAAAAATATAAATTGTAAAAAATACAAAGATCATGTTGATTAAGTTATAGGCGAGAAATGGGTCCAAGGCAGACGAGATTCAAGGCTTCCACAATTTCATTGTGCAGTCTTCACTATAAGTTGCAACAAGATTCCTATGGGGATGATGGGTAACACCTATAACTTCCTTCTCATGAACCTGCCATTGGCCAGAAAGGGAATTTATTATTATGAAGATGAAATATATATAAATATATATCATGACAATAGCAACTTTCTTAGTAGAATAGAAGCATCCTTCATTTGGCAGCATGACTAAGAAATGTATAGCTTGGATGGATCCAAAACAAAGGATAATAAAGGCCATACACAAGTTCATAAAATTGCATGACCATTTAACCAATTGTATCAGAAGTTGATTCACGGAGAATGCATAACAAACCATCTAAAGACCACCTAATTGTGCTTCAATGCATAAAAGAACACCAAGAAAGGCTTGCTGTAGCTGATTCTAGTTCTAGTTCATTACGTACAAGTTTTACATTAAATCTCCACTTTAACATTAGCACTCAAATCAAAGATTGAAGTGGCAACTACAGGTATCTGTCTTGAGGCTCTTGCCCCATTTTATGCTATTTACAATGATAAATACCGCTAGGGGTGTACATAAATTCGGTTCGGTTCGGTTTTAGGACTCAACCAAATTGAACCGAACCAAAAAAAATTGCAAAAAGTGGACCTAATCGGTTCGGTTTGGTTCCATTAAACCGAACCAAACAGGTTTTTCGGTTTTT
Organism: Gleditsia sinensis; assembly: GCA_037074535.1. Taxonomy (NCBI): domain Eukaryota; kingdom Viridiplantae; phylum Streptophyta; class Magnoliopsida; order Fabales; family Fabaceae; genus Gleditsia; species Gleditsia sinensis. The sequence continues at coordinate 678,974 of CM073476.1, read as the reverse complement.
TTTTTTGGGCCAAAAAAAAATTTTTTTTTAACCTATTTGAATTTTTTTGGGCCCATTTTTTTAAAATTTTTATATCAATTTCAAATTTTTGTTTTGGCCCAAATAGATATGGCTAAGTTTAAAAAAATATATATGTAAAATATTTTTAAAATATAATAAAAATTAAATTTAATTATATAAAATTAATATATTTAAAATAAATCGATCTGATTTGGTTTGGTTCGGTTGGGACTCGGTCCCAACCAAAAACCGAATCGAATCGGTTGGTTTTTTTTAAAAAAAATCGAATTAAACCGATTTTAATCGGTTTGGTTCGGTTCGGTTTTTTCAGTCCGGTTCGGTTTTTGTACACCCCTAATTACCGCTTTTATGCAAGAGACAACAGAGATATGCTGATTTAAAGTAACAAAGAAATGTAAAAAAGCAATACCTTCATTAGATGCTCCAATTTGCCAGATTGATAACTGAAGCAGTACATATTCCTAAATTTAATTTGCAGATCACGTATGAGATAAGAATATAACAACGTATAAGTTAATCAAAATAACAAAGGATTATAATGTAAGTGTATGATAACTGAATTGAAAATCCTCATAAGGAATTCATTCTAAAGAAGTAGTCAGAAGGAGCTCCCTTTCTGCCCCCTCCTCTCTTTCAGCTAACCAGTCAGGACATTAGGAATTTACCATCATAACAATCGTAAAATCATTTGTGAAAGCAGAAAGTAGACTAAGCTCTTCCCTGTAAGAAATACAGAGAAATAAATCCCAAATTGTACATTATATATTGTACCTGTCTTCACCAACACAGTATATCCATTCTCCTTTAGGTGAAACACTCGCTGCAACAAAGTCTCCACCTTCTCTTTTACCAGATGAGAAGCTCTTCACCACCTACACCAATACATTTAGGGAGACTGAAAGTCAACATCTATAAGCCCAGAAAACTTTAAAACAATTTATTTACTGAGTTTTGCATTTACTTTACATCACAAATTCAAAGAAAAATGAATTTAATTTATGTGGAAATGGAGAGGGAGATACATGAAAAATAATCAGCTAGGAGGTGGATAACTGTTTTTCCATAAAAAGTTTGTCCCATCTCTAGTAACAGATCACACTTCTCATAATTATCAAACTACTTCAAAGAAAAAAAAAATCTATAAGCATTGTAAGTTGGCATATCATACGAATAGATTATATAATGCAGTAGGCCCAAAGATACCTAGATTTAGGGACTCCAAATTCTGAAAAGTTAAAAGAGCTCATGTAAAAAGTAGAGTAATTAGACATCTTGATGGGCCTCCTGTGCTCAAAACCTATTTTAGAAGGAATAAGGATAAGAAAAATGGGCTGGGCCAAAATAAGATGGGTGACCCAAATGTAGGAATGAAAGAGAGATTACAGATATACCCTAGGAGGAAGGAAGGGATAGGAGAAGGCGGGGAAAAGGAGGTTGTAACTAACTCCAAATCCAACGTGGAGGAGGAGGAGGTTTATATACCAGCTGCATGAAGATTGGGGGGGGGGGGGTGGAGAATTTGGTGAAGAGGATTTCCAGGAGAGAGCTTGACCTCTCGAAAGTCAGGCCAGATCACTGAACTCTACCTTTTTCTGTTAACTCTGTTTTCATTACTCTGTCAATTGTTCTTATACATTGCTGATAGTTAATATCGTTACTGATATACTGAATTTTCCATTAATAATACTCCCTCATTGGCTTTATTATCACTGTCGAGTCACTTCTTGAATCTCTGAGGCTGAAATAGACTAGAGGGTTCTATCAGTTGTGGTATCAGAGCACACGATCTGGGGCATGGTAAATACTAGAATGGAGGGGAGAATGGATAGTGTGGAACGTGACATGGTCGTAGTGAAGGAGGACATCAACCACCTGAAGGAATGGGTGATGGAGATCAAGGATGCGATAGGCCGAATAGACAATCGGATTAGGGAAGATGGGGGTAATCACCGATCCTCCCAATCGGGAACCAATACTGGGGTGGGAGCGGCCATTGGCAAAGGGACCAGTGGAGAAAAGGAATTCAATAGACATCGAAAACTTGAGTTACCAATTTTTACAGGAGATGAGCCGATTGGATGGCTGTTCCGCGTGGAGCGGTATTTTTCGATTAATCGGATTCCGGAGGGGCTGACCAGAAAAGCCGAGTGAAGCGTCGTAGAGTGCCAGCCGGCAGGACGTCGGCTCTCAGGGGCGGTGCTATGATAGGGACTTGGGTAGTATGGGATGTGTAAGTCCCACATTGAATAGTATGGGATGCTTGATGGGGTATTTAAGTGGCTTGGTTCTTCTCCCTTAACGGCTAACTTTTAAGGGTGGATTCCCAAGTTGCTTAGGTACCTATCAATTGGTATCAGAGCTAGTTGTCGACGCCACAGAAAGGGCTACCTACGGAGGGGCTGACCGGAAAAGCCGAGTGAAGCAACACTGAGTGAAGCGTCGGAGAGTGCCAGCCGCCGGGACGTCGGCTCTCAGGGGCGGTGCTATGATAGGGACTTGGGTAGTATGGGATATGTAAGTCTCACATTGAGTAGTATGGGATGCTTGATGGGGTATTTAAGTGGCTTGATTCTTCCCCCTTAACGGCTAGCTTTTAAGGGTGGGTTCCCCAAGTTGCTTAGGTACCTATCACATCTATAAATAAAATTTTAAGAAGGTACTAAAGCAAGCCTTTTCTAATATCAGCCAGGATTGCAATGACTCATTCGTCTAACAATGCAGAAAAACATTTCTATCTTTTGGATTAATGAATAAATTTCTTGATGGAACTAATAGGTAGTAAGATAGGTGACATGAAACTAACTAGAACAGAAAGAGAATAAGAAAAGTATTTTATCAATCTGAGCATCTGTAACTGAATATCACCAAAATGAACATGCAGAATTATACATTGTCTACTTAGCACACACAAAACATCGAGGAAACATTGTCAACAGCCTTAAGCCTGGTACTGGAACACAGTGGAAGCAAGTACAAAGAAAATAACGTCCAATGTATACCTGCCCTTGAAGTGTCATAATGTATATTGATGATGTTTTATTACACACAACAATGTGATCAGTATTCTTCGGGAAAATATGAACAGAGTTGACAGAAGCATCACCTCCCTAACAGTACAAACGAAACCAGAAATTAGGTAAAACAATGAATTGGCAAAGAAGAAAAAAAAACAAAAGCCAAAATTTAATGAAAAAAATCGAAAATGGCATGTTTATTTAAAGACTTGCCCTTAAAGGAGGTGGTGGCTTAAAAGTTTGTAGGCAATCTGTAGTCTTCACATCCCAGACCTACAATAAGGAGAATGAAATTATTTCTTATGAACTCAGAAGAACGAAAATTACTTGTCTCCTGTATGTTGTGGAGTAACTGACCTTAATTGTACAATCACTGGATGCAGTAATAACACGACTCCCATCATTAGTGAAAATTGCATCGTTCACATAAGATGTATGGCCGCGAAACTCTTTCAACAGCTTGCCAGATTTTAGGCCATGGATTCTATATATCAAGAAGAATCAATGCATTCAGCAGCTGCTAACATCTTATTAAAGTGTCTATGAAGGTAAAATATTATTTATACTAATTACTAAACAATTAGGATATTAGGATAAAGTAGGAATATTGATGAGAAGGTATCAGATCTAAGATTGCCAAGAAAAACAATCTTGTCTGTGTGCTATTAGTTGCACCAAAATGGGCAATGGCAGGTTAAGTTATGGACTGCATTAATAATTTTGTCAAGATTGTACAGAATTCCTAACATACATTTAGTTCAGGCCAAGTGAAGTCTAATATATGTGTGTGTGTGTGTGTGTGTGTAACATTAGAATTGATGATATAAGAAGAAATAACTATACTTTGATAAATGCAAATTTCATCTCCTTCACTAAATTTCTTGAGAACATTTCATATCGGTAACAAGAAAGATAAAGACAACAAAGGTTTGCCCATATCCACAAGACAACAATGTACAAAAAGGCCAACCACATAATGGCTGGAGATAAGAATAGAAATCAGTTATTATAGTAACATAGGATTTAAAAGCCAGAAGAAACACCAGATGGCAGCTGGTAAAACATTATTCTCAAGAGGACATAAACTGTAAGATTCAAGCGAATTGGATGAAAGGGAAGAAAATTTCAGGTGTTATTTGTGATATAAAAATACCGCTTAAAATTAAAAAAAAAAATCGATCGTACAGCTATAAAACTTACAATGTTGTATAGTACTAGATGTCGGACAATTAAAAGTCCATATGAGAATAAACTCAATTTTCCAAAAATGAGAATATTGCATTGGATGTATGGTAGACAAAATATGATTAAGAATACTTGTATTAGAGAAAAAATTGGGGTAACACCTATTGTGAAAAAAATAATAGAATCTCAACTAAGATAGTTTGGTTGTGGAGGAGACTTACGAAAGCTCCAGTTAAAAGAATAGATAAGATGAAAAATAGTCTAATAGTTAGAGGCAGAAAAAGGTTAAAGAAAATAATAGATAAAATTATTTAAAAGTATTTAACAATTAATAATCTCTCTATTGATCACATTTATAATAAGTCACTTTAACATCATTTAATTTACGTAGCAAACACCACTTAATAGAAAAATGTTTGTTGTTGTAAATGTACCGTCCAAGGATACAATAAATAGCCATCAACCTAAAAGCTTGAAGTATTATTATATGAAAGCCAAAAAATGACTTTTCAATATATAAAATACAAAAATGAGTACAGGGTTGGAAGAGTAGAGAGAACATGGGCCCACTACTACCTAACACAAATTTAATTTGACTATAAAATCAGTGCAGCAAGGATTGAACTTCTAACTATTCAGTCATTATTGTTCTACTAACAAGTTAATAGATCTTTTAACCTAAAAGATTAAGTGTTAGGTGAAGGCCCATAAATGGTTTGTATCTAACAGGTATTAGACAAATAAAATTGACTGAATAAAACCTTGCTGTGCTGTCAAATGAAGTACTTAATAATTGGCTTCCATCACGAGAGAAGACAAGACTTGTGACACCTTGAGAATGAGCACGTTCAAGACGCCGCAAACATTGACCAGTCCTTATACGCCAGACCTAAAATGAGACATAATTATATAAATTAAAAGTTTCATATATTAACATATGAAAGATAACAATTTTAATGACTTTAACAGAAACTGAACACTCTCATGAACATCAGCAACAAAAGGCAAGCAACCACATGCTATAAGATACATCCAAAATGATAAAGTAGGATCAGATATAACAATAAAAGCAAGTTTTCCTTTGAATAGTATTATAAAATGAACACATTAAGAATACCAGGAAACCTTGGTGTTAATGCTACTTTTGTTACAACTTAGAATGATAAAACCTAGATCAATTTTGGCACACTTACATGCCCTAAGTTCAAAGAAATTAGACAAAACGTCAAAACCTAGATCTATTTATAGAAAATTCACATGGTCGTTGCATAATAGCCTGTATAGTTTTTTGTAATCAAACCCAAGTTACAACAGTATTTTCTAGAGCCCAATGTAACTGGATGAAAGGTTTCTAGAAGTTACCTAAAAGATTCACTTTTTATTCAATTTCTTATGCCACATGGTGTATAAATGTACTAAAAAATTTTGACGGGGTGCAAGTCAAATTTAGGCAAAATTTTAAAAGCACTAATTTACTTAAACTTTTCTATTATAAGTAGGACATCCAAGAAAAAGTGGATCACTGTGAAAGAACAAAGGCTGAAAGGTCTTCTATTTGTAAATGGATTAAGTTTCGGCCAACAAAGCCCAAACAGGAGTGTGTAAAAGGGCCTAAAGGAAACAAGTGCATTTAGCCCAAGTCAGTATTTAGGAACAAATTAAAACCTAAGATAATAGACCCTTTTCAAATGTATATGACTCCATTTTACAATACACCAAACCAAATATTTCCTTATTGACAACATCCATTGCAGCACTGAGAGCTCTACCCTTTCTCAGCCATTGATCCTTTTATCAGATGCCATCCCATTTTTAAGCAAAACATTGAACCAATATTTTCTTCTTCTACTTTCTGCATGTATAGTCACCATGTCATCTCAATTCCATCAGAAATTGTGCAATCTTGAATTCACAGCACGAGCGATTTTCTGTTGCTCGCACTCAATTTAAAATTATGATACTCCATTACTTTTTTGAGTGAGTCAAATTGTGAGTTATATATTCAAAGCATTGCACACTTCAAAATTAAGATCACAAATGTAACAACCATAAATGTAAAATTTTGTTGAAAGAATGGTGACCTTAAATGCAAACAACAAATAGTACTTACTTTAATCTTTCCATCTTGTGACCCAGAAGCAAGCATTTCAGAGTCTCTGCTAAAATCTACACAAAGTACTGCATCATCATGCATCATGAATATTTCCTGCAATCTCGTAGCACATCAGAAAATGCCCAAGGAAAAGAACTAGACTTGACGGTACACTATAAAAAACTTCATTTCAAAAAGGACAAAGGAAGAATGTTAACTTAATAAACAACTTCCTTGCTCCCAATGGTCAATTTCATATTGACAGTCTTAAAATCTTAGACAACATAAATGAAGAAGATATGTCCATACAGTAACTATAGAGAGAGAGAGCGTCAACACATAACTTCCAATAAATAAATAAAAGGAGATTCCTTTCCAAGCAACAGACAACATGTGTTTAGAGTTAGAAATATTACACATGTACGACTAAGCATATTTAACTTACCAGCAGCAAATTAATTGTTCCCAAAGTGGCGACTGAATAATATGAATAATCCTCTTAACACAGCTTCAAATGCATATTTAAGTGAGTGCCTTAGCAAGTAAAGGGGGTAGCCCTTGAAGCTAGTAAGTGCAAAATCACTAGTATATGCAAAATCATAAGAGGATAACACACATCATTATGGTACTGGTGGAGTCCACTGATATCTCCAAATTCATTTACACATACAACATCCAGTCCAAAAAAAAATACAACATTTATTCGTGAAAATCAAAACATTCATAAGTTCGAGAAAGAACAGAAAATTGTATGAAGCATTTCTCTCGAAGGCTTATTTAATGTTTATGTTGCAAATTCGAAGACCTAATACAGTTTTGTCTCCTAACAATTGTGTAATGTGTATGAATAGTGCTGAAATTGGTGCTCATCTAATTTTACATTGTCCAGTGGCTTGTTTCATGTGGATAAGCTTTTTGAGATCTTTGGTGAGAATTGGCTTTGTCCAAAAGACCTGCAGCAATTTCTCCTTATTTGGTTTAATGGTTTTGGCCGTACAAAGGAGGGTAGATCTTTGTGGCAATGAGTATTTTTGCAGTTATTTGGAATGCTTTGGACATATTTTTAGGGGTGTTTCCATGTCTTTGAATGACCTATGGCTAGTATTGTCTTCAGAGGTTCTTTATGGTGTTTGGCTCAAGGGTTATTTAAGGAAGTGTCCCCTGCTTAATTTTACTTATTGCGTTTTTTCTTCTGGTTTTTTAATGTTCTCTTTGTTCCCTGAGGCAAAGAACTAATCCTCCTGTTTTGTACTTCTTTCTTTTCTCAATAAAATTTCTTCTTTTATCTTAAAGAAACAAAATTTAATGGTTAAGGAAGTAACTCACATCAGCCTGGTACTGGAGATCTTTCTTCAGCTTTCCACTAATGTAATCCCAGACCTAGAGATAAAGCCAGATTCCAAAAATCAGAAAGAAAAAAGATTATAAAAGAAAATTTTGATTGAAAATCTTTTACAAACACGTATACCTCAATAAATCCATCAACTGAGCAAGAGACAAGAAACTGCCCATCTGGTGAAAAGCAAGAACATTCTGCATGACTTTTAGTCCCAAACTGAAAAAGAACACAGGCAGATACAAACAAAAAATATTAGATTATAAGGCGTTCAACATAGCTATACGAAGGGAACCAATCATGAATAACAATAACATTTTTCTGATAATGAAGAAAGAGTTTATAGATACAAAGGCAGAGGATAAGACAACCTCTGAAAGGTAACAAGTGAGAACAAAAACAAAATACAGAAAAAGTAAAACACATCAAAGAAGCAAAGCCTGCAAATCACACTGCATGGCAGACAGAGACACCCCTCTAATAAATCATTAAGCAGAAGGCCTTGAATAAGGAAGTAAGAAATGTCTTCTTATTATTGACACTGGTAAATATTTATTATTGAAAATTCTGGTTTTCCTCTCCAACCCTAGACACCTTGTAACCAAAAAGAATTCAAATCACCAAAAAAAACACTCCTTACCCTCCCAAAGCCTCAAGAATTGAGAAGTAGGAAATGCTTCAAACTTTTAGGACAAATCCAATACAACAACAACTAAACATTTTTTCGCTAAGTGGAGTTGACTGCATGGATAAAACGACGCTACAGTGACCTATTATAAATGAAGTCAATAGAGAGATTATTAATTACTAAATCGTTCTTAATGGTCAATAGTAGATGTCTCACTATCCACGGCATAAGCTACTGAATGTTTGGCATGGTGTTGGCGGTGTATAGATCAGTGATGGATTTTTTCTGGAGAAGTTGCAGTGGGGTATGCAGGAGGTGTTAAAATTAGTGCAGGACCATCATTCTACTTATACAAAGAGCAATTTTGACCAAGGAAGACAAGGCTTATCACAGAGCATGTTCACTGGAACACTACAACGCATATTTTAATTATTTAATTTTTTTTTTTTGTTATCCCTCCCCCTCCCCCTCCCCCCTTTAATTTGTTACTAGTGATTTCAGGGATTTATATTCAGTATGGTACTAATATTTATGTTCTGCTGTATTATTTTACACTTTTTTTTTATAGAAAAAGAAATTTCATTGAAGAAAGAAGAGAAGTACAGATAGAGGAGAATAAGTTATCCTCCAGAGAATTAGAGAAAAAAAAAATAGTAAACATTAAAACAACCCAACAACTGAAATCTAAACATGCAAGACAGGAGCCCAATCTCTATGCAAATCTGAAATGGCAACCCCCTTGAAGAGACCATTAGCTGAACACCACAGTAAGCCATAAACATTATCCTTTCCCATAACATATCCAAAGGCATCAAAGTTCCTTGAAAAAAATTTCCATTCCTTTCCAACCAAATAGACCAAAAAACTGCAAAGACAGCACAATTCCACAATGTCTTACCCTCTTTTCCCCTCCCAAACCCTTTAAACCCTATTGACAGAAAAGCCTCCAATGAATAAGGACAAACCCCAGTCTCTCCACCTACTCCAAACAAGTTACTCCACAGACAATCAGCAACTTTACAATGTAAAAAAAGATGTGCAGGTGATCCTATTGTTCATACACATAACACAAATATTTGATGAAACAGCTGTTTTAGATCTACCAAACTTTAACAAATCATTAGCATTAATCCTAGTAAGTACCGAAGTCCAAACAAAAGACTTTACCTTACAGGGACATTTAGATTTCTAAATAACTTTATATGGAGCAAACTTTTCTCTATTACGAGAATGAGTTAAAAATTGGAAGAACGATTTACAAGAATAAACAGTAGAAGGATCTAAGAATCCAAATTCTTCTATCTGGAACAGATAAAAGATTGATATTTTCTAACAGAAGCAAAAGAAATTGCAAATCTTGAATATTTCCATCATTAAGATTTCTTAAAAAATGAAAGTTCCAAGAAATTGTAACTCCTTGAGGGAAACATAAATGTTTAATCAGTGCATTATGCAAAGAAGAAAGATTATAAAGGCGTGGAAACACCTCAATAAAGGAAATATCACCCACCCAAACATCTTCTCAAAATCTGATACATGAGCCTTCACCCAACTTTAAAGAGATAGAAGGCCAAAAAGAATCATAAGGCATCACTTATCAAAAAGGAAAAAGCATAGTCATTGTAAACGCAAATGCCCAATCATAGCAAAACTCACAAAAATCTCAAAAAAGAAAAGGAGAAAAAAGAAGATAAAAGTATGGTGTGTACAATTAGCACGGGAATATTTGAGACACTTACCAAACAGTAGTGTCAAAGATGAAAGTTCCCAGAATGGTAAATTAGGAGGTATGGTCATTTTCTCTTTCCAGGATAAAATAGAAAATTAAATAAAAGAGGTCAAAGGGAAGGGTACAGAACAGGATCCTATTCATAAATAAAGAGAAAACTCCTCCAGCCTTGAGTGTCCTTTAAGGAAACCCTCCAAAAATCTCCATAAGCTACAGACCACAAAGAATCCACAGAAACTATCTTTGCCCAAAAAATCACGTGAACCTATTCATAATATTTTAGCAATCTTTTCTTTTATTTGACAAAATAAAAACAATTTATGAATGGAAGAAAATGCAATTGTTGAGGAACATGTCTAAATGGAGCTCGATAAGTATGAAAAGTGATAATCATGTCCCTAACCTACAAATCATCCCAAAATCGAATGTGATAATCAACAAGCCACCCATAACCAATAGAGGAATAAAAGGATAAACCTGACAAACGATTTTCAAGGATTCATGTGAGTAGTATTAACTGCAAACCTGATATACCAGCCATAGTAGTGAACGTCACTTCATCTTGATCACCCAATCCCATAAAGTATTTGGGTCCAGAGGAGAATGCCACTTCCATATCCTTATAGGCACAATATACTTGGACGGTTGGACCCCACAAGACTAGGTACATAAAACACACCCCTCCTCCTAAGCTTAAACAAAAGTCCCTTTAACCAAATGACTCTTCCTGCTACCCCATCACGTGACCAAAAGTAACCAATCATAATTTTTTCCATCATAGTTTTAGAAACACACGGTTTCCGGATAAGTAGAAATAAAACAGAATATATGGAATGTAGTTTTAGTAAGAGACGAACAAATACGAATGTTGACGTGAAACTTGGAGACTATATATTAAAACAAGTTACAAGTTTTAAATATCTTGGGTCTATTATTCAAAATGACGGTGAAGTAAAGGAGGACGTAAACCACAGGATTCAAGCTGGATGGATGAAATGGAGGAAAGCTTCGAGTGTCATTTGTGATAAAAAAGTGCCGCTCAAAGTTAAAGGAAAATTCTACCGTACGGCTATAAGACCTGCTATATTGTATGGTACGGAATGTTGGGCGGTTAAAAGACAATATGAAGATAAACTCAACGTTGCAGAGATGAGAATGTTGCGATGGATGTGTGGACACACCAGAAGAGATATGATTAGAAATGAGTGCATTAGAGAGAAAGTTGGGATAGCAGCTATTGTGGAGAAGATGGTTGAAACTCGCTTAAGGTGGTTTGGCCATGTGTGGAGAAGACCTGCAGAAGCCCTAGTGAGAAGAGTTGATCGGATGGAGAATAGTCCAATAATTAGAGGTAGAGGGAGGCCAAAGAAAACAATAAGTGAAACTATTAAAAATGATTTAATAGTTAATAACTTATTTTTTGATCTCATCCATGATAGGCCACTATGGCGCCGTTTGATCCATGTAGCCGACCCCACTTAGTGGGAAAAGGCTTAGTTGTTGTTGTTGTTTGTATTGTTGTCTTTGCCACTCCAACAAACAAATACTAAGCAAACACTCCAGCAGAAAAGTGGCACAACTACTTGAAGAGAAAAAGGCACTGTCCCATTATTTACTATTCTAAATTTCAAAAATGAATTATCCTAAACTGAGAACAAGGGATTATCAACAAATTAAAGACCAAACTCAAGGGCCATAGTCAAATCTCATAACCAATCATACCAGTAAAGCTAGAAACAACCTAATTATCCACATAACAAGCTGTCAAATACAATTTCAAATATTTGTAACAAAGACTTCATTAAAACATACTCTCTCCCTTTGCTCAATCAAATCACCGCAAGTTGAAAATGAGAGACCAAACTACCCTAACAATCACAACCCACTTCAAAACCCTATCCACACTAAATGCCAGTATGCTTAAAACACCAACTAATAACATAAGAAGGAAAGCCAGGAGACAACAAATCACCACTTACTAGAGATCAATCAAGAAAAAACTCCATTGCGTAAAAAAAAGACATGTAGCAACAAAAATGAACCGGCTTTGAGGGAGGAGGAGCCATAGAAAGGCAAACATAAAATCCCACATATAGGTTACACACCAGCCAAAGGTAAACATTTAAACAACAATACAAATTCTGGAGTAAAAAGAAAAAAATTCGAGCAAAAGCAATAAGTGCCAGCAATTAATTCATTCTTCAACTAATAAAAAGTAACTAAATGATGCTTTAAAGGTATGGATTTTACCTTTATTGTATGAGAAAGAGTTGTTGGATACATGTCATCCACATCCTGTTTCATAGCAGCTGTCCCACGAAACAAGTCAAACTGCGTTCCAGGAGGAAGTAACCCTGAAATATCCCAAAAGAAAGTTTGCACCATCAAGATGTAAAATCTACTGTAAGGTAAGAAGCAAGCCAACAAGCAAGCATTTATCGTCTCCAAACATGAAACATTCAGCTATGCCAAAGCATCCAAAAGAGTTTCTCCTCTGCTTATATAATACATCATAATAAAACATCAACAGCTGAGCTCATTCTTTGCACCTTTAAGAAGCAGAAATGAAGAATATTCCATATTTTCCTTGTGCCGAAAGAAGAAAGAAATAACAAAAAATAGTGAATTGAGCACATAGACACACACAAAAAGGAACTTATGCAGATCACAGTGATGAAGCATTTTCAAAATTCATACAGAAGTTGTGATTGAAAGTAAATTGAGAGGGGATTAATCTGTCAGCACAAAAGCACCTTGATGCTGCTGCCACTTCAAAGCCTGACCAATTAGAGCCATCAATCGGGAAGGTGGAACTACCGTAACTTCTGCAGCAAGAGCTGTAAAATACAAAGGGAAAGAACAATTCAGTTTTTTGAGCTAGAAGATATGCACAGTAATAAATACTCGTACAGTAATAAAAGAAGAACCCTAGACTTCTGATGCCACCTAATTTTCTCCTGAAGAAGAACCTCATCTAAGTTATTCATTAAAGATTACTTTTAGCAAGTTGCTCCTTGGACAAAGCCCCCTTACCTTCAAGCTTTTTAACACATCTAACTCATGTAATACATCTCACTTTTTGATCCTAAGATCTCCAAAAACCTCTGTATTCAAAATTTTTAACTTCTCCTTCACAATACTTTGACAGAAATCTAAAACCTTCCTAGCCAGAAACATAGAAATCTTCCCACCAAAATTGAACTAGAGCTAGGAAAGAACGGTGATGAATCCAACAATCTCAGTGCAAAAAGGAGTAGGACCCCATTTAATCCAACTAGACTAAAGAAGAATAGGTAAATGATCCAAACAGACCGAGGAAGGGTCTCCTGAATCAAATTAGGGGGAAAAAATCCTCTTGAACTGAAGTAACAAGGAAGCTAACATATTTCTGTGTCTTGCAAAATGTTGTTTACAAAAAAAATTTCCTTTAAATGATCTTTAATCCAAATTAATCTCCTCTCCATAGAACAGTGTCATAAATAAGGCAACAAATTTAACCCTATATTGAAAAGTAGGTTACATTTGCCAGCTAAAATTAAGAATATTAAAAGAAAAAGGGGGGAATTCATTAACAAGTTCTAATTTCACCAATAACAAAGCCAGTTTTTCATTTTTAATCCAGAATATTAAAATAAAACCAAAAAGGAAAAAAAATTTAATAACAAACAATATATCTAACAATCAGAGGGGAAACTTTTTCATTTTCATTCAAGAAACAAAAATTTGATTTTCATTTTTTTCATTACAACCATAAAATTGGTATATCATTGGACATAGTAACACTACTGAGAATGTAAAAGAAGAAAACCTTGAGCAATTTGCCCACGCCGTTTCTCTTTTGTTGAGTCTTGATAAGCCTATCACATAGAACACAATTCATAAACCTTCATAGACAACAGCAAACAACATAGACTCAGAAGATATCAATTCATAGTCTACAGCTAAAAAAGCTGCCAAACTCTATACTATTTGCTTCTCCATCAGGAGAATGACCTATCAGCAACTAGGATTACACAAACAAACAAATTATTAGGTTTTAATAACCAGGTACTTCCTTGTTACATACATTGCTTCGCATTTAATAGCCTTTAATGCATAATGACATATTTTGAATTACTATGCTTATACAGTAAGAAAGACAAAAGAAAAATGAAACTTATATACCATGTAATAAAAAAAATTGTGAATGAGCACGCTAGCATTCTTGCAAACAATATATTTTTTCTAATTAGGCAGCTTATGTTTCCAGTTAATATTTACGTGGTCCTTACTAAAATAATCATCTCATTTATTTAGGTAGATCACAGATATGGTCCCAACATTTGTTATTAATTCATATGAATGCATATCATCTCAAATCCAATTTTTTTTTTGGCACATGACAAAGTAAAGGCTTGAACTAAGACCTTGTTAACTACCCACATCCCTCACCACTAGACCACATCTAGTGGATATTATAATTTTTAATATTAAAAAAAACATGTACTTAGCAACAGAAATATTAATCTGAATTATTAAATAAAAGAATTACATCAGAAGTAGCTTCCAACCTCATTTGGATCAAAATAAGTTCTAACTAGGAGATGTTCAAGCCGCAAATATCTTTCAGGTTGCTCTTGTTTCATGACTCCCATCACCTGTGTTTGCCTTAAAATTGCACGTGCAGTATCCAGTTCTCGAAGTTCAATCATTTCTAATACAATCTGCAAACATTTGAATAAAAATTCAAGTCAATTCAAAACACAATTTTCGGAAATAAAAAGCATTAGTTTGTTATGGAGATACAAGGACATAGACAACTATGATTGATGGATACGATTGGACTGAAATCCCTAGATATCACAAACCTCCTGCTATATCCAATGGATAGCTTCTTCATTTTTCCTGCTTAATAGACTATATCTTCCCCTCCCTAAGGTGACAATGGAGATAATAAGCAAAGCTAGGTACTCTTTCTTTTTAACATATTTTTCTATCTTTTCTGGAATGAGTTAACCAACACATCAATTGTTGCTCGATCTGACTCAAATTTTAGCTCTTTCTAGTGTATTGTATTTTAATTGTATCTTCACAAATGAAAAGTGAACTATACACATAATTAAACTATTTTGACAGTAAAATACCTGTAAGATGGAATAAAAATTATTTATTTGGTTAATTTCTATTTGCACCTTTTAAGTTGGTGACAGCAACGAAGATAACACTGGTGTGAGTTAGCAGAAGTGATAGCAATAATTTGCTTACTGTTGTGTTGATAAAGGCAATGGTTCCATTGAAATATATAGTTGAAATAATAGTAATTATTACAGTAGTAAATAGGGTGACGATGGTACTAAATTGATGAAGATAAATTACAATAGTGATAGAATTTAGGTCTGTGATCATGGAAATGATATGATAGTGATAGCCGCATTTGCATTCACTGTTGCTTGAGGAATGAATGCAAATATTGATAGTGGTATAAGTTGGGTGAAATGTGTGGGTATAAGTAGAGGTGATAAGTGTTTTGTTTAAAAACAATAATTATTATTATGAGATGGAGATGATAAATGTTAAATATATTATGAAGCAAAAATGCAAAATACCTTTTAAATATAACCAGAGGACCTTATTGAAGGAGAAAAACTTACAAAAAGAGGATCATATTTCCTCTATAAACAAAACAGGAAAAGAAAACTAAGAGACTTTGATTTTCCTATTTTTTGTTTTCATTTTCATTGAAAATAAAAAATGACAGAAAATATGTTTAGTAGAGTTAGAAGAAAATATTTCCTAAAAGCATTTTCTAAATTAGATTGAGATGTTTTCAGGGTTTCCACAAAATGACCGATGACATTTTTGTAATTTTGCAAGAGATTCTAAAATGATTATTAAACAAAACCCAAATAGTATCACAATTATTAGTGGTCAAACTTAAAAATCAAATAATATTTATGACCATTTATGTTAATTTGATTTAAGAAAAATATGTACAAATTTTTTTCATAGAAGAAGAAATTTATTAGAAAGAGAAGGATTTATAACTAGCCAAAGGATAAGATATCCTCAAACCAAAGAATACAAGAAAGGCTCGAACGGAACACAGTAACAAAAACCCTATAATACCTACCATTAGTGCAAAAGTTGTCCAATCTCTTAGCATATCAAATAAAGCGGTTCCCTTAAAAGAACCATGTGCTACATGCCAAAGGAAAGCTATATACAAAATTCTATCCCATAACACAATTAAATGAGAAGACATGCCCTTGAAGATGCGTGCTTCTCTCCAACCAAACAAGCCATAAAAAGTGCATTGCCACAAACGTTTGTTTTCCTTCTTATCATTAAACCCTTTAAATCAAATTAGGAAAAATTGTTCCACAATACCAGGACACACCCAACTCTCAAAAAAAATGCTAGAGTTTATTCCACAGTAACTCACTGCTGGACAGGAGAAATAAATGGGGCAAAGTTTCTGAACTAGATCTGCATATTACACACATGTCAGAAGAAAGAACCACATGGGACCATCAAATCTGCTACATGTCATTTGTGTTTATTTTTTTGAGTATTGCTACCCAAACAAAGGATTTGACCATTGAAGGAGCTTTAAGGATTCCATATTGGCTTATCAAGAAGAAACCTTGATGCAGAACAGAAGGGAAAACAACGAAATAATTCTCTTATATAACTAAATAATTGGTATATTAATTTACCAATAATAAAGGGGTAACTATTTTATTTTTCAAAAGCCATATATAGGAAATTAAAATAACAAATCCAAATCCTAAAAGAGAAAATTCCCTAAACTCAAACACTCAAATGATAACTACCCTAATAAAATAAGACAAAAGGATAACAATTCTGTGGACTCAAACAACCAAATGATAATTCTAGCTAATCCTAAAAGTACCCTGATAAAATTAATTGCAATATCATAAATCCCAAGAATAATTACATCAATATTAAATAATAAAATTAGCCATATCTCTATCTTTCATCCTGCATCAAACCTTTTCCTTGTAGGGGAGTGAGTTAAAAACTGAAAATAAGATTTGCAAGTAAAAGGACCAGAAGGATGAAGATTCTAAACTCATATATTGACTAGAAGAAAAGGGAATAATTTCGACTAAGGTCAAAATGGACTGAAGCTCACTACTTTCTCCATCACTCTAGTTTCTGAAAAAATGTAAATTCCACAAACTAGTGGAATAGTGCATGGTAAAGAAATTATGGAGGGGACATTTATGCAAAGTAGAAAAGCCAATAAAGACGAGAATATGCTTCAAAGAAAGCAACATTTCCCACCCAAGTATCTCTCCAACATCTGATTTTTGAGTCATCAACCAATTTCAAAGAAACCAGAGGCATAAGAGATAAATATCCTTGTAAAACAAATTTCCAAGGATTTGCATAAGTCACATTTATCACTGCATTGGCATCCAACCCATTGGGATAAGATGAGCAAACTTTTAACTTCACAATGCAACCTTACAACAACAACTAAGCCTTTTCCCACTAGGTGGGGTCGGCTACATGGATCAAACGGCGCCATCACAATGCAACCTTATTTTTTTAAAATAATGAAAATAGTTTTTAAGAAATGAACTTAGAGAATGAAATGAATATACTTTTAGAAACCAAAAGCACTTAAGACAACCAAAGTCTAGCCAACAAAACTCTCCAAGACCTTCGTAATTCCACAATAGATAAGAACAATTCTATCCCAAAGCAAATGAGGTAAAAATTTATAAGAATTACCTATAGTGCAGAAAATATCACAAATCTCTACAGATTGTTGCCTTCCTTTCTTTCGGTCAAAACTATTCTAGATAAAGAGATATTCAACTTTTGAGGGACACAATCAAACCTCCTTGCTAATATTGAACAGAGTGCTCAACATACTCCATGACACAGAGTGATACAAAATCAAATTACTATGCGTTAAAGTATATATCAAGAGAAAGAGTTTAATATGGTATTTTCACCAGCAATAGGTCAGTAATATTAGTCTTATTGTGTACCCAGTCCAGTCCAAATTCTGTTTTGATAATCATCTCCAAGATTAAATTTCAGAAAATAAGAAAAGGGATATATCAAAGAGATGAATTTCCATTTTTCCATGGATTACCTAAGCTATATTGACTTAAATTCTGTCACTTAGGCTTCCAATCAAAGAGATGAATTTCCAAACAAAGGCCTTAACATTCAAAGGAGCCTTAGGCTTCCAACAAAACTTAGTGTGAAAAAATAAATTAAAAAAAAAAACTGTGCCTAGAGGTAATAAGAGAGCCCGAGTTCTCCAAAGAGCACATTCTAAAATCCAGAAAATTTGAAAGATTTATAGAATCACCAAGAGAAGATCAATAGTCTCTCTATCACAAAGGCAACCATTTGAAGCCTCAAAAACATAGAAATCAGATATGGGGTACAGGGCGTGAAAAATCAATTTAAAAAAAAGGCACATCACCAAGCCACAAATCCTCCCAAATCAGTTTTGATAATCATCTCCAAGATTAAATTTCAGAAAATAAGAAAAAGGATATATCAAAGAGATGAATTTCCATTTTTCCATGGATTACCTAGGCTATATTGACTTAAATTCTGTCACTCAATCCATTTTGTTAAGAGACACACTTACTCTTAATTATCTTATACCAATGAGAGTCCATCTCTAAAGGAAAACACCATCCCCGGATTTGAACCTCCTCTTCTCAAGAATAACAAGCTTCCGAACTAATTAAGTTATACTTATAAGACTAAAAAGGCGTCATTATTTTAGTCTGTTTACTCTCTAACGGCACCCAACATTTTTTTAACTTGCTTTTCAATCAAATTTAACTTACGCACCACAAAGCTAAGTCGTTCAACTCCATTTGGCACAAGTAATGTCCAACTTGTCTTTGAACTCTCACCACGCCCCCCCCCCCCCCCCCCCAAAAAAAAATTTTGAGCCTCACTAACTAATTCTTTCACCACTTTAACTTCTCTTTCTTATCCATCCTTTCTCCTTTGGCGGAATTTAGAATCCACTAACTGAATAGAAAGTCAATAACCATCATTTAGGTTTGTGATAGAGCCATGGAGAGGATATATAATTCATCCAATTAATCGAAGTAACTCCCATGCTAAATACCTGCTCATACAAATCCTCCAATTTATCCCTGGGCAGCTTAAGTTGAGCCACTTGAGGCAATATTGCATCCCATCTTCCGCTATTAATATCAGCAACAAACGTCTCAATGCTGTCTACAGTGTTCAAAGAAACCTGGCACTCATTCTGTAATGTCTGAAATGTCTGGTTCAAGGAATTTTCTTTGCAAAACTGAAGCACAATTTTGATGACGCTGCAAGGGGGAAAAAAGTGTTCCAAAGTATCACAAAATCGGAAATAACACAACGTAGTAAAAAACACAATCTAGTGGCAGAAGCCTGAAAACTTCGTGGGATACAGTGAATCATAAAATCCGAGGATTTAGAAAACGAACTTACTCTCGAGCTTCGATTTCGAGAGTAGACATGGCTTCTATCTGGTCAAAGGAGGTCCACGGTTGAACCCAGAAACAGAGAAGGAGGGAATGAGTAGGGTTTTAGGCTCAACAAGTTAACGGAAAACGGAAGGGGAGAGGGACGGATCGGATGGGGAAACCCGAAATCATCAGCTACCGGACCCCAAATTCAGGTGCAATGTGACAAAATTTAGAGGTAGTATTTTATGAAATTATTTAATATAAAAATAAAATATGAGAATATTTTTCTAATTCACCAAAAATTATTCATATATCATAATTTTATTAAAAACTTTCATAACAAATATTAACAGAATATCATCTAAATATTGTCCGTAAGCCATTAAGACATTAAAATTAGCACTCGTGTTTAATAATAAATTTATGTAATTATATATCATTTTATTGAAAATTTATTATAGATACACACGTGACTAAATTGTCTATTTGTTAGAAACTGAATTATTTAATTTTATTCATATTTTTAAACACATAAATAAGAAATAATATAAATTTAAAATTCTAAAATAAATGAGACACTCTTTTTAAAATAACTACCAAATAATATAATTGTTTAAGGTTTAAAATAAAAATGAACGTATGTGAAGATACTAATTCGTTAAAAAAAAAGTATTATAATTTACTGTCTATGTTTTAGCTTGAAATCAAATTGTCTATGATTTAAAATATGTCATTGTTTAATAACCACTTAACCCCCATCAATTATTTCTTGTTCTAATTTTAACAAAAAAAAATTATATGAATGTTAAAATAATGAACAATTTCATTATTGAATTTATATTTTAGTTATGTCTTGAATAATTTCATAATATTTTTAGGTCATTGCTAGAATTAAAATAACCACTCTTTTTAAATTAACTCATTAGAATGGTGCATGAATGCCAATTTAGAATAAAACCTTTTCGTCAATTATAAATTTTAGTTCATAGATTAAAAAAATTTAATTCTGCATCTAAATAGAAAGTGTGGATTTTCGCTTATAGGGAGGGTGTATTACAGTTTCACGGTGCAAGAAGATAAGAGAAAGAGTGATACGAGGAAGAAGTGGAGAGGATTACCATTCATTCATATCATGCATGGTTTGTGTACACAAACTTCCTAACAGCTCATCACTCCTATCAATTATCATCCCCACTTAAACTCAAAGAGGAAGAATTTCCTACTCTTCAAGTTTGGTTCTTAGGAGCTGAAACACTGTAATATGCAATGTTTTGGTAAGTAAGTCTGCTGGTTGTTGTTTAGAGGCTATATATGTGTTGTACATTCACTTCATTCCTCATACCTTTTCTCTTACAAAGAAGAAATTGAGTTCTAGATGTTTGGTTCTAGCATGTGGAATAGAATTTGCTGACAACAAAACGGTGCTCAAGTTGCCATAATAGATGGCTCATGGCTGTTGGAGTGGAGATTGGAAGATGCAGTTCTTGAGCCAAGGACTTGATCCAGGACAGTTCGGCAACCAATTGTTGGGGAAACTTCGATACTCTGGAAAAGTTGAACTCCTTAAGATTGTGGTTTGCTTCTTAGAAACACCAAGGTATGAGATTATCACCCAGATAAACGCATAGACCTGAAGTACTTTCAAATCTGCGCCCAATCGGCATCACAAAATACAACTTAGCTAAGTGAAGTTGATTTGGTGAAGTGATGGCCATAGGTAATGGTGCCACCTAGGTACCTAAGTAAGCGCTTAGCAGCTTTTCAATGCTCATTTGTGGGGTGGTGCGTAAATTGACAAAGTTTGCTAACTGCAAAAGATATCTCTAACAGTGTGATTATTAAATACTGCAGGGTTGACCATAATTGATCTATAGAAGGGTGGATCATGGAAGGGTTGACCATTGGAGGCTGTAAGCTTGGTACTAGGAGTCACAGGTGTGGCTATTAGCTTTGCATATGCAATCCAGACTTAACTAGCAATTCTAGGATGTATTTGGCTTGAGACACGACCAAACCACCATGTTACCCCTAGGAAATAATTCAACTTCGCTAAGTCCTTAAGAGCAAACACTGTAGTGAGCTTCACAATAAGATCAAAGATCAATAAAGGAGCATAAGTAACAAGGCTTTAGTGAAAAGAGGGATATCACCGTACACTTCGAAGATGTAGAACCAAGGCAAAGGAGAGTAGTAACAAGGCTTTCAAACCAAGCATGATGAGCTTGCTTAAGGCCACAGAGTGTTTTGTTTAACTTACACACTAGTTCTTTATTAGAGGATTCAAACTGGGGGGTTGGGACCTATACATTTCTTCATGCAATGCTCCATGGACAAAAGAATTATTGATATAAATTTGATGAAGTTCCCAACTCTTAGAAAGTGCCAAAGGCAAAAACATACTCACAGCGATCGGTTTAACCATAGGGCTAAATGTTTTTTGTGTAGTCTAGCCTATTTTGTTTTTTCTTATGAAACCTATACTGCTGAGACTAGCTAGCTCGGACTATCCCTGGAATCAATCTATAAGGGTTAAGAGATGTTTAAGAGGATAATCTATTCAATTTGTGTAAGAGGCTTGAGGTGCGAATTTGATGCTCAAGTGGTAGTATAGGAAACATATACTAGCACCATGACCAGTAAAAAGATAACCGAGGAATTTCGGCCTAATATGACTTTTAGGGGGGTGTGGTATACGGATTTTTTTTTTTAAATTTTAATCTGAAAAATTAAAATTTTTATGTTTGATACAAATTTTTAAAAATTTATTTCTGAGAAATTAAAATTCTCAAGAATTATTTTTTAGTAAATTTTTCACAAAAATATTTTCATGGAGAGAAGTAAAAATTTTAACTTCTTATAAAAATAGGAATCTTTTTACGATGTTAAAAGACAACTATATCTTTTATTAATAATATAATTGTAATAATAACTAAAAAAAATTTACTCTCTCTCTACTCTCACACTCTCTCATCTCTTTCTATTTTCACTCTTTCATCCTCTTTTATTTTTTCTCTCATAAAAATAAGAAATATTTTTGAAATATGCACAAAAATTTTTAGAAAATTAAATATAATCGAATAAAATAATAAAAGATTTTCAGTAATTTTAAAAGTCAACTAAATATATTTTATATATTTTTAAAAATTATAATTCTCATCAATTATGTTTCTTAAGAAACATAATTTTTGAGAATAAAATTTTTTACTGATTATCAAATACACATAAAGAATATATTAATCAATATATTAATTGTTGACTCTGGAGAATATTATTACTATGAATATTTTAGTTAAATTATTTTGAATGCTTGTTATGTATATTTTATTTTGTTAATTTAATTAAATGTTAACTCTATACCATTTTTTTAATGAACATTTGTCACAAAATAATTAATTTAAAAAACTTAATAATTTAAATAAAATGATAAAACATAATTTATTTTTAATTAATTTTATTTTGTTAATAAAAATTAATTAAATTATAATATATATATATATATATATATATATATATATAAGCGCAGCAAATTGCCCACATTGCAATTCATAAAGCTTATAAAAAAAAATAGCGGTTATATATATATATATATATATATATATAAGCGCAGCAAATTGCCCACATTGCAATTCATAAAGCTTATAAAAAAAAAATAGCGGTTATGTTGTGTTTCACTTTCGGTGTCATTTTCTCTCTAGCAGCTCCTATTTTTGTTCCCTTTCTTTTTTTGCTCCTTTTCAGTAAAAACATTTGTTGGTATTTTGTTTTTCTAATACCATTTTTTCTTATTTTACAGTATTGTTCCAACATTTTGCTATGTTATTTTTCTAGTACCTTTTAAAAAAATAGTATTATTATCTCTTTTATATTGAATTCTCTTTTATTTGTTTCTGTATTTTAAGTTTAAATATCTGAATTAGTTTTAATATTTTAGTGTGTCTAATATCTAATAGTGATAATGAGCTTCTATGATTGAATGTTTGGATTTTTCTCCACAAAACCTGTTTAAATTTCTCAGGAACCAATTCTGATTGTCTAATTTCTTCTTCTTCTTTTTTTAATTTATTTCAACTATGTTTACAACATATTATTTTTTAATATATATTGGCGGTCACAACCTAAATAAAAATTACTTTTTTAATTAAATTCTATTTTAATTCTTATAAATGTAAAAAAAATAACACTTATTCCAATAAAAAATATATTATATTTTAAATAAATTTTAACATTTTCAAAAACTTTCATTATTAATCCTTAACACTTATTCCAATAAAAAATATTAATGCGGTGCCAAGGTGGCGTCTAATTATCTAAATTGGTCGTTTGCTGACTTTGACAAAATACACCTTCATAACCGACTTCTTCTAAATTTTTTTCTTCTTTCTCTCTCTCTCTGTCTCCTCTTATACTCACCGTGCACGCCCCCACCACCCACAGCCACCGCCACAGCGTCATCAGGGTTGCACCACCATCGCGGTCCATGGTGGCCTCCACCGCCAATATCATGCTCGCCACTGGGGTAAGTGGGCTTCGGTAGGAAGGTGCATCAGCACCTTCTCCTTCCTCCGCGTAGCCAGGCGAGGGAACTCCACGGGAGCTCTATTTCGAGCTCCCTTGGTCGGTTTTGAACAAAATTATCAGCCCCTATTTGATGCTTTAATTACTCAATATCGACATTAACAATGCGAGAATCAAAGGAAATTTTGAAGAAAAGGAATAACTTAGCGAAGGAAAATTAAGCAACTTAAGTTCAAACCTTCCCGAAACCATAAATTTAAGCCTTAAATTTTCACTCTATTAAAGCTATCCAAACGGCTTCCCATATGAATGAGAAGATAGACTGAACGCTGAGACAACAATTCCCATAAAATCGAGAGATTTTCTTAGGAAAATTTTCCCTTTTAGAAGCCAGTAAATTTTGGAAATTTTCATCCTGGGTTTGCAGAGGAATTGAAGAGTTGAAAATGAGTTCTGGAGAAGATAGAGAATCTTTGAACAAATGTGAATTTAGGTTTTGAACTAAAATGAGAACCTCATAAAATGTTGAAAAAGTGGGTTTTGGATTTTGTCCCACAAATTATTAACCTTTGCTCTATCTCTCTGTTTTTGCGTTTTTCGTCTTTTCAGAACCTAGGAATGAATCTGTCTTCAGAAAAAAGCCCAGCTCTTTCTGTCTGTTTTTGGTGACTTTTGGTTTCATCCTCGTCGTCCGCCAGCACTCCCCAAGCTTCTCTTTTAGCCACTGGCATTGGAGGGTTAATCTGAGATGGGGTGAGAGAGAGAGAGGAAGAAGAAGAGTGAGAAAAAAAAAAACTCTTTTTTCTTCTCTCTCTCTCTCTCTCCCTTTCGTTCTTTTTTTGTTTTATCTTTTCCTCCCTTCTCCAATATCTCCTACGTACATTTGTTCGAACTCTTTTAACATCTCTGACTTCCCTCTTCCTCTCCTCTTTTCTCCCAGCCAGAGTAAGTTTTTATTTTCCTTCTCTTTGTCCCTTCCGAAGGCGGAGATGATGAGTCACCATAAAACGCTTTGCACATAAATTCCCATCTTCTTGAAAATATAAATTAATTTTTAAAAATATCCACTCATAACATATAAGTTATTTTAATAATTTTTAAAAATATAGAAGTGGTTATATATTGGTACTGAAGAGACTAAAATACAACAAAATTGATGTTTTAATATATTAATTTTTATATTAAAAAAGTTTAAAATTAAAATTATGTGAGTTTATAAATTTAAAAATAAAATTATTAATTTACTATATATAAAATTAATGATATTACAAAGATATTTTATTTAAATTTATTTCATGAAGGACATAAAAATTACTAGGAATCACACCTTAAACACTTTTACTATAAAAACTTATTAATAAGTATACAGCATAATGACATAATGTTGACATCACAGAGTGAGCAAATATGATTACATATGTAATCATGAGTAGCTAGCTCAACACATTATTCATACAACAATTCTTTCAAGTTTGTCTTTGAACGTACAATGCAACACACCACAATAAGATTAATGTTACAAAACAAAGTCATTTCCTAGATCTGATCAAATATTTCATCTTGTATAATTAGTGGGTATGAAGTATCAGTAGCAAATGGTCCAAAGTTAGTAATTCCAGTATTCTCCACAATCTGAAAAAAAAAAATTATATTTGGTGTTAATTAGATTTTTTTTAATATGAATACAATTTCCAAAAGAAAAAAAAAAGTAAAATTTATGAATATATATAAGCATTTCATTACCTTATCTTGGAGATACTTATTTGTAGCTTTGAGTATTCCCTCCTTCAAACGCCAAAAGCAAATAAAGTGCATCATTTAATTTGTGAACATAGAAAATGACAGAAAAACTATTATAAGTAAAAAGAAAAAGTACTTAATCATATTTAAACAAATTGACCTTATTTTGTGCATTAACATATATAGATTTGTCTATCTCATATTTTGTAACATAAAGCAAAAGAGGTCTATGCAATTTCTCTTTAATTTCAGAGACAAATTATATGTTAACTTCACTGTCATATATAATATCAAATTATATGCATCGAAAAGATCACAAGATTATGTCAAATGTTATAATCATATGTAAGTAATTAAATACTCATCACTATTAACTAAAATGATCATCTTTTATATACAATTTACTTCAACACGATCTTTTCACTTTAATAGCAGTACTATTCATAAATTAGTACATTATAAACCAAAATACAAAATTTATAAGGTCCACCCTTAATACTTCTTTTTTCTTTTCTTCGTAAAGGAAATGAATCATTAGTAAAAATATTGATTCTAACTGATGAAAAATGTGGAAAAAAAACTATGGCAAGCGTATGATAAGAATAAAGAGATTCTTATTTTATTTTTTCAACATACATATGAACTATAAATTACTAGAATTATTATCAATAGAAGAGAAAAATTTCAATCTTATAAAAGAACTAGAATATCTTCGAAAGTTGTTTGTCAAATGTTAGTATTATATCAATAATTTTATCTGAAACTTAATGGAAATGATTTTTAATTTTTCATATATAAAATTATATTAGGAGTTCTTTTTTTGAAAAAAAGAATGAGATGCAATTACAATTTTACTTAAAAGAGAGATGAGTGTGCCTATATACTATTGAATTGAAATATATATAGTTTAATTTCAATATGTTGTCATTATGTATATGTGTGTGTGTAGACGCGTGTGTGTGGGTTATGGTTGAAAACAATAAGACTAAACAACAATTAATTTTCAACAATTGCATCATAAAAGATGCAATTGATCATGAATAAAAATATTTAACCAACTTCTTAATAGAACAAATTACACTTTCTCATCCGTGATCTTACACTCAATTACAATTTGTCTTCTGTCAATTTATTAAATTTTAAAATTTATCTTCTAATTTATTTATTCTATTGTATTTGACCTCCTATCATATAAATTAGAAGTTAAATTTAACAATATATGAATACTCTATTTTGTATTTTTCTTTATGAGAAAAGTATTTTAATAATTTTATGTAGTTACTACTAAAATTAACTTCTAATTTAAACGTTAGAAAGTAAATGCAAGGGGCAAATAAATTAAGAGGTCAATTATAAAAATTACTTCATTATGGGAAAAATTATAATTTGAAGGATAGAATAATGCAATTTTTCCTTTTTTTATAATTAAGTTAGATTTTGAATTTTATGCACATAAATCCTTTTTTTATAAATATTGTCAAGTTCAATTCAATGAAAAATCATTATTATACAAATCCCAGAAAAGAAAAGTATACTGAATTATAAAAATATGACTAAAGCACATCAAAGTGTCTTGCTAACCTTATCTCTCAATGTTTGTATTTCTCGTAACATGTTATTCATCTGTAAATCATATGCAGAAGTATATAGTCAAGATTTTCACATATTCAATATATAAAGGAAATTTAACAGAAACATTTGGTATAAAGATTGCATGTTGCTACCTTCATTGAGCGAATATGATAGATCCAAATTTCGAGCTGCTTCTCCAGCACTTGTAATTCGTCCATTGCCATTGTCCCAAGTCCCCCTCCAAACAAATACCTAATAGAGTGGTCAAATATTTATATATATAAATTGTTCTAAATATTCAGAACATAATACAATTATTCACGTAAGAATTCTTTATTTTACAAAAAAAAGAGGATATATATGCTTCTATCAACGAAGTTAAAAATAACAGCAACAGCAACATCAAAATAGTAGGTTGATAAAAATTGTGTCATTTGAAAGATATATATGAATTAATATGATATTTCTTAAATTTTCATTGCAAACTTCATATATAAAATTGAAAGGTAAATCTAAAGATCGCTGGGGGAATAGGTTAGGGAAAGATACTTGTGTGATTCTCAAATAATCTCTAATCTCTTGAATATTGGCTTCTATTTACTTTTTTGCTTGAATCCATGAAAATTTGAGAGATGAAGATTCTAAAATCATCAAACTTATTCTTTCTTACCAAATTAATTGAAGTGTGAGTTTATATTTTTCAATATATGATGAAAGGAATATTTGATGTCAAATACGTACCTGAGACCCTTTTGCAATGTTCCAATTTCTTGTTTTAGCAAATCGATCTCCTCTTTAGCATCCTAGAGAAGGAATAAATTATTACATTAGTTAAAGTTTGTGAAGATATACCACAACCAAGAAGAACCATAAATATTTGAGCTAATAATTATTATTAATATGTGTATAAATAAAGAATATTATATATTGATGCTAAAATTGCTAGCATAATGCTGTACATAATATATTTATTAAATGTATGTTTTCACCATCACATTATGCAAAATAAAGCTAATGAAAATACCTAAGTTATTAGGTGTCTAAAGCGAGTAGAGATTTTGAAAAGTTATAAGATTAATTTCTTAAATTCAAACACCATTGTCCTGTTTTAATTAACAAAAACTACAATATAATAATTTTCTCAAAGATCACTCAAATATGATAATGAATAGTTCATTATCTAAAAATATTATTCAATTTATTTATTACAAAATATAAAAAAAAATTAAAAAATGAAAGAATGTTCCATAATAATTATAAAAACCCTTCATTTGTTGAAAATAGACAAAAATTAATTAACTGCCCTCGTAAAAGGAGCTATGCTAAATTAAGAAAAAAAACACACACACATGTCCACACATACATAAAGTCCACCTCTGTGCAAAGCTAACTCTTTCATAATCACATATTGCGCTTTAAGAATGTTACCAAATCAAATCTCAAATGGAAAGAAGAATTAAAACAAACCTCCCTCTCAAACTCCACTAACATAAAGAACCTCGAGAACATTTTAAATTTTCTGTAGTCTTGCGAAGATCTGTAATTTATGTATTATAATGCGACGCTTCCTTAATGGCCAAAAAAAAAAAATGTAAAGCTTCCTGAAACAAAACCTAAAACACACCCATGTTCTAATAGAAACTCTATTTTTTTTTTGTAGATTTTTTGTATTACTTTATTTTTTTGGGTAAACTTTTGTATTACTTTAATATTTGATATTATACTTTTATTCGAACTTTTAAATTTTGTTTGTCTTCCAAAAATTGCATTGTATCAAATTTTTTTTTGTAGTAAAGGAAAATATATTAAAAAAATCTATCCTATCATTTTACTACCCCGGAATTGCAAAATTAAAACAAAATCTTATTTTTAGATATTAAAATATTACAAAAAATCTACAATATTAAATCAGTAATGATACAAATTTTTCGGAAATAAAAAAGGGTTTTTGTCTTTCAACTTATTGTAAAGAAAAATGATTTTTCTTCTGTTTTCATTATTGCATGCTGTGACAGGCTAAAAGCCTAAATATGATGAGTACCATATTCTAGTTCAGGGAAACAAAAAGGAAATCCAGAGAATCCAGCAAAGTTTTCCTACTTCTATTATTATTATTTATATGATGATTTCTTGTCGCTTCAAAAGTGGTGGAACCGAAGCATATTAACCCCATTGCTAAGCAATTAATCATGCTAGCTCGTATAATAAACAAATAATGATCTTATAAGATCTAGCTAACCCTATACGTGTCATCATTATTTGATGATGATACTTTACTTGGTATATTTTTTTTTCTATTTCTAATTATTATATTACTTTTTTATTATTTTATTATTCAATAATAATAAAGCATCAATAAGCATCGGATGCTGCTCATTCTTTTCATATTGTAATATACCCAATACCTTTCACATTATAAAATATTGGTTTTTTTTCCTTTTTCTCCATTCTCCCCCCCCCCCCCCAAATTTCGTTCTTGCAAGGTTACACTAAAGAAACATATATTGAGAAAGAGAGATTGCATACCGGATGATGTGCTTCAATGGCTGCTTCAGGCTGAGCCCCATGGGTGAACTTCATGTACCTTTCTATGAGCCCTTGCATGGTTCTTTCGTATATTTATAAATGCAAGGAAGCAAAATGAAAGAAAAAGTTCAGAGAAGTATGTACATAATATATATGTGTGGGTGCGCCCCCCCCCCCCAACACACACACACACATATATATATATATATATTAGAATTCATAACTATTATAATTTTTCACATTTTATTGTAATCATCACAATCATAATACAATCACGGTTGTAACTCCTGGCTACTGTAATTTAATAGAAATTCTGTGGTAATGTACCAGTGTCCTGTTTAGTAGACAATTAAAAATATCAACCAATGGCTCATCAGGATATTCAAATTCAGCTAACATTTGATGATACTGTGTCCATATATAAATAAATAAATAAATATATATATATATATATATATATATATATATATATATATACACACACACATACATGCACACTAAAACACACGCACACATATATAATCGAGCTTATAATCTTGACAACCACAAATTTTAAAACTATGGTATATATATGCACACACAGATAGAAAGAGAGAAAGAGAGAAAGAGAGAGACCCTTTGGTGGCCAATTCATAGAGCTTTCCATGGGCGGAGAAAATGACAAGGCCAATTTCAGCATCGCACAGCACAGAGAGCTCCTTAGCCTTCTTAAGAAGCCCTGCTCGGCGCTTGCAGAAGGTAACTTGTCTGTGCACCGGGTTCTCAATTCGCTTCATCTGAACCTTTCCACGAGCCATATTGAAATACTAGCTTCTGATCAGTTTTGACGAGTTGATGATGTGTATGAGTGAGTGTGTGTGTGTTTTTGTGCGCTTCTATGCACACAACCCCCCACTAGTTTGGACTAGCTTCGAGGTCGATGCAGGTACCCCAGTACCCCCAGTTAGAGTATCTCCAGCGATTGCTAGCTTCTCTGTTTGTGAGTGAAAGCCCTTTATATACCCATTTAGGGTTTTTTCCTGTTCTTGGAGCTGAAGGGAATCGTAATAATAAGAATAATTAAATTATTAATTATACTGGAAACAAAAGTTAGCTAATTGGGTACTTTACACATCACTAAGCTTTGTCTCCTCTCTCATATTCATGGTCAAGTTCGCACTCTCCATTTCTTCCGCCCCACTTTCATTGTGTTTGATTTCCAACTTCATAGAAAATCACATCAAAGCACATGATGCCAAAGTTGATCTCTGGTCATTTCAATCACAGACGAATATGCTATTTTTTTACTTATTTTTTTTCTTGAGACTTTATTCTTAAATGCATGCACAACTATATATTGTTAATTATCCTTAGCAAATTGTTCCATCCATAATTTTAAAATTGCAAATGCATGTGATGGCAGTTATGATTTTTTATTTATTTCAGCAGTTATGATTATAATGATTATGAAAAAGTATAAAAAATACAGAAAAGTATAATTGAGTATCACAATTGCATAATTGATGTGATTATATAATTTATCCTAATAATAGCATTATAATCGAAATTGCAATATAACATATCGCAATACAGAAACTAAGGCTCTATATATCATGCAGTAAAGCCACCATGTCTAGTCTATTTGCGAGGGATAAGTAGATAGTTAGTACCTAATATTTCAGGTTTAAACATTTATTATGTCATGTACAAAAAAAATATATTATATCAAGCAATAGGCATAGACAAAAACAAAAATCCGTAGTTCTTGTTATTCTTAGCAAATTGTTCCATGCACAATTTTAAATTGCAATTGCAATCACGCAATAATTATGAAAAATCATGAAAAAAATATAACAATATATACATCCTTCAAAACGATAAGAATAAAGATGGATGTGATTGTAGAATTGATTATACAATTAAAACATTATAATTAAAATTATGCGATTGCAAACAGCAATTTAAAAAGTATGTCTACTATATCGCACAACAAATGCAGGGACAAAAATAATAAATTTCATATGTGTTACTTTGCTGTACAGTCCTAAGGAATGCAATTTGCCTTACAAGATTATTAAGCAAAAAGTAGAAGTCTAAGTTGCTTGTTTTTTCAATGTGGTGGGGGATAGTAATTAAAGAGAATATGCCCATTTTGCTGCTGGTGTGGTGTATATGGTGCTAATTGCTTTATTGCAGGCAGACTTTTCTGGCCTGTTGCTTAGCTTGATCTTTGCTTTTGAAGGTCTTTTCTCAATTTTTTTTTATAATGAATAAAGCCACTTAAATGTATGTGAACTGTCTTTCAATTAAATCTAGCTAGCTCTCGTACACTTTTATTTTGTTTAAACAATTAATTAAGTACATTAACATTGTCAAACATTAAAATTAAAATTAAGAAAAAACATTTAACACTTATCACTAATAACTGATAATCTAATATATATATATATATATATATATATATATATATATATATATATATTTGAAATTATAGTATTAGATTAGTATTTATATATTTAACCCAAATATACTGGTATTACATAATGGTATAAAATTTTGAATTACATCTACATGTGCTGTGTGAAGATTCTTTTGATCTTTCAAAGTTTTATGATAGAAAGATCCAATTAATCCTTTTAAGTTCTGTGCACTCAATTTTTATATGCAATCTCTCTCATGAATCTTTTTAATTTCTTCATCTCAATCCTCGTCCTTTGTTATTGGTCCTGCTCTTAAAATGCAGTATCAATTAGGACCATTCACATGAAAAGGAATTCCCACATTGTGTTCAAAAAGTCTACTCACTCAGCAGCACTTTGCAGCAACTTGCTTTTTTCATAGTGCAGCCCTACATCTCTTTGTGAGCCAATGAGGTATTCTATTTTATTGCTTGGCTTTTTCCGCCAGCTTCCTTTTCATTTTCTCCTCTTTATTCCTTGCACTTGAAACATTGCTTTGCATTTTATGACATAAAAACTATACACAGCTTCTTACTTTCCCTGCTTTTTGCTTTCTAATTAAGTTTTATATTTTTCATGATTTTAACTTGCAATTGTGACTGCGATTTGTATTTGTGCTGATTAAAATAAAATTCAACCATTGTTATATAAGAAGTACGAAAAAAAAAAAAGATAACACAAAACAAATTTGTCGTTAAAATAAAAGTGTATCTATCTCCCGAGGGTATTTTTGGATGAGAAATAATGGAGGGTAAAAAAAAAAGGAAAGGAAAGGTTTTATCGAAACTTGTTTGTAAGTGATTCATGTAAGAGGAGAAGAATGAAGGAATTTCAACTCAATCCCTTCAATGTCTCCTTCTTTTAAGGCCATATTAGAAGCATCGTATATGATATATAAGACCTGATAGTATAAATTATAATAGATAATATTGTATAAGATATCCATTGTATAAGCCTTTATATTATAAAGTGCTTGTTGAATTAATGTATAATACATAGATTAATAAAATATAGTATTATTATGTGTTTATTGATAGGATAAAAACAATATGTTACACATTTTTATGTGTGTATAATATTATATCATGTCTTAACACTACAAAAAAATAGTGGTACAGCAATGGTTAGCAAAACTGCCCCTAAAACATAAAACAACAATGATTTTTTAACCGTAATTACTTCGTTTAAACCGTCGCTAAAAATAACAATAGTTTTTAAAAATCAGTCTTTGAGCGACAATTTTTAACTATTTAGTGACGGTTTTTAAAAACTATCATTATTTCCTAGTTTCACCACGCTAACTCCCCTGTTTTTTCTTTCGTCGTTTTTCTCTACTACTTCTCCCTCCATTTTTTGCTCAGCCTTCTAGTTTCTCCACTAATGGAGCTACCTCTTTTATTATTGCTTCTTCTCTATCGAAGTGCTTTATTTCTATTCATATCTTTTTTGCAAAATGAGTTCTTTTTTTGCATTTTAGTATATTTCTACAGTTAGTGTTTATTCTTCTTTTTGTTTTTTTTGTTCATACTAGATTCCTTTTATGTTTACAATAGTAGTGGAGCTTCAGATTTTTGCATTTGAGTATGCTTGAAACTTCAGCAAAAAAAACTTATAGTAAAAAGATTTTTGATACGAAGAGAAGAGAAGAAAACTAGAAAAGTAAATCTAGAAAAAAAAAGTTGATACGAAATATTAAAAAAAAGTAAAATAAACAAAATTAAAAACTAAAAATTTTAAAAATGGTATAAGGATGGTTTGCATTGGTTTAACGACAGTTTACTAATTGTGGTTAATCCGTGGCACTACAACGATTTTCCAAAACTATCATTAGGACAATCACAACGATAGATTCTATGATGGATTATGTAATTGTTGTAATTAAGCAATCTAACCATCGCTAAATCTTTTTTTTTTTTGGTAGTGAAACAAGTCAGTGGTAATTGTGATAGTTATGAGGGTGGGATGATGACAATAATGGAAGTAATGAAAATGTTGGTAGCAATAATATATAGTAGTGATGATAGCGACAATAGTATGACTATAGTTATAGTAGTAACATTGATGAAAATGGTAGCTATAAAACAAGTATAGTAGTTGTGATGATGAAGGTAGCAATAGTAGTAATGACAGTAATAATAATAATAGCATTACCACTACAAAAAAAATAAGTTTTAGCGACGGTTTTAGCTGTGCTAAAACTTTTAACTACGGTTACAAAAATTATCGTAGAATTGATGGTTTAACGATGGTTTGAGAATTGTAGGTAATCCGTCACTAAACCATACTTAACGACTGTTTTAGAACTATTGTTAAATTTATTTTTGCAACGATTTTTTAGCTGCAATTTTTTAGCGACCGTTCAAAACTGTCGCTAAAATTATTTTTTGCTTTATCTAAACCCTTTTATTTTATTTTTTATTTTTTTGAACAAAATCCAATAGTCAATCCTTCAACCACTTTCTTCCTTTCACTTATAGATCGCCAATTTATTTTTATTTTTTATTTTGATATTTTTTAAAATTCTTATAATTGTATCCACAACAATAATAATATCCATAGAAAAAGTAATTCAAAGATAAAAAATTAATTGAACTTTAGAATTAAACTGATATTTAAATAAAGAAGATGAGAGAGAAACGTTCACAAAAAAATGGAGGGAAGATGAAGGAGAAGCATTTTTCACAAAAGGCTTATATTATTGTTGCTTCTTCGTAAAAAAAAATAGAGAGAAGCATTTTTCACAAAAAATATAATAGCACAATCGAAAAGAAAAACTTTCTCTAAATGAAAAATAATGGATGAAAGATGAGAGTGAAAATTGGAGAAAAAACGTGTGAGGTATATATAAAAATTAGAGTATTTAGCGACGATTTTTTAAAAATCGTAATTAAAAACTGACATATTAAAAAGAAGTGTCAGAAATAACATTTTAGCGACGGTTTTCTAAAAATTGTTGCTAAAAATTGACTATTTTAAAAAATAATGACAGTTGTTTAAAAAACTATTGCTAAATAGTGATAGTGTTTTAAATACCGTCATTAAATATTATTCAGTGACGATTTTTTAAAAAAATCGTCGTTAAATAATTATAATTTTAAAAACTATCGTTATTTTATTTTTTAATGACAAATTTTTAAATTGTCGCTAAAACTATATTTGTTATAGTGTACTATAGTGGTGGTTATGGCAAGGGTGAAGTGACAATGGTCATGGTAAAGCAGTGATAATGATGGCAACGATGATAGTGGTCATCGCAAGGTGGTTGTGGTGCATGGTTACAATATTATGTTAAATTAAAAAATAAATATAAAAATATTTTTTGCTATTAAAAAGTTTATACAATTTTTTTTTATCAAAGCTTATCCCTCTCCTCTTAGGTGTAGAGTGTTATACATTGATAGTCATATAAGAAGTTATAATTGTATAGGTTTATACAATTTCTTACGTACATCAAATATTGTATAAAACTGAATTGGATTAGCTTGTACTATCTTATCCGACCTATAAAAATGCATCAAACATAGCTCAAAAGTTCTAAGTTCTCTCTCAATTTGAGAGATGTTGGAGGATAAGATAATTATTTATTAGTATACTATTAATTATTTTATAAAATTTTAACACTAATGAAATCGCATAAATCATTATAGTTAATATTTTTAATAAAAGATAAATTGATAAAAATAGATTATATGTATAATTTTTAACTTAATTTTTTTTAATTTATTTCCTTATTAATTAGTTTTAAATTAGTGAATTAGAGAAAGAATTATCATTTAGCCCTCTTCTCCTTACTATAATTTCTTTGTTTGTGCAAATGTACAAGAGAACGCTCTACAACTCTAATGGAATAAAGAAACTTTCTCCCACCTCATTCTCTCCCTGCAAATGATAAATGGAATTAAGGTGACATTCTCTCTTTGCAACAAAATTAAGGAAAAATTAATTATTTTTCCCCATTTACCAAACACATCTCTCGCTCATATATATAATATCTAATGCTTGGGTTCGGCTTGCCAAAATAATTAAGTTCATACGCTAAATTAGAAGTCTTATACCAAATTTGTGTTTTTTGTCTTCTCCATGTACGTTTTTCCTTACGTAACAAATTCTCTTTTATATGTACATATCAATATTACAAATAAACTGTTTCACAGCAGCTATGTAACTATCTCATTAGTTCTATTATAAGCAGAGCGAATTTAAATAAATGGGTCATGAATCGTGAAATATGTCGGCCATGAACTATGAGTATCTCATAATAACGTTGTAAACCTTAGATTATAACAAAAACTGTGATTGTATACTACGGTTTAAAACCTTAAGATGCTGTATTATCAGTAGTTCTAGCATAATGTATTCTCCATTCCCACTTCTAATAATCTTCAATATGCTTGTTCATCTTAACTAAGAAGACAAGAATCTTGTCAAATCGATCGCAAGCATTTGAATAGAAACTCTTACATTTTGTCATTGACGTCCTGATTAAGCTTTATAGGCTGCATGGGTAGGCTTAATTACACATAGCCACGTAAATATTCTCTTCAAAGAATTCCAAGTGAATCCATTTTTATTCTTTTTAGGTGTACAAAATGCTGATTAGATTCCACATACAAATCTTTTCCTAAACTATTAGATCAATTCTTGGAACATATGGATTCTCTGCTCAACGTGGTCCTTTTTATTCCATCACAGATTGTTTAATATTTAAACTCGTAACGCTTGCAGTGATGGAATACGTGCCTTTCTTATAGGATAGCGCGCATGGCCTCAACAATAACATACCAAAGTGGAGCATTACATCTTGGCATTTCGCTTTTGAGATATAGGATGTGTTTAGTAGATATAAGATGTGCGCGCGACGTTTAATGCACTAGGTGTCAGCTCTAGAGATTTACCATAACCTTAAATATAATTTTGATGTTGGGAACTTAAGTAAAAAATCATGTGTAATATAATTTATTCGCTGAGAAAAGCATAATTAATGTTGTAATATTTTTGTCTAATTGATAAATATTTCGTATTAATATTATGATATTTAAAGATAGATTATTCACAATTTAAATTGCATCTATTCACTTTGATTTATTTCTTTTTGTAACTAATCAATGCGACATAAAGAGAAGCTAATCAAAGAAGATATTTTGAATATCAATTAAGATATCAAAGGTCAAGATGTAATCAATCAAACATCAATTAAAGGAGTCAACCATGCATAATGATATGATAATAATTTAAGACTCCTTGCAAGTCGTTCGAAGGTCCAAGTTATTATTAAGATCAAAATCTCAGCTAAATTAAAGAAGCCAAAGGTGATCCTGGTGAAAACACTATATATAAATGCACAATTCAAGATAAGGTTCATTGCAATGCAAGGAGACTTTAAATAAATGACAACACCAAATATAACCAAGATATCTTGCCTAGAAGTTAAGTGGAGCAAGAAATAGACAAACCTCAAAAGGAAAATAGCCGGCCAAGACAAGATTAAAGCTAAACTAGAGCTTATTAATGGACAACATTACAAAAGTTTGATTTCAGTGACAACATTAAGAAGTCACTGAAACTAAAATTTTGAGTGGCAACCTTAAAATTTATCACTGAAGATTAAATTTTTTGTGACTATATTTTTAATATCACCATTATAGACTATTTTGATGACAATTTAATTTGGTTTCACTATACCTTCTTTTTAAAGTTTATTTTATTTATTTTAAAAATTGAAGGATTTAATATAAAAAAAAAAAAAGATTTGGTGACATTTTGTTGTCACCGTACCTTACTTTTAAAGTTTATTTTAGTAATTTTAAAAATTTAAGGATATAAAAAAAAAAAAAAAATCTACGTTCATCGTCGCGCTCTCCTTCTGCCTCCCCCCCCCCCCAAAGTTGCGGACTCTATTCCCCGTCTCCCTCTCCACGTCTTTCCCCAAGTTTCAGACTTCTCCCTCTCTTCCCAAGTTATTTCACTGTCACCATTCACCGCATCGCCGCTGCCAATTGCAAACAAGTGAAGTCGCGTACCCCATTCTCCGTTCATTTTTCACTCCAGTTGCTTCTCTATATCGTGCATTGACCTTCACTGGGGGTGTTTTTGAGCTTTCTCTCTTTGCATGCCCTCCAAAATTTGAAACCCACGGTAGGTAATTCCTAGTTTATTCACAATATAGTCCGTTCCAGACTTTTGGTATGCAAATTGGATTAGGGCTGTGGCTTGCCTTAGCTTAGGGAATTTTACGTACGTAGAAATTTACATTGATATCATATGTTGATGCACTTTACGATTAGTTTTGGTTACTGTCCCAGGCCAACCAAGGTAACATTAGATGTTCGTATAATGAAAGTAACCACAATCATCAACTAGGCATGAAAGAGAATAAGCAATGTAGCAAAGTGGAAATAAAGCTATTGCAGCTTTCTTTTCGTTTCATCATTTTGATTTTTGATTTAATCTTTTGCTTGATACAATATATTGAAATCAGATTGAGTATTGTCTTTCTCACTCCCATTTGTTGATCATAGGGAACCCAATTTCTGTTTAATATTCAGTCCGGTTTTAGAGTGATAAGGAAATATCTGATTAGATGTGAGGCCTCTGAAGCAGTAGTTGTGTGCTCAAAAAGACCAATAGGTGTGTGAGTTTGCAATACAAGAAAACAAACTTCAAAAAGGACACATTTGGCAGCGACTTTTGGTTGCTGCAAAGGCGTTGCCTCAAAGTTTCAGTGGCAACTTTAGGAGTCCCCGCTGAAGACCATCGATCAGAATTCCTTTTAAAAGAAAAAAGTTGTTATTAAAAAAAATTTCACTGAAAATATTTTTAGTGATAATTTTTTAAAATTGTAGTGGTTATTCAAGGACGACTAAAGCCATCACCTAAAATTTAATGTATAATTTTTTTATTATTAAAATTTGTAAATATCATTATAAACATAATAATCAAAAAAATAAAATATGTAATTGCTACATTAATTAGTTATCCTACTAAAATTATAATAAAAAAATTATCATTATTTAAATTTATGTTTAAATATAATTCGTTCAAATACAAATATTTAATATAATATAATCAATTACATTTTAAAAATAAAAAGAGTAACTAATTACATAAGTGCTTCTATATGATGTTATTGGCAATGAACTAACATGCTACAACTTCTTGCTGAAATATGGATAAATCAATAACTTTTGATTATGAAAAATACATTTTGAAGTGTTAGTGTATGTGATTGACATGACAAACACATGAAACAACAAAATGTTCGCAATGCAAATCATAAACAACATAACATACACAACAAAAACTAAATCATCATCCATGACCTAAGAAACTAAGTACCAATGGAAACTAAGGCAGAGCAAATCAAATGACTATATTATTACTTTGTTAATTATTGCTGACCAACCGATATAGAAGAGCTTGCTGGAAAGTCAAGAGTTGCTGCCTCTGTGCAATAGACTCTTGTTTTTTGGACATGGCTGTGCAATAGATTCAGCAATAGGATTTACTAAGCTGATTCTTTGTAAATCCTCAAATCCCTAAAACAACAAAACACTAACTATCAAAAAGGAAGAGAAATCCACTTAAGTAAATGAGTTTGAAGTATACTTGGAAACACTAGTTATTTTTTATACAGAAAAACAAGCAAAACTAAGTGCATCAATAGTGGACACAAGATCCAAGGGTCGACTTTTGATATTGGTCACTAAAGGAGCAAAATTCAGTAATAAATTTAAAAATTGTCACCAAGTGTCAACTTTTAGTAACGACTATCATAGAAGTGAAATATATATATATATATACCAATTACATTACCTCAAATTTTCATTTGCCACTTTCCATTTTGAGCACTAGCCCTCATACCCTGTGGAGAGAGCCAAGAGTGCCACAGCACACCCAAGCCCCCATTGAGAGAGCCAGCGCTAACCCCTTCCTCCCTCGCACAACCTCACAAATCGGCCATTTCACAAGTTAGGGGAAGAATTTTAGTTATTAAAAGTGGCAGTCGACTAGTACAGCAGTGCAGTCAATTGGCAGGTGCATCCAACTATATGAATTCCACTAGTAATCGACTATCAGTTGAGCTAGTTAACAAGTGCCTTCCAAAAACAATTAATTTTGAATTCTAATAGTGAGAAGTTGATTGGTACCTAATGGCAGTCGACTGGTTGTATATAACCAGTAATTTCATAAAACAACAGAATCTATTTTTCAGTAGGTGACAGCTGACTGATTTCTTGCAGCAATCAACTAGTTCATTTAAAATAGAAAAAATTGTTTTCTTTTGTTTCAAAAATATTTCCTTTGCTATCCTTATCAACCAATGCTTCTCCGAACAAACTCTTATCAGTTTTAAACATATTTCACCGAAAGTTCCATGAGCTCAAGTGTTTTTATAATTCTTTTAATATAGAATCTAAGTCTAGGATACCTATTGGGAGATATATCTTTATGTCTTTGAGGTTCATTAACTTCCAACAGCTTGATATATTTCCTAAAAGAAATTTGTTACTTACTTATTATCATCAAAACTATGAAACCACATCAATGAAGGCTATAGTTTAACCATCAAACGCTGCATTTTCAATCTTCACAATCTCAGCGTAGTTAAGGGGATTTTACAGAAGATTTTTGGTTTAAAGTCCTTGCAAAAATCTTGTGCTCTGGTTTGAGATTGGTGAGTAGCTTCTTCCCATTTGGGTGTTAATTACACTGTTAGTGATACAAAGGCATCAATGGGCATGTCTGTACTTCTGCGTAATAATAAGAATAGGAAGGTCTTTTACTGGATGTTAGTTGGGATAATAAAGGAATTTCGCAGGAAGTTAGAGTAGTTAGCCGTTATGTGTATGTTTGTGTACGAAAGGGAAATTGATTGTACTGAGAAGGGCGTGAATGAAGTTGTAACTCTTTTCTCCTGTCTTCCTTCCTATTTTCTCTCTACTTCCATCAATGGTATGAAAGCCTTGGTTGGGGTGTAATCCACCAATTCTCAAATCTTTCTGTAGGAATTGGATGAAACACTTTGTCTTTATTAATAAAAATAATTTATAAATTATACGTTAAATTTTTAAATAATTTAAATTATTTAAATAAATTTATTTTTAAAAAACTTAATAACTAATCAAATAAAATTAAAACTTATTAAACACGAATGACAATTCAATGGAATACAAGAGCTGGATCAGGAATTGTCTCTGAGAATGAGAGACATAGTGAATCAGAGGGATCGTGAGCGTAGCCCAAGATCGCAGGGTAATTCACAAGCGAGTGTGAGCTAAAATGATCATCAAGTTTCCACAAGATTCACTAAAATGGATTTTCCAAAGTTTACTAGATAGGATATAGAAGGCTGGATTTGCAAATGTAAACGATATTTCTTGCTTGACGGAACAACAGAAGAGAATAAGGTTGTATTGGCTAGTTTGGCTCTCGGATGAGAAGGCCTTTCGTGGAATCAAGCGTTTGAATTGAACAGTCCATGGAAGGTTCATCCCAATTTCATAGTCAAAGTTTTCAAAAGCAATTAAGGTTCGCTTCGGCAATCTTGTAAACAACCCAATGGGAGAATTCTTCAGACTGAGATAGACAAGTAGTACTGTTAGTGATTATCAGGATGCTCTCAATACATTACCGTGCAAACTTAATATGACTGAAGATTGCAAAATCAGTTGCTATGTGGCGGGTTTAAAGGAGGAGATTTCAGTGGGCGTTAGACTGTTTAATCCCACGACATTACTAAATGCTATGAGATTAAATAAATTGCAAGAATCAGCTGAATGTTGAATTGACGGGTAAACAGGGGACTGCTAAAACTCCCTCATTCACTAGGAGTTTGTTCCCTAAAGCAAGCAGAAATAATGCTGGTTCTGCTGTTAATGAGAAGCACAATTAGTTAAGAAGTCAGAAGGAAGGTTGAAGGGAATTTTAAGGAAGCCTAAATTTCGGTTTTAGCAAAGCTTAACACCAGTAGAGGTAGATGAACTCAGAAGCAACAATCTTTGCTATTTTTGAAGTGAAAAATTCAATCCTGAACATGAGTGCCCACAAAGGAAGCGTATGCAATTATTTGTAATGATGAAGATTCGTGTAACTTAGCTATGGAAGTTGGTGTATATCTAAGTACCCAACTATGAGATTTAAGGGGACAGTGGAAACAAAACAGCTTCATATTTTGGTGGATAGTGGTACTATGCATGATTTCCTTGATGCTAAATTAGCAAGGAATTTAGGATGTGTAATTGAACCTTCGGAAGTCGTATAAGTGACAGTGGTTGATGGAAATACTATGAACAGTCAAGGGCAGTGTAAACTAACAGTTTCAGTGGACTATGCAAGAACAGACTTTCACTAGCGAGGTGCTTTTGATTCCACTATCTGGGTGTGATATGGTACTTAATTGGCATGCAGTTGTTGAGAGTTCTTAAAATAGTGCTTTGGATTTGGAGGAAATGTCCACGAAATTTGTGCATAATAAACAGCTGATTAAGTTGAAAGGCATTATGGCTTTAGATTACAAACTAATGACAGTAGAGGAATTATAGTAACCTAAGAACATAGCCTAGAAAGCCAAACCTAATAAGGATCATCTTCGTCGTAGCTTAGCCTATACTAGGATAACCAAACGCCAGCCAAGACAAACTTGTCTCATCTCCAAAGCTAAATAGTACTCGTCACCCAGCTTGTCCCGAAAATGATTAGAATGCCCTTTTCTTTAACCCTCTTAGTAAATATCATTTTACACTATACTTTCTCACGTTATGTCTTTATATTCTCCAATGGCTCGCTCTAGTATGGTAGTATCTAGGGATGTATATAGATGCGGCTTGGTTTGATTCTGAGGTCGAAAGCAACCGAACCAATTGTAAGAGAGTGTAAAAAAATTAAATATGTTGGTTTAGTTTAAGTTAGAAAAATATAATTAAATCAAATTCGTTGATAATTGGTTTGATTGAATTCAGTCTATTGGTTTTTTTTTATCATCTAACTATACAAATTTTATAATTATTTATAAAAAAAATTAAAATATTAAATGTACTTAAAAATAGCAAAAAATTAATTAAATATTTATGTTTTTGAAGGAAGAATGAATGAACATAGAAGCAAGCACAAAGACCACGAGCGGAAGAGAAAAAATGGATAAAGAAAGGAAGAAAAAATGGAGAAAAAAGAATGAATCGGACATGAAGGAAGAAAAAAAATGGTTCTTTTGGAGAAGAAAGAAGCCAACCAAATGGACCAAGAGTAAAACGCAGGAGAAAAAAGTTATCATGCCATGCTTTGGATTCTTTCTTTCTTTTTGGAAACGTGTCATGCCATTTTTTATTGATACACTACATGCTATCATACTATTTAATATTATAATATTAAAGATATAATATATATTACATATAATTGATTGGTTTAATTTAATGCAATTAAATTTTT
The DNA here is from genome assembly GCA_037074535.1 of Gleditsia sinensis. Classification (NCBI taxonomy): domain Eukaryota; kingdom Viridiplantae; phylum Streptophyta; class Magnoliopsida; order Fabales; family Fabaceae; genus Gleditsia; species Gleditsia sinensis. The sequence goes on along the minus strand of CM073476.1, from coordinate 635,305 downwards.
TTTAAACCGACAATTGAATCAAATTAATTGATTTTTACTAACAAAAAAAAATCTAAACTGCATTGTTTTTAATTTGTTTTGTATTAATTCAATTTAATTTAGTCGATTTTGTTAAGTTTAAATTGGTTTTATAGGTCTCTATTGGCAACTATTAGTTTTTTTTATTTATAAGATTGTTCATTTGGTGGCTTCGCCAAGTGTAACTATTTTATCCATATAGTATTCACCATTAAACTAAACAAATATTTTTTAAAATTTATGTTAATTATATTAGTAATATTTATCATCCTTGAAAAATCATCCAAAAAAATATTGTGGTGAATCAATCAATAAATTGGAAAAACCAATTAAAATAATCAAAAAAATTGATAAATTGGACCGTTTCAAACAATTTAATTTTTTTTTACCAAATTTTTAATATTAATTATTATACATGCATTTTAATTTTTTTGTGATTAAAAATATTATTGTAATTATTATTATTGGCTATTGAGTATAAATTTTCATATATATTATAGAGTTAGTAATAGTATTTCAAATATAGTAGTATATATTATTTTATTATTTGTAGTCTAAATCATTCATTTTATATATTTTATTTTTATATAATATGTTTTATAATATAAAAAATTAAAATATATGGTTGGACCATGAACGATGAATGATTCTCCACCGGTTCGCTTTTTAAAACATTTGGAAAATAAATGACCATAAACTAATCCAAAAATATAGTATAACTATTTTTACTTAAAAATAAAAGAAAGTTATTAAAAGAAAAAAGATCAATAATAGTGATACAAATTGAAAATGTTAAATTACCGAAAGTGTACCGGGTACTGCACCGAACGAATATGCCTTTGAGCACCTCACTGCTTCTGCGCAGTGGGACCCACCAAAAGAGGTCGTAAACCCTAGGATCGCTCGCCTCAATAAACACCGTCCCTACGTTTCAGTTCACAAACCCTAAACCTCTGAACATCACTGTTTGACGCTCGCTGTCTCCACTTTTACTGCCTCACTCCTAATTGCATCTGCTGAGCTCTGTGATCTCTGCTCAGCCATGGCTCTCGTAAGTCCTTCTCATTTGTGTGTGTGCGTGTGTGTGTGTTTTGTTTGTTTTGTTTTTACTTGTGGAAATTGGCTTTCTGAAATTTCTGATCGGCTGTCAGGAAACGATGAGAAGAAGAAGAGAAAATGGGAAATTGAGCTCTTTTAAGTAAATCTGGGTTTTTGATAAAAACTTAGTGTTGAAATTTTCAATACTATTAAAATTGAGTTGATTTTCTTTTTCATTGCTGATTTGGGGAGATGATGGACTTGCAATATGGTTTTTCTTGATCTAGTTTTGCTACATTTCTATTTGCTGAACTGATTTGTAGCTTTAGTTGATTAAATATATAACAAATAATGCTAATTGTGTTCCTTCGCACTTGAATAATGATGGGCATGGTCTGCTTTAGTTGGAGGCTTGTGATCTAATCCATTGTTGCATTAGGATTCCTTTTTTCTAAAAGAAAAGAAAAAACATGTCTGATTAAATTTTTTTTTTTCGCTTCCTTTTACGTTCTTGTGTAACTTCTTCTCATGTATTCAATCTTCTAAGCCTTTAAAAGGCTACTTCATTTTGTTGGTTGTACTTGATGTGCTTTTATCTCCGATTAAAGCATTGAAGGTGGGGAGTAAGTTATGCATTTTGCTTTTAGTCAACATATTGGAATATGTCAGTGTGCTGGTTTTGAATATTTCTTTTTTATTTGGTTATATTAGGTTCTTCATGCTGGCAATACAAACAAAAATGCTTTCAAAGCACTCATTGCTGCAGAGTACTCTGGCGTTAAAGTTGAGTTGGTAAAGAACTTTGAGATGGGTGTATCCAATAAAGCTCCTGAGTTTCTAAAGATGAACCCTATTGGAAAGGTTAGCTTAGAATTTGACATGTCCTTTCACCAGCCATGTTTTTCATTTTTGTTTTACTGAAACTTTGACTGGATACAATGTAGGTTCCTGTGCTAGAAACACCTGATGGCCCTGTATTTGAAAGCAATGCCATTGCACGATATGGTAAGGCCAGGTTTTATGTGCTCTGGGTTCCCAGGAAATATTACTGTGATTGGAATTTGATGGCCTGTTCTTGTTTCAGTTACTCACTTAAAGGCTGATAATCCTCTTTATGGCTCAACCTTGATAGAATATGTAAGTGATGCAATTCCTTATGTCTATGGATAGGCAAATTTAATCTTAATTCCCAACTTTCTTTACTCAAACAAATTGTTTAAGTAGCACCACAATCCTATTAATTTGTTTTGATGCAAAAGAGACAATTTGTTCTTGCCATATTTCTCTATATCATACTCTAGTATGTATGGAAATAGTCAAAGTGACCTTGATAAAAAGCATAAGCAATGTAATTCCCAATGTCTATTGATAGGCTCATTTATTTTTAATTTCTAGCTTTCTTGACACTTAACAAATTGTCTAAGTAGCTTGACAATCCTATTAATTTGTTTTGGTGCAAAGGAGTCAAGGTGTTCCTGTCATATTTCTCTTATTCTAAGGTGTTAGAAATTGATGTTATTCTTAAAGTTTAGATGCAATTCGTGTGAGGTTATAACTTAAGTTTGGTAGGCCCATATTGAGCAATGGATTGATTTTGCAACACTGGAGATAGATGTCAACATCTTACGATGGTTTGTTCCTCGTGCTGGGTTTTCTGTGTACCTTCCTCCGGTTAGGGTCTTTCTTCTTTTACCTTATTACTTTTCTGGAAGTGTATGGGATGCAGAAATAATTTGTCTCTTAAATCTTGTGGTTTCCTGTCATCTGCTTAAAGGCTGAGGAAGCAGCAATTTCTTCATTAAAGAGGGCACTAGATGCTTTGAACACCCATCTTGCTTCCAACACTTACCTTGTTGGACATCATGTCACATTGGCTGATATCATTTTAACATGTAACTTAGTTATGGGATTTAGTAAAGTAATGACCAAGACCTTTACTTCTGAGTTCCCACATGTTGAGAGGTACTTCTGGACCATGGTTAATCAGCCAAATTTCCGCAAGATAGTAGGTGAGGTGAAGCAAACAGAATCTGTCCCACCTGTTCAGTCTGCCAAAAAGCCTTCACAGCCAAAAGAGCCTGCCAAACCGAAGTCCAAGGATGAAGCAAAGGCTGAAAAAGAAGTCAAAAAAGAACCAGGAAAGCCCAAAGCAGAGGAGACTGGTGAGGAAGAGGAGGCACCCAAGCCAAAGCCAAAGAATCCTCTTGATCTGTTGCCTCCAAGCAAAATGATTTTGGATGAATGGAAGAGGCTATATTCAAACACAAAATCAAACTTTCGTGAGGTTGCAATCAAAGGTAAATTGTTTAAGTTGTGAATTTCCTACAAATTGAGACTTCAAGCTCTATCATATATGTAGCATATATGTGCAACATACATAGTTGAAATTTTGTGATTCACGATTCAAATTGCACTTCAACTTGATTTAGGCACCAACGATACTAATTGTTGGGTGAACCACAGGAAGTGAAACAATCACCGCCTGAATCGTCAGAATTATGCGATTTAGGATAGGAATCACGAATCACACGATTCTGGTGATTCTAAAAGTAATTCACAGATTGGTCGCACAAGTTGGAATGTTGATGACCCACACAACTTGTATTTTTGCTTTTTTCAAAAAATAAAATAAAATAAGATAGAACTTGCAAAACACGGCATTTTATCTCATAGTGATAGTGTCCTAACCCCATTAGGAGTCTAAGTCTTCTAGTTTACTACCCTCCATTATAAACTCTTCTTGTCCAAGCAATTCTTCTTGAAGCTTGATTAGCGAATACAATTCTCAAATCCTATTTCCCATAGCCTATTGGAGTTAATATTCTATTTTGAGTATATTGCTTATACTATTTGCTTATACATATATTATATATTTTAAGCTATTTTTTAATGTTATTAAATTGTACTATTTGAAACAATTAATGATTCATGATTAAGAAATAAGCGGTATGATTCACAATTTGTATTATAATTTGACAACTATGGCTACATATTAATTAATCTTTTGAAATCATTTGGTTTTGCTTTACTGGTTATTGCTAGTGAATATTTTATTTCCTATCAACTAGTAATTTAGTCATGCTTGTGTTGATATACTAGTTGATTCTTCTTGATCAGTTGACACAAACTTTTCCAGTTTCTTCTTGTATATTCTACAATTTGAGTATTCTGTGTATGACTAGTTTGCCTTTTCAGATTGCTGACTTGGTTATACACTCTTTTGCCTGTCTGCCATTTTCTAAATTCTGTTCTCAATCGTTCTGGTAGTAGTGTAATATGCTTCCCACTTTCTGTTATTTTCAAGTATTAACATTGCTAATGTTGATTGCATTAGATATTTGTAATCTAAAGGTCAACTTTAACAATTTCTCATTTTTTGTTTCTGAAGTCTCCCCAATTTTTTCTCACTAATTTTGACCCATAATCCTGTTAAACAATGGTCAATGAAATGTGATAGAATTGGAGATATATGCTTTATAAAATGCTAATCATGGTGATAATGTCATTCTGTTGAAAAAAATGCTTATGGCCTTAACTTCATTAATTAATCTTCAGCTTTTATCCTTGAGGATTAAAGCGGCAATACTTACCACAGAAGATCCATGCTTGCAATTATAGTGAAAATTGTATAATATCCTGCTGTCAGTGGTATCACGATCATGTATATAGCTGGATGGGCACCAATATTTGCATTTATGTTGCCAGCTTGTTTATGACACCTTTCCCCACCCCCCACTTTTTTTCCCTCGCATTGTCTTGTGGACATTCCTCACCCTATGTGTGTGTGGATTTGGGCACAAGACAGCAATAAATAATTAATATGCTACTCTTATAATCATGTTGAATGGCTAAGTAACTGTTTTATTCATAAAACAATGCTTGTGCAATAAATTGAGTTATTTTAGTGTATAATTTTTACACTTTATCCAAGAAAAAAATAGTTTTATAATCTACACTGTTATTCACATCTTTTGTTCATTTGGCAGGGTTTTGGGACATGTATGATCCTGAGGGATACTCTCTTTGGTTCTGTGATTACAAGTACAATGATGAGAATACTGTCTCATTTGTGACCTTGAATAAGGTGAGTGGCTTTCTCCAACGAATGGATTTGGTTCGCAAGTATGCTTTTGGGAAGATGTTGATAATTGGCTCAGAGCCACCCTTCAAAGTGAAGGGGTTATGGCTGTTCCGTGGAAAAGAGATTCCACAATTCGTTATTGATGAATGCTATGACATGGAGTTGTATGAGTGGACAAAAGTTGATATCACCGATGAAGCTCAAAAGGAGCGTGCCAGCCAGATGATTGAAGACCATGAACCCTTTGAAGGTGAAGCTTTACTAGATGCCAAGTGCTTCAAGTGATACACACCCGGCCATTAAAATTGATATGATCTTACGGGTTGCTGTTTAATATGTTCTATTTCTGAGCATGTGGTTTATTGTTTCAAACAGCTCGATTATGTCAATTGCCTGTTGCAGTTTTGTTTCTGCTACTAAACTTATAATTGCAGTTATTTATTTGATGATATTATCATCTCATAAAGGTCGATTTGGTTGAAATATATAACTTAAGTGTATGTTTGGTTATACTTCTTACTCCACAAACTTGACTACGAGAAGATAAGCTCAGCAAGGTATGACCCTTTTCTTTGTGGGGGGGGGGGGGGGGGAGGAGACGGGCTCAAGGTATAACTTTAGCGGGGTCTTCATGAACATCTCAGGAGGCGTAAAGCCCACAGGGAAACCAATAGACACCTCAATTATATGGCCCAAAACAAGTGTGAGGTGTGAAGAAATCATATATACCTATGACTGTAACAATTATCAAACCCTCAAATGCTATGCAGATTAAAGGAGAAAACAAATAAAACAGAAATAATTTTTCAACCCCAAGGTCTGAGTCCGCTTGTTATCTATCCTTAAGCATATTATAAAACAATCAAACAAAATTCTTAAGCATGTGAGTTGGAAAAAAATAAACATGTTATCTACCCAAAGCACGTGAGGCAAAAAAACATTATAAAAAGTTATTTTAAAATATCAAAATGCCATATAATCCTTCATATTCCATCACATAGTTTCTCATTTTAAGGATGCACTCTCACAGAGGTTTTAACTTCTCCACATAGTCGTTTGTGTGTAGAAGTGGACTTTCCTCGCGTTTAAAGGGATGTTGTGAAATCCACCAAAATAGTTATACCCACTCTATTTCGCATGCTGCCTTTCATCGTAATACTCCAATTGCAAATATGGGAAGCGAATCCATACAACCACCTTATTAATAGCCGCTATCATGGGATTAAAATTTGGACACCACTCCCTCACAGTCAGGTAATGCTCACAAATCATCCACGGTCCATTTGTTATAGCAAATTCGTAGTCAACTGTGCTACTGAATTTCAATAAGTAAAATCGTCCACTTTTTCTTGTCCACATTTGTTAGTCTAGATTCTAAAGCATTGAAGCCTTCGCCCGCCTAAAAGTTTGATTGATGATCAGGGCATAGCAAAAAGGCCTACCAATTATGTTCTCTTCAGACTCTCAAAGAATAAACTCAAGATTAGCAAATCTTCCTTGCACATGTTCAACATCAACAAAATCCTTATCCTTTTCCTCATCAAAGTATAGGCTTTTGTTACTATCTATCCATTGCATCACTCTTATTCATCCTCAGAGCTTCCCTCGTCATCCTCCATATCTGATCTTACTCGCTCCACTCCAGTGGGCGATTCACTATAATATTTTTTTCTCACAAGGATAGTGTCCCTAGCAACACCATCCAATGTTTCATCGTCGTAAATAATCGTAAGTGATCTGTTTCTTGCTTCTTCTCAGTAAATCCGCCTCTTCAGTAGACTTCTCAGTAAATCAACCCCTTCCTCGTCTTAGACCCATAATTTTTGTAACTTTTTCAAAAGGAAATTATACACAATTGTCTTGACAAGAGCTTAATCACAAGTATTTTGTGCTATAGTTTCTTAACTCTTCCTCTAACAAGCCGAAAGTTGACCCTCCATTCTCATTGACTTCAAACATCAATTCCTCATTCATCCCATAACATGAGAGAAATCATTTCCATTGTATTCCTCCTGAATCATACCTTCTTACTCCTCATCAAAATTTCAGGTATCAAAACTGTTTGGACCGTTACCTCCCCCATTAGGGAATCTTTATTGGGGGATTCAGGTTTGCTCCCCAAACCATCATCTAGAGCCTTTGAATCTACCATCGAGTCCTCCGTGCGAGATTGAAGCAAGCTATAACATGTAAATTCATCCCTCTCATTGACTAATATTTACTAAAATATAATCTACCAATACATCTAATTACAAAATTATCACCTTGAAAACAATATTGGAACAGTGTTTTCCAAAGCATAATAGAGTTGCTTCTATTTTTTTAATCTTTAAAACAATCTTTTTTCAATTTTTTTTTCTAAAAACACTATTTCCAAACATTAACCAATTAACCAAACATGCCTAAAAACCAATTACCAACAATAGAATCCATCACAATCCACATTCCAATTGAAGGGATTGATCTTTTTTTTTTCTTTGTTGCACTTATCCACATGCTAGGCAACCTTTCCTCATCCTTTAAAGTGCCACAACAAACTTATGTCTAATCCTTTAAATTTAAAATAAAATAAAAAATTTGTTCTCAAGAATAGTAACCAAACAAGCCCTAAAAACCATCTACCAACAATGGAATCCATCACAAATTACATGCCAGTCCAAGGTGTATTCGTCTTTGTTTTGTTGAATTTATCCTCATGCCAGGCAACCCTTTCTTCATCCCTTAAAGTGTCACCAAATTTATGACTGACCCTTTAAATGTCCATCGTCACCAGTCATTCATATATTTCTTTCTCATTCATTCTAAATAAAATCAAGTTCAATTTTGTATTACTCGTAATGAGCATACTCAGCTGTAGCAAGAACAAGGGGGACATATCAAATACCTAAAACTAAATCTAAGTGCATTAATTTGATACTTAACAAGTAATGATGAGAAACTTCTAGAGATAACAGCATTGCTGTATGAAGATTCAAATTAAATTACCATTTTACAATGAAACCAGCAGCATAGATCCTGCTGTGAAGTACATCTCCGAAGCATGTACCTTAAACCAGCCAGATGCTGTTATAACTTATGATTCTGGATGAGATGTAGATTATCAAAAAAGTTACCCATGATCATCGTCGCAGTTGTCTCTGTAAAAACAAATAAATATTATGTTAAAAAATTCCCTTGGGGAAAAAATGCTCGTGACTAGAACTTTCTTTGAAATAATCATTTATAAATTATTTATTTTGGCCATTGCAAAAGATGGAGAAATCCTGGAACAACCAATCTGTTTCCTAAATTTTTGTTTCACCAAAATAAGTTGTGAAATGGTGTCCATAGCTTTACAGAAATTATCATTTCATCACAAGCATAAGCAAAAGCAATATAATAAATAAATATACAGAAAATGTTTGTAAGTATCTAGTAGACATTAAACATACTCTTGGAGCATTGTTGACTGCTTGTGGTTGTCTCTCAGACACTCTTTCTGGGTCTGGTATCAACTCTGGACTATCATGCTTATAAAATGCCTGTAAAGCTCTTCCAATAAATGGGCGAACAATATTCACTTCCATTGCGGACAAATTCTTAATCTGCAATATCCCAAACATTACTGGCACGGTTGAGCAGAGAGAAAAAGAAAAGCAATGACCCTTGTGAAGTGTACTTGCTCCCCCTCTCTCTCCCTTCCACACACCAAACCACTCTAAAACAATATATAATGTACAACAAAGTAAAAGAATCTAATCTTTGGCATAAAGAAAAAATATATATAATGTCAATGTCATTGTTGTAAATTGAGTACATGAAAGCAAACATCCTAATTTTCCACCCTCCATTTAAAGCTGAAAATTTTATGTGAGGAGACAACTATGAGCCTTCCATATTTATTTTTTTTATATATAAAGAGCCTTCTAAAAAAGAAAATACATGCAACGTCAAATAGGTGGCTTTCTTTAAGGGGAAAAATAGCTTCATTCAGTTTTCAATTGTTCTAATAAGAGGCACAAAGGGAAAAAGGAATTACAAATATAAAAGCTATCCTGGATGTAGAAGATTTTGATACTTATACTCTCCTAATAACAAATTTCTGTCATTTACACTTCATGTTTATTTAGTTTCAGCCTGCAGTCTGAACCAAGTATTGGCATTTTATATAAAACATGAACATTATCTTTTATGTCCACATCTTTTCTTCATCTCAGATTTCTTTGTTATAATCAGTGGTGAATCAAGGAACTTTCTTGAGTAACTTCCAAGAGACAATAATAATTATGTTGTTGGTCTGTCACAAAGAGAATGACCTCATACTTCCATTATGGTCCAGAAATTTAAATTGAAGTAGAAATAATTTAGAATAAACCGTTGTATAATCAAAGCTGCATTGCATTTTATAATTCTTTCAAAATAAGCAATGCAATTAATAGTAATATGATAAAATTTTCACCAATAAAAACCTCAAAAATTTAAAGAAATTACCTTGACAGCAACTGTACGACCATTAAATGCCTCTAAGTCGGTCTCTACTTTATGAAATCTTACATCCCTGATGTCCTCAATTAGAGATCTCACCTTAACAGAGGATATAACTCAAAAGCCTCAGAAGAAAAGCTAGGTACATAGTTACAGAAGGTGAAAGAATTTTACACTCACCATATATACATCAGGAATGTCATCACGTGCACTAGAATTCACAAAAAGATATTAGTTAATACCATAACAGTATGTAACAGAATAAGTTGATGTCTCTAGACTTACAGGTCAAAAAGAAGTCTTGAGATTTCTACATAATGAAATGGTAATTTCTCAGACATCTCTTGCGATTCTCGCTCTGCCTCTAGAACTTGAGTCAAATTTTCTATTCAGAAAACAAAGGTGAGGGAAAAAACTCAGAATTTTCTTTTTGTGTTAGTTTTACCTTATTGTAAAAAACTAAAAATCATAATCTCAAGAAGTTCCCTGCTACCAATATATCATAAACAAAACAGAAATTTTTTTCAGACTACCAGGTCCACATGTATATTTGCCACCCAAAAAACTGGAAAATTTAAAAAGAAGAGGCCAAGTTTAACATGCTTATACCAGATGACTCATCATTAACAAGCAAATATGAAATTATGTTGCACAGGTACTGGTAGGAGTATCATACCCAGTATGGGTATGGGTACGGAATACAACAATTTTTTCAAAATATAGGGTATGGGTACAGCAATAAATACTATATAAATAAAGAATGTTTTATAATATATAACAATTTTTACAACAATAAAAATAAATAAGGAACCTTCTATAACATATTTAATCAACTAAAATCCTAATCCAAGTTTCCTAATTTAATTTCAAAGTTCATATAACTTTATTAAAAGTAAATAACAGTATTGTATGACATAAAATTTGTGCTTGCAACTCTCTGTATAATAGTTTTTTTTAACTATTATTGAGTTTGTAAGATTTAAATTAAGATCTCTAAAATTTAGAATTAAAATTTTGTAGTTGTGCCTACAATTTATTCAATATATTTATAAACCAAACTTTCAAAAAAAAAACTACATGATATTTTTTTTGGAGCACCCAAGAGTGCCCAAATAGTACCAGAACTGGATACGTGCCAGTACAGATACAGCTTTAAACCTAGAAATACCTGTGCTTCGTATTCATACCACAGAAAAGCATCTTACACAAGCTTCCAATAAAAACCTAGGATTTGATAACTGAAGAGAAGATAAGTTGCAATAACTAAAAAGCAGAAACACATGAAACAGATGAATGAAATGTTACTGGTACATGATCAATATGTCTCCAAATTTAATTAATCTTAGAGGCTACAACTTAACAGTAATTTTATCAATTTGCATCACAAAGACGGATTAAAACACTTAAATTCAAGAAAAAAAATAGTATTGGAAACAATACAACAACAATGCAAGTTCAAGTAGTGGGGAAAAATATGTTAATAACAAAAAATCCTCTTATGGACCATGCAACCCCCCCCCCCCCACCCCAAAAAAATAAATCTTACGACTAGCATCTAATATCACAAATTCACAATAACTTCTATCCGTTTATGGCCCAATATGTAAAATGAGAATATGCAATAATTGTCCCAAGGAACGTATAATACAGATAGCACTAGAGTTCAAAGGAAATAAATGCAATAAGAAGAAATAAGCCCCATTTTTCCATTTCATTTTTTTCACTTAAGTAATAGATGCATACTCATTAAAAAGTTCAATAATGTTTGTTCATGTCAATACTCAACATCACTACACTTCTATTTAACACAATTCACTTCCTTGGCATACTTAGTCACTCAAAATCATGTACCGCACCTATATTTTATGGGGCCACCTATCAACTTTGCATTCATCTTGAAAAATCCAATTTTGTTCAAAAGAAAAATGTCTGGCTAGACATTTCATATGATCCATACTAATTGCTGAGAATTTGTTTGGTAAGAAATTCCCAGACCAGTTTTAACATTAAATTCATATTTTTCTGACTACTATTCTGGAAAATCCAATGCTGACATAAAGCTATGGCATGTAAACTTGGGGAACACTAATATCTCAAAAGAATAACATTGAGAAAAACAGTTCACAAGACCTGGAATAGTTCAATAGTAACTTATCTATCATGGGCAAGGAAACAAATCCATTGCATTCGATTGGGATAAAGGCATTAGAAATACCAAGGTTCATTAGGTTAGAATAGGCTTCATACTCCTTACAGAGAAAGTTTCTGTTTTTCTTGACGTAATAAGATTTAGTTGTTGAGTTATGTAAAACATAAATCTAAAGCAAATCTTCCTCATAGACCTCTTCTACACTCTTGGTTCCTTCTGTCTCCCTCTTTTATCCTCATTAAATTACAAAAAACAAAATTATGGGTTTATCCTCAACCGAAACATAGAGAATGAACATATCGTCATTATTTTGAACCAGAAGAGTTGATAGACAGGAGAAAAATGAAGCTCACCGATTGACATCCATTCAGGAGGGCGAATTGAGCATTTGCCTCTCTTCTTCAAAGCCACAGCCAACCACAATGGCACTTGAGTAGCTATTTGTGGGGCAAATGGGCCGAAATCTCCCTGCCATTGTTATTAAAATAAAGTTCATATGCCTAATGGTATTGTATCTTAAAAAATTGTCTTCTTTCTTTGGTGGGTGGTGGGAAGGCACAAGCCTTGACCAATACTTACACATATCAAGTTAAGAGCATCCATTTTGAGATTAGGTACGATCTCGAGCATCTCATCCTCCGCTATAAATTCAAGCTGAGAAATAAAAACATATTCATAAATTACCTTTAGCAGCAACCCAAAATAAAACTATGACAAAAGTCTTGAAAACTTACAGAGAAAACAATACCTCTTCGGCTGAAACCAGGGAGAGGTGAGGATTAGATTGCCCAGCCATCTCTTTAAGTCCAAAAGAAGCTAGTGTTTTACTCACAGTGAGGTTTGGATACAAATACGAAGATCCACTGAACAAAGGGTTTAAGAAACAGAGGAAGAGGGAAAAGTATGAATGCCGATGGTAAATTGGTAATGGGAATAAGATATCTATATCTATTTAAAAAAATGGTAACTTTTTATTTTATTTTTAAAAATAATCCTGATATATTAAATTAAAATTAATAATCCTGTTCATTCTTCAAATCGAACACATGCACCAATTTCCAGTAACACGGACCATATGAAGATGGAAACAAACAGTCTTAGAGTCAAATCTGAAATATAGGATACATTTGGAATCATGCACATATTAAGGGAAGAAGTTTTGCTATACATGTCACTGTGTCAGAGAAGACTTATAAGTAATGACTGCCCTTGAAACAATACGACCATCTATTTTTACCCAGCAATAAACATTTACCCATTGACACTATAAAGTAAATGGTTATCAATAGTGAGTAATAATTTGGATTCTCCAATGCCAGAAACAATTCCCCCCCCCCCCCCCGGGGAAAAAAACAGCAAGTGCTTCAATTTGCAAACCAAACTCCTCAGTCCTCACATTAAAAAAATGACGCATAATGCACAAGATATCTGTAGCATTAAATTAAAGGTAGGTCATGTCTAGAATCTAATCTTTACATTATTAAAGAGAACTTCCTGCAATGTATGACAACAATTAGTAGATTATTTTATTTTTTGCTACTTTTAAGTATAGCCAAACTATTGAACTAACAATCATCAGAAGAAAATAATTGATAGTATTTTTGTAATTTAAAATAAATTTAAAAAATCAAGTAATATTTATAGTCATCTAAGCCATCTTGATTTAAAAATAAATATAAAAAAAATTAACTTCACATGAACATATTTTCTAAATAATAAAAACTTATGAATAAAAATAAATTAAAAAAAATGAAAAAAGAGAATAAGAAGTGCAAATGTAGGTGACCCTTCTTGAGATAAGTGAAGATAGCCTTTGCTTCTATTTCTCCTTCCATGCCCAGAATTTTCTATGCCTTTCCAATTTCCTTCATTTCAAACTCTACCTTGAGTTGCTAGTTCACCCATTTTATCTCCTCCCTGTTTCTGCTTGCCATAAGCATATAATTCACATAGAGTAGTAGCTAGATGAAATCTCTACCTATGCCTGATTTATTATAAACATAGTTGTTATGCTCACTTCTTTTAAATTCATGTTGGAGTACAAATGAATCAAACCTCTTATATCACTGCCTTGGTGACTTCTTGAGGCCATAAAGTGATTTTCTCAATAGACAAACTCATTCTTCCTTGCTTTTTTTCACAAATCCTTCTAGTTGGGACATGTAAATTGTCTCTTCAAGTTTTGTATGCAGAAAAGCTATCTTGACATCTAACTGCTCCAACTCTAAATCACCTTGAACCACTAATGATAGTAGCACCCTAATAAAGGTATGCTTTACCACTAGTGAGAACACCTTATGGTAATCTAGACCTTCTCTTTGAGTGAAGTCTTGGTTCACTAGTCTTGCCTTAAACCTTGCAGCCTCTACCCCTAGAATTGCCTCTTTGTACGTGTGCACCCATTTGCACCCCACTAGCTTCTGTTCTACAAATCTTCTTACCAATTCCCAAGTTTTGTTTTAGCTCATTAACCTGAGCTACTCTCTCATGACTTCCAACCACTCTTTGGCATTGGGACTGTTTAGTTCTTCCTTAAACATCTTAGATTCATTCTCCTACAGGTCTGAGGTTGCATTTATAGCAAATGCAATTAATTACATATACCGATATCTCAAAGGTGGTTTTACATGTCTCCTCTATCTATCTTTGCCACTCACATAATTTCGTTGTGGAGTTTGTCTTGTGTTCTAACCACTAGTGTCTCCAAGGTCATTAGGGGCTTCTTTCCCTTCAAGTTCAGATTTCCTATGAGTCTTCACCTTAAATTGAAATTCAGCTTTTCTAGACTGTCTCTATTGATAATCACCCTTTCTTTCATAATACATCTCATCTTCCTTGAAGATTACATCTTTACAGATGATGACCTTGGGTAGCCTTTTTTATCATGCAATAATCTATAGCCTTTCACTCCTTTTAGGTAGATTAAGAACATGCACCTTAGAGCTCTAGGTTCTAGCTTGCCTTGGTTCACTTGGTCAAAAGCCACATACCCAAATACTCTGAGGTTTACAAGATTTGGTCGGCTGCCTCTCCATTTTTCTTCTAGTGACTTGAGCTCAATAGCATTTGAAGGACTCATATTTATCAAATAGGCTACTATTGCTACTTCCTCTACCCAAAATGCTTTGGGAGACTAGCATGAGATAGTAGGCACCTTACCCTTTCAAGGATAGTCTTATTCACCCTCTTGGCAAGCCCATTTTGTTGAAGAGTTTAAATAACTGCGTGATGCCTCTTTATGCCATTCTCATTGCAAAATTCCAATCCATTATCAGTTCTTAACTTTCTCAATATTTTTCCAGTTTGGTTTTCTGTTCACAACTTCCACTCCTTAAAATTTTTGAATGCCTCACTCTTCCTTTTCAAAAAGTACACCTACAACTTCTTTAGATAATCATTAATTATTGACAAAAATTATATAACTCCTAAGTGTGACTCTACCCTTGCTAACCCCCACAAAGCCAAGTGAACATAATCAAGTACTGCTTTGGTTAAATGAATTCCCTTTGAGAACATGACTCGACTGGCCTTACCATAAATGCAATGCTCACAGAACTCCAAATCAGTGACCTCATCAGCTCTTATGAGGCTTTATCTTCCTAGTTCCTTGAATCCCTTCTCCCTAATGCAGCCATCTTCCTATGCCACAATTGGGGCTTTGACAACAGTGGCTTGTCTATTGCTACTATTGTGCCTACAATGGCCTTATAGGAGGTAAAGGCCATTCCACAATAACCCTTTTAGGAACACCAAAGACCCTTTCAGCACCTTAAGACACCTCTATAAAGCCTTGTAGCTATATCCCATAATGTCCAGCATTTCTAACAAAATAATATATCTCTTTAATCCAGAAACAAACCTAACATTGTGTAGTGTCCTCTCTTTGCCATCAATGAGCTTCAGCATTACTTATCCAATCCCCTTTACCTTACAGGCTTTACTATTTTCAAGAAGAAACTGAACTCTATCAAGATCCTTGTAATCTTGAAACCACTCTTTGTTGGGGCTTATGCGGAAGGAATACCCAGAATCTAACACCCATTCTGTTAGACAAGGCAATCAACACTCGAGAGGGGGTGAATTGGGTGTTTTAATAAAATACAGGTAGTTTTCAAAACTCAATTCTAAAACACTTATGATAGAAGTTATTTTGATGGAAGAATAGGGAAAACAACAATTGCAAGCATTATAGAATACTTAGATTATTAAGTGCATCATCTTAATGAATTATACAAGCAAAATACAGCAGTTACTGCAAAATATTAAATCTCATGCAAACAATCTGACAGAGTATCAAGAATATAATAGCTTAAAATGTAAAGAGTTAAGAAAAAGATATGAACAATCTCTAAAATTTATACTAATTCAGCTTTAATCCAAGCCTACATCCAGTCTTAACTTGAGATTTTTTACAATATCCACCAGTTTACAATGGGCACTTGCGAACCACTACACTTACCTAGCTCCAAAAGTTGGTATTAAGGGCTTCTCCCCCCCCCCCCCTTTATAAGGATTTTTCCAATCTCAAATTTCAATGGACCCTTCCCTTAAATTCTCAATTAACAAGAATGAGGTTGAAGGTTTAGAAACAATATAAACTTTCACACAAGAGTGGATATACAAATGAAGCATAACTTAAAGGATGTTATAATCAATTAAACTCAAGAATCATTCTAAAAAACTTTGGAGCTGTTATCTCTTCCTTAGAACCTTAATGAACCTTTGTATTTATAAAAAAAATTCTCAATATAGTCATTGGAGATCATTTAGAGGTGATTGGACACGAAACTAGTAATTAAAGTGCTATTTTTTTCCTATCACGAAAAGTGGCAATCAACTGGTGGTGCATAGCTGTCGACTAGTGTGTATTTAATGGCTTTATTTTCAAATTTCAGAACTAGACGGTCAATTGGTGAAAGAGGGCAATTGATTGGTGCAATTCCAATAGTTATTAGTTAACTATAGGGTCCAGGCAGTTGACTGCTAGTTTTGTTCTAGCAACACCCAACTATATTCAAGTTTAAATTGTCATATATTTCTCATTTTAACTCTGTTTTGGGCAATTGATCGATCAATGTAAAGCTTTTGAAGTCTATTTTTTTGGTGAAACAAGTTGTAGTCTGATCGGCTTTGTATTGTGTAAGATATAGATATAAAAAAAGTGACCAAAAGTCAAAAATAAAATTTAGTTAAAATTCATATCTTACTATCTTGGAATGCTTATTTGATGCATCTTCTATTTAACTCCGTTTTATGTGAATAACCTACCATTAAAAAGCTATAGGAGTATGGTTTTCAATCCAACACAATTGCAATCCAAAATTTCTTGTATTGTGAGAGATATGGGTAAAAAAGTGACTAAAGGTTTAAAACAGAATTTAGTGCAAATTCAAATCTCACTATCTTTTGATTCCTATGATCTTTAAAAAATGTTTCAAGATAGATTTTTGAATTCAAGAGTTTCTAAATTCTTTCACACATGATTCTAATTTTAGGATAACTAAGGATTGATTTACTTTGAAGTCTTGAGACTCCTTGACTTGAAAATTTTCCTTCATATACTTTGTGGATGCAACCAATCTCTTATTTCTTCTATTCTTGGAGCATTTCTTTTTAAGTTAAGTATGATATCGATATTTCATATTTCTTTATTTCAATGCTAACTCTTTTTGCTTTAAATCGTCTTACAAAAATATATTTAACTTGCAAATCAAATAGTTAGTCCAAAAAATAATATACATGATTTAATGATATTTTATAATATAAATAACTTTATCATACATATGAAATTCTTAGAAGCATATATTCAATTTGTAAGATATATAACATTTTGCAAAACTTATTGGATATATATTACAAGCAAGCATATCATAGTTAGTACATATAGCATTATTAAGTAGAAAATACTACATATTAATTATTATAATCATACATAGCACATAGTAAATAAGCACATTTACTAATATACTTGCAACACATTTGTCATCATCAAAACATATGACATAAAAATATAGGTGGCGTTTAGTTTAAGGAAACTTTTATTTTCAGGAATGTTACATTTTCAAGAATCTAATTCTCAGGAATAAAATTAATAAGAAAGTTGAAAAAACATGTTTGATTATCAGTTTACATTCTTGAGAATATTTTACTGTATTTCCACCGGAATTTTATTCCCATGTTCGGTTGATGTAAAATATTCCCAAGAATATAAAGTATTTTTCCAAAATTACCCTTGTAAAATAAATTCCACATTACCCTTAGACCTTAGCTGGCTAGCCGCAACTTATTATCATTGTTCATATCCAAAGAATTTTACAATTCATAAAAAACCATATCCGTAATGTGCACCCATCATTTAACTTTTGTAACCCATTAATCTTCTTTCAATTTGCAAGTCAAATTCAAATCATGTTAACGGCATAGTTTATGTGCAAGACCAAAGCATCTCAGGAACTTCCCCTCAACCTATCAAATAAATATGTAACAAATCTCTAATGCCAGCCAACCCCATTTCAGCTTTCAGCTACCTCTATAAACAAGGAGGTACAAAAAATCAGCTACACTATTTGACAGTGCAATAAAAATTAATAAAAGAGTTGACAGTAAGATGCATCTTGGCGAAAGTCCAATATCTGTCAAAAACAATATTATGTATATACATACATATGCAAACACGCTACATACATATATTTTGTATCTCTGCCAACTAACAACTTTTTATTTGCAAGAATAAAAGTTATAGAACTTTACGCATATCCTGATTTAGTAATGCAGAAAGCAAAATTGCTGCTAAGATGAACTTCAACAAACTGTGCACCCAACGTGTTAATGAATCAATGCAGGTATCTGGTGGAGTTCCATTTATGCTTTTTCCTTATTTCTAGCCAAAGCTAAGTTTGTTTTTTAATAGACAAACTACATTCTCTACCCTTGTGCATGTATCCCACTCCCACTGGGTTTTGCGATTTTCACTCTCCATTCACTTCTTCTTAATCACACTCTTACTTTATTGGTAAGGCTTCAATAAACCCATGTGAACAGAGGGAGGAGATGACGACAACGAAAAAGAGAAAGCAGAGAGACTCACCAAGGCAGAGATGCGGCGCATTTGAGAGCCGAA
This sequence comes from Gleditsia sinensis, assembly GCA_037074535.1. Taxonomy (NCBI): domain Eukaryota; kingdom Viridiplantae; phylum Streptophyta; class Magnoliopsida; order Fabales; family Fabaceae; genus Gleditsia; species Gleditsia sinensis. The sequence goes on along the minus strand of CM073476.1, from coordinate 616,435 downwards.
CGCGATGAAGAGAGACGAGTGCAGCTCTGCGATGAAGCACGGGATCTGGGTTCTGCGGCTAAGTCACGCGAAAGGCAGTTTTCTGCATCAGCAAGAAAGTTTGAACAGAGGGAGAAGACGACGACATTGAAGAAGAAAGCAAAAACCCATGTGAAGTGAGAGAGACTCACCGAGGCAGAGGTGCAGCGCAGCTGAGAGACGACGCGATGAAGAGAGACGAAGGCGACGAACAATGGGTGCAGCGGCTATCTCACGCGAAAGGCAAAAGCATAGGAGAAAACAGTGGGTGCCGTGGCCATCTCACGGGAAAGGGAAAAACAGGTGAGATGCTGTACCGTGACATCCTCAAACTTTCCTGTAGGAAACTTATTTTCACCATCCCTGGTAGGAATTTTCTGTTACCGTGAAAAAAATTTATTTCCACCCTCCCTCACTGGAATAAAAGTGAAGGGCTTCACAAATTTTATTTTTAAAAGTAAAATCTTATAATTTATAACAAATGTTAAAAAAAATTTCATGGGTATCTTAAAACATAACCCACACTAAACACCACAGGGCTCGCAATCACCAACTCTTTAAATTGAAAAATGTAGTGACTAAAGTTTTATTTGGTTGGTAATAAAAAAAAAATTAAAAAAAAATTGAAAATAGAATGAAATATAATAGAATATTGTAAAAAAAATTATATTTAGTATGTCTTGTAAAAAAATAAAATCTCTATTATTTTTTTGTGTTTGATATGTCATAAATAATGTAAAAATGGAATAAAAAATTAATAAAAAGGCAAAAATATTTTTGAAGAATTAAATTATTAAAATAATATTATTTTAATTTAAAAATAATATAAATAAAAAAATTAAATAGTAATATACAAAATTTATTAAAAATATTAATAATTTTAAAAAATAATTTAAATATTATTTATTTTATGTTATTTATCAATAATAAATAACATTTTTTAATTTATTTATTTTAAAAAGAAATATTTATTTATTTTTTTGTAGACAACAAATCACTTCAACAAGTGATTTTTATAAATTTTTTTAATTTATTTATTTAAAAAAAATATTTTTATTGTTCATTTGAAAAAAAAAAGAAGAAAAAAACGTCAATTCTCGCTGATTCCATCCCTTTTTTCGCTGATTCTATCCATTTGGTGTGGGAATGCCTTCTCTCTCCCATAAAGCAATTTCCATTCTATACATTTTGGTTTTTTGCAACTAAACACTTTATTGGATAAAATGGAAATGGACATTCTCATTCCATCATTTTAAATCTATAAATATGTACATTCTCATTTCATAACTTTAAATTTATAAACCAAATGAATTATAAGTGTCTTTTAAAAATTTGTTGATACAGTAAAATTATGTCTTAAAAAGATTAGAAGTAAGCTTATTTTTTAAAAAAAATTATTTGTTTGTTTATAGGGTTGGACTGAGCCAAGCCCACTTTAATAGCCTTAACTATTTATAACATTACTCTCTCACTTATTACATAGTAATTCATCAATTTTCTCATTTATTGCATGGTAATAATTAGTTTTTTATTTTTTAACATTATGTCATCTTATATGATGAAGGTTTTTAAAATCAATATAATATAAATAAATGCTTTGCAGTTACTAATAGCCATATGAAATTTAAAACAATCTAATCAAACAATTGCAATCAATTTGTATCTAATTTTAAAAATTCTTATAATATATTACAAATATAGTCTAATTTTAGTTTAATTTTTTATCTGAGTTTTTAGATATGTTTTAAATTTAATCCAAGAAATTGGCCTAGTGACTTAAAGACAGACAGTAATATAAAAAAAAAAAAAATCAAAATCTTTAACTTCTATATATATGTGTGTGATTTCGACAAGGTTGACCCGTTAGCAACCAAGAGCAGGATTGTTCTTTTCGAAGATTCAAAAAAGAGTTTCTTCCAAAAAAATTTTTTTAATTCTTCGAATTAAACTTTAGAAGCAATTACAAACAAATTAGCAATAGAAAAGTGTTTTTACATTGCAAACTCAATTCAAGAATAAAGTTGATAAAGTTAGAGTTTTAAACTTCAAAAAACAAAATTTTACTATCTATTAGATTTTAAGCTTAAAAAAAAAATTATTATCTATTTTAATAATTTTATTTTAAAAAGACTTCACTTTTAAATTTTATTTTAGACTTCTATAAATTTTTGATAAGTATTAAATCAACTGTATTACATTAGACTTTAGAATCCTTCAAATTCGACCTTCACAAAATACAAGATAATTACTCTAGTATCCCTCAAAATGCTAGTATCATAAGCTATGTTTAGGAGCCTACAAGTTTCAATGCCTTAGTCAAAGACATATTCCAAGTCAGTTAGTAAGCCACACTCAATGGCAAGTCGCCCCAAGGGTCAGATACTTTGGAGCACCCAAGTGATACATCCTCTACAGGTTAGATATTTCAAAGCACTCAATGATGTATTCTTTTCTAAGCCTCTAACTTCAGATTGCCTAGTGAATCCATCATTTGAGTGTAAGCTGAGTATGATGAGCTTATCCCCTTCCCCTTGTTCAGCGCAGTGCTAGTTGGGAAGAACCAGTCGCTGAAACCTCACAAACCCTATTGAGTTTACTCCCGGATCACCCAACCATTACTACCCTACATTTTGAGCTTAGAAAACACCATTCTTAATTATTAAGAATCAGTCCTTTAGCCTTTTAAGTCTCAAGACACCTCATCACTATAGTTAAGACAGATTGAATTATAGTCCTCTTTTTTCTACTGAAGTATTTACTCTAGATGCTACTTTGCTTTGTAAAACACTCCACTGACTAGATCCTTTATATCGCTTTGTGCCTCCAAGTTTGAACACTTTATTCCCAAAACAGAAAATAAATTAACTTTAAACATCCACGTGATTGTTGCTAAAGCAAATGGTAGATAAGTGATAAAAGATTGGAACCGAATGTTTACAGTATATTCATCTTTAACTAAGCATAGGTGCTGTCCTTAGCCTTCTGTCCGAGACTTCATCCCAACCACTCTTTCAACAAATACAAGAAATTCTTGGGTAAAACAGACGAGTGGGTTCATTCAAACAAGATTGCCTCTCATTGATTTAATCTACCTAGCTAAGTAGACATTCTATCCAAGAATTTTTCTGAATACAACATCTAACAAGACCAGCTAAAACCAGCCTTTTCCAAAGCTTAGCACTTTTTGGATCAATACGTCATCTAAACCTTTTCCAAATTGAAAATTTCTTATATACTTTCTAAGTGTTTACCTGGTAAAGTTGTCCATTCTTTCACTAAATGTTTGTTCAATCGTAGTAAAGTTAAAATTATAATCGACAGAAAGAGATTTAAATATAAATACTACAAAAGAATTAAGAAAAAAATAAAAAATAAAAAATAAAAAAAAAATATTATTTTTGAATGCTATAAAAATTTAAGTCAAAGTTCATATTATAGTAATAAATTTATTTACTATTTAATTATAGATATTAATTTGAATTAATCTTAATATAATTGTTTATATCTATATCATTAATATTATGTTAAAATTTTTTAAAATTAAAAATAATATTATTTGAAATATTCTTTAAAAAATATTTTGTTTTTTTAAAATTTTCAAAACGTTTCAAAATATTTTTATTTTTAAAATTACAGAAATAATACCTCAAAACAAAATTTAATACTTTGACAAAATCATAATCGAAAAAGAGATTTAAATATAAATATTACGAACAAATTTAAAAAAAATAAAAAATAAATAAATAAAAAATTATTATTAAATACTGTTAGAATTTAAATCAAAATTCATACTATAGTAATAAATTTATTTACTATTTAATGATAGACATTAATTTAAATTAATTTTAATATAATTATTTATATTTATATTATTAATATTATGTTAAAAAATTTTAAAATTAAAAAAAAATTATTTAAAATATTTTATTTTTTTAAAATATTTTTATTTTTAAAATTATTGAAACAATATTTCAAAACAAAATTTAATATTTTGAACAAAGCTCATCGCTCTTATCTCCCCTTTATTCTCTTTTGTGAGCTTTAGATAATGAAGCATAAATATCAGAGCAAAGGAAGCTGGGCGGAACTTCCCAATATATTAGGTCTTTCAGAGTTCTACAAGAGACAATCTTGGAAATGTTACGACAAAACTGTGTATTTGTATACACTCAATGAAATTGATAGATCGTGATTCTAGTAATAGTAATATAGTCCTTGTAGAACCTCCATAATTATGATTTTGAGCCATCGGCAGACAAAAGAGCCCACTAGAATCTGACTGCATCATGTAGTCATAACTACTTGATGGTCCATTCATTAGAATTTTATTCAGTCATGATCTGATTGCAAATGAAGAGAACTTGATGGGGAATCATTTCCTTTATCCACTGCTTCATTCTCAGCTTTTCTGCCTCTTCTACGCCTTTTACCATCACCCCTTTTAGGCAAAAGTTCATTAGCATCAGCTTTCTTTCTTTTTCCATTGCACTTCACAGCAGGATCTGGCACCACATTGGCCACTTCAAGTCCTCCTGACTGAAGTTCACTGACATCAGATTCTTCAGGTGAAACATTGTGCTTCTTAATTGGGTTTTCCCTATCTTCATCATTATTTTGCATGTTAGGACCATCGTCAGCTTTCTCTTGAAAACCAGCATCAGTTTCATCACAATCTACCTCTGGTCCATCAGCACCCTCGCATGACTCCTCCATTGAATCACCAATTTCTTCAGCCTTGGCTTTCAGTGACTCAATCACACCCATCAACTCTCTATTAACCTGTCACACAAGCATGTTACCAGATGGTTTCAGAAACCAGTTTTAATATTCACACTTCATACTATCATAATGATCAACCCCAACTAAATCCTGAGATGTTAAGAGCAAATCATGAGCAACAGACCTGAAGGTTTTGAAGAAAATCAGATATGTCAATAGGGCAAGAAGGACATTTCATCACATTTTTCTGGGTCCGAAGTGATCTTCCACCCCTGTTTCTGTCTCTCACGAAAGCCTGACCCATAAATGCACCTTCCAAACATGACTTACAGAAATTATGAGCACAGGGTGTCGTCACAGGAGAAACCATAACCTTCCTGCAGATAAGGCAACTGAATTCTGCATATGTAAACAGAACAAAGTAAAAATAAAACATATTAATGGATATCATTGAAGTTTACACAGGGCAAATTGATCATTTAACTGGCAAGACCAAATTGAAGCTCCAGTAGGGCATAAGTTGACCATTATATACCTCTCAGCAATCTTTCCCTAATTGACATATTTTGGGCTTTCCTTATTTCTCTCCTTGACCTCTCTATCTCCTTAGGATCTCCACTTCTTACCTGTCTTTGGCTGGGAGGCGGTGGTTTCTTCCATTTCCAGCAAGAATCTTCCTCCTATAGAAATCATTAATTCATGATATGTTTTGAAAGTTAATTTCATATGATAAGTATTTCTCAGATAATATCATGTGGTAAGCAACTTTAGGAAGAAAAGAAGTTATTTTGAAAAGACAGCAAATGAATAGATGTTTGAAGGCAAAAAAAACTCAAGAATCACTCACATCAAAATCCCAAGATGGACTGTCCTTCCTTTCAGTTAAGTCTGTAGCCTTTTTCAACTCAGAAATTACTGGCAATGGTCTGGGGCGATCCCCATGATCATCACTGTGTTGCATTCAAGATAATTAAGTACAAGTAATTCCAAATAGCATAAGTTCATTAAGTGAGTTACATAACACATACCTTGTCCAAGGGGCTGGTTCATTATCACATCTAACAAACAAATACCGGCAAACCTTGAAACCCTAGTTAAGTATATTTTTTAAGAAAATTTGCATGAAATGCTGAACCTGACAGGCATTAAAACAAAAATGAGATCACACAAATCTACCTGCAATCCCACTTTCTTCCAACACTTTTCAATTCTATAAACACCATCATAACGTAATCCTTTCTCAGGGGCATATGAGGATCGCTTCTCTTTGTGAGATCTGCTCGTTGAAATTAAAGAGGTTACACATAAAGCTCACTAAATATTGATTAAGGCTAAAAATATTGTACTATTGAAAATCTCAAGGTTAAGCCCAGTTTTCTCAAGAAAGTCAATCATATAATAAAGTTAACACCATAACCAAAAAATTGGTACAGAAAATATCAGACTCCATGATCCACCACTTCAATGGTCAATTTGCCAAATGTCACTCACACTTATTAGCAACATAAAATAGAAATATATGAAACACAGATCAGCTAAAACAAAGAATATTTACTAGGCCAAGAGCACCCCTCAAGTATAAGCTTCCATAGCTGGTTGAACAAAATGTCCCATGATAGCCAAATATTGGGTTAGCCATAAGCTTGTCATGTTCCTAGTGCTATGACAATAATAAACAAATGTAAACATACGAATTTAATGAAATTTTGTCTTAATTGTCAGTTAAGTGAAAAATAAACTCCACAGTATTTTCCAACATTTTCTAAGATACAGTAAGTACTAGGTAAGTGGCATATGTATGTTTACAATTGGGCCAGATGCTAATCTTCTATTCGAGTCTTGACCAAGAATAATACATTCAACAATCAAAATGTAAGAGAAAGTTAGCCTGCTTTACAAAAGCAGTTTACCTAACACAAAATTCTTTATCATATGCCCGATTACATATCAGAACAAGTACTGTGCCCAGTTTGCACCAGATCCACAGACTCTTAAAATCAGGAAATACTACAAATGCAACAACTTAGCTTATAAAGTAGCTCAGTTAAAACTATAATATGCTCCTTTCCTAATCTCCCAATAAAAGTATTCTCAGACAAGATCTTTTTCTTTAGAAAAAAAAGTGCAAATAACGTGTCATTTATAGTGCCTACCTACTGCAAGCTACTAATTTTAAATACCAGGTATGATCTAGTCCAGCATATATAAACACACTGCTGCACAAGATAAAACATCAATCACTTGAAAGAGACTGAAAAAACTCCATTTTGGATGTAGATGCTCACCTTACAACTCGAACAGGATAACCCTTGCGACAACTAACTTGGAGAGCTAGGTTCGACTTCTCAAACTTCTGATCAAAAGATTGTGTCTTGTTTGTGCGTTTGTTGCCGCTTAAATCCCTACCGCCACTGCAGCAAGGAAATGTTAGCAAATCCAACAAAAAACCTAGCAGAAAAACCAGGAATATGAATCAAAAGTTACAAATATGACCAGAGCATAAGAAACCAACATTAAATCAGATAGGATCAAAATGAAAAGGAGAAAAAGAACAAAACATTTTGGCAATTTGAAAAAATAAGGAATGGAATAGATAATCCTAGCTAATGTCACACAATGCCAAAATAGGAAATGCCAGTAGAACCAGCAATAGAACAAGTCAGAAGGGGGGACAACACAGAACTATGCAAAATTGACATAGGTTTTCAACTTTCTATAGTACTCAAAATTTAGCATTAACAAATGGGGCAACATGAGAGCATTAGCAACCATGCATTAGCAAAATAACACCAATAATTTCTCAGCAGACAACAAGACCAGTGAGTACATTCACTCCAAGCCCATAGGCTAAAATAGTAAAATTAAATGGAGTAATACACAAGAGTTTTGATACAGACATCTGCATCAATATGAAAATGAAAACAGTTCAACATTACAAAAACCTTTCACAAACCTTCCTGTATAAAGAAACCACTCTCCATGATCCTCATCATCAACATAACCACCAGAAAGAACAACCGACTGTGCACCATGACCTGACTGTCCAGCAATACCACTAACATGTGGGAAGTGAGCGCCCCATTGCCGGCATTCAAGCCTATCTTCCCAACATTCACCAACCAGCACACCCTGATTCCGCACTGGATCATTCTCAGCTGGAATTGGACCAAAATGATCCTGGGCCACAGTTACAAAAATCTTTCCACTTGCTGCATTTGACTTGCCTTTCCTTTGTGCCCGCTCAGTCATATATGCCTTTTCTGGTCTATCTTGATTATGTACAAAATGGTAAACTTTAGAAGTTTCTCCAGCACCAATATTTTTGGACACTTTTGCCATACGGATGGCAATTACAAGTGAAGAATTGATACGTGGCTGGCTTGCCATTTTGGGGGGTATAGTGCGACGACACTTTGCACAAGTTTGTTTTCCTTGCCCAATCCATTTCTGAAAGCATTTTAGGCAGAAATTGTGCCCACATGGAGTCTGAATGAAAACATTCAATTAAATCCCTTATAAGTCAATGTGATATACTAATAGATGCTAATTATTACATACTATACAGATTCCCTTCAAAAACTGTATAAGGTGACACAACATAAATGAATGCCAAGAAACTAAGCTGACCAACACCAATAATACATACTTTTAATACTGTTTAATCAACTGATAGTTTAATTGATTCTATTAAAAATAAACTGATAGTTTAATTGATAGGAGCACAATCACAGCAAGAAAACAGGTAATTGCTAAAGCGTTCATAACCGAAAGTAGGGGAACAAAGTTTACCAAAACGAGGAGAATATCAAATGAAAATTGCCAAGCCATTTCATTAATGACGAGAAGATTGATTGATGCAACCAAAACAAGATAAAACTGAAGCTTCAGAATGGGAAATGGGGAAGGTTGAATGAGAGGTGCATACAGTAACCAAACATATTTTACAGCCATTAAAGGCAAGAAAGCCAACAAAATAGATGTTGCCGGGTCAGAGACATGAATGAACATAATTGGGGTCAGAGGTTCTCCCCCAAATTAAAGCGCACAAATAAAAACATTAAATATGTGGGGAAAGAAAAAAAAAAAAGAGGAGGAAAACTGTAAACAAATAGCCTTGGAACGAAAAATAAGGATTGAAGGGCTATTTTGAATGCTTGCTATATATTCCCAATCAAAGCATTCAAATTATGATTTCTAAAGACCCAAATACATTGGGTCGATGTGGGCATGTGTACTTACTATCGTGTTAGAGGATATTTACTAGAGCAAAGTCTGAAAGATATCGTGACAGTAAATACAAAAGAGAGAGAGTGAGAATGTCCCGCACCTAGTAAATAAAATTGCTGATTCAATTCGATGGGGCAAATATGAAAGAATTTTGGAGACAAAAAGCACCCCACAAATCTAAAAGAAGATTGGAAAATTAAAAGAGTTGAATAATGGGAATGTTGACGAAGAAAACGGGGAAATAAACAGATTAGGATCTTGGCATTTATTCAAGAAAACAGAGTAAATTGCTGCTCATAGAGCATCAGAGTGAAGTGAAAGTTACCGTCACAGGCCTCTCCGGTAGCTGCATACAGAAGGAGCAGTTCAGCGTCCCACTAAGTATATCTAACACGTCCTTTCCTTGACCTTCTCCCTTCTTCTTCACTTCATCCTCGTCGTCTACCGACCCAGCCTTTCCACTCATGAGCCGTTGACGTTTCTTAGCCTTCTCCAGCTCCGTTAGAGAAGCATCCGCCTCTATCGCCCGAATCGCAGCCATCAAGTCAGCAGACCCATCGCCGGCTCCGTCAAGTAAGGCCTTGCAAACAGCCACCGGGGGAAGGTCGGAGGGTGGCGTGGAGCAGTCGGGACACTCCCACTGAAGGGTCTCCGCCATCGTTGCCGGAGGGGAAGAGAGACAACCAACGTGCCAAGGGGTGGCGCAGGTTTTGCATGTCAGCCTCTCTTCCTCCGCCGGCTTCGCCTTGCAGACCATACAGACACCATCACCGTCGCAGGGGAGTTGAATAACGCGCGTCATTGGTGAAAGTAGACCGGCAATAGCCCAGACAGAGAACGACAGAAGAGAGAGAATGAAGGGGAAGGAACACTGAACTTCTTGGGTTCGTATTGGTTCTTATATTGCCCGGGGAGAGAGAGAGAGAGCCAGATTAAAGAGGGAAGGAACGGCGGGTTTTGGAAAGAGTCGAGTGGTTTTGAATTTCGGAGGTAATCAAGTGTGGGCTGGTTTAGATGAGCATGTATGTGATTGGACGCGACCTTTCGTAATCAAATTAAGTGAACTGTTATTTTATTAATTGAGAAGAGCCATGCATGTCTATCATTAAACTTTTTCAATAGGCCCCACAAATAGGCACATAGTTGATTCCTTAGTTCACTCCTTGTGACTAAATATATAATTAGTAATTATTAGTACAAAAGGGAGCCTCGAAGGAAATATTTTAAACTCGTTTCCCCCGGTGTTGTATGAATTTGGTCTCAATCACTGTGGTATTAGGTCGTGACTTTTGATAAGAACTGACTATTTGGAAATCATTTTTATTTTGGACACACACGGCGTATTTATATTGTAGACCCTGTTGGTGTTGGAAATTTTGAGTAGGGTGGGTACAACCATTACTAAAAAGGCAGGCTAGTCATTAAAAAATTATTTATTATATTCCTCGCGAGGAAAAAAATTAATGATAATTATATTAATTTAATAATATATTTTGTATTTACATGTTTAATATTTATAATCAACCATTTATAATTTATTTATAGTCAGTTTAGTCTAAAATAGCTAAATTTAATTATTTAAAAAATAAACAATTTTGATGAAATTATACTTTTTTATTTTAGTTTATATTTTGATATATTATCAAAATATCTTCTCCGTATAATTATAGAGATTAATCTTTTAAAATATTAAAATTTATTTAAAAAATTAATTTCTTTTAACAAATACTCTTTTATATATATAATTCAAAAATTAAATTTCAAATATCTTATTTAAAAAACTCAATTATTTACCAACCGTGTCATACTATATTGTTATAAATTAAATAAATTGACTCATAGGGAAAATATTTTTTTATTGATTTATATAATTCATGATAATCATACATGTATACAAACAAATTGACTCATATGAGTTTAATTTTTATTGTCAGCAATTATTTTTTTAATATATAATTTATTAAAACTTTTAGTATACTCTAATTTTAAAATGAGACGTTCTCAAATCAGTCTAAACTTTATGTTCGTGCAAGAAAAAAGAAACACCTACAACAACAACCACTAGCTCACTCCCTCGAGAAAATTTTTCCTTTCGAAATCAAAGTATTGTATAAACAACATGTGGCATATTCTCTTCTATATTATATTTTCTATAAAAATAATTAAGTGTATTAACATAGTATGTTATAAATAATTAAAATGATATATAAGGAAACAAAATCATAACAAAAATGTATACAATAAATATTTAAAAGAAACAAAATCAACCAATAAATACGCATATTACATTTCCTATGAAAAAAGAAATAATTGTTAATAAAAAAAAATTATACTAACAAAATTTTCTGTTATAAAATTAAATTGTTATTTATTATCATATATTATTATACTGTTTAATTTGAATAAAATTTATTAGAAGGTTCAAACTTATGCTATATTTGCTATAGCGTTTACTTCTTATAATTTTATACATACTTTAATATTTTTAATTTAAGATTATCACATTCATTTATAAATATTGTATTTCAATTTATTAAAATTTTTAAAATTATTTTTTTGAATATGACTTATTGATTTTTAATGATTATATCATAGATAGGATGGAAAAAAAATTCCATTTAAATATAATAAAATATATTTAAAGGATATTGTATGAATATACATTTATACATACCTATCCAAATGTAAATGTTAACTAATTCTGTATAAGAAATTATCATAATAATTTAGTTTTAAATATTTATTATACATAAAGGAATATAGTTCTATACTAAATAGTGGAAATAAGATTTTACGTTATATAATTTATTTTGATAATTTGATATACAAATATTCAATCATTATAATTTGTAATAAAAACTATTTCTGTCTTATATATATAAATTTGCTATTTATTTAATAAAAATGAAAAATGAAATACTTATGAATAGTAGTAAATGGTGTAATATACCTCTGCTGACCACCAAAACTTATTCATTTCTTTTTTGAAGAAAAAAGTTATTATGATAAATTTTTGGTGAAGGCTGGAGCACTATTTGCTCTAATTGCCTATATAATGAATCTCCTTATAATGTGTAATGTAGGAGCTTGCAAAGGGATGCTTTAGTAAATAATATTTTGTTAAATTAGGGACTAAACACATTCTAAATTAGTTTAGGTCAAGCGAGTTGATTAAAAACACATTGATATAATTAAGCATCATTGTTGTGATTTGACCGTAAACAATTTGACCCCCTGTGACTTAAATGTGTCCCTGAACCCATGTGATTTGTCTAATTACCATTTAACCACCTTGAGCCCATTTTTGGAGTTAAGTTACTTTTTGAAATTTAAATTATTTGCTTAACTCCAACAATAGTTTCTATAATAATATATAAGGAAAAAGACATTTAAAAATAAAATTGTTCACATCATTTGATTCTTTCTTTTTTTGCTAAAAAAAAAAAAACTTGATTTCATTAGTCATTAAAAATAGGGAGACCTTGGACAAGAGGAAAGGTCTAATGTAGTCTCAAATACACCACTAATTCTAAGAAATACAAACTAAACCACATGGAAAAATTGGCAAGTAAAAGGAAAGCCCAATGGAAACACATTTATGTACTTTGTAAATTTGGATTTACAGCGCAAAACTCCTCATGTTGCTTCCCAGCTATCAAGATAGATTGGTTCATGGGAATCTGGCAATTGTTAAACACTTTGGGGTGTTTGCATTTCCATATTATCCAAAAGAGAAAATAAGCCAATTCATGAAAGAGTCTTGCGGGAGGTGATTTGAATGAAGTATAAGAGAACGCATACTCCAGAGATGAATAACAAAGGATAAGCAGCCAAAAAATGGGTGGAACTGTCTCACCTCCTAGAACCAGAAAGAGGGCTGTTTGGGTTCTCTATGCAACATTGCCTCTCTTACAAAATTCTCTTTCATAGCCAACTCAAAATGCAAGGTGTGTCATATGAAGAATTTTATCTTTTTTAGAATGTGAAGTTTCTAAAGTCTTTCCCACATCTTTTTCTCTTTGTACTTTAAAGATAAAAAAATGATAAAATTTTATTTAAAATTATTTAATCACGTGTGAAGAATATTTAAAGAAATCTTATTGAGAAACGAAAAGTAGTCTGATAGTTAAAGATAAAAAAAAATTTAAAAAATAATTAGTAAAATTATTTAAAAATTTTAATAAATAATAATTTATTAGTTGATCTCATTTATAATAAATCACTGTAACGGCATTTGATCCATGTAACCAATTCCATATAATAAAAAAAAAGTTAGGGTGCGTTTGGTTTGCGAAAACATTTTTTATTTTTATTTTTTGTTTTCATTTCCTGAAAAAAAAATTATTTTTTAACTTTTATATTTCTAAAAATACGTTTGGTTTGTGTTTGCATTTTCACTATTTTTTAATTATGTTGTTGTATTTTCATTTTCACTACTTTATAATTATATAAATAGTAAAACATTGTGTATATAATTCAAAATAATTGTGAAAATTTCATCGTTGCAATGCACTACAAAACTGAAAATTCTGAAAATGTATTTTTGGCGTTTTCAGAATTTTTAGAAATTCAAAAAACGTTCCTTAAAAATAAAATCAGAAAACAGTAAACAAACGCGTTTTTATGTTTGTATTCAGTTTTCAGTAAAAATGAAAACTGGAAATAGGCAAACCAAACAAACCCTTAATTATTGTTGTGCTTTAAATTATAAGTTTGAGATGGATAACAAATATCCATTGCCGCCTCATATTCTCATCGAGCCATATAAATACTCTTATTAACTTAGATCCACATTAAGTAATCATTAGAGTTGTTAATTGGTTTTTTAAGGATAAACATTCATGTAATCATTTGTCGAAGTTTATGTAAAAAATACCACATAATAGTTAAACGATAATAAAACAAACCAAGTGAGATAAGGAGCATAATTAAACAACTTATAACCAGTAGAAGTAAGTTTGGCCCTGTAACCATAGGGGTAGGATAGTATTTTGCATCTTGTATTTCAACTTTATTTAGCAAATTTTTTTTTTGTACTTCCCTTGAGATAAATGTAGAGCTCCACTTAGAATTCTTATGACCTCAATTTTTAAAAATTATTTTAAATTTTTCAAATTTCTAAGTGTAAGAGTAAAGTAAAACTTTTGAATAAAATCAAAAATTTCAAAAGATAATATCATCTGCATAAACTAACACCATTAAGGTTGAATTACTAAAGGACTTAACAAATAAGGAACCATCACATTTTCAAGCAATAAACCCAAAAAGGATCAGAGGTGAAACCAATTTCTCAAACCAAACACGGAGAGCTTACTTAAGGCCATACAAAATTTTATGAAGTCTACACACTTGCTGTTTTTGGGAGGACTTAAATCCTTGTGGTTGAGTCATGTTGACCTCTTCCTGAAGACTGCCATTTGGGGAATACGTTATGACATCCACTTGATGCATTTTCCAGCCCCTAAATAGAGTTAAGGACAGTATAACTCTGAAGTGACATAGTTTATGACAGAAGAGAAAGTTTCAGTGAAGTCTAACCCAAGTTTTTGGTGAAATCCTTTAGCAACCAAATGAACTTTGTAACCCATTTACTACTAACTACATTCTTTTTCAGGGGGTAGATCAACCAAGGAGCATGTTTGATTCTTCATCAGGGCATAATATTCTTCCAACATTGTTGTTGCCTACTGTGGCCTTAATAAGGCTTCTTTGACTAACTTAGGTTCAATGGTGGTAAGGATTGCTTGAGATTGAAGAGCACATAATTTGGACCTATTTTGCATTGGACTGCAATTAATTGAATTTGAAGACATAGAGGAGTTTACTGCAGTAGTTTTAGATCTAATCTGCATTGGATGGGCAAAGGAGCAGTGTTTGGTAAAGGTGAGGTTGTGTTTGGGACAATGTTTAGTATAGGTGGAACAATGTTTAGGATATGTGAGATAGTGTTTGGAATTAAAGATATGCTGGCTGATGGTGACTCATTATGAACAGTAAGTGAAGGAGTTGCTAATACAACAGAAGCTCTGAAGGGAAAATCTGTCGTTGAATGATACATGTCTTGAGACAAATATTCTACCACTAGAACTAAGACATGTAAAGCCTTTGTGACTGATTGAATAACCATGGTAATTGCACTTTTTAGATTTGAACTAAAATTTGTATTTCTAGAATGGCCTGATTAATGGAAAGCAGGCACACCCAAATATTTTTAATTGTGAGAAATCAGGCTGTCTTCTGTAGAGAACCTTAAATGGAGACTTGTGTTGCAATAGAGAAGTGAAAGTCTGTTAACTATCAAGTAAGCAGTGCCCAATATTGCAATGGCAAATAAGGTAAGCCCCATCTTAGTGATATACCTATGTTTCTGCTCAATTACTCCATTTGTTCAGATGTACAGAGGCATGTAATTATGTGTAAAAGCATATTTTGAATTAATAATTACTTGAGTGCTGTAAATTCTCTTCTTCCATGAGTTTGTAGTTGTTTACTTGGAACACCAAACTGTAACCCAATCGTTTACTTGAATATTATAAAAACAGTTAAAACTGTTAACTTGTTGTGTACAAAATAAACCCATGTGTGTCTAGAAAAGACATCTATAAATGCTATGTAACGTCTGTAAACATTAAGTAAAGCTATCAGAGAAGGGCCTCATACAACACAACAAAAATTAACTCTAGAAGATTACTGTAATTAGTGGAAGAACTAGACAATGATAGCTTTCTAGCTTTTTCAACACGGCAATTATTACAAAAATCATAGGCCATTTTATTTCTCCTTAGAGCCACTTGTCTTCCTTTTGTTTTTATTCAATTATTCTTTCTTTTTTCTTTTGAATTTGAATTCAATTTCTGAATTTTAAATTTAAGTTTCTAATTTATATTTTTTATTTATTTTATATTTTAAAATTTTGACATTTCAAAAACAATGATAAGATTTTTGTTGATTTCTTTTTTTTTAACAAAAAAAAGTGTCATTTGTGATAAAAAAAAAGTATCGCTCAAAGTTAAAGGAAAATTCTACCGTACAGCTGTACTACCTGCTATATTGTATAGTATTGAATGTTGGGCAGTCAAAAGGCAACATGAGGATAAATTCAACGTTGTAGAAATGATAATGTTGCGCTGGATGTGTGGACACATCAGAAGAGATATGATTAAAAATGAGAGCATTAAGGAGAAAGTTGGGGTAGCACCTATTGTGAAAAATATGGTTGAATCTTACTTAAGATGGTTTGGTCATGTGTGGAGAAGACCTGTAGAAGCCCTAATAAGAAGAGTAGATCAGATGGAGAATAGTCTAATTATTAGAGATAGAGGAATGTCAAAGAAAATAATAAGTGAAACTATTAAGTATGATTTAATAGTTAATAACTTATCTATTGATTTCATTCATGATCGATCACTGTGGCGTCGTTTAATCTATATAGCTGATCTTATCTAATAAAAAAAGGTTTAGTTGTTGTTTGTTGTTGTCTTTTTTTTTTTCACAAAACACTAGGGGAATGGATTAAAAAAGGATGATGAGTCACTTTGTACTGGTCCATCATTTTGACTCAAGTTCAATTTGATTGGAATAAAAAATAACTGTTGATAATTTTTTTTAAAAAATTTTCCATGGTTATCAAAATAAGACATTTTTATATTTTTCGCTTCTCTTCATTATTATTTTTTAATTATTTTCAAGCTTACGAACAAAGCAAAAAAATTTCATATTGCGAATTTTTTCATTCATTTTTTTTTATTTTTATTTAAAATTTTATTACTAATTTTTTTATATTTCCATTTTAAAAAAAAAAAGACAAAACTTAAAATAACACCAAACAAAATATAATATTTACAGCCTCCCGTCTTTACTTGTTCTTTGGCGAAAATAATGATAAACAAAGTTTAATGGAATTGCAATGTAAGAAACCAGTAAATATAAGAACACGAACACCTATTTTGTCTGGAAAAATTTGATTCTCTTTTATTTCTAATCAAATAAAACAAAACAATGCAAGACACACTTTTTTTTAAATTTTGAAAAAAAAAAATTTCTAAAGAAAATATAGCAAAATATAGTGTTTATCCCTCTTTGCTGGTTTCTTAGGTGAAAATGAACGTCAAACACCATTTATTGGAATTGCAACCTAAGGAGCAAGTAAAGATAAGAGGCGCATACTTTTAAAATATTGTCAAATATTTTAAGAAATATTAACGTGAAACGAAATACTAAAATTTTAAGAATGTAGTACATATTTTAAAAAATATTTGTGATAAACTTAAATATGTAAATGTTATATTCTTGAAAATGTGTTTCTTAGTAATATTTGATTCTGGAACTAATATCCCCACTAAAACTTTCACGATCGATATGGTTGTTTATAGAGGAATGTGAAATTGGGACAACGTGATAGTTTTCATGCATGGCCATTTTTTGGGTATGGATTTCTTTTATTATTATTATAAAATAAAATGACAGTAATGTTAGAAAATTTATATTTTCTGTTCATTTTTATATATCTTCTAGAAATCCACTAAAGTAATAAAAATAAATTATTTCTTAATTTTAAATAAATTAATTTTTGAACTCATTTGTATGTCTTTAATACCATTTTTAAAAATTTTAAGTAACAAAATGATACAATGAGAATAATAATTTCTTAATTAATTTCATACAAATTTTTTATAATTAAAATATAAAAAGGACCCCAAAAATTAAAGACGGCCAAAACCTAGATAAATAAATATAAATAGAGTAAATATACAATTTAAACACTAAATTTATTATGTTTTTGCAATTTGATCTTTAAATTTAAGTTTTTGCACAATTTGATCCTTAAATTTATAAAACATTAGATAATTTAATCTTTTCATTATATCTACGTTAATTACTTTACGATGTGGCCCATTAAATACTTATATGGCATGTTAAATGTTAACTAATTATGTCACATTAATATTTTCTCGATTTAAAAAATAAAATAAACATACTACTTAATCTTTGATTTTTCTACACTTTTACAATTTAATCATTTAATTTATCAAATATTAAAGAATTTAATCATTTTATTATTTCTACATTAACTACTTACGGATATAGTTAGTTAAGTGTCTACATGATATGTTAAAGGCTAATTAATTATACCGAATTAATATTAACTCAATTTAAAAAAATTTTAAAATGCTTTATTTCCACACTACTTTCCTCCTAAAATCTCCCTTTCTACATTTAACTAACAACGCCGCAAACATCTCAACACTATGAAATTCTTCTTTGTCTAATAGAACATTGCTAAAAGACTATCGTTGAAGCTTCATTCCCAATACACTATGAATCTTTGTTTTTTTTTTATACTTGATATTGTAGTTCGATGTTGAAAAAATGAGGATTATTGAAATTTTTTATTTATTTTTCCTACCCTATTTGTTTATTAAAAATACAAAAATAATTGATTATTTGTTAAAATTTGACGAGGTGGACCATGAAAAATAAATTACTAATAAAATATAATTTAAGATATTATATGATGAAAGTTTGACAATATTTTGACTTGTTATGAGTTATGGTCAGATTGCTAGAATTAAAAAAAAATTATCATAGTTTTATTAAGTTTTTATAATTGAAAAAAAGAAAGTTATTATGAAATCTATAATATTTACAACTCTAATTGTAGTCAGTTTGACATTTTACACATTTTAGACTATAAGTAGATACCATGATTTCAATATTCTTAGTTTCTTTTTGCTCAATGTTGTGCTAATTATTATAATTTTTACTTTAATTCAAGTATTTTGATGCTAAAAATTTGTTAGTTAACATATATTAATTAACTTTCGTAATTGTGTTTGAATATAATTGTGTATTTTAATAATAATATTATTTTTTTATAGATTCTTTTTTTAAAGATATATCTTTTTTTTTTCTTTAGGGAAGAGAAAAAATATACTTTAACTTATATAATATGTTGTTACTCTATTGCTAAATAGTTGATTGAATGAATTTTTTTTGCCTTAAATATTAAATACATTTATGATAGTTTTCCATTTTTTTAATGTTTTTACAGTTTTTATTGCCATAAAAATGAATGCAATAATTAGTTTAATAATTTAAAATAAATAACATTGTATGTAATTAAGAAAACAAATTTATTTCAAAAGTTTATGAATGATTCAATATTAACGTAGTATGATTAGTTGACATTTAGTATATCATATAAATATTTAACAGGTCATATCAGCAAACAATAAAGTAGAGATAACAGAAAAATTAAACTGTTTGATATTTGATAAATTTAAAAATTAAATTATGTAATGACCTAAATTCAGAAATTAAATTATAATGACTAGTAAATTCAAGTACTAAATTATAGATATTTAAAAAATTTAAAAATTAAACTATGTGTGCACTCAATACTAATATAACATGATTAGTTGATATTTAACGTATCACGTAGACACTCAAAGAGCCACCATAACAAGCAGTTAAAATAAAAATAATAAAAATATAAAATTATTTGACGTTTTATAAATTTAGAGACTAAATTTTATAATAATTTAAATTCAATAATTAAATTATAAAATATAATAAATTTAAAAACTAAATTTTATAATAATTTAAATTCAATAATTAAATTATAAAAATTTAATAAATTTTAAAATTAAATTATATATTTACTGGTATAAATAAGAACATACAAAATTTCTTTTGGAACAAGTTTGGACAGTACAAAAAGATATATTAAATGGAATCACGTCCAGGTTTTTTTGGGCCTACAGGTCCAGGTTATTCAAATAATTGGGCCATGTCTCTTCCCAAACCCCAAGCCCAAATCATAGGCCCAGTAGAACAAACGCCCCTTCTCCCTTGAGACTATGTGTGGAACTCGAATCGTGCCTTGAAGAACAATCGGGCGAAGAAAACCCAGAAATCAAAGAAGGTAATAGACAAGGAGCGAGGCAAAAGCGGAGAGACAGTTTCTTCCCCTCCAATGGCTGACGACAAGGAAATCATTCCCCCAAAATACGACCTCAATGCCAAATGGGACGCCTGCCTCGATCTTACCTTACGCCGCTTCATCTACTCATCTCTATCGGGCGCATTTGGGGGTCTCCTGCTTTTCAGTCAGTTCCTTCTCTTTCTCTTTGTTTCGATTTTCATAGGTTTTTCATTTCTTGCAAGTGTAGCTGTTGTGAAATCTAATCAGGGTAATGGAAAGTCTGAATCTTCTAGTTTTAGTGTTTGAGTGAATGAGTCTAGTTTGAAGTACGCATTTTTTTTTTTTGTATTTTTGGGTGTGTTTGTGATGTTGTGAGGCTCTGAATTTTGGGTAACCTAGTATTGGAAACTTGTCTTTTTTCTTTAGTTGTTATTTCTGTGTCACCAAGGGCCACTTCCAAAACTTTTGTTGGGGTGATTTTGTTCCTTTTTCTTACTTACTCATGTTTTGGTTTTCTCTAATTTGAAATAGACTTTTTTTTGTTGTTTTTCTTTTTCCATTTTTAAAAGCAATTGACAGAAGTTAAGGAAAAAAAAGAAGTTAATGTTTGCCTTTCTTTTTCCTCTTGAAAATTTGAAGCCCAGAAATTGGACTGGGATCAATTTCTGCTTATGAAATATATAGTAGAAGAAAATGTTAATATCGTTTCATTCAATGGTTGATAAGTTATCTTCCCACAGGAAAAAAAAAGATTTTAATATTATTTAAATATAAGCATAAAGGGAATAGGCAAGCAGAGAATGGGCCTTTTTTCTCTCTATCACACATTCTGTAGAAGTGAACTTACCAGAGACTTACCTATATATTTCAAAACATAAAAATGGAGATTAGAGCTATATGAAAGTCCACAATTGCTACATGCGAGGAAAAGCAACATAAAATGATCTTTTGCTTTGGGAAATCCACTCATAATCACATTTGAGAACGAGATCAAATATTGTATTTCATTAAGGTGAAGAGGAAGTAGACATGTAAAAGGAAGGGGTGCTTCTATGAGTGGTATTGTTCCAACTTTGAAGCCTGAACACCAATAGCCACACATTTTTTTGACCTATTGCTGAGGAGGATCTGATTTTTGAGGGAAACACTATAAATTTTGAGAAATTTTCTTCAAAATCATACTACCTAGAACACGCCACCTTGTTTCTATTCTTGCTACAAACATCATAATCCTAATTAGATATATGATTTTGCCCATGATACCAACCCTGGGTGAAAGCGAGATCACAGTCCTCTCAAGTCTATCAATTATTTGGAATGCAGTTACAGAGAAAGACAAATAATTAGGAGGAATGCTAGCAAGGGAGATTGGTCAGATACGCATGTGTGTGTGTTCATGCATAGCAGAAGGATGAAATGAATATTATGTATGCCTGAAGTTCATATTTTAAGAAGGTCATATATTTAACTGGTTGGCATAACAATCTTAGGATGATAGCTACTCTTTTACCCCCCTAAGAAAAACTGTTATAACATTTAGGCTTTGCATGTTTCACGGAATCACTCATTACAGGAAACTAGTTTCTGAAAAAAAAATTTGATTTTTCCATATTTTTGGAAAATTAAATGGAATGTATGTGTACAAAAGATTATTATCTGTATGTGCCGGTTAGCTCCATAAAGCATAAAAGAATGACCAATTTGTGCCTGGCCTTGATTGGAGGTGATAAAGAAAGAAACTGAACATCTGGAAAAGAAAAGAAAAAACTTTTAGATAATAGTTTAAGTGGACTTTCATAGTCAAATCATGAATGCGCTGTGGAAAATGAATTGTTCTTTAATAGTGGTCACCAGTGTTTCTAAGTTGATCACCAAGGTTCTTTCATGTAGATTGAGTGAGGTA
Organism: Gleditsia sinensis; assembly: GCA_037074535.1. NCBI lineage: Eukaryota > Viridiplantae > Streptophyta > Magnoliopsida > Fabales > Fabaceae > Gleditsia > Gleditsia sinensis. Next base: position 594,644 of record CM073476.1, on the reverse strand, counting down.
CTTACAGATACTATTACAGATAACTGAAGTGCTTTTCTGCCATGTAGGCAGTTTTGGATGCAGCTTTGGTGGCAAATGAAGTCGTGAAAGATATGAGAAGGCAAAGAAAGAAGGGTTTGGTCTTTAAGTTAGATTTTGAAAAAGCCTATGATTGTGTCAACTGGGGTTTCCTTGATAATGTTCTTGCCAGGAAGGGCTTCGGTGTTTTATGGAGGAGGTGGATTATGGGCTGTTTGTCCTTGTCTACTTTCTTGATTTTTGTTAATAGAGAGCCCAAATCTTGGTTTCAGGGTCAGAGAAATGTTAGGCAAGGGGACCCTTTTTCTCCTTTCTCGTTTACGTTGGTGGTTGATGTGTTGAGTAAGATGATCTCTATAGCTATGGAGAGGGGTGTTATTAAGGGTGTCTTTGTTGGTTCAGATGGGGTGGTAGTTTCACATTTTTAGTTTGCTGATGATACAGTTCTTTTTTTTTTTTTGGAATCTGATGGGTAAATTTTGATAGTGTGTTTGGTATCTTGCAAGTCCGCGGGAATATCTCTGAGCATAAGATTAACTTGGCTAAAAGTGGCTTGGTTGGTATTAATGTGTCTAATGAGGATCTTCAGGTTTTTGCTTCTATGGTAAGTTGTTGAATTCTTCTGTGGCCGCTGGTCTATTTGGGTATTCCTTTAGGAAGAAACCCAAAGGCTGTATCTTTTTGGGATCAATGATTCAAAAAGTTTCCAAACATCTGGATTCTTGGAAGGGTGCATATTTCTCTTTGGGTGGTTGCATTACCCTGATTCAATCCTATTTATCTAGCATTCCTCTTTATTATATGTCCCTTTTTCGTATCCTATGGGTGTGGAACATATATTGGAGAGAATTATGCAGGATTTTTTATGGTTTGGTGATGGTGATTTGAAAAGGGATCATCTTGTGGCTTGGTAGACTTGTTCCAGGCTCAAAAATGAAGGAGATTTAGGTTTGGGTAATTTGGTGGCTGAAAACCTTGCTTTGGTGGGTAAGTGGCTATGGTCTTTTCCTCAAGAGACTTCTTCTCTATGGCATCAAATAATTTGCAGTAAGTATTGGTTATACCAGAATGTGTGGGATGCCAATCTGGCACTCACTGTTACTCATGGGAATCTCTGGAAGTTTATTTCATGGCCTTTTCTTTCTTTAAGGCCTGGTGATGATTTTCGTATCAGGTTTTAGGAAGATGCTTGGGCGGGGATATTTCCCTTATGAAGGTTTTTCTACATCTTTATAATCTTTCTTCTTTGCATGATGCACCTGCTAAACATTTTTGTATCCTTAAAGGTGCTGGCATTTCTTGGAACTTACATGTTTTTAGAAACCTAAATGATACAGAAATATTCAAGATTTGCAGTCTCTATTGCTTCTTTTAGAAAATGTCAATTTTTCATCTGTTCTAGATAGGAGAATTTGAACTCTTGATCCTACTAGTATTTATTCTTGTAAGTTGGTCTTCCATTTTTTAAACTTGTTCTCCTAATTGGGAAAAGTTTGTTCTAGATAAAATTCTTTGCAAATCTAAAGCTCCCTCTAGAGATGGCAATGGGGCAAACCCAGCTATCCCCCTGCTTCCCTTGTCCCTGCCTTTGTTCCCCACAATGGGGGAAAAATTCTCCCTGTCCTCATAGGTACTGAATAAGAAAAAAATAATAATATAGAAGTCGAATAAAATTTAAAAAATTGAGATCAAATGCTAATTTTAGAAACACATATTAAATGATCTTCCAATGCAAAGATGAGAAAAGAGAAATTTTCTTTCTTTTTTAGATTTGTAAATAAAATATATATAGAAACTTATTAAAATAGACATATCATATGTATTTAACTAATATTATTGGGGTATTTTAATAAATTATAGAGGAGACGGGAGCCTGTGGGACAGAGAGTATAATACCCATCCCTGTCCCTAAATATCTGACGAAATTTTTTTTATCTGTCTCTGTCCCCCTAGAGGGAATTTTTTTCCATCCCCGCCCCTGAATGGGATAGTCCCTGCGGGGATCCTTGCAAATAGGGCCCCATTGCCATTCCTGGCTCCCTCTAAGGTGAAGTTTTTTGTTTGGATTACGATACTGAATAAGACTTGCTGTAGATTCATAGACTTACTTCGGTTGATTATCCTAATATTTGTGTTATGTGTATGAGTAGTTCAGACTCAGCTGCGCATCTCTTCTTACACTGTCAAGGTGCTGAATTTATGTGGAATAATTTGTTTGGAGTGTGTGGAGAAAGTTGGGTTTGTCCTAACTCTTTGGAGGCTTTTCTATCAATAAGGTTTAAAGGGTTTGGGAGAAGAAAAGAGGCTTAGACTTTGTGGAATTGTGCTAGTTTTGCTGTTTTGCGGTGTCTTTGGTTGCAAAAGAATGCAAGAATCTTTAAAGGCACTTCAATGTCTTTGGACGTATTATGGGAGAAAATAAACTTTCTAGCATCTCTTTGGTGTTCAGCTCATGGTCTCTTCAAGGGCGTCACCATTTCAGATTTGCAAAGAGATTAGACTGCAATTTTGCTTGTTTAGCTTTGAGTTGTTTTTGTCTTTCAATGTTCTGTAGTTTTCTTGTGGAGGATATCTTATGCTCCTTTTGTAGATCTCTTCTTTCTTTAATAAATTTCTTTATATATTCAAAAAAAAAAAAAAACAGAAATAGTGTTATCTATTTTTGGTTTATGCTGATCTCTCTTTTTATTTGAAAAGAGCAGGCTTCTGTTATGGAGAAATCTTAGATAAAGTTCCTTAGATATTTGTTGTGAGATTCCACAATTAAAACATGATACATGGAGGAATGTTTTGAGAGTCAATCATATAGCTAACACATTAAAAACTACATTTAAGTTTTGTCCTTCTGTTATTAGTGTGACATTTTTTGGGTGATCTGCATTCGTGTTTATGATTTTTGTTTTATGTTACACGATAATCATTTTCTAGGCAGTATCTTACTTTACAAGGTTTTGTCCAAGCATAATGAGCGATTTCTGCTTTGTTTTGAATTTAAAGATTTGAGTTTTTATTGGTTTGACATCCCCAAACTATTAATATTGAATTTATCCGCTTATTCTGATTGTTGTACTAGGGAGTCCTGTGACTCGCTGGGCCTCTGTAGCTTTTGGTGCTGGAGTGGGAATTGGATCCGCATACACAGAGTGCTACGGTCTATTTGATGGATCTCCAGCAAAGTTAGCACCACCTAGGATCTCGGAGAGTGCTACACAGGTAGGACAGGTCTTTTATTTTATTTATTTATAATTGTTTGGTATGCTTTTGTTTGAATCTTATGTCAGAAGCAGCAACAACATTTGTTCTTGACATTTTCATAAAGAAAATTTGAACATGCTTTTTGTCTGTATCTCTTTTATTTCTTTTTTTTTGCGACAATAATTGGAATTTAGTGCTGGTTATTTGATTCTGTCTCAGTTGAACTTGAATTTATTCATTGAAATTTGAAAATGCTGTAAGAAATGCATAATTCCAGGAGCTTACACAATTTTGAGCTTGAAAAGCTAGAGAAATAGGGAGAAAACCATAAGATTTAGAATGTGTGTCAGAGATAATACTATCCTACACAAGTATGTCATTCATAGAGACTTGATACAAGACAAGACATTAAATTATAATAACTACATTACACTTTACAGCTATATACATCTGATGTTCACACCAAGTAATAACTGGCATTTACACATTCTAACAGAACCGTTTATAAGAAATTGATAATTTTTGCATCAAATTAGATTTTGTCACTGGAAATTGATACAGGTGAAAAGTAATAGAACGGATTTCAGATGAGGGGAAGTTTTGTCGGTTGTATTTTAGTGAAAGATCTAATAAAATTAGTTTTGTCGTCATCCTGTTTGGATGTGATATTTTCTTTTGACAGGTACGTGATTCTGTCTATTTTTTAAATTAAATTTCTTTTTACGTGGTGGAACCTATACTTGTCACTAGACAAGTTTTTTTTTTTTTTTGGTTTTTGGGGGGGGGGGGGGGTTGGTGGTGTTGGGGGAAAGGGGGGATGTTTGCAATTTTAAAGAGAGTGCCCACACCATTGTTTGGAAGTTTGATGAAAAAAGGGATGGTCACCCATTCCTCCCATTGTTTGGAAGCTACCATCTCGTTAATGGGGTGGGATGGGTTTGAAGGATAAAATTTTCAGTATTATCTTTATGTATTTTTTGAATAAAAGGGAGAGGGATAAAAGAGTATATAGAAGAAGGAGGAAAAAAAAAGGAACCTTACTCATCCAAAATCTCCCGATTTGGAGGGGTTTGAAAATTGGGGTGTGAGGTGGGTTGGAATGGGTTTCCAACCTATCCCACCCTATTACTTTTTAAATCCAAATCCAAACAATGATTCAAGCAGTAAACCCACCTCACGCCACACCATCTTCCCTATCAAACCCTTAGGAAAGGAATACTTTTTTAAAAATAATTTGGTAATTAGCAAGTATTTAAATTGCATTGGCTTATAAGATGTGATGGTGCTCATGATTAATAGTTTACTTACATTTAATCTGAGTGGCATCAGCCACACAATGTCACTGTAGAAGTCTTCTATTTTTCTCATTATTTATCTTGCAGTCATCATATGTATTTAAATATTTGTATCAGGAACATGACTTTCCTATTTCTTGCTTTCGTTTCCAGAATGTGCGGGACTCTGAGTAGTTGCTTGATGGATCCTGGTTCGCTGGAAACAGAATTTTCTTGTGATAATTGGTGGTTTCATTTACCCATTATAGTTTTTGAAACAATGATTTTATAAATGAAAAGCTGACATATGTACTGCGGATTTGATCTCCAAGCTATTTATCTTTTGGTTGTCCCGTAATATTGCAATAAGTTCGTAGGGGGAGGAAAAGAAACAATTGCTTTTCAGACTTGGTTTTTTATCTGCTAGATTTTTTTTTTCTGTTTTCTCATATTTAATCTCTCAGAAATTATCTGCAAGAGTTTTCATCTTATTTATTTCGCACTTTACACTCTAAAATGGAGCTCGCAACTTTATAGAACTTTTTCCCCCAATCGACAGCCAAGTGTTTAACGGAGCCGAGGCTGGCTAGTTTCTTCTAATAAATAAAGTTATTTAGTGTAGAAGATAATAAATTATTTATTAGAAATACAAGGCAAGATCTTTCATACTAATCTTTAAGATATATATGTATATATATATATATATATATATATATATATATATATATATATATATATATATATATATGTATATATATATATATATATATATATGTATATATATATATATATATATATTAATTACTACATAGTAAAAAATTGGTTGCCCTTGGGAACAGAAATTGGCAGAAGTGAACTATTGATTTAAAAAGGATTTGATTTTAAATACACTTTATGATTCTATACTGAATTACTTTTGTATATTAGCTGACAATGATTTTTAAACTCTTATCCTGTATCACTTCTCTGTGTTGAATAATTTTAAAACGTAAGAACTTTAAGTTACAGTGAATGTTAATATGCATTATTGTTTCAGTGTTCTGCAATTAATTTTTCAATCTAACTTAAATTTTCTATCAGCTGGAAGCCTTCCTACGCAGTGTATAAAGAACCAAATTTCGTTACTTTTCCTTCTACACGGCAATCTGCATATAGGTAGAAAGCAAACACAACTCTAAAGCACCCCAAATGATGTATATAATTCATACCTCTAAATAACTATACACAGGATTAAATTTCCATTAATTATGGTAACACATCCAACAAACCTCAGTAGAAAGCAAGAAACTAACCAAAATGTACACCTCGGCCGGTTAGGTGAAGGATAATTTAAATGTTAACATTGTCAAATCATTGGGAATAGATCGTAAAAAAATTCATTTTGTTTGTGCAAATTCTAATGTTGATATAAGTAAAGTGTTTTTTTGTTTTTGTTTTTATCAAACTGAAAAAAAAAAGAATTAATCCAGCTATGTGTAATTTGATCAAGAAACCATCTATAACTATAAAATCATTATTAAAAGCAAGATTGTCAGAATCGTATTGGACTAGTTGGTTCGATTGGAAAGGAGATGAATTGACCCTATTACTAGTTCTATTAAGTCCCGTTTGGTAGATGGCAACAGAGGGAATAGGAATGAGAATTGAGAATGAAATGAAAATGAATGAATTCAAATAGAATGGAATAGAATGTTGTGATTAAAATTACGTTTGGATCAATGGAATGGAATGGAATAGAATAGAATAAAAATTGTCAAAAAGACAAAAATACCCTTAAAAAATAAAATTATTATTATATTATTATTTTAACTTAAAAAATTATTTTAAATATTATAAATAAAAAATAAAATAAAATATTATTAATATAAAAATTTGAATTAAATTTTATTAAATAATATTGAAAATTTTAATTTAAATATATATACTTTTAATTATAAAATTTTTTATAAATAAATAAAATAATAAAAGATATTTCAATCTTTTTTGCTTTTCATTCCATCGCACTGTTCATTTTTTACCTGTTTTCAGAGGTAATACTGATTATCTTGTAGGAGGAAATGAAAGGGAATGGACATTCTGTGGGACCCACAATTTTGATCCATTCTAGCAACTAAACCAAGGAATTCCATTCCATTTCTTTCATTTTTATCTACCAAACTGGTGGACTACCAAACCAGTCAAACTGACTTAAAAATCAATCAAAATCAATGCAATTCTCGAAGAAAACCCGACACCAGTTTGGTATTGAATCGGTTTCTAGCTGCTGCTTTGCTTTGTCAAAATGCCTTTTGGCTAGATTCAATACACGACATTGATGTAGTAGCTTCTCCACATTTACCACCAAGCCATGGCCTCATTCTTGTTAGAATAGGGAAGATGGGTATATTTAGATACTTAATAATATCATTAAAAGATCTTAACTTATATTTTAGAAAGGTTTATTTTGTTTTAAATAATGTATTTAACTATTCAACTATTATTTTTAAATTTATTCATGAAATTTTGTTAATAATTTTTTTTAATCTAATCTAATATTAGATTATCATATAAACGTTATATTATCTGTATTATTATTTAATTTTATTATTTTACTTCTACGTTAGTCAACTTAATAAAATAATTTATAGTATGGCTAATATTTTTATTATAGATTATATTATTTTGTCCATAAAACATGTAACTGCTCACACTGCTCACCTCTTCAGCTCAATAACCAGTTCCGTTTTTAAAATATTAGTTAAAAGAAACCATATTAATGAATTTGCATTTTTCTTGTCACTTTTTTCCTTCCAACAAAATGATAACTCCAGTGGAAAAAGTGCTTCAAATTTTATTTCAAAAAGGAGTCTCGTACTTCTCCTTTTTTATCTTCTTTTTGGGTAATATTCCTTTTTATGTTTTTAAATGTATGCTAGCAAATTAGTTATATATATATATATATATATATATATATATATAAAAGCTCAATGCAAGAACAACATCACTAACTAAGCAAATTCTTTTGGCTTAGTTTTGTTTTGATTTAATTATTTTTTCATAAGGGATGACAGTAATATTTATACCTAACGGGTATCTTCAAATTTTACTTATTTAGATTCAAATATAGAGATCACAAAATAGATCATCTTAGTCCAGATTTGGGTACTATAATCCTATTCCACCCGGGACTCATGTATGTATGTATGTGTGTGTGTATTTTTAACTTATCTATTTCTTATTCAACCTCATGAGTTGTTATTTTTAGTATATGTTTGAAAATAATTTATATTGTATTTAATTTAGATAATACTGTTTAGAATAATATATATTCAATTATGTGGATTTGTTATATTCAAGCTTTTTCTGAGGCATTGTAGTTTTATTTTGATTCCATATTAAAGATTTCACGTAAATGAGGTGAAAAAGTTTTACTATTTTAAAATTTTCCAAGGTCAATGGCTTTGAGTGGAGATGTTAAAATTCAATAGATGGAGGTATGTTTTGAATTCGCAGATGGGGCTAAGATTTCTTTTTAGAGTTTGGGTTTGAATACATCTTTGAAAGCTAATAAAATGTGGAGATTCCTAGTTGCGAATCATATAGGATACATGATCTGCATGATTTTTTTTCCCCCTCTATCTTAATTAGAGAAGTGTTTTTCCTTTTAATCCTCTACATTCAGTGTGTTGCTCATTTGTTGAGCAAAATTATATTTGTTATGCTAGTATTTTTCCTTGTGTTGCACTTGTGATTGTCATTTGTCCATTTCTTATCCGCATCTATCTTCTAATCAAATTATTCTTGAATCCCCAAGGGATATATGAAGGTTCTTGTAGTAATTGCTCGAGATTATATGCTGGGAAGTTCAGCTGTGGTCGAGTTAACGTCTGCGGAGAGGTGGTCAGTTTTTGGGGAACTAATTGAGACTGTCAACCATATAAATGACAACAGAGCTTCAAGCAAGAAGGTACCTAATGAGGAAATGTCTTCTCTGCTACAACCCATCCAGAACTGGTGGATGCTAAGAAAGAGCCAGAATCTTGTGCTTGTGGACATAACAGCTACTGTGGTCAGAGCACTCTTGAAAACAGTGACATTTCAAACCATACCATGTTGCCACTCAAACAAAACATCAGAAACATGATTGGATGCAAACATGAGGCTTTAACGGGAGAATAAGATTTTGACGTGGAGTTTATATGAATCTTAAGCTCTCCAACATCGTAAACTAATTTTTGAATATTGCTCTGGCAAAAGTTTATAACATTCTTTGTAGTCAAAGCTGCTTGAGACTGGCCAATGGCCGTCCTCCTACTACATTTGATTGACATGGATAACATTTATCAGGAAGTACTGCGTTTCATAAATCAATAAAAATTGTTACAAGCATGAAGGACTGTTTTGTTTCATAGCTGAAACTGAAGAATATTGGGATTTACATGTAACAAAAAGGTATATTATTTGCGGGTGAAGTGGCTGGGGACTATGCACATCTTTGCCGTTCCCTCTTTCGTCTGTTTCTGACGGTCTAGGTTTGTTTATTCAAGCTATCTATTTGTGCACAATAGTAGGATAAAAGGTTAAAAAATAAAGGAAATATCTTGAAACCCTCCCTTATAGCAGCATATCTGACTTAGATGGCAATCTCTTGAAGAAATTAACTGGTACAGAAGGCATCCTGCTCCTGAGCCGAGGATGTCGCAGCAGGTAGAGGCCTACTATAACTGCCACAACTTGGAAGGGAGTAATGTAAATGAACACAGCCCAGATCAGTGAGAAGATGATGAAGATAGCAGTAGCCCTTGAGTCTCTCCAACTGAGTATGGCTTGAGCCCTTTCTCCTTGGGTAGCCAAATCTCCAACCACTGTCTGTACTCTACCTGCCACACTCCTCAACCTGTCATACCTCATTCTCACAATATCTGATGGTTTTTTAGTCGGAAATGTGTCGAATTCCTCATCCAACTCATCTGGGTGTGCATGTTCTGCTTGTGAAAGCCTAGCATCCATGTGGGGTGGGTGCCTTTGCCTGAACCGATAATTCCAAATCCCAATTACAAACAGGTACAGAAAAATTGTGGGCAAGATCAATTCTGGGTAGCAAACCAGTATCAAGAACAAGACATGCACAAGGCAAGTAGTCACTGCGTTCCTCCACGTGCAAATGTCATTGAACCATCTACATACAGCAGTAACACCAGAAAGGAGAGACATGATGCGGTGAAAATTGGCTTTGCTTCTCCTGAGACTCCACATATGGTAATCCACATCAAGCATATACTCAACTGCTTCAGGTCTAAGTGGAGGTTCAGCTCTTGCAAGCCTTGCTGCCACAATCTGCATTGCCTGGTGGCGAAGCCAATCCAAATGCCTAACTGGTATGGGTTGGACATAGTGCATTTTAGGTAGCAAAGGCTTCCCATACTGAGTTACCATGTTGGCCCAAGCAGTGCAAGTAAACCTCAATGCCAGTTGAAGTTCCCCATGCTTCTTCAAGCCACCATGTTGGAGAACCAACAGTGGATAAAAATGAGTATACACTCTATCAATTTCAAGAGTTGATAACCTGATTCTTACCTTTCCGATTCTCTGATCTCTACTGTCACTGCTCCCATTAATGTGGTGATTATCAAAAACCCCAACTGTGACCACAGTACAAGGATCATGAACTTCCCAAGTATACTGCTCATTCCAGCGAGGAGATAGGGTGTCAAGCAGAGTTCGAGTTCGCACCCATTTGCTGCCATACTTGGCCACACAGTATGCATCAGTAGTCCTACCGTCCTTCCCCTTCATCGGCAACAAATTCCGGGCACTCAGTATGCCAAGTTCAAGAATTCCAATGCTTGGCTTCCTCAAATGCTTGGACGATGGCTGAAGATCGCTGCTAAAATGGGTGGACTCATCAAGCACGTGGTACCCAGCCTCGAGACACAGTCGAAGGTGAATCTTGCTTGAGAATTTCTCCTTCTTTTTATCTGTTTCTTCTTCACCTACCAGTGAATGCTTGTGCAGGTTGTACCAACGAGCATCAGGGGGCTTGATGGTCTCATGTCTCGATGGAAGATTTCTGACTGATATGATTTCTCTCCCTAAGCTTTCAATATTGCTAGGACCTACTCTGTCCTCAACTATCACAATTATAAAATCCTCAAAGGGTTCTGCTACCACAAACATAAGCTCATCATTCCAAATTGGGTTTATCCCTCTGGAAGGCCTTGTAAATCTGATTTGACTTCCAACCTGCACTCTTACTACAGCGTCTGGAGCTCTGCTTTTCTCAAAAGGGACAAGATCCTGAGCTTCAATTACTTGAACTCTAAGATAGTAAAGCTTTGGTGAGAAATACACCTTTGATCTTGTATTTGTAAGGTTTGAGTGACTAACGTTGTGGGCATCAGAGTGCCAAGCCTCGGGAAAGGACTCATCGGCTTGTGTTCCCATCCAAACTGCAAGCATGACTTCCCCTCTAACTTTATCCCCTTTCTTATCCTCCAATTTGTACCATTGAGGAGCTAATGGGCTATCTGGGGGTACCCGAAGAGGAACTTCAGTGAGATCAAAGAAAACTCTACCCACAAAATCGTCCTTTACAAAATCCTTATCCTTCACAATCACTTCAAGCAAATTTGACTGCAACCTCTCCTTTGAGAAGGCAAAAATCTGCCTCCAAACTGGGTTTTGATTCTTCTCTAAGTGCTTCGTGAAGCCTTTGTAGTTACCAAGCTTCACCTCCACATAAGGGTCAAGGCTTCCTGTGACATCCATCACCGGAAGATCTCTTGCCTTCACCACATTTACATACAAATAATGCATCTGTTCCACTAAATCATACGTTGTGGATATCTTGTCCGCTCTTCTATAGGGAAAACGGGCTGCTAGAGGTGGACTGGTCTCAACCAATGCAAAGTCTGGGTTTTGCTTTGGGACCTGCATGAGCATCACATTTGGTTGCCCTGCTCGAGCAAAATCAGCCCTCATTTCCATAGTGGGTGCCGAGTATGCTGGAGCAGGAGAAGCTGCAGCCGTAGCAGCAGGTGGAGGAGCATGACTGGCTTTGTCCGTTCCAATTGAGTGAAAAGTTCTGACTTCTGGTTCCTTCTTTTTCTTCTTACCTTCACCATCACCAACCCTGCTTTCCTCAGGATCTAGCCTGTTTGTGTTAATCTCTTGCAGCGGAGTCTCTACGGGCTCAACAACAGGACTAGCTTTTGCTTGTGGTTGTGGAGGGGGAGCCGCATAACCAGAAGAAACAGGAGCCACATAAATTCTGAGAGCGATTTCGCCCTTGATATGTGAAAATAGACCACGTTTGTCAAGTGGGAAGCGCTGGACTTTGGCCTCAGACTCGGATAGAGGGACAGAAACACCCGAAATTCTCACTCTTCCCAGAAAGTTCTTGTGATGACCAGCTTTTCGATCATTGTATACAACCACTTCAATGGTCTTATTGGGAAGATCCCTTGGGTCATCAAGGTTGAACACAAGCTTCTCGTTCCAGTAAGGATTGAGGTCTCTGGGCTTCGTTTGAGTCCTCTGCCGCTGCTCATCAAAGTCTACCTCTACAAAGGGGCTAGCGGAGCCCTCTCCGTCTTTGGGCATGAGGTCGCCGGCATCAAGAACTTCCACCACCAGTTTGTTCATGGTGTCACAATTAATAGGAAGGTAGATAATTTTCTTATTTTGGAACGGCTTCAGTTAGTACGGAAAGAGATTAATTCAATTTTGGCCGAGAAGGCAGGGAAGAGCAGTGGTGGGTAGCGAAAGAAAGAAAGAGTAGGAGTGAAGAAGAAGAAGACGGAAGTGAGGGCTGGAGAGAGGGAGAAGAGTAGGCGGCGGCGGCGGCGGTGGTGGTGAGGAAAGGCTCATTTGGAGTACGAAGACAGAAACATTTGTCGGAGAGAGAGAGGGTGGGAGGTGAGAAAGGCAGATACATTTACGTGCTGTTTGGTGGGTGAAGTGAGGTGGCCCCCTTCATTCATGTGGCTTTGATGAGGAGAGATTCTAGGGTGGGAGAGTACATTTGTGTCTGTTTGCTTAGGTGGGGGGGGTCTGGCTTAGAGAAAGAAGAGTGATGTCGATCATAATTGTTTTTGTGCAGAATGAATTTATTAAAAAAAATAGGCACAGCTAATTATAGACATATATTTTAAATATATTTGAAAACTTTTGAACCATCATTTGTGGCTGTGGCTGCATTTAATAGTACTATAAGTTAGCGGAGTAAAGGGGTTTGTGATTTATTTAATTATTAATTCGCTGGTTGTTTTGTTTTCAATTACGATGTTGATCATGACGTTTAAGTGGGTGAAAAAAAAATGGTAAATTAATTAGTAGTGCGACAGATGTAGATTACGAAAGTGGTCGCTTTTATTCAAAGAAACATTAATATATTTAAATTTTTTATTTGAGATTTTTTGTTTATGAATATCCTTTAAAGAAAAAGGAGATTTCACTTTTTGATAGGATCTCTCCCTTTGAAGGGAATTAAGGCATATCCATAATTAAATTCAACTGTGGAGGCTGTCTATGTCATATATATATATCCCAAAAGGTCAGCAACACGATGATTCTTCTTTTGCCTAATTTTAACTATTTCTTCCAATTTTGCGGTTTACGTTTTCGTGCCATTCACCAATTTTCTTACACGCAATTGTAGTCGGTTTGATAATAATATTTTACCACTAAATTTGATGGAGCATTTTTCTTTTTTACAATTTCAAATTTACATCCACGATCTGAAAATTGCCGCATGATAATATAATAATATAAATAAATGTATCACGTTTTGAACAAAACTTTTAAATCATCCACAATTATCTTAAAAACTTAAAACGAGTAGATAATTATTAAAAACAAAGCTGTCAATTAGCTCCACTCAACCCTAAAATTAAAGAACATTGGATTAGAAAGTTTTTATTTTTATTTTTCTTTGTTTTAAGAAAATGATGCTACTTTGGTTTGACTTTTTAAAAACTTAAGACTGGTCATATAATTTAACTTTACAGACTTGACCTTAAAAGTTGACCTTAACCTCAAGAGCTAGTTCTAATTTTAAGAGCTCTCTTAATAGTTGAATATAATAATATTTAGTTTTTTAATTTTTTTAAAGTAAAGTAATATATAAAAAAGAAAAACACACCAAATTTTTTGTGATAAAATAATTCATTATTTCCTCAAATTTATTTGTATTTTTCTTAAATTGTAAATTTTTATGAATAAAAAATAAAATTGTTTGGCCATATAATTATTCCTAAATCTAAATGGGATTGGGTTAAAAAGTATTTTTTTTTAAAAAATAAAATATTATTGTATAAATCTAACTGTATTTTTTTTTAGAGTTAAATGATCCAGGTTTTAAAATTTATACATTTTGATAATTTTAATTAAAAAAAATGTCAGGTTATATTAATAAAAGAGCAAATTAATAAATTATTATAAAACGTCGGGTGAAAAATCATATTTTGAAATAGTGTCCTTTTGGTACATTCATCTTGGTCATGAAGGGACTTTTGTTGTATTTTGGGCATTCTTTTATTTTTAAATTCTTCAGGTAACTAAGATATATAATTAATAAGGAATAATTTTAAAATCGACCATTTTTGTATGAAAATTAATTATTTGAATAAAAATATTTATACTTATAAATTAATTTTTGATTCATTTTAATGTTCCCTTGTTTTATTAATATAATTTAATATATTTTTAGTTATGAATTTCAACCTATAACTATTTAAATAAATAAAAAAAGTAAAATAAGTGCTTCCATGTAGAATACAGAGTGGTGTTAATAAGTGATTCTAATAGCAACTTCTTGAGCGAAGGATAGAAGAAAAAATTAATTAATTAAAAATATATATTAATAAATGGGAACTGGTTTGGTTGTGGCCCTCCGGTGGGTTAGAAGTCAATTCTGTGAGTCGCATGTGGTTTTGCTTTCCCCCTAAAGTTCGAAGTGGTGAGTTTTACGGGCATCTTGGTCTTCATGAACGGAAAGAAAATGCTTTAATATTGAAATTATGCTGTGATTATTAATTTATTTCGAAAAATGCACAAATTTTGTAATACAATATAAGTACTAAACAAATTGTATAATTAAGTACGTGCACCACTGAAATATGATTATTTCAATATTAAATATATTTGTACATTAAAATTTAGATTTATTAATTTTTTATTTTATTTATTGGGATCTGTTAGTTTTTTGGGTTGGATGGCATACATTATACATCCATTCTCCTTAATTATTTTTAGTAATTTGTCAAATAAGCGGTATGTAATTATTATAAAAATTAAATTAATGCCTTATTTTTTATAAAAAAATTATTAGCTATAATAGTAATTATCAAATAAAAGATCCATAAAAAAAAGTTTATAAATAAGGCATTTTGAGAGTAGAATATTTTACGTACACTCTAAATTTTTTTCAAATTATTAGTCGATTTTAACGACCAAAACTTAAAAATGAACAGAATAGAAAAAGGCAAGTTAAAATAAAATTAGCGTAATTTAGTATTAGTACTACACCGAAGATAACTAGCATTCTTAGTAGTTAAGGTTTTGGAGTGCATGTCCAATCCAACCGTGAAACGCACGACGTTCTCTTTTTTTCCCTTCTCTCACTATCTCTAGCTTTATTTCTGCTTTTCTTTTTCTTTTAATTGGTTTTTTCGTTGGATTGCATTATTGAAAAGATATCTTCAATAGGTACGTCCAACGTCGGCAATGACTTTTGAAGGTTTTCCCAATTGGCCATTGAACAACTAAAAAAAAAACTCTCACTCTATAGATAACGATAAAATCATGTGGTAATGCTGATGCATCTTTACCAACAATCGCAGCAGTTGTAGCCATCAAAATATCATCTCCATTTCATATTGATGCAACTCTTCGTAGGGCCTCCCCCTTTCATTTGTTCTTATCCACAATTTTTCACTAAAATTTCTTTTTAAAAACAAATATTTTTTTTAAAAAAAATTATTTTTTAACAAAATTTGAAAATATTTTTTGTCTCGTTTGATAAAAAAAATATCTGAATGTTTTTTTATGAACTAATAATTGGATGAATTTTTTAAAAAAATTCATTTTTATGATTTTAAAGAGTAGATTAGAATTTAACATTAGAGCCATTGCCTTGTCCCTTGTAATCATTGCAACCATTCTCGCGGTCCTTTTGTTATTATCAGCACCAAAAATATTGAGAAAGATTCTCTTAATTGAACATACTTGTTGCCGTTTCCTCTAGGGTTTTAATTTTTTTTTCAACTATACTATTTTATTGTGATGCACTAGGAGCGGAGAATTATTGCCCAATATCATTTTCATAACAAACTAACATGAAATCTTTTTTTTTTATATATATATAAAAAAAATAAATGCATTTTTGGTACCTTAACTTTATAATGAGTTTCATTTTCGTACTTTAACTTCAATTTATTTCACTTTAGTCCTTTAATTTCAGAAAATCAATCAAATCCTCCCTTTCCCCTAGCTCCTTAATTTAACATATGACTAACAAATCTTGCTTATGTGATACTCAAGTGGACTAATAACTAACGTACTCAATAATAATAACTCATTGCAACTTCAGCTAACCCATCAAAAGGTCGTGTTTAGAAGCCAAGGTTCATAATCCTTGAGAGCCCCAAATTTCACACTGTCACCGTCGACCGCCTCACAAATTAATTTCAGACACCCTTCTAAATCGCACAAACAAAATAATGATTACTGGAAAACAAATTTCACAAATTTATTTGACGAAAATAAATTGTTTTTTCTTTCTTTTTTCATGTCAGAAAGTTGGATGTCGACACCCGACCAACTTCAATAACATTTTTTTATTCCTGTCATACCAATATTCCCTTACATAATTTTTCCAACTCAATCCAAAAAGTCCACGTGGATGATAAAAAAACAACGAGCCACGTTGTTGCCACATTGGTGGTTTAATTAATATCCATGCATGCGAGTATTTGTGTTAACAAAACTATATATGACAAAGCAATTTTTTAAAAAATAGAAGGATTGCATTGCTTCGTTTTGAACCAAATGGACTAAATTCAAACATTTATAACATTATAGAGACCAATTAAGAGCTAGCATGCATGTTTAGGTCTATGAAGCTTAGATATATACATGTCTTCCTTTTGTATAGCTAGTTTATCTCACTGCCACACTCTTCCTTATTCACAGAAGCCCTCCAACTATGAAGCTCGAACCTTTAAGACTCAAAATCTAATCAAGATGCTAAGTTTGGAGGGGTCCCTAATCTTTAGAGACTTGCTTTGCTTTTGAAGGTCCCTCTTCATCTTTTGAGCTTGAGCCCCACAAATACTCAGATGGCCAGCCTAAAAGATTATATCTCAATTAATGCTAAGAAGAAAGGGCATTTACTAAAGAGGGCCTACAGGGATGTACCCGGAATCTTCAAGCTTTTAGAAGGATCTAGAGTTTTTTTATGTTAGCCGTGATGTTTTACAGGGCCGGAAATTTTCCACATGTGATGTGGTCATGGGTTGGCTTTACGGAGCCTGCAGGGATCGATGTACTCTGAATCTTCAAGCTGTGATGCTTCCAGTGAAAAAATTCCCCCTTAAATAAGTTTCTTAAAAGTAGTTTTACTTTCAAATACCCTTTTTTTTTTATAATAAACGGTAATCTAACTGTAATGGCAAAAAAACTAAAAGAAATCTCACTGTCCAAAATAAATATTTAAACAATAATTATTCAATAAATCTATTTTATTTTTCTAACAAAATATGCAATACTATATTGTTTATTATTAGGTCTGATCCTCTTTTATTCGTATTGTGGCCATAATGAAAATTTGTATTATGAATAAAACTAATATATATTAGTTTTGTCATTTGTTGAGTGATTACAAAAAAAAATTTATAATTAACAATAAAACATTATTTGAATTTAGATACAAATATCCCCTTTTTTAAATAAAAAAAAATACATGCACATTATTTATATAATAATTAGCTTAATTGTTAGCTGAAACATTATAGACTAGCCAGTGACTAAATTCATTAATTAATATATATATATATATATATATATATATATATATATATATATATATATATATATAAAATACCTTTAATTTATTTTATATAATGACTTTAATTATTTCTCATATTTATTTAAGGATTTTGAGATTCAAGTATCATATGCACTTTAGCTATTTGAAAACAATTATTAGTGTTTCATATATTCTTAATTAATGATGTTTTAGGATTTTGATAATGAAATTTAATTCCTCGATTACTATTTTTTTGTTCATATAAGTATTTCTATACTCTTTGAATATAAGATTAATTTTATTCAAAATATTTAAATTATTTTTTTTACAAATATTTTTTTATCGACTCAAACCTCTAATATTGCATAAGTTCCTCAATCAATGAACTTATATTTACTTACCATTTGAGTCTATGGGTAACTTCTTGATTATTTTAATGACAAAAAAAAAACCTTTTGATTGACTTTTGAATTTTTAATAAACAATTATGCTAAGCATACATTTAAAAGAAATTAATAATATTATACTTCTAACACATAAGAATGGTTTAGGTATATTTTCTATATAGATGGAGGATTGGTGCATTTAATATTAAATTTAGGAGATATTAAAGTATTTTAATTACTTTATGATTTTAACTAATTTATAAGATAAAAATATTTATTGGTTAGCTTAATTTCATTAATTTAAATTATTTAATTTTATAAACAACTATTATTATGGCCTTTTATAATAATAATAATTAAAAAGTTAAATAAAATTCAGAAAGAGATATATGGTGGGAGTAGTGTCTTGTTTTTTATAGTAGCAGTAGCAGGAATAATAATAATTAAAAAATCTGAAAGGGATCAGAATGATATGTACGATGGATTGTGTCCTATCTTCCGTATTTTGTTTGTTAGCAATTAGCAAAGCTATGTCGGTATCACAACATCGCACATGCTAAGCTTTTGCGAATATATAATAAACTCCTTGGCCTACACTTCTTTTATTTATTTATTATTATTTTTTAGTTATCAGAGGATTCCATTGATTCATGGAACTGTTGGCTATAAGTTGAAGATATGATTACTTAATTTTATGTGGTTCTTCTTGTTAATGAAATTAGCATAGGTGTTGTGCGATGCACAAAATTCTGATGTAAAACATATTATTATTTAATAATATAAATTATAATATTTTTTTTTAATTTTTTAATTTTATTAATTTAATAAGCTGATTTACAAAAAAATATTACTCGCAACTGTTACAATAAGATACTATATATATGAAAAATTAAGAAAAAATATTAAAATTTACTACGAGAAAAAAGGTTTTTGATCACAATCTTTGGTAGTTAGTCATACCCTTTCAATGGCGACTACTCATGAGTTGCCACGAAAGTAGGAAAAAATTTGTTCTATTTTGACGAACTGTTTAATGGCGACGTTGAAAGGTCCCTTGAAAGTTGGGGAAAAAAAAGAAAAGCTGCGACATTTTCCCCTCTTTCACTTTCAGAAACACCATTTCAATTTCAACAAAGACAACGGCAAACCCCCTCACCCTCTCACTCTACTTCGATAAAGGACCAGTGCGTGCGAAGGTTCGTCGAACACCATCTCAGTCACCATTGGGAGCTCGGTCGTTGTAGCAGATTGTGATTCAGCACCCGGGTCAGAATGTACACCACTTGTGGGTTATCAAAAGAATGAATTTATACTTTGAACTAGAGTTTGTTAGATGTACGTAGATTGTAGCAGATTGAATGATTCACAAAACTGAACTCATATGAATGTTGTGCTTTATAATTAAGTGCTTGCTTTGTGTTTAGATGCAATTGCAATTAATCAGTCCATTAATTTCTTTTTTGTATTGTACAACTCGACCATTATCAAGAATTGGGAATTCTAAAACAAATAATGGGGAATCCGTATGTGTATTGTAGGCCAGCAGCATGTGGGAGAGCGGATGGCTTTTTAACATGCAAGATACAAAAGAAGAGCCGAAAGTTGTTTCTACACACACCCAAAATCTAACTTTTCTTTTGTAAGAGAAATTATTGATCACAACAATTGGGTTACTATTGGCTTATCAAAATCAATCGGATAGGAAGGGCAACGATAATATCAAACTCGTGTCAAGTTTTTGTTCTTAGCTAGCTAGGTTCTTAAACAAATGAAAAACGAATATTCTAGATTCCCTAATTTATATTATTCCCTACTGATTCCAACCCGACATTTATTTACAACATAACTTACATAAGACATCTTAGAAAAAAAGGAGGGGACAAAAGGTTCAAAAAAGAAAAAGAGAGTAAGGATTGAGAATTTGACTTCATCAATTTGAACTTGAAATTTGGTATAAATGACTTCTCGTGTCATTTATACCAAATTTCTACTCGTGTCAAGTTTTTGTTTCTACACACACCTCTAAATTTTTATTCCTTGTGTTACTATCAATAATATATAAAAGTTCATTATGAGGTATATAATTTAGATGTTGTTCGAAAATAATAAAAAATAATATCATTTTGTGAATAAGATAGTGTTAAAATTTAAATAAAATAATAAAAACTATCACTTAAAAGTTATATGTTACTTAAAGTAACATATAATAAAAAATTATAAATTTTTTAAATAAATTTATTTATTAAATATTTTAAATTTGATCAAACAAATTTATAAATTAATCAAATAAATTATAAATTAACTTATTTGACTTGTCAAACATATTTTAAAAATATTTTTTTTATGTAGTTTAATTGAAATATATTT
Organism: Gleditsia sinensis; assembly: GCA_037074535.1. Lineage (NCBI taxonomy): Eukaryota > Viridiplantae > Streptophyta > Magnoliopsida > Fabales > Fabaceae > Gleditsia > Gleditsia sinensis. Next base: position 574,398 of record CM073476.1, on the reverse strand, counting down.
TAAATTTTATAAATTACAGATTTAAATTATTTGTTTTATTTTAAATTTAATGCCTATAATTATTTAATCAATAATTGAAAGGACTAAGAAACATTAATTGCACTTGATCGTAACAATAAATGTTTATGTCCATTGATTTAATTAATGTAAAAGTGATCTCTAATAGTCTAAATGTGTGAATGACTTAATTTGTAAGTAAGATAACAATATATTCTTATACTATATATAATTACTTGTGTTTATAATTTCTGAATTATATCTCTATTATTCTAGTTGAATTATGGTTTATTTTAAGGATATTTAGAATTATTTATCTTGAAATGGATTCATAAACTAAATTATGGCTCTTATAAATAATTCAATTTGTTATATTAAAACTAGAAAACGAAGAGACTGCTAAATAAAATATATAAGTGAAATTGAATACTTAAATTTTTATTAATTTATTTCAAATTGTTATCTCTTTAATTTGTATTTCCTAGTTGTTAAATTTTATTTATTTATTTTCTATCTAACTTTTTTTAAAAATTGATTTCTTGAATAAAATAAGAGAGGTTAGATTGTATTGTAGTAATTAGCTGGTACAAAAAAAATTTATCGTGAGAGATGACCTGCCATTTATCTATTAAATTTCTAGTCGGCAAGTGTATTTGTACAGTGGTTATATAATTTTCAGTTAAACATGCACCCTAGCTAACTTTCTCTAAATCGTTTCTCATTGTTGCCAAAAGTTTTCAGGTGAAACGTCACCTTTTTTTTTCTCCATACAAGGGAGGAGACTACTTCAAAGAAGTTGGATAGTCCCCTTGTCCCGCCTATAGGTAAACTAGCACAATCATTTCTACTCATGCATGAAAGGAAAAAATTCTAACAAATCTCGCTCTATTTTTTATGTGAACACAGTTAGCAAATGAAAATATAATATAGATTAATTTTAAATTTTAATTGAACTTATCATAAGAGATTAGATTAAAATATTTAAAGAAATATTTAATAATTTAATTCTAAAAGATCACTAAAGAGATACTTACATTACAATAAAAGAAGAGTTAAAATTAATTTATTTTATTAAAATTTATTTAAAAATAGGTTAAAATTAGTCAATCTAAATATAGACTTAAAGTATAAAAAAATTCAAGACTGAAAATTAAATATAAGTCTAAAATCGATGAATTATTGTATATCTTAATTTAAACTACATTTTTATTTATTTATTTAATTTTACTTTTAATTTGTTTGACTATAAAAAATTTTTATTTTGTGATTTCTTTGTTTGATTATAAGAGTTTTCTATTTTTAATTTTTCTTACTTTGTAAGAGTTTTTTATTTTTAATTTTCTTTATCTTATAGAAGTTTTTTATATAGTTTTTTCTTGTTAGTTTATGTTATTGGCATATAATAGACATATATGCTCTTACAAAAAAGACAGACTATTATTAATAATATCGAAAGTGTTTTTTCTTTGATTCTTCAAAATTTTTTTTTGAATTTATCAAAATTTTCTTGTGACGTTCAAATAAGATTTATCACTCACAATTTTTTTTTCTTTTTTAAGTGTGGGGTTTATAATATTTCTTATACCTTTGGTTCTTATCTCTTTATAGATAATGGGCCAATATCATTTTTATTTTTATTTATTTTATTATAAATTTAAATTAGAATACGATCTTTCCAATTTGATCTCATATTAATTTTGAATTTTGTTATTTTTGGTAAGGTTCATATAAAGAGTTCACATCAATTTTATCTTGGATGCCACTCCATCAACCACACTAATTAGGAGAATAGATCCTCGGCGTGCTGTGCCCAAAACGTCACACGGTGACGTTCTAGGTGCAACTCCCCCCATTTCCCCCACTTTCTTTTCTCTGATTGCAGGTTTTTTTTGTGGCAAAAACTATAATTTTTTTTGCTTTATTAAAAAAATTTAGATAAATTTTTTGATATATTTTTCTGTCAAATTTAAATATATTTATTATCAAAATTTGGTATTTTAAATATAGATTATTTGTTTTATCAAATTTAGATGACAATATTCTTTTTATATTTTATAATAATTTATTTTATAATGTAATGAAACTATTTAAATTTGATAAAAAAAATCGTATATAAAATAGTATTTAATTTTAATAAAAATAAAGATATAACTTTTTAATAAATAATTTTGTTGAGCATTAAATTTTATATTCAAATTTATTCTATTTTTTTATTGCAAAATTTTTTAATTAATTTTTTGCTTTTTAAATATAAATTTAGATAACTTATTTGATATTTTTTTGTCAAATTTAAATAGATTTATTGTCAAAATTTAATATTTTGAATATAGTGTATGTTTTTATCAAATTTAGATGACAATTTTGTTTTATTTTGTAACGACGTATCTCATAATACAATTGAACTATTTAAATTCAATAAAAAAATCACATACAAAGTAGTATTTAAATTTAATAAAAATAAAAATGTAACTTTTTTAATAAATAACTTTATTGAGCATTAAATTTTATATTCAAATTTATGTAAGATTTTTTTATATTAATTTTTTAAAATTTTGGTATAATATTTTTATTTTTTTAAACTACTATCTAATAATATTATTCTTTTGTAAAACTATTAAATTTTTTTTAAAAAAATTCTATATTATAATATTGTATCTCAAAATGTAATAAAACAATTTAAATTTAATCAAAATTTTTTGATAAAAAGTAAAATATATTAAAAACACTAAATTTTGATAATAAATTTAAATTTGACAAAATATATATATAAAAAAATTATCTAAATTTTGCCTTAAAACACACAAAAAAAATTACAATTTTTGCCACACAAAAAACCTGCAATAAAAAAAAAAAAAAGTGGGGGGTGAGGGGGCTGCCCAGAACGGTGACGTTCTGGGCCCAGCACGCTCTGCTGTGCTTTTCAGCACAGGAGAGATCCATTCCCACCAGTTACCTATGCATAGAATACAAAATAAAAAACAAAAAAAAAGTTAGAGACGACATCAGTTTATAATTATTTAACGGTGTTCTACACTTTTTAGTAATTAAAAAACAAAAACAAGAACCTTTAACCTTTTCACAAATCTAAAATTAATAAAATACAAATTAAAAATTATAAAAGAAAAAGAAAATCTAGAACCCACTAGCACTCAGTGTATCCAAAGGAAGGCTAATGGCGCCCTTCGTTATCGACACGAAGAATGCTACGTGGGCAACTAAACAAGCCGCATCACACGTGGTGGTTTCTTATTCCACTGCACTGCTACGTGCTCCTTTCCTTGCTCCCTTTCGTTGTCATAAAAACCGAACCCATCTCCTTTATTTTCCTGAACGCGTGATTTCTCAGGCACCGAAAAAACCTCTGTTTAATACCCAGTTCTTTGATTTGAAGCGGAAGAATAAGAAGAAAAAAAAATGATGAATCTTCTTGCTCTGAGTCTGGTTGTGACTTCACTTGCAGCAGCGGGTGTTTTCTCTCCTACCCCAGAAACGCAGCCGAAGCATGCGGAGAGCACAATAATCAAAGAAGGCCACAGAGTTGTTGTTGTTGAATACGACGAAGATGGGCACCACAACACCAAGATATCGATCTCCCCAGAACAACCCCATGACGAGAAGTTAACCAATGTAGAATCTGGTATCTCGGACAATGCCAAAGAGAAGATCAAAGAGGCTGCTTCGGTTCTCCCAAACATGGGTTCACAAGGCTCGCACGATGCGGCATTACTTCAAGCTCCTAAAGAGTACATTTGCGATGCTTATGGCAAATGCAAGAAGAAGATTGTGGCTGCGATGGGGAAAGCGGAGGATAAGGTCTCAGGGACAGCGCAGGAAGTTATTGATGGGAATAAAGAGGGAGCGCGCGTAGTTGGTGATAGTGTCGCTGATGCTGTTGGTAAAGCAAAAGAGGCTGTGTCAAATAAAGCACAAGATGTTGAGGAAAGCACCAGAGAGTCTGCAGAAAAAGCAAAGGACGTAGGCAAGAAGATTAGAGGCGATATTGCAAGAAGTGTTTCAAGGGAAAGGGTGAGGGAAGTGAAAGAAGCAGTGAAGAACATTGCAAGCTATTTAGGATCCATGGAGACCCTTCGTTCTGTGATGAATGTGCTTAATTTGCTCGGATTTGCAACGGCTTATGGATCTTGTGTGTGGGTTACGTTCATTTCGAGCTATGTGTTGTCCAGAGCCATTCCAAGACAGCAATTTGGTGTGGTGCAGAGTAAGATTTACCCTGTTTATTTCAGGACTATGACTTATAGTATTGGGGTGGCTTTATTGGGGCATATATTAAGCCATGGAAAGAGGGTTTTCTTCAGCAAGACTGAAACATTGCAAGTTTACAACCTTCTGGTTTCACTCATCACTACTTTGATAAATTATCTCTATCTGGAGCCTCGGGCAACTAAGGTATCATATAATTGGTTATACTTTGTTGTCCTATTGCTTGATAATATACCTCTGTTATTATCCTTCAAACAATGAAAGCCGACATCATAGTCTATATAACTTGAATGGTTTCAGTTTTTTAAAGCCATTTCAGCTTAATCCTAGTGGTAGAATATTATGAAACTATTTAGGCTGCGACTAATACAACTTTTGTAAATTGAGACTTTCTACATAATCCCAACATATAGTCTTATAGCATTATGAAATTCTTTAAGATTAGGCAAAATATATTTTCTTTAACAATGAAATTTGTTCATCCTTTTAACATTACCATAGGATGTTTAAGTGATAACTAGACCAACCACATTTATATGAATAACAATTTTACATTATAAAGGATAAACTGATTTGGGGCGACATTGGGTAAACTGCAATTTATCTTCTTCTTCTTCTTCTTTTTTTAAATTTTTTTTAAGGTATTAGAATTTAGAAATGCTGCTTGATGTAGCTGGTATTACCATTGCAAGATCGATCTTGCCCTTGATATTACTGTCATCTATGCAGAGATTTCTATAAAGCCTGCTTCATACTGTTTTCTCTCCTTAATGAGCAGGTGATGTTCGAGAGGATGAAAGTAGAGAAAGAAGAAGGAAGGGGAAGAGAAGATATTACTGCTCAGCCTAGCAGAACAGGAGAGCATCAGAACACTGCTGATCCTAAAGAACCTGCTACAACTAGAGGCACCACTCCTGCAGGAGCAGGAGCAGGAGCAGCACCACCAGCAGGATCAGAGCAGGATGCTGTCCGATCTCGGATCATTAGGCTCAATGACAAGCTGAAGACACTCAATTCATATTCATCATTCCTAAACATCCTAAATCTAATGTCACTTACTTGGCATCTGGTTTATCTGGCTGAACTTGTTCACCATTGTTCCTAAACCTCGTTGTATCTAGTGTTTCCTGTGTGGGTATTTGTAAAAAAGTAGCTTTTAGTTTTGCATCTTTTCTAGTTTGTCACACGTGTACATATGGTTTTAGTTAGAGAGCTTCAATGTAACATTGTCCAGATGCGATAGCCAATCTGTGGCAATGAAATTTGGTTGGATAACAGGCAAAATGGGTAGCTTTTGCTGCATAAACAAATGCCTTTAATAGTGGTTGCTGTAATTGTGAGTGCCTGTAATGAAGCAATTGAGCCTTTTTCTTGTCACGTTCAATTAGAATTTATCTCCTCGTTGGTTTCACAAAGATTGGTCCTAACTTTATGTTAGGAAATAGGCAAAGCATTGACGGAAGAGTGTTATCTAGTTTTAATTAAGATAGGAAGAGCCTTTATCTCTTGCATTAAATGTTAGATAAAAATTTATCTATAAATACAATAAATGAATTTTATATAGATAACAACAAGGGACTAAATTTGCTAAATATCTTATCCTAATCTGGAGAGGGGAGGAAAATGAGTCATTCTCTAGCTTAAAACACTTATCCTAATGCATGTAGGTAAGGATGGCCGAAATCTGCTGGAAACCGAATTGCAAGGCTGTTAAAAACCAATAAAAAAAAAAAGAGAGGTAGTATTGGAATCAAACTCCAACTCTTATCCTTATCCAAAAGGGTAACCTAGTGGTTGTAGAATTTGAATTAACGGAGTAGAGAATGTTAGAAAAATTATGTGCGAGAAATTATCAACATAATTAAAATATATATCTTTATACGATCTCAATAAATCTATTAGTGATGATGATATGCCAGTGGAATACTAAAACACAATGGGATTGATATGACTCTAATTAATAAGATCAACTGCAAATTAAGTCAACAAATAAATAAGAACACATAGAGTGTGTAGAAAAAAAATACAGTAGAGAAGATCATAAATTTGTAATACTCTAACTCACAATTCAAGAAAAGAGAGAAATATTATTTCATACCGTCTAAAAGAAAGAGAATTATCTTTATTTATATTAGAGAAAATTAAGATTTTTAAATAATTAAAATATTATTTATTTCTTTCTCTTTTTTCAATTAGTATTGTGATAGAAAATTAACTGACTACATAACGGACTACAAGTTGAAGCCTCTACTCAATAGACTTGTAAGTAATCTGATTTATCACAAATTATTTATATTCAACAGATTCTAATTTATTATAAGTTTAGTATTAAATTAAGACTCATTACTTAATTAATTTTATATTTAAATTAATTAATTAATTAATATTAAATTCACATAAATTAATTATAAATTAACTCAACAAAGAAAAGGAAGCAACTAACAGAGAATAGAGAAATACAAACCAGTCGAATTTGTGAGCAAAAACAGAACATTTAGTAAAGATTCTACTGGCCCTTTGAGAGATAACTTGCTGGGAACTTGAAGGAGATATTCTGCTGGACTTGGAGCAGAATTAGAGCTGCAGTGGCTAGACGTGACTTTGCCGGACCAGAAGTTCAAGGGAAAATGGGTGCGGAAAACTGTGGAAAGAAAAGAGGAGAAAACAGAAAATTCAAAATAAAACCCTTGAGAGTTTTTCTTTTCTTTTTCCATCTATTTATTTTCCTTGAATAGAAATCATTAAGATGATGTTTAGTATCTTTCTAAAGCTATAATGTAGCTTACCTCAAGAAATACAATTTATAGTTTTATATTATTTGATTTTTCTCTTCTTTTAAATTGGCGTGTTTAATTTTTGTTCTTAATAATTTTAATTTTTTAAGGAATTATTAAATAATATAAGGATTCATAATTAAATCAAAAGTTAAAATTGTTATATAAATTATAAGATTAAACATCATTAATCTTATTGCGATAAGTGTGATTTTATAAATAAAAATATAAAATTGAGATATAATAAATTATTAAGAAAACATATTATTGATGTTATTTGAGAGAAATTATTGAGTGTGTTAGAAATTCGAGTCAACAAATTAAAAGAGTTGGATTTTCAAGAGAACTTGAAACTATAAATTATGTGAAATTAATTAGGTAAAATCATAAGCTCTAGAATTATTTCATCTTTAAAATCCATTGCTTTAATTTTATTTCGTTCTTTTATTTTTGTTTTATATTTTTAATTTGATTAATTTTAGAATTCACTTTTGCAAATAGAAATTTAATGAATTTCAATAGTCAAACTCAATTTTTTTTTCTTAAAATCTATACTACTTATCGTGATTTTGTGCACTTATAAATATCTACATCACCCACAATGGAGAATTTTTCATTTGGACCTTTAGAAAACTATTTTACAAAATTTTTAATGCATGAATAATTAGATATACCCTCTTCTAATTTTAAATAATTTGTCAACATCCCTTTTTGAAAGTCAAAAGTTACCACCTCAATTTTTATTAAACAGCATTTAACACATTTAGTTTACTTTTTATTAACAAAACTAGCAGAAATATTTCATCACTCTCTCCAAAATATATAAATAAGCGATCCCACCCACCATTATATATGACCTCAATGATGAAATGTCATATGCCAAAAATATGATCTCCACTACTTTAATACAAGAGATCCGAAGCTCTTCACGTGTAGAACTACCAAAATGTGGGCCAACTCGGTTTGACCTTGTAAATGGGTTGCGACTGGAGTCGTATACAAGTAGTCTATTTTACAAGCACTATGTCTATTCATACTTTCGAATTTTAATAATTAATAATTTATTTTTTTATTTTATTTATAATAAATTATTATAATATCGTTTAATTTATATAAATAACCTCACATAATAAAAAAAATTTAATTATTATTATTGCACGTATAACAACAAATAAAATAATTGACAGGTAAAAATCTACAAATCTTGCTGAATTGGCCGACGATAATTTTTTGTTTTTTTTTTTAATTGATCAACTTAGGCCCACCATGATTTCCGAGAGTCCAAGCCATTGTAGGTAATAATAATAACAATAATAGGCGCACGATGTATAAGTGATATCGTTCCAAATGGAATTTTTAATTGGAAGTGATAAGCTGCAAATAATTGTTTGAAAGCTTATATAAAAAATTAAAATGAAAATACTGTTTAATATTCAATAATGAACTATTGCGTGTGCAATAAAATGATAAGGAATCACCAAAAATAAAATAAAATAAAAAATTGTGCAAATATCATAATCCACAAACAAAAAAGTTCAATTTAATCATACTTTTACTCTAGTTTATTTAAAAATAATAATTATTCTAATTTCAATTAGAGCAATCTCATCTCTAATTTATTTATTACAATAATTTAATCCTTAATTTCAATTATATCAATCTTACATATCTAAATTATTTGAGAAAAAAAAATTAATGGAAGATAAATTCATATTATGTTTTTTTTTATTACTTAACAAAATTTAGGTATTTTCCCATATAATATATTAGTATTAATTACTTTAATTTTAGAGGGATAACATTGCTCAAATTGAATTTAGAGGAACTAAGTAGTTTTTTTTTTTTTAGTAAGCTAAAAGGACTAAAAGTTTCCAAATATTAAGATCCTTAACGAGTTTATCTGTTTTTAATACCTCGCTCTATAATATATGGTCAACGATGAATGAAATAAAAGTTTCCAAACACGCCATAGTGAATCTCAGAGCACAATATAATAATTAAATGCATAATCTTGTTGAGCAAGTAATACTTAAAAGAACAAAAGCTTATCATCTACACTACAGGTACAGTATAATATTCTAATTGCACAGCTGTACAGGTGACTGTATTGTGTAACTGAAACAGCATGCAGCCACATATACAATATTCAGATTTGTGCATCTAACTATCTAGAGGTCGTACAACAACTCTTACAACTATAGCACACAACGCACAGAAGAATTTCTCTTAGATGTTCGTCGTGTACTTATAAGGTCATGATAGCCTCACATCTATATATTGCAGAAAAATGTGACACAGACTGCAAATCCTGTAATGTGGTGGATACTTCAAAGATTGAACAAATATCAGCAGCAACCAAACTATATTATTGGTCTTTGCCCAAACACCAAATAATCTGATAATTTATGAAATAATGCACAAACAGGCAATCATTCTATGGGAACAATGGCCATCTTACTCTTGAACCATGCATTTACATCTTCGTTGGTGCTCTGTAAGTTCCTGCAATGTTCTAGGTTTCTCAATACATGATAAATAGGTTCCCATTGCCAAGATTAAAAATGACTTTTCTGGCAAAAGGAAGAAAGAGGACAAGATACGAAGGCCCAAATATCAACTACAAGTACCTCAATCTGCTTCTGTAGAGACTTGACATATGCTACTGCCTCGTCTAACATATCTGCGGTATTTGTTTGCTGCATAAACAAAGCAAATGCCACGGTAAACTATATTAAACTAAAATCTGTTAAGAGTCACTTCAACTCAAAAAATAAAATTATTAAGTAAAGGCCCATGATTGGTTCTATTCATATATCAAACACACTCCCTCTCACAAAAAGTCCCTTTGACCTTGAAGTGCAGATAAGCTCACTAAAATTTATGCTATAAAACTAAATTATTAATTAAGAGAATAGAAGGCGGCAAAGATTGAATGCTAGACCACTTGGATGCAGAAGCTCATGACACCGCATGTCAAGGACCATTTCATAGTAAAAGCTGAAGTTGTTAAGTGAGGTGCACAATAAGTTTTACTGATATATCTAATACTATACGAATCTACAAAAATTTTATCCACCATTTTGTGTACTTCTACAAGCATTGTCAAGGATTTATTGTTATAATTTGCTTTCATGAGAAAGATCATATATCTTATAGAACATGATACATATCAACGAGAAGGAATTTTAAGTAAATACTGAAAGCAACTAAAAGTAAAACAATGCATTGAAAATAGAAACAAATTATTGAAAGTAAGACCTCATGTCAACATTGAGTAAAACTGGAATAAAAAAATCTTCTTCACATGCTTACTTGTTTTAATAACATATAATCAAGAAATAGATATTTCAAAACACCACTTATACTAAGAATTTACTAACAAATAATACTTTCCTTTACAATGACATCAACGGTGTGTAAAATATATGTCATGCCCCTACCGGCCTACACCAACCAGCATGTTTATAAACCAAGCCATGAATGAGAACAAAAATCCTGAGTATTCAATTATCTCTTATGCATGTCTATGTCATCCAGGGATGCCAAGATACAAGTCACATCCTAACACTTCAGCACGTGCAGAAGAATTAGGAAAAACTTCTGATTTTTTTTCACAGCAGGGGTTTAAACCTGTATGTTACTGGACAAGTTCATTTTAACTCCTGTAAATATACCCTATGAAGACCGGTGTTCCTATACTTGTTGGTATATGTGAAAGTCGAGAAGATAAATTCCCATATTTCCTTTCAAATCCATAAATTGTATTAACTTTCATGATCATTTCCCCCCAATAGAAATTTGAATGGCAGAGAATGATTAAAAATATCCATTCAGGTCACATATAAACGACTAGAATAACAAAAATGAACTTATCCACTAAATTAGCCTTTGTTACAAGTACCAAATATCCCTATTAAATGGATAGGGCAATATTAATGGCCAACACAATATTAATGTGCTCCTTTCTTCTCTTACCTCCATTGCCTCCCTCCTTTGGAAATCCCTTTTCCAAGGCATTGAGAATTAGAATGGAAAGTTTTCCTCTCACTTCTGATTTAGTTTCACATTCCAGCTTATGAAATTTTCTCTTCCGTAGCAAAGACTGATTGCTTTATCTCATTATAGATAAGCCAAGGCTTTTCTGATATGGGTTGGGTGCTCATGACCCTTCCCATCTTGCCTGCTTCAGATGGTTTCTATACTTTTGGTAGACTGTGTTTTCCTCTTTCACTGCCGGCTTGAAACTGTACCGGTTCCTCTTACTTGTGGGCAACTCCTGCATTCTCAATTCATTGGACTTCGTCTATTCAAGTTCTATCTTACAAGTTGAATTTCAATCTTTATCCATTCATGCTAACTTTATATGTTAAATGCTCCCAATATAAGTAAATGAAGGCTTTCTATTGAGTGAAAAATTTGTTCAATTGATTATTATCAAACTTGTTGAATAAATTAGCAGCAAAAGCAGCAAAGTCCTAGTCAGAGAACAACGTTGGGGAGGGTGTTTAATGGCTCACTGTGCCACATGTATGCCACTTAGTCAAAACTTAACCGAGTTACCATTGGAGTTAATGAGAGGAAAAACTTTGAAGCAAAATTGTAACATTTAGGATAGAAATAGAACAAAAAAAAAACTAGTACAAAAATAACACTTTGGTGAAACTTAAAGGACAAAGTCTATTTTTTTCCCTTTTTATTGTGATTCCTTTGTGGACCTATTTATCAAAGTTAGACCTAACTTACAAGTTTGATTGTTAAAGTTCAACATAAAGTTTTGCCTTGCTTTAAAAAAGGACCATACCTTTTGGAGGTAAACCATAAACAATGCATGCATTTTAGTTCACTTAGAATGTGCAGGATTTCCTGCTCCTACAGGTTTCCGTTTGAGGGATACAACTAGATTCAAGAGAAAGCTAGAGTTGGTTGTCCTAAGGAAATTGAATACTACTCCAAGTTTATAGACAAATTTTGTAGTCAACAATGCCAAGAATTGAAATTCATGATTTACATAACCCTCCATCCCAAGACACTGGCACCTTCAAACTCCATTCGTTGGTTCAACACTCATTTGATACTTTCCGTTTGACAAGTAATGAACACAAAGAAATAATATAAATAGCAGGGAAAAAACACACAAAGAAAAGGAATATAAATCATAATTTCCAAAGTTGCAAATCATCATATAACTTGTCTATCTACAACGCTAGGTATCTATTTTTCCTTCAAAGGATCATATTGCTTCAAATTTTAAACAAACAGCCCGGCATCCATGACACTAGCAATTTCACTAAATCTCTATCTGAAAACTAAAATGGAATAGATTGGTATCCCAATTAATTATAGAAATAATTTCAATGTCCCTCCTTATTCATTGCCTCACCATTGTGTATAGCATGTGCAAACCGTAGAATCTATGGTCAACAATACTTCAAGTAAATTCTGCCTCTAAAATATAGAAAATTAGAACATGTAATAGAAACTTAGGATAAAAATATAACCTTATCCATGTTTGGCACAAGTTCTTGCAGCTTCCTTATGCGGTCACTTATCCGAGTTCTCCGCACCTATAACATGAGAGAAAAGAACGTTTAAACAATATTGGACTAAACAAAAACACTAATTGCAACCTATTTTAGAAAGACAATAGATAAGACTGAAGTTGTATCACTTTGGCAAGTAAAGATTTACCCTTTCAGCAATGCTCCTTGGATGTGTGGCATAGCCACGCTTTGCGCGAACTCTGCAAGGTACCGAATCCTCCAAAATCTTCTCTATGTCCATCTCCGGTGCTTTACCACTACGCTCGACTTCCTATAAAAAAAGAGAAACATTTCATAATCCATAGTAATTTAAAAAAAAAATTGTAATTCTAAGATAAACATAGAAAATCTTACCCACATAGTTATGGGCCAAAAAAAAAAAAAGATTTTGAATATTTGGGAAAGACAAGTGCCACTCTACCTGTCTGATTGGATTAGCATTAGCCATGGAAGAAATATCAATATCTTGTGAAACGTAGTCGTAATTGGATTGAACCCCATACTTGGAGAAGTACCCTTCAGACCCAACCACTGAATTTCCAAAAAACTCCGCCGGAGAACTATTCTGCCGGAAAAACCCACTGGACGACCCGGCGTCGAAACAGCCCCCATCAGCTGGCGAATCGAACGGGGCCGAATTTCTGGAGGTGGGTGTAGTGGGCAAGTTGTTACTACCAGCGAGCAGCTGAGTGAAGCACTGAGTAGTATCCAATGGCTCTTCTTCGTCTTCCTCCTTGAGCAGTGCTTCTAACCAAGTGGCCGGAGTTGAATGGAACCGGGCAAGCCCACCTCGACCCAGTTCACCGCCACCGCCACCGCCGCTGCTACCGGCAGATGTGGGCTGCATCTGCTTATCAGGGACAGCTTCAGGAGCTTTCTCTGTTGTTTCAGCTCCAATGAAAGATTTTGGTTTTTTTTTTTTTTTTGGTTCAGCTTAATAATTTTTTTCCTTTTTTATGTTCCCTCTGCTCGAACATGAGGTGGGGGGTTGTGTTCTATATTTCTATTATTCAAGTTCCAGAAAACCAGAGGGTTCTTGTCCTTGTAAAATACTGGACTGAAATGATGTTATTAGTATTTTATTGTCTCAATTTTCAACCGTTGAATGTGTGTGATATTTTCTGATGGATATAGTTTACGGTGATTAAGCGAGGATGACGAGGATGTTACTGCAAAGTGACGTCTAGAGGTGGGGCCCAAGAGCCGCAATGTTGAAATGGTGTTTAATGGAAAACACAAGCCGACAAGACGAAATTATTGTTGAGAATCTTTCAATCTTTACATAAAAAATATATTTCATTCTTTTCAATTGAGGTGTTAATGAAAAAATGAGTGTTGAAGTTTACTTCTTTAGGTTTGAAGAAAAATTTAAATTAATAAAAAAATAGTTTGACATTTTATTTTTAATAATAAATTTTAATTGAATTAATTTAAATTAAATAATTAATTATTATTATTTTAAAATGATAAAAAAATTATTGAATTAAATATTGAACAAATTAAATATTATATGTGTTTAATTTAATATTTTTCAAATTAATTTTATTGATAAAGTTAGTTTTAAAAATTAAAAATAAATATTTATAAAATGATAAAAAAATATTTTAAAAATTAAATTAAAATTTACTATAAATTTAAAAAATTAAAATAAAATTCTATAAAAATATATTTAATCCTCTTCAGTTACGATCAAATTATGATTTTGGCATATCATACTATTTTAAAGTACAACAACGACACATCTCAAAACTATCTTACAAAAACATGCACGGGTGGATTGTCTCAGTTCGGCTATAAAAGGGTGTTTGGTAGAATTTTTTTTTTTTTTTTTTAAATTACATTTTTATGTTTCATTTTTAAATTTTAAAATAAATTTTTTAAAAAAATATAAAAAAATAATAATATTTTTTATCATTTATTTTTCATACTATCTTTCTCTCACTCATCTTTTTTATATATTTTTCTAATTCTTTTTATTTTTTTTCATTATCTTTTTTTTTCTAACACTTTTTCTGTTATTTTTTTATTTTTTTTTTCATCTTAACATAAATAAAAATATTTTTTAAAAAATTTAATATTTTAAAAAAAAATTATATCATAACTAAAAGTAGTAATAAAATATTTTTAAATAAATATTTAAAATCAGTAAAATATATTTTATATATTTTCAATAATTATTATTCTTAAAAAATATGTTTCTCAAAAAATATAATTTCTAAAAATAAAAAATGTTACCACATACTAAATATTTTTAAAAATAAATATTTAAAATGCTAACCCAATCTAATTCGTTGCGGATTGTGGGTTGGACGGGCTTCTCCACATGCTTCTTTTAACAAATAAAAATAAAAATTAAAAGAGATACTCTAAAATATCACTACGTATTTATATAATTCAAACATTCAATGAAATTGAAACATTATATTCATAATTTTATTGTGACTTGATGAGTTTAATATATTTAAAACTTTCGTTGATATAAAAAAATGATTTTTCAAATTAATAGTTATATATGTATATGATTTTAGAAAAATATTTATGACTAACTCTTATATTTATATATTTTAAATATCTAATTATTTTACACAAAATCAAGACATTTAATTTATACTATGATTAATATTAATATAGACATAATTAAAAGAAAAAAAAAATGCCATTTGAGCCAGCTCATCCAAACCGAAGGTATGAATAGGGCTGGAAAAATAGACTACTTGCATACAACTCCAATCCCAACCCATTTACAAGGTCGGATCGAGTTGGCCCACATTTTGATAGTTCTACACGTGACGAGCTCCCAATATCTTATATTAAAGTACTGTTTAGTAGCTTTGTTTCTGATTTTATTTTCAATGAAAATATAAAATAGATTTTAAAACTTGTTTATTTACTATATTTTATTTTCAGTTTTAGAAAATATTTTTTAAACTTTTGAAAATTTTAAAAACTCTAAAAAGATGCTTTCAAAATTTAGTGGTACTTTTTCAATTATTTCAAATTTATTGTAAAACGTATAAAAATTATTTTATTATTTATATAAGTAGAAAGTATTTTATTGTTTATATAATTTAAAAAAATATATAAATATAAATATAAACTAAACACATTTTCAAAAATATAAAAAATAAAAATTATTTTTAAAAAATGAGAACAAAAAATATTTTTACAAATCACATCTACCCTACATATTTACACTCGAGTTTTTACTCTTATTTATTTTCCTTTTCACCCGCCAAACACTAAATTCATATAACCTCTCTAAAACTGGAGTGATTTCCTTGAAGATTAAAAGTGGATAAGTGTTGCTGGTAACAATTAAAAGACCTACTCCTTACATAGAAAATGTTAAATGTCACAAACATTTAATATTTTTATCTTTTATTTAAAAAAACTTAAAAAGAGTAGTTTATTAGATTTTAAAATTAATTTATTAAAATTATAACCATATTATAATTCAACAGATTGTTTTTATATTAAATAATTGTTTTTCGTGAATATGGAGGATTCTCTATAATATTGACTCCCTTTATTGATCTAACTATTCTAATATTTAATAGTGGGCTAAAATATTAGGATTTGTTCCATTGGAATCTACTCAATTTTCTTCATATTTTTTTTAAAAATAAATCAACGAACTATTACATTTAATAAATATGTACAAAAATTTAAAATTTACAGAAATTTTAATAAAACACAAAAAAATAAAATTTATATTTTTAAAAAATATAAAAATTTTAAATCAAAAAACAACACAACTTTTAATTACTACTAATCAAATATTATAAAAAATTATAATAATTTTAACTAAACTATAACATATTAGACATCTCATAAAAAGATAAAAAAAAATATTTTAAAGAGATGTAACACACATTTTAATTTTTTCTAAAAATTTAAATTTTTATATTTAGTTTTTTTTAATTTTAAAAAGTTATACATCTAAAGAGAAAATTGTAATTTTTTTAAAAAAAATTTGATTAGCAGTGGATCTCCTTTAACAAAAAAAAAAAATTCCCTAAAAATAATATTTTATAAGAAAAAGAAAAAGAAATTAATAAAAAGAGAAAATTTCTTTAAAAAAAGAGAGAAAATGACTGTTATTGGCAATCACCCCCAAACTTACTATGCTGGAGTTGCTCAGGGGAGAAGTAGAGAGACGAGGGAGGCGTTTTCTCCATACAAAGAGCGGTACTACTACTACCTACCAGAGTTCTGGAAATGAGTTCGTCGACACTAACAGAAATTAATTTATGGTCAGTTTTCTTCTGGCTCTTACAAGAAAGTGTCACGGGAGACACGGAAAGTCATTGTATTGCATCCCGGCGTGCTTCCGGCGGGTTTTACGGCGGTACCCAGTTTTACATCGGTAAAACCATGTCACTGTTGCGGGACCCGCATGTAAATAAGCCCCAAAACTGATATTTTCGTGGCAAGTGCGGAGCAAAGAAAAATCAGAGAAAATAAAACAGAGATGCAAAAATCCAAATAGATTTTTCTGTGATTCATGATCGAATAAGATTTTCCGACCACAACTTGCTCACTTCATTAATCATAATACAATACGAGACAAAATCATATACGTAAGTCATTTCCTTATAGCTTCTTGTGCGAGTACCTTCCACAGTTCGTGTTCGACACCATAGATAGCGCCGTTCATTTCATGGATATCTCCGACCATTTCGGTGATTCCCGAGCTGAAACGCCGCTCCTGTTGGACACCGTAGATAGCGCCGTCGATTTCAAGGGTCGCCCAGCCCTCCGATCTTGCTCCGGCGGTTGGCGAGCTGCAGCTTTCATCATCGGTAAAATTGCTGGTTTACTTAGCGATTTTAGAAAGGAAATTATTCCATCGAATTATTCACTTAACTTTCTTTTTTTATTTTTTGTGTGTTTTCCTTTAGTTGTGGAAGTGTCGGAGAGGTTCGCTTACTATGGAATCAACTCGAACTTGATAAGTTATCTGACGGGGCCACTGGGGCAGTCCACGGTGACGGCGGCGCAGAACGTGAACATCTGGTCTGGGACGGCTTCCTTGCTCCCTCTGCTGGGTGCTTTTGTTGCCGATTCTTTTCTTGGCCGATACCGCACCATCATGCTGGCGTCCTTCATCTACATTCTGGTTAGTTTCTCTCGCTTTCTGCAAATATACATATTGGTCCAACCTTGTTGGAGTTTCTTTTATTGGGTTTGGTTACAAACAATGAGAGGAAACACCACTGGAGTTGGGGTGGGGCGGGTTTAAATTTCTCTTCTGCTTCCTGAAAGATCTTCCAGATTGGGATGGTTCGGTAAGTACTTTGACTGCCCTTTTATTGCATTGGCATTCCGTCCTTTGGAAAGCCGTTGATAATTTCTTTGAGAAGTTGATTATAATTTATAAGGCAATTTACATCAGTGTAAAGTAAAGTAAGACTCGACGAACGGAGAATAATTAAGAATTGTAGACATAGACATCAAATTGATTGTCTGTGTTTTCACTCTTCTGTCAATTAAGTGTTCTTCTACTCCTTTGAAAGCTTTTGCACCCATGATTCTGCTTCAGTTTCAGTTGAGTTCAACAGGGTTTTGGCTAGTGATAATCTCTTTTGGTAATTGGAACAGGCTTTTAGTACGTCTATATCTCATATCTCTGAGAAGTTTGCGAGAAATGGTTATGAAAGTCTGTTTTACTCGTGTTTGAAACCTGTGTCATGTTTGATTGCTCATCTGAAGTTCGATTGGAATAAATTGCAGGCACTGTGCTTGTTGACTTTATCAGCTATACTTCCTGTCAGCACTGTTGACTGCCAAATTGCCAATAATAGCACCTCTTGTTCTGAGCTCCAAGTAATCTTATTCTTCTTCTCTCTATATCTCGTCGCACTTGCACAAGGTGGACACAAGCCTTGTATCCAGGCTTTTGGAGCTGATCAATTTGATAGGGAGCACCCAGAAGAACAGAAGGCCAGAAGCTCATTTTTTAACTGGTGGTATTTTACATTCAGTGCGGGCCTTTTAGTAACTATTTCAATCTTAAACTTTATCCAAGATAATGTCGGTTGGGTTCTTGGCTTTGGAATCCCATGCGTTGTGATGGTTATTGCACTGGTTGTGTTCTCTTTTGGAACTTGGACTTACCGGTTTAGCATCCAAGGGAATGAAAAGAACCCTTTTTTGAGAATTGGTAAAGTGTTTATTGTTGCAGTAAGTAATGGGCTAACTAAACCTTCAGCAATAGCTAGTGAAGAGGAAGCTTGTAGTACTCTGCCTCAGCAAGGCTCTGAACAGTTTAGGTAAGATTATTAAGCTTTTGCATATACTGGTCTCTTCAAATGATCTGAAAACAGGAAAGAAGTGTAATAGCAATTGGAACTTTTCTAATCGCTTTTAATCGCTTAAACAAGGAAAATATGTTGTCTTTATGCTTTTAACCTAAATAGGCATCAGGTTCTCATTCTCCTACGTAATTTTCCAACATTGATAATGATCTATTGTCCATTTATATTTTATTTATTGGTCATCTTCAATGTCACCATCAATTTTACAACAGCGTTGCCTTTGTCAAACGATGGTCTAAAAGCATGTTTTGTTTGTGGCAATGGTGACTCCAATTTGTCTCCATTGCATTATTTGAGCATTTCTATGTTTGGTGTTAAAAAAAAAATTCCATTGAAAGCCTTAATTATGTACGGACAGGAATAATCATTCCTTCCTGAGGAGGTGGATTGATTATTCCAAGCTATCTGGAATGAATTATTATTATTTTAATTGTTTCCTCATTTATCTTTAACAGTCACTATTATAATTTTGTTTCATGCTTATTCTAGGGACCAAACATAAGATCAGAATAGAATGGAATTGACACCATTCAATTCTTAATAGAACCAAATGCTGGCATATGCAGAAAAATTTGAGTCTGTGTAACAATGATGCTTCTTAGGAAATAAGGGCTGCACACACAAACACTTGTTGTTTTCCCTCATTCATGTTTTGCCCATATAAAAAAAGTTTTATATATGAGTAAATTATAGTCACCTTCTTGAGGTTTTTGAAGTAAGTACTTACACCCCGTCTAGTTTAAATTTATAGGTAAACTTCTCTTTTATTCACAAAATTGTTGATGAAACTTATATTTTATGAATTTTTTCACCTAAAAACTCATAAATGACTTAATTCATTGCAGTCATAAAATGTCAACTTAATGCTTATGATAAGTTAAAATGAGGCAGATTAATGTAGCTTTTCTAAAACTTGAGGAGGGTTGAGTATAGGTTTTATAAACTATAGGGAGCTTTTTGTTTTAATTTGAAATTAGAAGGGGCGTGAGTGTAATTTTCACAAAGGTGAATGTGATTTACTCAATATATATATTTACCATTCTTTTGTATATGTCCTCCTATATACCAATGACATAGGGCATTAAGGTCGTTACAAATTAATAATACAATCAATATGATGGTGCAAATAGTAGGGCAGTTTTGTTCATTACGTAGGTTATTACTTTTTTTTTCTTAATTGCTCATAATCATTTCTTTTTTATCGAGAAAGATTTCTATTATCATTATTGTAAATAAGATTCTCATTTTGTCCGATTCTTAGATTTATACTGAGGCTTATAGCTGATTTTATAACAAATTTTTTTTTTTGTAAGTTTCATATTAAAATTTTGCTGAAATGATACTTGCTTACACATACTGATAACTGAAACATCTTGTGTACTCTCAAATATGGCAGGTTCCTGAACAAAGCATTAGTTGCACCAGATGGTTCAAAAGAAGATGGGAAAGTCTGTGATGTTAATGAGGTTGAAGAAGCAAAGGAAGTCCTTAGGCTTGTTCCAATATGGGCTACAAGTTTAATTTATGCTGTTGTGTTTGCACAGTCCTCTACTTTCTTTACCAAGCAAGGGGTTACCATGGATAGGGAAGTTTGGCCTGGGTTTTTTGTACCAGCTGCTTCTCTTCAATCCTTCATCAGCCTCTCCATTGTTCTTTTCATTCCCATCTATGACCGCATTATTGTTCCCATGGCAAGGACAATCACTAGAATACCCTCTGGCATCACAATGCTTCAGAGAATTGGAACTGGAATGTTTTTTTCTGCTATTTCTATGGTAATTGCAACCTTTGTTGAGAGGAAAAGACTCAAAATGGCTCGAGACTGTGGGCTAATTGATATGCCAAATGTGACAATTCCAATGAGCATCTGGTGGTTGATTCCTCAATATGTCTTGTTTGGAGTCTCTGATGGTTTCACAATGGTTGGTCTGCAAGAGTTTTTCTACGATCAGGTCCCAAATGAATTAAGAAGTGTGGGTCTTGCGCTTTACTTAAGCATTTTTGGTGTTGGGAGCTTTCTAAGTAGCTTTCTTATCTCCGCCATTCAAAAAGCAACAGGGGGAAATGGCCATTATAGCTGGTTTTCTAGTGATCTCAATCGTGCACATTTGGATTATTTCTATGCTATACTTGCTGCTCTTAGTGCAGTGGAGTTGTCTGCCTTCTTGTTCTTTTCAAAATCTTATGTTTATAAGGGAGCAAGCTCTGTGAAGAAACCAGAAATCTGCTAGATAGGCAACCAACTAGTAAGCATCCAAGAGTTTCCATTTGCTAGAGAAGAATTCCACAATTGTGGATTGATTTGTCAGATAATTCTTTAGCAAGATTTTGCTGATAAAAGTAGTTTTATAACACGTTATTCGTATTTTTTTGGGTGAGCTAATTGCTAATAGCAAATTTGTATTTAAACTTTGGCTTAATTAGTATTTTGGTTCCTCAAGTTATTTAATTGTTTTGAACTGGTCCTTTGATTTTTTTATTTTTTTGTCAATTTCGTCATTCTAACTTTTAAATCATATTACATCTTATCCTAAACCGTTAGTTTCATCAAATGAGTTAACAAACTTGAATGACAAAGCTTACATGGCATTCTATGTGTCTTTTAGTTATCATTTTGGGGAGGCCTTGTCTAACTACAGGTAGCTCTCATTGAAATGCAGAAAGGAGAGCCGACTATGAGAGCACAAGGCTAAGAGGTAACCCTCAAGGCTCTTAAACCCAGAGTTACCTGACAAATCTGTTGAATGTCGTGCAGATAAAGCAGTTGGCAATGTAACTAAGGAACAACTCATGGAGAGTTAGGCTTTAGATTTTTCTACCTTTGACAATAAAAATGTAAAGATTGTTAAGAAGTTGAAACCACTGGATCTCCCACTACTGACAAAAGTGACGTCTCAAAGGGAACCTTGCGACATCCTGGGCTTCACAAAAGCGGGGGAGGCAGCCTTTGTTAAGACGCCATCACTAAAGCCTAAACCATTGCCAACACACTTGAAAAAGTACAAAAGAGCATTGAAATGGTTTAAAGCTGATACAAAAAAAAAAAAAAAAAATAGTAAGGTGTTACACATGAACAATAACATAACTGAGAAAAATCAGAGAGACTCCATGGAGCAGCGACATTACTTCTATCATCACTTCTATCCCATCTTAAAGGATGCGGGTTAAATGGACTAATAGTTGAGTCATGACTATAACTAAGGTGCTTCTTGAGAGACAAATCCAGCTCTTAACTTTATCTTTAATTTAGTTTTAGTTTTTCTTCAATGTTTAGGAGTTTAACTTGATACTTTTTGTTAATTTTGAATTTATGCCTATTAGGATAATGAACATTGATCTTCTAGAAGTTTATAACAGAACAAATGGATATATGCAAGTGAATTACATCGAAGGTATGCATTAGAACTGATATCAAGCAAAATGGGTGGAATATAGTAGCTCATCGTGACAGGCAGAGAACAACGCAAAAATGTTGTAACTCATCAAGACCTAGGTTGTCACGAGGATGAGATTGGAGTTGTGTTAAATTGGTGTTGAATCCCAAATTTTCCCATTCTTCCCCCCGCCCCGGAAAACTGTAGCAAAAAATGAATCCCTCCAATCATCCACCCAAGTTCAATTGTTTCAAGAATCAAGCCAAAAATCATCTCTAAATCATCCCCAAACCAAAACAAACCAAATAGATTCTATAAAAACTCAAGTTTGGGAGCTATTTTCGAGTATTCAAGGAGATCATTGTGGAACCCTAAGTCTTGGGTTCAGGGTAAGAATTTTTCACTTTTTTTCCTGATTCCTTGAAGAGATTATCGATTACATAGAAGCGAAATTATGAGTGGATGATTAAAATTGAGATATCTTGCATTGTAAGTGACAAATTCCTTTTGATTGGTTGGCACCACACATGGAATGAGACCTAAGCATTAATTAGGGTTGATGAATTGAATGATATTTTGACTATTAATGGTCAGTTAATGTCTCATTTGATTTTCTATTGTTGAGTGTTACCCCAATTGGATTGAAATTGAAATTGAAATTTGGTTTGAATCAAGTTTGGGGGTGTTTTTCAACTTGCCAGTTAGGGAGGCCATTCTCTTGAGTTTTCATATTCTTTATGTATTATTAGATTGAATTGATCCTATACTCTCGAAAAAGTAAAGAACAGCATTTTTTTTATGAAGACTAAAGTCCTTGAGTAAAAACCCATAGTTGGATAATTCTCACAATAAATAAGTGAGCATTAGAGTTGCTCTGGTGAGGAGTTCTAATATGAACGATAACTCACATTTGTTTTAAAATTTCTTACGTAATTAATTTTTTTAAGTCCAATGTTAGTAGTGTCTTTATTGAATTAATTTAGTTGTCTTAGTACATATTTTTGCTCTTGCTTCCTAAAATCTCTTTGGAAAACAAAATCTACCATGGTTTGATGATCTATGCGCTTCTTGGTAATCCATTTTGACATGGGTAATTTGAATTAGTAGATGGTACTAAAAAAATAAAGTTTTTCTCATCATGAATTGTTGACTTTTATCAACTTACGTGTATTTGAGCTATTTTTTAACACTCCAATGATGATATATAATTGCACGGTTGATTCGAAGTTATAGTAAATTTGACATGTTTCTTTAGTAAGGAATGATTCTTTGGAAAGCATCATTTTAGGATGGCATTTACTTTTTGAGCATACTCTTTTAAAGAATATGGTGTATAGTCAAGGAGATAATTGAAAGTATACATGATTGACAATCCAAAAATTTGTTTAATTTTTCTTGAGGCAAAATTCTAGATTACCTTAGTTTAGGAGAGGATACAGACATTGTTTGAATCATTTGAGTCTTTTTTGGCCACCTATAATGCTTAATTTTATACCTAGTTCCTAATATTGAGCTTTGAATGAAAATATGTCCCTTTTGATTGTTGAAATAGCCAAAGAAAATAACTACCCTATTGACAAAACCAAAGTTAATATCCTTTCACCATTAGGCACGGTTGTTTATGTGATGTATGTTAGTGCAATTTAAGAAAATTTTCAATCAAGAAAAGAAAGAGAGAAAAAGAGTTCAAAATGAAAAAAGAAGAAGAAAAACCCAAGAGAGTCGAGAAAGGAAATAAAGGAGATAAAATAAAGCTCCTATGAGAAAAATGTGTAAAATAAAGGGAATATGTCAAGAATGATGTCTAAGGTGAATTAGCTTAAACATGAATTTACCGTACCTTTACCTTAGCTCCATTACAAGTTTGGAAAAACCTAATGATCCTTAACTAGGGATGATCTACATTAGTGGAGAAAGTAAAAAAAGCAAGCCTAGGGAGTTGAATTGATCTTGTATTCATGCTTTTAGTTGTTTCCTAGATTATGTATGATAATTTGAGAAAGAGTACACATACACACACGCACAAGTGCCATATAAGAATGATGATTGAATAAGGAGTTGTTTCGTCCTTTTTTATATCTCTCTTTTTACTATGATAGCTTGAGTTAGTACGTTATTTTTAAAAAAATAGTTTTAGTTATTCATATGAACATTTGACTTGTTCTAAATTTAGTATTATTTTGATTTAGTTATGATTAAAATTCTTCGATCTTTTATTGTGATTGAGCATTGGAGATTAATTTTTTAGAGTTTTATTTTAATTTGCTTGAAGGCAAACAATAGTTCAAATTTGGAGTTGTGATAACTCTTCAATTTGAAATTATTTAGCCTATGTTTTCATATAAATTTGTTTATCCTTTGAGTTAAATTGAGTTTAATTCTTTATCTTTTGGTGATAATTTATTAAATGAGGATTGAATGACTCACAAATATAAATTTGTGCAATGAAGCCTTAGGTGCTAGAAGTACAAAAATGGATACTAACAGTAGTAGCGAAAATCAAGTTTTTCATTATGAATATGATATCGGATTTAGGTCATCTTAATGTCAAATTGAAAGACTTGAAAGTAGCTTTCATATGATATATTATATGCCCTAAATTTCCAACAAATAAAAAGTTATGGACATTTGAAGTCAATGTGGTGAAGTTGTCAAAACACCCTTGTCGCAACCAAACATCATGCAACCTAGATCGACATAGTAGCAAAGATGTTAAATTTTCTAGGATAACTTATATGCATATGATGACACCTATATATATAACCCCTAGGGGTTCCAAGGAAGAGAAGTCTAAGATCCAATTGGTGAGATTTCTAGGGTTCGGAGATAAGGAACAATTCTTCTTTTCTTTTCTCTTTTTTGTATTTGAATGAAACTATATATTTTCTAGTTTTATGTTTTCATCTATGGAGTAGATCTCAATTTCAGGTGTTCAAGGATCATATTTACGTAATTTAATTAAACTTCTTTTCAATTCTTATTAATTCCATAATTAAATTACTTGCTTAAATATATTTTTAATGATTTTGACTGACCTTCAATTAATTGAATGATTAAGGTTCATCGATTAAAACTTAAATTAAAATAATTGATGACATTGCCATTAATTTGTTTAATGTATGATTCATTTATATCAACCCTTGATTTGAACAAAGTTGATTTGTGTGTGAGATAACAATATACTCTCATGTCATATATAGTCAATCAAATTTGTGCTTAATTTTTTTAACTATACTTCAATTACCTTAATTTAATAATTTATATGGTTGATAATTAAGAGTAATCTATACCTAAGAGAGGTTTATAAACATGTTAAGATTCAAACTAGTAATTCACTATGATAAGTTAAGATTAAGTAAAGAGAAAGAATTAAATGAAATAGATAAGTGAAATTGAGTATCTAAATTTTATTAATTTAATAATTTGTATTCAATGAGCTATTTACATTCTTCCTATTTTTATTATTGCTTTTTTTATTTTTACTTTCTTATGGATTGATTTCTTAAATAAGATTAAGAGAGTTATAGTGTTGTAATTAATTAAAGATACAATTTTTTTTTGTGAAAAATGATCTACTATTATTATTTAATATACACACTTGGCATAATAATTTAATTTTAAATCAATAATAGCAATTTTGCATACTTAAAGAGTTGTTTGGTTTAGAGAAGAGGAGGGGAGAAATTTTAATAAAGAGAAAGAGAAAAGAGAGATAATAATTTTTTTTATTTAGTTTGTAAAAAAAAAGAGAAAATAAAATAATATGATCATTATATTTTTATTAAAAATAAAAAAATTCTATATTAATTTTTTTCATTAAAATTTTTAATTGAGAAACTTTGACTTATTGTCTTTTTATTTAAAAAAAATTGTATTTTTATTTTTTTATTCAAAAAAAATGAAACAATTTTAAAATTTAAGATGCAGCAGCCCCTTCTCCCTCCTCTAATTTTTTTCATTTTTAGAAGAGTGGAGTTTTGAAGGAGGGGAGAGATTTTGCCTCCCTATATTCTCTCTCCTCCCCTCTAAAATATTAAATTAAATGAAATTTTTTTAAAATTATTTTCCCTTCTTTCATCTATTGTTCAACCAAACATATCCTAAATGTTGCCCAGAGATACAGGACATATGTATGTATGCACAAAAGTAGCGGTCCCAGAACGGGGTTTCACAACGGCGAGTAATCGCCGTCGGGATATTCAACATGAAATTGCCATGCGGAAAGACTTCACCCACCCACCGACCCACCCGGACATTCTATACTCCCGGGAGTTAGAGAATTCTACTCTAATGTACCCGATTCTACAGACAAAACAGTCCTTGTTAGAAATAGACTTTGATGGATTCAAATTCACGTTAGTATTTTTCGCCAATAAATTTGATGGTATCAGCATTAAATGATGAAAAAAATTACATTTTGAAAACTTAAAAAAGACAAATTTAAACCAAACCAAAATTTAAAAAGTACTTTTAGTAGAATATATATATATATATTTGTGATTGTGATTAATTTTATTAATAAATGAGGTTATACAAAAATTAAATATTCTTGAATTATGAAACACAAAATTTAAGACTTTAGTAATGTATTTATGTAAACAAATAAAGAGCTGGGTCGCAGCGAAATTAAATATCAACGCTAAAAAAAATTATAAATATGAGAAGTTATTAATATGGAAGTAAGGACGGTCAATAATATGAAAATAAGTTAATGTTGCTCAAGCAACATTTCATTATGTAACCTTGACGCTGCTATATATTAAAAAAGACCCTGCAATACTTAAGCTGATAACGTGACCCTAAATTTCTAATAACCAATTTTCTTTTGATTTCTCAAAGGGATCTTTATAATTAGGTAGGATTTGGTAAGAAAATTTCAAGTATTTGAAAATTTATATCTAAAAATTTAAGTACAAAATATATAAATAATTCATTTTTTTTTTATATTTATTATGCTCAAACATTTTTTAAATACTTAAAAAAATAAAAATATTGAAACTGAATAAATATTGACGTAGAAGTAACCGTAATCATGAAATCCTCTTTTTATTTAAAAAAACAAAAAACAAAAAAAGATGCATGTGGTTGTTTCGCTTTGGTCTTGAAAGTCGAAACTAATAATTAAACGGAAAAATACAAAATAAATTATTAAAAATATCTCGGAGGAGAACGAGACAGCGAAGAAGAACCAGCCAACAACTTCGGCTTGCTTTAAGAAAGAAACCAGAGCCCCAGCCCGTAATAGAAAGACAAAAGTGCCCCTCGTGTTGTGACAGGCACATTGCTTTCTCGTAATAATTTAATTACAAAATCTCTCTCTCTCTCTCTCTCTCTCTTTGTTGCCGTCTTGGGTCTGGAACTTTTATTACATTCTTCCAAGTAAGCAACGATAATGTCGAGACAATGTGATCCCATCACAGGGCTTTCAGGGGAAATAAATTAAGGCGGATTACGTGCCAGAACAATATAGGGCATTGACATTACCGAGCGAGACGTGGTCCGCCACCAACGGGATCCTGTGATTTTATTCTCCGTCACAGTCCTGTTATCCGCCGTCTTCTGAGTTGCGTACTTAGATTATCATTCGCAATTTTATTCCTCTCTTCGTTGGCAGGCAGAACTGCCCACAGCATTTGTTTGCGCCAATAGATAATAATAATAATAATAAATAAAAAAGCCAACTAAACAATAATAATAATAACAGTAACTGCAATAACAATTATTATTATTTTATAAAATTGTAGACAACTGTTAGAATTTGATAACTGGGATTATTCTAAATTTTCCTTTATATTCATTTTATAACGAAATATTCTCTTTTTACTTTAATTTTTTTAATAAAAAATTAAGATGATGAAAAGTTAAAAAAATTACAGTAACAGAAATAGCAATAGCAATAGCAATTATTATTATAAAAATAAAATTGTAGACAACTATTAGAATATGATAACTGGAATTATTCTAAATTTTCCTTGATATTTATTTTATAACTAAATATTTTATTTTTACTTTAAATTTTTTAATAAAAAATTTAACTTTTATTTTACACAAAATTTTCTCAAATTTTAAAAATTTATACAATTATAAAATATTTATAGTACATTAATATTATCTAAATGATATAGTAATATTAAAAATCAGATGAGAATCTTTAATTATTATCTTGGACAAATACTTTAAAAAATGATATGTGTACTTTTTTGAACAATTAAATTTATATCATTATTTTATAATTTTTATACATAATAATATTTTTAATAAAATTGTATGTACATTATTTATTTTATATTAAATCAGAAATTAAGTGAATACATTCAACGCAGTGTGAAATGTTATTAAAAAAGTTGATAGTGTAAAATAAAATAAAATAAAGGCCAATGAGAATAAAGTGATAGTGTAAAATAAAAAAATATTAAATGAATAGACTTTTTAAATTATTTAATTTATTGTAGCCATAAATCAAATTCAAACTAAAAAAGTTATTTAATTTATCGTGATGGGATCATTTATATGTTGACATGGTATTTGAAGGGGCAAAATCGTGTTTGAGATCAGAAAAAGTGTTTTAGAATCCATTCTTTTTTTTTTATTATTTTAAATCTGGAATAAAATTAAAAGTGCCTTTCAGCAATTTTCAAAAACCATGAATTTGTGTTTAAAAAAGCAAGAACATATTGTTTGTCCGGTTGGCAAAAGTGTTTTTTGAATTAAATATTTTTTTTGTTTAATATAAATTTTTTATAATTTAAATATTTAATAATTTGTTTCTCACTCGCTTTAATCTATATGTTATTAAAAATTGCGCTTGCAATAAATACTTTTTCTTGTCAATAGCCCAACATAATTTTATTACTTGCAACACTTTCAAATGGAGACAATGAAACATAAGATTTATATATTTAAATTCTTTCTAATTCCACTAAAATAATTTTTCAAAATAAAAAAAAAAAAAGGATCACTAGCCATAAAAAGGTAAATTCATTTGATGCAAAATTTAATTTAATTTAATTTTTTCCCAATATAAAATAAATTATTGTTTATGTTATTTAGTATTGGAATTAGTTTTAATGAAAAAATTAGGTGGTGGATGGTACAATGAAATTGTAGTTTTTTATTATCTAACTAATATAAAAAAAATCAATCAAAAATTAGCTGGCCTTACACTTTGGTTTTATAAATTATTGACAATACCAACTACCAAGCAAGTATACGCAGAATTGTGGATTCTTTTAGAGGCATCCTTGAAAATAACAGTTGAAAAGATTTTTTATTTTGATTGATATTGGTTAAAGGCATAAGTAATTTTTTTATCCAATTTTTTGGATTTTTCTCAACTCGTTTTATTCCTATTTTGCCAAATCCAACTGTACAATCTCAATTTGAATTATTAGTTGAATGTGATTTTCTGTTTATAAAAATCATCGTTTTTATCTTTCTTTTTTATATATATAAAACCATTACCACTTAGAAGCCGCAGCCGAGGGAATGAATGATGGATAATTTGGGCAAATATGAATTGGAAATCTAACGAAGCTATAGCAGCAGTTTAGAAGTGGTGGAATGGGACCCATAAATAAACATAAATAGTGCAGAGGTAGCTGGCATACCCCTCTTGACAGACTGGTTCTTTCCCATCATACAACAACCAGCTCTTGCCAAAGTCTCTCCAATTATTCCTTCTTTTTAAGCCTTTCCTTCTCTTCCCTCCCCATCTTGTTCGTCTTTTGTCTCTCTCAACCATAACCATCAACCCCCAATCTCTCTCTCTCTTCTCTTCTCTTTTCTTCTTTTTGTTCTTTCTTTCCACAGATTCTTAAATTTGTTTCCATTTACTTGACTGTGATTATGGCTGAGGAACCCCAGAAACCGGCTGAGGAAGTGGCGCCAGTGGCTGGGGAAACTGTGACGGAGAAAGAATCTGAGAAGCCCGTCGCTGAAAAACAACCGGAGCCGGTGGCAGAATCGGTGCAGGAGGTTGCTGAGAAGTCCGCACCCACCGAAGAAGTTGTCGAGGTGGAAGCACCTAAGGACCCAGTTCAGGAGAAGATTACCCAGTCGGTTTCTTTCAAGGAGGAGAGCAACGTGGTCGGTGAACTCCCTGAAGCGCAAAAGAAGGCCCTTGATGAGTTGAAGCAACTCATTCGAGAGGCACTTAATAAGCATGAGTTCACAGCTCCGCCACCTCCGCCACCGGCCAAGGAAGAGGCGGAGAAGAAGCCCGTAGAAGTGACAGAGGAAAAGAAGGAAGAGGTGGCGGAAGAGAGAACAGAGACATCCGCCAAGGGGGAAGAGAAACCAGCTCCAGCTTCTGAAGAGCCTAAAATTGAAGAGAAAGCTGAAACTGAGCCTCCTAAAGAGGCCACCGTTGTTGAGGAGCCACCCAAAGCTGAAACTGAGACTGTGACAGCAGCACTTGTTGAAGAAAAGAAGGAGGAGGAGACGGCTACACCTGCTGCTGAGCCTGCTGTGGATGTGGTGGTGGAGAAAGTTACTGCTGTGGACGAGGATGGTGCTAAGACCGTGGAAGCTATTAAGGAGAGCATAGTCTCAGTCTCAGCTTCTGAAACCGAACCAAAAGAGGAGGCAGTACCCTCAACCACCGAGGGTGAGGCGGCTCCGGCTGAGCCAGAGCATAAAGTGGAGGAGGAGGTCCCTGCTCCTCCTCCTCCTGCTCCAGAGGAAGTATCTATCTGGGGAATTCCCCTCCTTGCAGATGAGGGAAGCGATGTGATTCTCCTGAAATTCTTAAGAGCCAGGGATTTCAAGGTGAAAGATGCCTTCACAATGATCAAGAACACCGTGCGTTGGCGAAAGGAGTTCGGGATTGACGCTCTTGTTGAAGAAGACCTTGGGAATGATTGGGACAAGGTAGTGTTTACTGATGGATATGACAAAGAAGGCCATCCAGTTTGCTACAACGTATTTGGGGAGTTTGAGAATAAGGAATTGTATCAGAAAGCCTTTTCTGATGAGGAGAAGCGCCAGAAGTTCATCAGGTGGAGGATTCAGATTCTGGAGAAGAGCGTTAGGAAATTTGAGTACACTCCTACTGGTATTTGTACTATTTTCCAGGTCAATGATCTCAAAAATTCACCTGGACTCGGCAAGAGGGAGCTCAGGCAAGCAACCAATCAGGCCCTTCAATTGCTTCAAGATAACTATCCCGAGTTCGTAGCCAAGCAGGTTTCTTTTATTTCATCCACTGTTTGCTTAAATTTGAAACTTTTGAGACCCCTAACTATTTTCGAGTTATTATCTTTTCCTATTCTAATTATGAAGATGAAATTTGGCAGCTTTCTGAATAATCTGATTTCTGTGTTTTGGATTATGTAGGTGTTTATCAATGTTCCTTGGTGGTACCTTGCCTTTTCTAGGATGATCAGTCCTTTCCTGACCCAGAGGACCAAGAGCAAATTCGTATTTGCTGGCCCCTCCAAATCTGCTGAAACCCTGTTCAGGCAAGTGTGATCCGTTCATTTCCTTTTACTACTGCTCGATCATAAATAGGTCATGTGTTATTTCCACCAATTTATCTTTCCTTTTGTTGCTTAAACATTAATGGATCTTCCTATATTCCTCTTGTCTCTTTCCTCATTATTAGTATTTTGACCCGTCTTCATATGCATTTGGCCATGATGTTAAAAGCAGATATATAGCTCCTGAACTAGTACCAGTTCAATATGGTGGATTGAGCAGAGAGGGTGACCAGGAATTCACTACCGCTGATCCTGTCACAGAAGTTACAATTAAACCAGCAACAAAACATGCAGTTGAACTCCCAGTTTCTGAGGTGAGCAGGAATTAACTGTTTGATACAAATCTCTTTGTAGCAACCTAGTATATACTGGTTTATGATTACAAGTTGAAAATGCAGGCGGCTCATCTGGTTTGGGAAGTCCGAGTTGTTGGTTGGGATGTGAGCTATGGAGCTGAATTTGTGCCCAGCGCTGAGGATGGATACACTGTGATAGTACAGAAGAACAGGAAAATTGCCCCAGCTGATGAAACAGTGATTAGTAACAGCTTTAAAATTGGTGAAGCTGGTAAGGTTGTGCTCACCATTGATAACCAAACATCCAAAAAGAAGAAACTCCTCCTGTACAGGTCCAAGACCAAACCCGTCTCTGAGTAAGATTTCAAGGAAAAAGAATGCCTGCCGAGTCTGAAACTCCATTGATTTGAAGAATAAGGTTACTTTGTATTCATCAAAAGGAAAAAGGGGATGGGGACGGGGATAGGGGTTTATTCTTTTATACTGGGTAATTTTTGTTCATTTGGTTGGAATTATTTTGTTTGAAATATGGGGTTGGGCGATTTAATTTACAGTCAGTTTCTTGTAGTTATGGGGTATTTGGTTTATTTGTTTATGGGATTGGATAAAACCTTTGATTCTTGGAACATTATGAGATAGATGCGTGAATTGGAGGAGGAAGGGTGGGAGAATGTCTCTGTGGACTGTGAAAGAAACATTGTTTGTATTGTGATACTCCGTGTCTGTAAAGTTTGTTTAAATGTGATGATGTATTACTTTATTATTCACATAAATTTAAATTATATAGTTCATTGTTTCTGTTTGTGTTTTTTGTTTGTTCTTTTAATCCTATCACAAGTATTATTAACATTAAAGTTGTTATTGTTCTCAATTTTTTTTTTTTGGGGGTATGTTTGTGTTTCTTCTCACTTTCAAAGTGAAGGATTCTTCGACTCTATTAGCAATTTATAAATTTAATTTTTTTTGCTTAGTTTCGCTGAATCACTCGTCATCAGAAAAGCAAATCCAAGCACAATGTCTTTAAGATCGAGTTGTTGATCTACCAATTTTGAATCAAGCTACAAAGGAGAAGAGTGTGTGATTACCCATAAAAGCAAAGAAGATTAAATGTTGAGTGAATGGAACTTCACTTAATAAAATGAAAATAAATCTCGTGTGAGACAAATTTCATAGAATATGGTCGAGTTTCCATTATTACGGTTTTTGTTTGAACATTTCATAAAATAAAATAAAAATGTTTTGTGCCCAGAAAACTAATCAAATTATATTTTTGACCCGTATCTATTTAAGATATTCAAACATGAATTGAATTATTAAATAAAATCATCTATATAGTCTATTCTATGATCTGATCACTTCTTCTAAGAGATAACTCTTACATAGTTTGACCCAACATTTTTCTTATTATAAATGTACTGATTGAGATTTAATTGTTAAAAATTAAATTCTTTGTTAAATAAATTAACATTTCAAATTATAACATGAAATCTAAAAATAGACCAACACACGACTGCTTTTTTTTTTTCAGTCTTTAATAAAGAAGTGAATTTTTCGTGAAAAGAACATATAATTTGAATTTTTATTTTATTTATTTTTAAAAAATAATTTACTTTGTAATTTTTCATTATTGATGTGAGAATATGAGTGAGATAGATCAGTCATAATATATACAAAATTAACTCAAATATTGTTTTTATTTTTTTGACAAACAGATATATAATCTTATTGCTATAAAATGTTTGGTCATAAAGTTTTATGGATTACTTGCTGGGTTTTGGTGCAGGCAGGAATATATTACGGTCAATGATGGGATGGGATTGAAGTTAGGTTGGTAATCATTTTCCCCACTCCCTCACGCAAAAGAGTTTATTTATTATATTCCGAACTCATCACTTATCACAAGTGAAATTCTCCAAAATTTTCAAACGACAGAATAAAGTTTTATAAAAATTAATCTCTAATATTAAAAAAAATTTAAATTTAAATTTAAGTCTCATGAATTTTTTTTTATTTTTAAATTTTTTTTAAAAAAAATTCAGGAATAAAAATTCAACTTATCATCCATCAACAGTGTTCTAACAGCGATCATCGTTTCAAAATATTCTTATGGACCCCCCCACACACATGATGTAACTTCAGCGGATAGATACATACAAAAAAAGGAAAGGATAATGCGAAAGATAAGGTAAATTGTTTAAAACAAACGGCTTTAATTTTTTTTTTTTATAATAAAAAAATCAAAGGTGTGATTTAGTCTAATGTTGAATCACTAATCACTAGGCTTACTAGACTGATTAAGATATTTATTTTGTTTGCTTGCAAGATATGTCTCAAGACTTGGTGTCTTGGTTATACCAAGAAAGTATGTTCATTCATATTTATCGTAAAAGTGCTATATATCATTTTTTTTTAAAAAAATTATTTTAAGTTTCTGCAATGTTTAAAATTTAGACTAAAATGTTTTATTTTTCTTATATTTTATAAATATACATATATATTTTTAATTTTTCAAAATATATATGTCACACCCTCAATTTAAAAGAATGCGATTATCATGAATAGCAGATAATTTTAATCTTATTCTATTACATACTTGCTTCAAATATATCACATATCAAGATTAATAACAAACGTTTACCAGTTCTCTAATATAACCAATATACAGGACAAGTCTTTATATACATATTACAGTAAAAACAGTAAAAACAAATATTGTGCTTGTAACGTTCAGAACATACTCTAAAATACAAGTACAAAATAATTTAAACATTGTGAGTTTTAAAAACAACGTAAGTTCACTCAAAGATTATGATACCTAGTTGATCACGTAGTTATAATACCAAACTCTGTATCCTTATATGAAAAAAATATATAAATATCGTGTAGTAAGTTTGACAATTTAGTGAACAGATAATACCTTTCATGACCTCTTAGGTCAGTATATGGATGTACTCATATATTAAAATTTATCACATAAAAAATTACAGTTCAAAGGTACATCTATATGGAACCCGTATTTCAAATATTCTCAATTTAAATCACATTCATATATCCGAAATCATATGCAATACGATATAATCATTAATCAAATATTGTTATGCATCAAAATATTTCTCATGAAAACATTAAGAGGATCTCAAATCAGAACTACCATATTAGAGTTCAAACCCTTCGGTATTTTGGTGGTGTAGAATTTGTCTAAACTCAACATCCCAGTTAAAATTTGCTATACCACCATTCAAGAGGACACGTGAAGAAACTCTAATATGAGTAATTTTCCAAGCACACAGCGAGAGTGCAAATCGCACATCATATAATCAGCATCTCGCTCAGATAAGATGCATCACACTCTCTTTCACATATAATATTTCGTACGTTGGCCATCATGCAAGGCTAGCACCACGCTTATTAACTGAGGTATAAAGGTACACCAAGACTATCATAACCTATTGTTAGCAAACAGTGTTTTCAATAAAATTTTTCCACAAAAATTATATTTGCACATATGTCATATCTTTTAAAACAAAGGTTTCATTATAAATTCAAAATTTTCAGTTTCAATACAATTCCTCTTTTAAAAACTTTCCAATCAGAATAATCTCATATACATGCCATTTTTTAAGGCAATTTTATAGTTTTACATAATAATGCCATGTGCACAATATTTTTTTTTTACTATATGATGAGAAATACATTTAAAATCATATATTCAATGAGTACAAAACTCTATTTTCAAAACCATACTTTTCTTGAACTAAATGTCAAATTATAAATAAATCAGGTAATTTAATTTAATTCAGAGACATATAAAAAGTATAAATAACTTATAAATAGAATCAATTATCTACTCATAAAACCAAAATTTCAAATTTGATATTCTCAAATGTATTTTTCTAAGGTAAATTTGATTAAATGAACTTCAAAAATGAGTCCGGAAAAATTGAAAACTTAGGAAATGACTGTAAAATCGTAAAATTTGGCTTTTGGGAACTTAGTCAATTGACGTAAGGTATTTATTCACAGTCAGAAATACTATTCACCGTCGGACTCATTGTTCATGTCGTCCGAATTTATTATTCACGACGTACAAAAAATTGTCAGATGGCTGAAGAATTTTATATCCTAAGGTGTTTTCACCTCTTAAATTCATCTATGGTGTTAAATTTTTAATTTGAGAAATCTAAGTAGGAGTTTTAGAACTTACTTTTATAAAAAATTTCCTCCATTTTTCGATAGATTTTCAGCTTGATTTCCAAAAATAAATTGAATAGATTTGTAATTCTCGTTATTCTAAATTTGTAGGCAATAGTGGTGTTGACAAATATATAAATTTAAAGATAAGTTTTAAAGTTATTTTAGAGAGAGAAAATAGAGAAAGGATATAGAAATTTCACGCATTCTTCTTTAAATTTTTCTAAAATTCATCTAAGAGACCTATTAACAAAATTTTAATTGTTGAGATATGTCTTAATAATTTTTATTATTTATATTTTGACCCCTAAACTTTTAAAAAATTACATTTTGACTCTAAAAATTAAATCCTCATACAACCTTAATAATTCTTAAAAAAAAATTGATAAATAAACAAATTTTCAATTATATTTATCTTCATTTATCATAATTCTCGTTTACATTTATAATTTTTCTTTAATTCATAAATTTTATTTATTTAGGATTTTCTTTATTTTAGGGCTATTATAATATACAAATTATTTTCTATGTTTTGTCCTCTTTTATATTTTTGTATTAAATATATTTACTCTCCTTTATTTTTAAAATTAATATACATAATCTCTTTTATAATACTTAATATACTTATTATTTAAAATATTATAAATAAATTTTATCTCAGTTCATCTTGAATGACATTAATTTCTATATGTATATAATTCAATTGTTATTGTATAAAACATATAATTTAATGGTTTTTGAAAACTTTGTGTTTGAAAATATATATTATCTTATAAAAGCATTTTTCAGAAAAAACATAATAATTTCTTTTAAGTCCAGGCCAAAAAATATTCAAATTTAATTCGAACTTTAAATTTAAAGTCTAAATCTGTTTTTTAAATGAAATAAATCAATTGGTCCAAAATCAAATTTACTTGTAATGTATTAAAATAGAATTAAATGATAATATTTTTAGAATATAATAAAAATATATCTATTTTAAAAAAAAATCGAAAGAGGTAAACATATTTATTGTAAAATATACAAGAGATTTATTTATATTTAAAAAATAATAATCAGTATACTTAATGTAAAACAAGAGAGATCTTATGATCCAAAGAGAGTTTGGTCCTTTCCTTTTACTTTTCAAGTAAGGTTGTGCATACCTTAAACAAGGTCAATCAGGGTTGAATAATTCATAATATGATTGAATAAGTATCCTGCAAACTAAGTAGTCTAATAATTTTCCATAAGAATATCAGTAACTAAATCTAGTGGACAGAAGCCATCTAGTGGACAGAAGCCAGTGAGACTGAGCCTCTAGACTGACAAATCAATCAGCCTCACTGAATTCTTTCATGTGAGATATTCATCCATGGAGCATCACCTGCTTTCTTCTGAAATAATCAGTGGGGAGCAATGTGAAATATTGTGCATTTTTCTTATGAGTTTTCTCATCTGATATTTCAAGTCGAATAGCACTTAACCAGCGTAACACCAGGAATACTCAAAATAGCCACCGATTACGCAATGACAAGACAGCTTTTATGATAAATTATAAATTAATTCATGGGTAATAGAAGATGTTTATATTTCATGAAACGTCAAGCTAAGTCTGGCGTATCCAAAATTGGTGCCCTAACAAATAAACAGTACCAGCAACAAAATTTGCAGGAAAATAACTGAGAAAGTTAAAAGAAGCTCTAGACATGCAGCATTTAGACTGAATCCACAAAGCACATTCACTCATCATCGTCGTCGTCATCTTCACCAGCTGCATTGTTGAGAGCCTGCAAACGATCAATCAGCCTTGCCTTCCTCTCCTCATAAGTAAGCTTCTTGAGGTTGTATCTACATAAAAGACAGCCACTTTCAGGAACTGGCTACCGCTCAGTATGTAACAATGTTAAACTACCAACTAAATGGTCGTGGCCATGTGCAATATATATCAGAAAAACATAATATAAATAAATAGTGAAGAATCACTCAGTGCCGCTTGCCAAACAGCACGTTGTAGTCAATTTCCAAGACATCAGATGAATGAAAAATAAAGAAGCAATTTTATGCACAGAATGTGTGGATTGACAAAGATTGTACTAATTTACCGCTTGTGTTCCTTCGGTGGTTCCTTATCTGACTTCTTAATCGTGGGGTCTGCACGAATGGCAGCATGAACCTTTTTGTACATTGCCTCAATTCCATCAGGCTCTATTCCTTGCTTGATATATTCACTAAAGTGTGACTGGTATTTCTCTGGTTCATCTTCCATCAAAGTCTGCATAAGATATTACACAAGCCAGCATAAGTGACTGTACAAGGAAACTTAGATATAGCCAATAGGTATTAAATATAATCTTAGCCCATGCCTTCATATAGTCAGCAACGTGACCACCAAAGATATATTTGCGGTGAACATCAGCATCAAGCTCCTTCTTCTCCTTATTAAAACCAGCAAATCTTTTATCACTGTGAGGAATATCCAGACCCCCATCCAAAGCTCCCTGAGATTAATTACTATTACTCATTACAATCAACATGAAAATATCAACAGAGAAAGCAAACCAGAGAAGGAATGCTTGACTTAAATCTCTCATGAATTCAACTGATGGAACCCCATTGTACATGTCTTGCCCCATCTGTGGCATCTTTTATGTTTGCTCTTTTATCTTGAACAGACCAAGGACCATTAACAAAATCATTTAATACTAAATGCTGGTAATTACAATGAAATATGAATAAATTTCAAGTCTTTAATAAAGATTTAACATGAATATTGTAAAGTTAGGAAAGATAAACAGAATCTCACTTTGACAACATAAGCTAGCAGCAAAAAACTCAGCATATGCACCAGGTACCTCAAAGTTGATAAGAAAATATAGAGTTCCAAATTCAAAAGAGCTATAACTTTAGGCAACTGTTAACATTAAGAAGCTTTGGCCTCTACTTTCCATTAGACTTTTAATTGGAGAGGAAAGATCATAAAAGGAAAAAGGAATTTATTGACACTTGAGGGAAAGCAACCACTTCTAGATGTAGAACACGAAACTGTTATAGGCACAATATGCTAGAAATTATGTGTACCTTGAGGGCACCAAAAACACGGTTTCCAGTTGTAGTCCTAACAAGACCAACATCAAGGAGAGCACGGAATGGCCTCCTGGTCTCAGAAGGTTCAACTGAAAAGTCCTCTCCCGTAGCCTAAAAAAAATAACATCAATTAATACATTAAATGAGAGAAAGAGAGAGTATAGAAAAACCATATGTACCTCAACATTCCCCTCATACTCCCCATCCATCTCAAGCATTTTAAGGACACGACGGGCCAAGAGGAGTCCAGTGCAATATGCTAGTCACAGAAAAAAAATTAATCACAAGGGGGACAAAACTGTTGGTAGAGGAATTTGGATCATTTCATGTAATATTATGTTCATCTCACACTATTGTCATGACATGACCAACATGTCACATGTGAGGCTCTAAATCCACAGCTAGAGATAGAAAGATATACACATAGATGAATAAACAGAGATAGAGAATCAATGTTGTACCTGCTGCATAGTTAGTAAGACCTACTTCAAGGCCAAAGTGAGGCAGTTCATGTGCATAAGCTGCAGCCAGAATAATGTCACCAGCAATGCTAG
This sequence comes from Gleditsia sinensis, assembly GCA_037074535.1. Classification (NCBI taxonomy): domain Eukaryota; kingdom Viridiplantae; phylum Streptophyta; class Magnoliopsida; order Fabales; family Fabaceae; genus Gleditsia; species Gleditsia sinensis. The sequence goes on along the minus strand of CM073476.1, from coordinate 534,592 downwards.
CAGATGTTATTTGTGCAGTGATGTCCTTGTTTGTCTAATAATATGGTTAAGGTTTTACACACACGCACACTTGTATAACATACAAATATATATTATGTTGTAACATCCAACAAGCATATGATTGAGTATATATTACAAGTACGTGACTTGAACACTATTCTCCCCCAAAATCAAACGGAATAAACAGAAATATAAATTAGAATTTACATTATTATATATATATTTTGCCAGTGAATTACTTTATTATATAAATCTATATAACTATAAAAAGATATACACACAAACTTGGAGAGACAACAGAAGCATTAGTCATAAAACACAAAAGAAAATATAACTAAGTGTCGTTCATGTGCTTTTTAGCATCCTCACTTTTAATGATTAATGAAAATAATCTTTGATGGCAGAAATAATTTGGATTATTTTCATTTAATTGTCAACGTGCTTAAAGGAAACATCTTTAACATATTGACTGGCAGTAGGATACAAATCGAACCACGAAGCGATACTTTGGGGTGTTGTACTTGTTCTTGTCCTGATTTATCAACCGAATTCTGGCACGATAATCTGTCTTACCTTCTGCAAATGTTTTCCATAAATAATGTCACCAAATCAAAATTAATCCCTGGAGTCAGAGAAAACACAAAGTGAACCAAGATACACGATTACAATACCTCTCCTTCTCTTAAACTTGACTTGATACCTCTTGAAGTAGGCCTTTGATTTTTGAGCTCTAACGAATGCCTTCATCAATTAAAGAAAATGTACTGTTAATAATCATGCTATAAAGGTGTATGAAAATCCACATATTTAACCTAAAAAACACGTGAACAGCTCAAAACTCTTCCAATCGGAACTACCAACAAATAAAAATTGAACCAGAAAATGGAATCTAGAAGTGTACGTTTCAACAGGGAAGGCTAATAAAAAATAAGTAATCACTAAAGAATCAGGCAGAACCAGAAGCAAATAGCACTAACATTTCCATACACCCTTGTCCCCTTAGCACAAGTTTTCTCTGATACAAAAACACCATCCCCCCCCCCCCGGTCCATTTTGTCACACTAAAAAGGCTACAGATTTCTCCTAAACAAAACCACACATTCGTTCTCATGCAAATTCAAGTTTCAGCAGAAATGAAAGAAGTTATCAAGGTCATACGCACCATTAGTGATTCTTCAACCTGTGCAGCACAAAGAGTGGGAGAAGGGAGACGGCGGAGCCTTGAGGAAAGTTTGGAGCCCTGCACGACCTTATATGTGGATCGCGAATTTAAGATGCACGGCTGTGATTGGTTTGCTAGGGGGCGCGAGGGTTTGCGTTTTAGGGGGGTAATGGGGTTTTTCTTTATTGGGCGGGCCGGGTCTACCGGGTGAGGTATTCTGTTACTAAATCCAATATAGAAATGCTTACCTTGGTACAATTATCAAAATCTGAAATTTAATTTAAAGAAAGATGCCCCCTGATGCTGTTACTAAATTTAACAGAGAAAACGTTTTCACAAAATAAATACACTCTAAGTTTTTCAATATTCTGTCTCAAAATCTATGCCAAAATCCATCCCTAAGATTATATATATTAAAAATATATTACAAGAATTATGTAAATTTGCTACAAAAATTAGTTATGGAAAAATAAATCTTAACTAAAATATATGAAATTGGGGAAGGGAACTGTACCCGATAAATAGCTACGATGGATCAGCTGTGGATTATCCCTCCCTGAGTAAAATTCCCTTAATTATTTAGTGATTTTAGCTAAAATACCTAAATTATATCATTGGCAAACTTCCCATCAAAATTTGCGTTCACCACCGTTTCACTCCCCGGCTCATTCTCTTACTTTTTTTTTTTACTTTGGCACCATTTTTTAATTTTGAGATTTTAATGTTAAAAGTTTAGAATTTAAAATTTTAAAGTTTAAAATTTGAGATTTAAAATTTAAAAAAAAAATTAAAATTTTAAATTTTATTATTATTTTTTATATTAAATTTTAAAGTTTGAAGTTTAAAATTTTAAATTTAAAACTTTAAATTTTAGTATTTTGAAATTTGTATTTTTAAAATTAAAAATTTAAGAATTTAATATTTGAAATTTAAAATTTTAAAATTTTGATATATGTGATTTGAGTTTGAATTTTAAATTTTAAATTTTAAATTTTAAAGTTTAATGTTTTAAGTTTAAAATTTAAAATTTATTAGAGTTTTACGGTTTTGAATTTTAGGATTTGAAATTTGAGATATAATATTTTAAAATTTTAATTTTAAAATTTTATGATTTTGAAATTTAAAATTTATGATTTAAAATTTTGAATTTTAGAATTTAAAATTTATAATTTTAAATTTAGGGTATAAGTGATAATTTTTTATAAGTTAAAGAGTTTTAGAGATTTTTATTTTTTTAGTTAAAAGACTAAAACAAAATGAAAAAAAAAATTCGTTTCTTCTTTTAACAAGGCATGATGCATACATGTGCATAAATCAATTTGCAATAGGAGGCATTAGAAGGAAATTGAAGTAAAGAAACTAAAAATACATAATTTCAGACAAAACCTCTAGTGCCACAATGGTGGGAAGCGGTCATCGGGACGCCACAACCTGTAGTAAAAGAAGAGACTTCAGCATTGCGTGGTGAAAACATGGGATTTGGATCCTCTGCTGTGGAATAAACACAGCACGCCGTGCTGTGCTCCAAAACGGCGTCGTTTAGAGCACAGGTGGCAGACTGAAGCCAGCGCGTCACGAGACGTGGCAGCCACCTGACAGCCAACACGACAGTCGATTGGTAAAAATACCAGTCGACTGTCGTGCAAATCAAGCGACTGGTCCAGCCGCTGATAGCCACTGGACCAGTTGAAAAAAAATACCAGTCGACTGGCATTTTTGCCAGTTGACTGGTAATGTGCAGGGGTCTCTGGAGTCTGGCATGTTTCAGTCGACTGGTTAAAGAACCAGTCGACTGACCTGTCTTCAGTCGACTGTTCCAGCAGTTGTTAGCTGCTGGAACACGCCCAGAATTTAACCAGTCAACTTGTGGTAAGTACAGTCGACTGTCGAGGGCCGATCAATTGACTGATTGTATAGGCAGTCGACTGATGTGACTGGGAAAAACTGTTCCGTTGCCATGACAGTCGACTGATGGGGTCGATTAAACCCAGAATCCCTAAATTTTTCCCACATTCCGTGAAATCCCAAAACCCTTCTCTCAAAATTCCTCTCAATCTCAAACCGATTTTCACCATTGAAAGTCAAATCTCACCGATTATTTGTCTCCAAACACTAACCCAACCAAAACCCCCAAATTAAAAAACGCATTTCCCATCCAAATCACAACCAAAATTCATCCATTTACCTTCGCGTAGGTTTTAGGGTTCGCGGTTCTTTCCCAAAGAATTTCTGTGATTGTACGCAGCAGCCATGGGTCCTATAACTTCATTCAAGAGACCGAGAGTCAGGGGAGGCTCTACTTCTTCTACTTCTATTCGGCCATTGCTCACTACATCAGAGCAAGAGAAGAGGTATGAAAAGCATTTTATGCAAAGAACTGTGGTACCGGGAATGTTCTTCAATGTAAGTTTTTTAGCTAAGGAAGGTTTTGAATTGAATAATTTTATCAAGACTCAAGACATGAAAAAGTATCTATGCTCCCAAACTTCATACTCTCCTTCCACTATCAGAGCTTTTTTCACTAATTTGGAATATGATGAAGAATCTTTAAAATTCAGTTCTACCATTCGTGGTACAAAATTTAAGTTCAACAAAGATTTATTTACTAGAATTGTGGGATTGCCTGAACCAAGTGATGATGTTTGCTTGTTGGATGAATCATTGTCTCTTATTACCTGGTATAATAAAGAAGCTGTAGTCTCTAAGATATTGGGAGGAGAATATGCAGCTCATACCAAAATACACACCAAAGATTTAACTATCAATACCAATTTAGTATTTTATATGGTTAGTCATGTGCTGCTTCCAAAAGCTGAAAATTATTCATACATGAGTGGGCTTGAGCAGGTTATTGTGTATTGTTGGCTTACTGATAGAGTAATTGATTACTCATATTTGATGCTGAAATTTATGATTGTTGCACACAAACAAGCCGATAAAGGGTTGCCATATGCAAGTGCCATCACTAGACTGATTAAACATTTTGGCATTGATCCATTTGATGACCAAGTTATTGTGCCCAAGGTCTTCAATGAGTTTAATATCAATAGGATGGGATTTACAAAAAAGAATAATAAATGGATTCGAAAGAAAGAGAATGAAGATAATCCTATGATGGATAATGAAACTAGTGCAAGTGAGCAACCACAGGCAGGACCACAGGCAGATGCTACAACCACATCTATGATACAGAATTTGACTGCTATGCATGATACCATGAATACTAGGCTGAATAGTATGCATGATTTTTCGAACAATAGATTCAACAATATAGATAGTACTCTGAATATTAGGCTGAACAGCATAGATGATACTCTGATTTCTCTGAACACTCGTGTACTGAGTTTGGAACAAAATGTGTCAAATTTGTTTGTGAGATTGGGCAGATTTGAAGGAGTTGAACTGGGGGATACAGAGACAGACAAAGCACGTGATGAGAGAGAACAGAGCCAACTGAGAGAACAAGAGGCAGAAAAACTTCATGATGAGATAGAGCAAAGCCAGCAGGGACAGCAGTAGGAGACTCAGACTTAGTTTTTTTTTTCTTTAGTTATTAAAATTGTAATGTTGAATGTTTTTGCCAATTGTAGCAGTCAATGACTTAATATTGACTATTTTTGCTAGTTGTATGGCTCAATGACAAATGAATGATAACAAGAAATTCAATATTCAGCAAGAGTATATTTTACAATATTGTTTTCTACTAATAGTATTCTAATAGACAAAATACATAAAACGTATAAATTATAAAATTTCTGAAAACTTCATTGCATCAAGGGACTCCATGGAATGATCAACTTGTGCTTACACAAAAGAAAAAAATTATGAGGAAATGACATTAATTTAAATTTATCAGAGCATGAAAAATTTATTAATGAGAAAATGACATTAAAATTAAATTTATCTTACCATTAGCAATCTTTTAAAATAGTATTCTAATAAATAAAATGCATGAAGAAGATAGCTTATAAAGTTTCTGAAAACTCTATTGCATCAAGAGACTCCATGGGATGATCAACTTGCGCCTACACAAGAAAAAAATAATAATGAGGAAATGATATTTAATTTAAATTTATCAGAGCATGAAAAATTTATTAATGAGAAAATGACATTAAAATTAAATTTATCTTACCGTTAGCAATCTTTTAAAATAGTATTCTAATAGATAAAATGCATGAAGAAGATAGCTTATAAAGTTTCTGAAAACTCCATTGCATCAAGAGACTTCATAGGATGATCAACTTGTGCCTACACAAGAAAAAAATAATAATGAGGAAATGATATTTAATTTAAATTTATCATAGCATAAAAAATTTATTAATGAGAAAATGACATTAAATTTAAATTTATCTTACTGTCAGCAATATAGTAAAACTAAAATCATGATCTTGTGATTGAGTGAATGCATGGTCTTGTGATTGAGTAGATGCATAAAGTATCGAAGGTGTAAATGAGGATATTGTTGATTGGGTCCCACCATGCAGCCCACAGCCCTATAAAGATAACAATAAATGAATAGTTATTTAACAAATTTGGTTAAACACATATATTTATAATTTCACCTACATGCGAATCATTGGATCTAAGAGCTCTTCTTTTTCTTTGAGAATAAACTTCAACCCAACTCTTCAATCGTCTTTTACTCTTTATGCTAATTTTTTTCTTCAGTCCCTTAGCCTGTGTGACACATTCAGTGACGGGTGTTGTGGTAGCAAGTTCTAGATTCTTTTGCTTTAAACGAAGTTGCATCACTTGTTTGTTCAAATCATCAATGGCTTCATTTACCATAATAAAGGCTTCTGGATCATTTGACACTTTAGTTGCCAATCTTATCAGCTTTGGACAGAGTTGCCTGTATCGTTGCGTACTCCCAAGTCTAACATCTTCTTCAATTTCATTTCCCCTTTTATCGTAGACCACATTATTTCTTGCTTCTTTTGTCCACCTATTTAATATGTATTAACTGGGGAGCATTTTAACATGTCTCACGTCAAACACCTTCCAAGCATGGCAGCACAATATACCAGAGGTTTCAAACTTTTTACAACTACAATAAATAGACATGGTGATAGGGTCAAAAAAAAGTCTAAAATCAACATCATGATTAATCATCGCAACCACATATTCATGCAAAGCCTGGGTTTCATTTCTTTGTTTTATAGATGCAGCTGCATATAGATCGAATTCTTTTTGAAACAAGTCAAATATGGTGACTGTATAAATCTTAGCAAGCCGTTGTAACATAATTGAATTCTCCATTTTCAATCTAGGTAACTTATGACGTTATTTGAATTCATACTTCAGCTCACTATAGCGCTTATCTTCTACAACTCTCTCAAAGTGTTTGAAGAACTGAAGAATATCTAGTTCGGGTTTCATGCAACTCTTAAAGTCTAAATTTAATCTCTCACTAAGTTGTGTACTTCTCATACAAAGCGTGAAAACTTTTTTCATGTAACAGGCTGCCCACTTCTCTTTTATGTTATACAAAGATTTGAGCCACGTATTTTCTTCAACACTATAGGCTGACAATAAGTTGATCCATGCCACTTAAAATTGCATTTCTTCTTTATATTCATACATACACTTTTTTATATCCTTCAACAAATGTGAACCATCCTTTATCAAGTTGCCCAAGTGTTTAATAGCATTTTGCATCAAATGCCATGTGCATAATCCATGAAAAGTTTCTGGCATCATTTCACGTAATGCTTTAGCCATTGCTTGGTCTTGATCGGTAAAAATTGTGAGAGGTTTTTTTTGCTTGTGTGCCTCTAAAAAAGTTTCAAATAGCCATTTAAATGATTCCACCGTCTCATCATATATTAAAACTGCTCCAAAAATAATCACTCCTCTAAAATGATTAAATCCACAAAACAAAGCAAGTGGTCGGTGTACTTTATTAGTACTGTATGTTGTGTCTAAAGATACCACGTCACCAAAATAACTATAATCAATCAACATTTTTGCATCCGCCCAAAAGACATTAGTTATTTGCTCTTCGATATCCATTTGATAAGCATGAAAAAATGAAGGATTATCTAACAATTGATGTTGAAAATATTGAAGTAGACATCCAGCTTCTCCATAAACCATACTTCTTTGTCTTTTAGATCGAATATAATTTTTAACATCTAATCGAGTATAGTCAAGATTAGCTCTCCCTCCTACTTGCATACTCATCAAATTAAAAGATGCCTTTTGTTAAAGTCCAGAATTCTCAGCCAACTCAATTTCATGACCCTGAACTTTAGATAATTTACGCTGTGTAGCTAACATATGTACCGTTTCAAGGAGATGAAATGGATGATTATATTCTTCAACTAAATCATTGATTTTATATCTATCATTCTTAAAAATAATTCTCATTCTTACTTTACAATTTGTTCTTGTCTCAAGACGAGGATTTACTATCAAAATATCTCTTTTATCAGCCTTTCGAGAACCCTCTTTACAACATACAAATTTATACGAAGTTATAATCCCATCTTTCTTATTTCGGTTAAAGTAATGCTTTCTAACTCCAAATCCTAACTTTCCACCATATTTCACCCAAAACTTCCATGCAAATTCTATACTATCAAATTCCATACCTAGTTTCGGCTTCACATCCACCTCTACAGACGAGTTCATTTGTTGCTCTGCAAGAGAATCATTCCCCTCTTCTATTATCTCTTGCTCTGCTACTTCATTCATCGAAATCATTTCTCCACTTTGCTCTCCTTCTGCTTCTTTCAGCAACTGCATTGGTCTCTGCTCTTCTCCCACTTCGTCGTTCAGCAAATCCATTTTCCCCTTTCTCCCTTGCTCGACTTCATTCAACTCCATTGCCCTATCGTCTTCGCTGGTTCGTTCACCAACTCCGCATGGTTTTCTCGCCTTGGTGTGTTTAGCTTTTATGTTACGTTATGAGAAATATGAGAAATATATGAGAAACGCTGCGTTCTGATAAAGAAGAGGGAGCTGCGTTTTGAAGAAGAAGAGGGGGACGCAAAAAAAGAGAGGAATAAATAAGGGTTTAAAATTATAAATATTTTAAATAATAGATTTAAGGTGAACTTTCTGATAAATAATAGAGATTTGAGAATAAATAATAGAGATTATATTTTGATTTTGATTTTTTAGAATATTTTGGCTATTTTTTTAAAAATAAAAAGTTTACTAATTAAATTTTTATAAATATTTTAAATAATAGATTTAAGGTGAACTTTCTGATAAATAATAGAGATTTGAGAATAAATAATAGAGATTATATTTTGATTTTGATTTTTTAAAATATTTTTGCTATTTTTTTAAAAAATAAAAAGTCTACTAATTAAATTTTTGTAAATATTTTAAATAATAGATTTAAGGTGAACTTTCTCATAAATAATAGAGATTTGAGAATAAATAATAGAGATTATATTTTGATTTTGATTTTTTAGAATATTTTAGCTATTTTTTTAAAAATAAAAAGTCTACTAATTAAATTTTTGTAAATATTTTAAATAATAGATTTATGGTGAACTTTCTCATAAATAATAGAGATTTGAGAATAAATAATAGATTATATTTTGATTTTGATTTTTTAGAATATTTTGGCTATTTTTTTTAAAATAAAAAGTCTACTAATGAAATTTTTTTTAGAAATTTCGAAATAAGCAATCCGTCGACTAATATAAGAGCCAGTCGACTGAAGACAGGTCAGTCGACTGATTCTTTAACCAGTCGACTGAAACATGCCAGACTCCAGAGACCCTTGCACATTACCAGTCGACCGGCAAAAATGCCAGTCAACTGGTATTTTTTTTCAACTGGTCCAGTGGCTATCAGCAGCTGGACCAGTCGCCTGATTTGTACGATAGTCGACTGGTATTTTTTCCAGTCGACTGTCGTACTGGCTGCCATGTGGCTGCCACGTCTCGTGGCGCGCTAGCTTTGATCTGCCACCTGTGCTCCAAACGACGCTGTTTTGGATCACAGCACGGTGTGCTGTGTTTATTTCACAGCAGAGAATCCAAATCCGAAAACATGGAGTTGCAATGCCAAAAATAAACCTAATTTGAAGAGGAATCTAGAAACGGCGGCATCGCAATAGTGAAACCCTAGTGCCACCATGCTAAAGGAATTATAGTTTAAATACGACGTTAGTAGCTTCAACGCTGTGATGATGGGAAGCGAGCATTGCAACACCAATGGGGTAGAATTATTTTTAGGTAGCTGAGTTTATGTTTAGTTAGAGATATATTGGCAGACTTTTCTCCCATCTTCTTTTTTGATTTTTATGAGAGTTTTATAATGATTGTGCATGACTAGTTTATTTTGATTGATATGAAAAAATCAAAACCTCAAATGTTATGACCGTGTGAGATAAAGTTTTCTGTCTTAATCAATCAATTTATGATTTAAATATCAAATCTTTTTTTAGTCTTTATCTTATAATTATTTTAATTGATTATTAGAAATGATTCGTTTGTAGATTCGACTCTCACACTATTATATGAGTTCTCGAGGGTAAGGTTTATTATCTTTTGGCGTCTGCGATGGCACGTTTTACCTATAAATATAGCTATAGTTTCTTATTAATGTTACACCTTTGTTTATTAATTAATAAAAATTGAAAACTTTATTTCAGAGTGAATTTTCTGGCTCAAATAAATTAATAGCAATGCCCTTCCTTCGTACTTCTGGGTTACGTAAAAATATTTCATTATTTATTAATTATAAAAAGAAAATTATTAAAGTATTTTTTTTAATAGATGGTAACGGGTACTTAGCTTATTATTGTAATTTACTTTTATGGAATGACAACTCTTTTTGTAAGAGGACTCTAAATTTTTGTAAGAGGACTAATTTATAAGCCTCTTGTATTGGCTAGTATTTGTATTAATATCTTTATCTTTTGATTCACTTATTAATTTACAAATCTTTAGCAAAAGAAGTTGTAATTATTTAGATACTTAAAAGTTTTACAATTTCTGATGTACTTTCATTGGGAGTGGGAAGTCTGAGAAGGGTTTCCTTCATTAAGGCATGATTTTACCGAGAGTTCTATATTTGAAGAGATTGAATTTTTTTTTCTATTAAATATTTCAATGTTAGTAACTTATAATAAAACACAAATTTTAAAATGCATCTGGTAATGATGAGAAATTTCAATATCTCGAGAGTAACTCTGTTTCCAGCCGCAGTGGATAACAAAAATTCAGAAGTTTGGGGTTGGCGGCCTGTGATCCATCCAGGGTAGAATCTACAATATCTTCCTTGGAAATTTTGGTTTTAATAACTTTGTCCAATTTTCAAACCAGCACATTGATTATTGCAGCCGCCTCAAGCGCAGAAATTTGACTTTAAATGCCCGAGTACTGAATACATTTTACTTTGAATATTCTCTAGGATTTATTTAAATTAAAAGATAAAAACAATAGAAGTATTGGACTTATGCGTTTTTTTATATATTTTATTTCAAAGATTGAAGCGCAGTAAAGATCTAATTGATTTTATCAATCCAAACATCACTGTATTAGATTAATTTATACTCTGTAGAATTTTTTTTCTTAATCTAAAAGTCTTCTCTTCTTATCCCGTACGCAAGGTTGTATATGACCAAGTCAAATGAAGCACAGCTCAATTATTTCAACGCATCATTTGAACTAATTTTAAAAAATAAATTTTTAGTGGGCAGTTATTAATGAACAAAATTAAGGATAAATAATTATTTTGATTCTAAAAAGATACTCACATTTTCAATTTAATCTCTCAAAATTCTACATTATCAAAGTAATCTTCAAAAAATCATCACATTCACTCTATTAGTAAATATTTAATAAATTTGTTTATTTTATATAATCAAAAGCTTAAATAATTTGTTTGAGGATGGGGCTTGTAACTATTTTTTTTATTTGTAAAGTAAATCTATTAAATTTTTATTACTGAAATTAACAGGAGAACACTTTTAAAAAAGAAATAGTTTTTAAAGGAGTAAATTGAGAAAATAAACTTTTGAATGATCAAATTGAAAAAAAAATTATATTTTAAAAATACATTTATTCTCATTAATTCGTAAGAGACTTATATTTTTTTAGTTTCTATATATATTTTAAAAATCTTATTTTTAATTTAAGAGTTTATCATTATGATTACTTCAGCTATCTTTAACTTACTATCCTTATCCGGTTCAATTTAAGAGTTAACGTTTCGAAAGTATCTTTGACATTAACACTTCACTCATATCATAATTATCGGTTAAAAAAGTTCGAAAAAATTTCAGAAAAATATGACACAAGAAATCGAGGAGGCTATAAATATAAGGGTTGAGGTTCTCCAAGGTTAAGGTTGCAGCAACTATGGCTTTCAAAAAGGTCGTGTTTACCCTTCTTCTCATGGTCCTTGGTACGCATCTTCAAGCCGCCGTTTCTCTTCCTTTCTCTCTTTATTTTGATCTTTTCACTTTGTTATATTCTTTCGTTGTTATTTTTCTTCTTTCCCTATCAACGTTATTTATCCTATTCCTCAAAAACGAAATCTTGGCATTATAATTTAATAAATTTTCCTTAATGAATTCTTTGGTGCTTTAAGCGGCATCTATACTTTGCCTTGTTTTTAGCAAGGGTTATCAATTGCTAGATTCTTTTCTTCTTCTTCTTTTTCCTTGATTTTATTGACAAACTGTAAAAAAAATTTGTATCATTAATAATTTTACTAACAAATCCTATGCTATAGAATTCATCATTGACCTTTGATTCTTTCTTATTGTTTCTTTTATGATCTTTACAAGCAGGTTCCATTCTTCTCAATGGCAATATGAAAACTGCGGATGCTAAAATTTGCCCACTGATCTGCTTTGATGCAGCATACATGACTTGCCCATCTTCTGGTCATAAGCACCTTACTCCAGTATGCAACTGTTGCCTCGCATCAAAGGGCTGCACCCTTTACAACGCAGATGGAACTCCTATTTGCACTGCAACTTGAAGGAAAGGAAACCTTGAATCACATGCACAAGTTTATTGGAAGAATATAATAAAAAAGCTCTAGTTGTATTCATAAAATAATTGAGACTTCGTTGTCTCTATCTTGACTAATTTTATGTATTAATAAAATTTGCCAAATGAGAATTGAGGTTCTCACGGGGTAAACCTCAAAATTGAAAAGCATTTTGAATCATTTGGATGGTGGATGCCTTGATTTTAAAATTGTTGGTTTGTACAGTTAGCCTACTTATTATTGAGTGCACCTTATCCAATAAGGGAACAACATAATCCCTTATTACTTTGTTAGCACCCTATTTTGTCATATTTTTGTCCTCTCTAGCAGTTTTTGACTCCCTAATTCTTCTCAAGAGGAATCTTTGAATTTTTTTAATTAATTAGAAGATGTTTTAAGCTCCTAAACTTGAGCATAAAGTAGCATAGAGGTACCTGAAAGATGAAAAAAAAAAAACTAGTGATATTAAATATAAGAATTAAATAAGTTCTTTGGCAATGGTGCCAAAAAATTATTAGTCAAAATAAAAACTACTATGTAAGCACATGTATCACTAGCAACATAATAGCAACAATTTATAACATCTCGTAATTTTTAATTTTAAATAATAATATGTTACTATAAATAAATATATTTTTATTTATTTAAAAATGAGTATGTTTTACTAAAAATAAGTCTACTTTTAATTAAAGTAATTATTGTTTTGCTTAAAATAATTATATTGACTTTTAATAAATTTTTGTTGTATTTTTAGAAATATTCTTTCTTTTATTACATATAAAGATATTTATTTTGTAATTTGTTTTATTAAGATTTTATCAAGAAAAATCATAATTTAAGAGTTTAACTAAAAGTTTATGAGAATATAAATTTTTAGAAATTTATAAAATGTTTTAGGAAAATGGGGCTTATTATGCACACTTTGGGTACCTCTTAATTCCTAAGAATATATACATAACATATATTTACATTCTTGCTCATAAATATAAAAAAATGTTTTAAGGAAAGTTAGCTACAAAACAGAAGTTCCAATACAGTTTTTCAATTCACAATATAAATCCAATATCATAACATGTTCAAATCACATTTCTATTTTTAGTTCATGCCAATCAAAAAATAATTGAGTGTACAAAAATATTTATGTTTGTCTCGTATACTTAAAGATCCTAAAATGGAGGAAACTTTAAATAAATGCAAACTTATCACTTTCAAATATACATAAGGGCAATAAAACATGCCATAGCAAATATTATATACTTACTGGGTAAGAGTTCTAGGTTGAATAGTCTTAAAATGCACATTTTCAATTCAAATTTGATCAAACAGATATCAAAATCGAGTCCGAAAAGTCTAAAAACTTAAGAAATGACTCCGGAAACTTGGTTAACTTTGGTCAATTGACGGGACATTGTACACGGCTGAAATCACTATTTATGCCGATTAAAATTACTGTTCACACATACCAAAATTACTATTTACGTCGGTTGGAGTTACTGTTCATAACAAAAAAAATTGTTATATGACTATAAAACTTCATATCCTATAATTTATTTATCTTCTGAATTTATTTACAGTGTCAAATTTTCAAAAGTCTCTAAATAAGAGTTTCAGAGTTTATCTTTTTCTAAAAAATTTTACTTCCGATCTGCGGCGATTCTGCAGCCAATTTGAAAAATTATTCGGTCAATATCGTAGTACTCTTCGTTCAGAATCTAGTGGTACCCTTAATTTTGGAATTGGAAGAGAGAGAAAATTACTATTCATATTATTCATTCGCCTCGAAAATTTCTTTCATCTCTTTTTTTAAAAAAATAATAATAGAGGGACCAATTAATAATTTTCTAATTATTAGAGGAAGTCCTTACAAATTTTATTATTTACATTTTGACTCCTAAACTTTTAGAAAATTACAATTTGACCCAAAAAATATTAATAAAATTTTATTTTCATCCTTAAAATCTTTCAATTATATCCCTACTTCTTTATTTCTTTTAATAATCTATACATAAATAAAAATTACTAAATCTTATGGATGTTACAACAGGCACTATGAAATTTTAGATTTAGGTCAATTGCAAAACACAATTGGTGGTGTTTGATTTATATATGCATAACTTTCACCTCAGATGAAATTAGAAGGCCTATGATAAACCGTTGAAAATCTCTTTTCAAACCCTTTAATGTAATACCAAGATCTTACAAATTTAAGGTCAACTTCGTATTGAAAAGTCTAATTTACTCTACAATTGTTCAACACTGGCCTCATTGCATTTCATATAAGACTTTAATTATTTGTGTTATTGCTTCTTAGCCTCTAGTTGAGCATTCTCTTCACAAATCTCTAACAAAGAGTCATCAAATCTTCATTTAACAATTTATTAGAAAAAGAGTATAAATTTAAACTCATTTTCACTAGACAACCAAAAGCCTACAAAACATTGGTGGAAACAACCATATATGAGAAGTTATCAAAATTCTGGAAGCAAAACATCAGACAAAAAAATGATATTGGAGTCATAATATAAAAGTTCTTCATATGTTTATCATAAGTGTTGTGAGCTTTAGAGAGTTATCTACCTAATAGAAGTTTTTATTTCCAAACACTTCATCCAGTTTAAGTTTTAGGATCTTGTATAAACTTAGGATTTTCAAAGGTTGCCTAGTGAGGGGTTGTAAAACTTGCTAAAATTTTCTCTTGATTGAAGTTTGGCTGGGTTTTTGAGTGAAAAAAATCTACTAAGGTTCCGTTTGTTACACGGAAATAAGCTGATGGAATGGGAGTCTGGATTCCCATTCCATCAGCTATCACGTTTGGTTGCCAGTGTCTGAATACCGACAGAATGCGATGGCGCGAGGCATGGTAATGCTTATTACCTCTTAAAAGCAAAGGAAACGGTGAGAAAGGCAGGGAATCACACAAAAATTACTGAAACATCCCTGCTTAAGGCCTCGAGTTTACTTTTTCTTCATACTCTCTCCCTACTTTGTCTTCATTTTCTCTCAGCCTCTGCTTGTCTCTCACCATCTCTGCTTCCCTCTCGCCATCGAAATCACCTCTCCCTCTCTTCTCTTCGGTCTCTTGCTCCAGCCGCTAAGGATTTTTTTTCTCTGCCATCTGTATCATATAACCCAACTGAAATCGGTCTCCTGCTTGCGCTGCGGAGTGTCTGCTGCTGTCATCCATCTGCTTCTCAACCATTACTGAGAAGAGAAGTTAAGCTGAAATGAAGGGAAAGAGGCTGCAAGCTGCTTCTTTTCCAGCTTCGCGTCCTGTTCTCCTTCACAGAGCTTGCTGGAGTTGCAGCCGAAAGAGAGGGTTTTGTTGGTCCGGTGAGTGTAAATCAGTTATGTTGCAGAAGCCCGAGACAGTACTTCGATGCAGGAGTCTGGTGATGAAACAACAACCGGAGATGGTGAATTTGTTTTTGGAGCTGGCGTCGCTGCCTTCGATGGGGATGAAGCTGGCGATGTCGTCTTAGGAGAACTCCAATCTGATTCAGAAGCAGTTTTGTGTCCCTTCGTCCCTCCTGCTCCTATACCATAACAATCTGGTTGTTGTTCTGGGTATGTTTTCCATTAAGCCAAGAGGGATTTTGATACTATATCAACTTCGCAAGAACAACGAACAATGAATGCGAACAATCAGCAAATTAACAAAAGAAATAAAAATCTATTGATTTTGATAATTACAAAATTATCACCATGTTTTTATTTTATGTTTTCAATTTTTCAAATGATAAAAATGTATTTTGACGTTTTCAGATTTTGACATTTTTTATGAAATATTTTTTAAAAATTAATTTGCAAAATTTTTATCCAAACATATTTTCAAACTCTTTTTGTATTTCTAATAACAAAAATGGGGTAATTAAACAAGCTCTAAAATTTTAAAAGATTAAATTGAAAATGCATGTATTTTCCAACTACTAAAACAACTAATTACTCAACGAATTATGTATAATTATTAATTATTTATTTTATTTTTTATTTATAATATTTTTAAATAATTTTATAAGTTAAATATATTTTATTTTAATAATTTTATTTTTTAAGGACATTTTTGTCTTTTTAATAATTTTTATTCCATTACATTCCATTGCTCTACCAAACACAATTTTAATCATAACATTCCATTCCATTCCATTTGAATTTTTTTTTTTCATTCCATTCTCAATTTCCATTGCCATTCTCTCTGTTATCACCAACCAAACGGGACCTAAGTTAGTATGTGCATAGGTTATTAACTTAATAAAAGATAAAAACAATAGAAGTATTGGACTTATTCATTTTTTTAATTTTATTTCAAAGATGGAAGCGCAGTAAAGATCTAATTGATTTTATCAATCCAAACATCACTATATTAGATTACTTTATACTTTGTTGTCAACTATAATCTAACTTGTATCTTTGTAGACTTTTTTTTCTTAATCTTAAAGTCTTCTCTCCTTATGACGTACGCAAGGTTGTCCATGAGCAAGACAAATGAAGCACGGCTCAATTATTTCAATGCATCATTTGAACTAATTTTAAAAAATAAATTTTAAGTGGGTAGTTATTAATGAAAAAATCAAGGATATCTTAATCTTCAAAAAATCCTCACATTCATTCTATTAGTAAATATTTAATAAATTTATTTATTTTATTTAATCAAAAGCTTAAATAGTTTATTTGATGATGGGGTTTGTAAGTTTTTTGTTTGATCAATAAATTTTTATTATTGAAATTAATGTAAAAACATTTTTGAAAAGGAAATAGTTTTTAAAGGAGTAAATTGAGAAAATAAACTTTTGAATGATCAAATTGAAAAAATATATATTTTAAGGACTTAAAAATTAAAAGATATTAATTCTCATTAATTAATAATAGCTATTAGATTACTTATATTTTGTGAGCCCCTATATGCTTTTTAAAAATATTATTTTCAATTTTAGAATTTAACTTTACGATTAATTCTACTATTCTTATCACGTTCAGGATAAGGATCTAAAGTTGTATATGAGCAAGTCAAATAATGTATTATTTCAAATTCTCCAGTGCATCTTTGACATTGACACTTCGCTCATATCATAATTATGGTTTAAAAAAATTTGAAAAAAATTTCAGAAAAATATGATACGAAGAAGTCGAAGAGACTATAAATATAAGTGTTGAGGTTCTCCAAGGTTAAGGTTGCAGCAACTATGGCTTTCAAAAAGTTTGTGTTTACCCTTCTTCTCATGGTCCTTGGTACGCATCTTCAAGCCACCGTTTCTCTTCCTTTCTCTCTTTCTTTTGATCTTTTCACTTTGTTATATTCTTTCGTTGCTATTTTTCTTCTTTCCATATCAACGTTATTTATATCCTATTGCTCAAAAACGAAATCTTGGCATTATAATTTAATAAATTTTCCTTAATGAATTCTTTGGTGCTTTAAGCGGCATCTATACTTTGCCTTGTTATTAGCAAGGGTTATCAATTGCTAGATTCTTTTCTTCTTCTTCTTCTTTTTCCCTGATTTTCTTGACAAACTTGTTGCCAGAGTTATCAATGATAATGGCAAAACGATCATCTTAGCTTACTGGCCAATCCATATAACTTCCAAACAGTGAAAAAACAAACTACCGAAGAAGGAGTTTTTCTCATACTAACATTGCCAAGCTAGATTAGTCCAAAAAATATTATTTATAAATTTAATTAGATTATTTTTTTAAATATATACGTACGTGTATAAAACTATTGTGTTTAATTCTTTTTTAAAATATAACTGTTTTTGATCATTTAGTCTGAACTTATTATTTATTTTACATAAGAATGTAATATGGATAAAAACAGGCCAATGTTTAGGCTAGTCCATTTTTAGTCGAAGTGTGTGTCTCATTTAACAGTAATAATTATCAATTGTTCAATTTATTTTAAATTTGTATAATTAATAATTTTACTAACAAATCGTATGCCATAGAATTCACCATTGACCTTTGATTCTTTCTTATTGTTTCTTTTATGATCTTTAAAAGCAGGTTCCATTCTTCTCAATGGCAATATGAAAACTGCGGATGCTTGCCCACAGATCTGCTATGATGCAGCATACATGACTTGCCCGTCTTCTGGTGGTCAGCACCTTACTCCAGTATGCAACTGTTGCCTCGCATCAAAGGGCTGCACCATTTACAACGCAGATGGAACTCCTATTTGCACTGCAACTTGAAGGAAAGGAAACCTTGAATCACATGCACAAGTTTATTGGAAGAATATAATAAAAAAGCTCTAGTTGTATTAATAAAATAATTGAGACTTTGTTGTCTCTATCTTGACTAATTTTATGCATTTTTTTTTCAATCTTTTTACAGAGTTTCATTATGTGATGTGTTGGGAAAAATTTTCTGACAAATTTTAAAAAGAAAAAAGAAAAAAGAAAATAGCATTTATTGATCAAAATTATTAATTGCAATATAATAATTCCTAATTTAATAATTATTAGAACGTCTTTTTAATCTATGACTTCATTGCAAATAACACCTAAAATAACATAAATATACATCCCTCTTTTTTTTTTGTACTAACAATTTTGATCAAATTGCTCTTTAGTCTTGTAACTTATTTTTTTAATTTAATTTTAATCCCTTTCTAAAATTTTTTTTTAAAATTTTTTAACTTAAAAAAATTTACTTATATTTTGAACCTTAATTTATATAAAAAAAGAAATACTTTTGAACGCAAAAATCTAAAATTTTAAAACATTAAAACCCTAAATCCTAATCTCCTAAATTTTAAATTTAAAAATCCAAAACCCAAATATCAAAATCCCATAATACCTAATGCTAAACTCTAAATTTTAAATTTTAAATCCCAAACTCTAAGTGAGTCTAATTGTGCCTCCAAAGTTTTTATTGAAACTTTCAAATTCTAAATTTTCAAGTCAGTCTAAATTGTATATCTGTGAAATCTTGCTTTTAAAGGTGACTTCGTTTTAGATGCGGCAAAAAATTTGGGTGGACTAGATGATCTAGTCCCTTGCATATTATTCCATAAAAAATTAGAATGGTTCTTTCAACCATAATTGTATATGTTAGAGTAAGGATTGTTCTGTCTATGGAAGTTCCTAACTACATTGAGAGATTCATTTACCAAGTGGCATTGTTTATAGAAATTCCCTTCACCACATAATTCATATCGCATAATAGTTCTTTGTGCAAGTTGAGTTCCCATGGTATTTATCTACTTTTGAAGTATCGCTATCTTAGCCATAATAGTTGTATCTGTTGAAATTGTGACTTGAATTTTATGTAGTCACATTTGTTGAAAATAGCTAGCCACTTTTGTTGAAAATGACTAGTTACATTTGTTGAAAATAGCTAGTCACTTTTGTTGAAAATGGCTAGCCACATTTGTTAAAAATAGTTAGCCACTTTTATTGAAAATAGTTAGCCACTTTTGTTGATTTTACAAGGCATGCAAAGGAGGAAGGAGAAACAAATTCAACCTCTATTGTTGACTCTTCTCACTTACCCATGTGCATTTGCTTATTTTTTCATGGCATGTTTGCCTATAAATAGGCAATGGAAAGAGATCAAAATACATCATTCAAGGTGGAGAAATACATCATTCAAGGTGGAGAAGCAAGCCAAGGAGAAGCAAGAAGTAGGAGCTTTGAGACTTTGACTCTTAAACTTGAGTGATCTTTTGTGGTGTCATTTAGTAGTAATACACCATTGATATTATTGAGTGTATTTTGAGTACTAATTTGTGTAGAGTGATACACCGGTGAGAGATACACCATTAAGAGATATATTTGGGTGTATTTGTGATGTGGGTTAATTTGTGAGTGTAGTCAAACCACTTTTATATTCTCCTTTTTGATTTGTTAGTGAAGATTTGTTGGTCGTTTTGTTCATGGATGTAGGCTATAAGTTGAACCACGTTAATTCTTTTATTTATTATTTTTCTCTCCTTATTATTTTGCTCCATTAATTACCTGTTTGGATCCTCCTAAATCCCAACAGTATCGATATCCACATCTAACACCTTGCTACCTTTTCTGGTTACACTTTTTTAGCTTGCCACTAGTAATTGTTAAATGCCATATACTCTATTATATCACAATCTTCTTCAAGCATCTTTCCCATAAGTGCACCACCTATAGCTGCATCAATAATGTTTCTCATGAAACCCATCATTCCATTATAGAAATTTTAAATTTACAACTAGTTAGATATATTATGGTGATAACACTTTCTCAAAAGCTCATTATATCTCTCGTAGGCCTCATACAAAGATTCATATTCAAATTGAATAAAAGAAGTAGTATAATTCCTACATTTAACAGTTTTAGCAGGGAAAAAGAATTTAGCTAAACATGTTTTGGCACGTTACCCCACAAGTTGTTACAGAACCAAATGGAAGAGAATTAGGCCAACTCTTCGCCTTATCTCTTAATGAAAATTAGAAGAGCCTCAACCTAACAACATCCTTAAAAGCAACATTATATTTAACTAAAACAAACTTCAATAAAATTTGTCGAATGAGAATTAAGGTTCTCATGGGGTAAACCTCAAAATTGAAAAGCATTTTAAATCATTTGGATGGTGGATGCCTTGATTTTGAAATTTTTGGCTTATACAATTAGCCTCCTTATTATTGAGTGCACCTTATCCAGTAAAGAAACAACATAATCCCTTATTGCTTTGTTAGCACCCTGTTTTGCCATATTTTTGTCCTCTCTAGCAGTTTTTGACTCCCTAATTCTTCTCAAGAAGAATCTTTGAATTTTTGAATTAATTAGGAGATGCTTTAAGCTCCTAAACTTGAGCATAAAGTAGCATAGATGTACCTGAAAAATAAAAATAAAAACTTGAATAAAAAAAAATTGGTGATATTAAATATAAGAATTAAATAAGTTCTTTGGCAATTGTGCCAAAAAATTATTGTTCAAAATTAAAATTGTTATGTAAGCACACATATCGACTAGCAATATAATAGCAACAATTCATCTCCCACAGGAAATCTTTTAGACCCAATTAATTATCACACTTTAATTCCTCTTATTTCATCCAAGCAATGACAATCAAGAGTTGAGAAAAGCAAAGAAATAAAACAGCACATAAAAGCAATTAACACAAATAAATTCAGTAATTAAAAAAATCTAGGCATTTAACTTCACTTAGTTACTTCATTTAATAATCCATTTTTCTCTTTACTATGTTTGAAATCTTGAATTATTAATTAAAGTCTTATAATGTCTATAAATCCTTACTCAAGATAGATAAACCTATTTATTTCTTATGATAAACCCTTGCATATGGTGAATAATTGAAGAATAAGTCTGATAGCATGCATAACCTCTTTTGAGTTGTGTAAAGTATGAAGGTATATCACCATCCCGCATACAAATTAACTGATTCACTTCAATACTAATAAAGATTAAGCAAACATTGCACCATTCAATAGACATATTAACTCATAAGCAATTAATTGATGATCAGACAATTAAAAGCATTAAGAACAATATCATGCAAATAACTCAATAAATGTCATTCAACAGTAAAGAAAAGAGTTTAAAATTAAACTATATACAAGATATCCATTGAACACCTAAAACTAAAAATTTACTTCATATAAAATAAAATAAACATGACAAAAATAAAAGAGAAGAACATAATTCAAAAAAAGAAAGAGTTGAAGGAGAAGGAACATGATTTTTCAATCCCCAAGAACCCTAGAACTCTCCAATTCTTGATCACACATCTACCACTTGTGTTATGTCATCTTTTCACCTCCAATTGGCTTTTTTTTATAGTGCAATCTCTTCTAAATGAAGCATTGAGGTCCCTATTTATAGCCTTAAGCCATGCACATGTAAAAATAGGAAACTAGGAGACTACATGGGCAAAGTTGTGCCTCACAGCAGGCACTATGAAATTTTAGAATTTAGGTCAATTGCAAAACACAATTGGTGCTGTTTGATTTATTTATGCATAACTTTCACCTCAAATGAAATTAGAAGGCCTATGATAAACCGTTGAAAATCTCTTTTCAAACCCTTTAATGTGATACCAAGATCTTACAACTTCAAGGTCAACTTCGTATTGAAAAGTCCAATTTACTCTACAATTGTTCAACACCGGCCTCATTGCATTTCATATAAGACTTTAATTATTTGTGTTATTTCTTCTTAGCCTCTAATTGAGCATTCTCTTCACAAATATCTAACAAAGAGTCATCAAATCTTCATTTAACAATTTATTCGAAAAAGAGTATAAATTTAAACTCATTTTCACTCAAAGGACAACCAAAAGCCTACAAAACATTGGTGGAAACAACCATATATGAGAAGTTATCAAAATTCTGGAAGCAAAACATCAAACAAAAAAATGATATTGGAGTCATAATATAAATTTTTTTCATATGTTTATCATAAGCGTTGCGAGCTTTAGAGAGTTATCTACCTAATAGAAGTTTTTATTTTCAAACACCTCATCCAGTTTAAGTTTTATGATCTTGTATAAACTTAGGATTTTCAGAGGTTGCCTAGTGAGAGGGTGTAAAACTTGCTAAATTTTTCTCTTGGTTGAAGTTTGGTTGAGTTTTTGAGTGAAAAATGTAACATCCTTAATTTCATTTCTTTTATTAATAAAGGTACATAAAATATTCTCTAAT
Organism: Gleditsia sinensis; assembly: GCA_037074535.1. Taxonomy (NCBI): domain Eukaryota; kingdom Viridiplantae; phylum Streptophyta; class Magnoliopsida; order Fabales; family Fabaceae; genus Gleditsia; species Gleditsia sinensis. The sequence goes on along the minus strand of CM073476.1, from coordinate 511,833 downwards.
TTTGTTTCTTTAAAGATACATAAATATTTAATTAAGAAAATATAATCCTTAGAAATTCTCCACCTTATGTATATGCATGGAAAATGTTTTTAATATTAAGGGAACAAGTAAAGAGAGAAAATCTAATAGAAAAAATTAGAAATAACATACTAAAAATAGGCAAAATTCTTTGATAAGAAAGATAAATTTTTGTGGAGTAGGTAAATGTTTTAAAATTTTAAAAAGATTGGATTATAGTAATTTTTTCTAAATTTAAGAGTTAAAAATTTCTAAATTTAACATCTCCACCCATAAATTGGGCTTTCACCTATTGATACTTCATATAGAGTTTTTCCACTTCACATATGTTTCTAACAAGTCCATTGGATAATCTAAGTAAGAAATAAAATATAGACTTGGATTAGGACATAGAAGTTGGACCGGTAGTTCAAAAATTATGAAAATGTGACCAAACCCTCCAAGAAAGGTAGAATTTTATCCAAAGCAAAGGAAATAGGTAGGAATGAGTCCAAATTCAAGAGAAAAAATAAAATAAAATAAATCATGTGATAAAATAATAGTGTAATAATAATAAAGATTAGGTTACATGGCATTAAGACAAAAATTCGGCAAGTAGTGTAATATCCTACATTCATAATTTTAGCAAGTGGTATGATAATACATGACATTAAGACAAAACATCTATATTCTACACTCATAATTTTAGTAAGTGGGTAATAATACATAGTATTATGACAAAACATCCTTATTCTACACAAATAATTTCAGTTAAGTAAGGAAGATTCAAGGATTGAAAATTTACCACCTAAAAAGGCAAATCTATCATACTTGATTAAGAAAAAAGAAAAAAGAAATGAATCTCTAAATCAAAGGGACCTTGTCCTTTGTCTTAAAAACATATTATTATAATTTTTAGAATACAAATTTCCTTTTCCTATTCATATTTTGACTAAAGAAGAGGAAGACAATAACATAAGTTATTTGTTTTTATTTTTTAAAAATCAACCAAGTGCATCCTAATTGTGATAATGTAGACTCATGATCATGAAAAATGAGTTATTTGATAGTCTATTTAAGCAAAATCCACCCTTATAATATTAAAATTTCGTCCAAGTAAGGGAGAGGAAAAATATAAGCAAGGTAGAGTGAGAAAAAGAGAGGAAGAGAGGAAGGAGAAGTTTAGAGGAATAAGTGCTCAAAATAAGTTTAACAATATTTCTTTTTGAAAAAAAGTTTTGAAATTTGTAACATTTATATGAGATTTTGATATTAGAACTTTGATGATTGGTCATGGATGTTGTTATATCATGTTATATATTGATCTTACATGTGATATATGTTTGAATATTTAGGCTGGTGTAGAAAGTTCTGCATAGGTGTGGCTATGGATGACAAAATTTTATGCTTCTATTTTTAAAATTCTAAGAAGAATCAATAAGGCATTAAAACAAATGGTTAACATAAAACATGTAGATCTATGTCTCACGGATTTTTAGCCACTGGAATCACTCAATTTAGAGTCTATATGAATTAGATATGGTCCGATTAGTAAGTAGTGGTCAAAAAATGGTGAATCAGAAAAGAATTTGTTAGGAAAGCTACTGTATTTAAATTTTTGAGAACATTCTGTAGAGAATTAAAATAACTGGTTAACATAAAAATTATACATATATGTGTCACAAAATTTTAACCACTGAAATAACTCAATTTGGAATTCTTATGAGGAAGATATGGACAGATTAGTAAATAGAGATTTGAACCTACCCGAGAAGAAATAACCTGTAAATTGAGAAAGTAATATCACCAAGATTCCTTAATATTTAGCTAAACTATTCAACATAATAGTTTTAGATAATTTTTTTATCTTTAAATTGACACCGAGATCACCTAAATAAGAGTTAAAATGAGAGAGTTATACTTCAATTAGTGAGAGAAGGTCAGACAGGATAAAAATTTGCATCAAGGAATAACTCAACATAAAGCATGGATGTGTTTCAGGGCACGGCCAAGCCGTGTTCTGTGCTGAAAATGGTATTTTAAAGCCTAAAACATAGCTATTTTATAGTAAATGGCCAAGCTATGTTATAAGATACGTTTAAGCCAGTTTGAAAGTTGGTAAAACTTATTTTCAACATTTTGTCTACTCTAAATAAACCTAATTAATTATTGGATATTAGTGGAAATCAAATTGATGAAGAATACTATATTAAATTTGTGAGAACATGTGTTAAAAATGATATAAGTAGAAGAAAAGTGACTAGAGACCATGCATAAATAAAATGAAGAGATAAAAAGAATATTTAAAAAAGAATAAGAATCTTATAAATGGCTAATATATGCTATAGTCATTGCCATTGCATGAACTTCTTACCATTTTAAGTGTGTAATTTTGACATGAAAATATTTTGATGAAACATTATGGCATGTGAGTATAATGAACATACTTATTATTGAAATCATATTTTTGGTTATTAATGTGAAAAGAAAAAAAATAAACATAGTCACATGGCAATCCGTGTGGTGCACCAGTAGGGGACACCCTACCAATGGTTATGATTACGATAATGAGAAAAGAAAGAGAAAATGTGCCATGTCGGACGGAGCAAGAAAAACCCATACCAGAGAGTAGAAAATATTCACTCTGACTGGGGTAGCTTGATATGAGAATAAAGTGATAGTCATCATATGATATTCTGAAAATAGTAATTCATGTCATCCATATCATTACTGTATGATTTTCATGTACATAGATAAAGCGCATTTATGTAACTTAAGGTAATTATTGTAATTTATACAGATGAACATGACATGATGACCTATATTGATAATGATTGTGATTTATTGTTAAACCTGCTGTGATTTAATTCTCACCATATTTTCATATCATGTTCAAAAAACTAATTTTGCAAATTTTCTTTGACTTTGGCTCTTAGTGTACATTGGATCGAGTTGCTCTATATTGGACAGATTCCAGAAATTTATAAAGTGTTCGTGGTTGAGTTGGCTAAAATTCCAATGAAAGTGCAACTACCTGCACTTGTATTCTCGAAACTGGTCAACAAGGATGAATAAGATGTAGACATATATGTGTGTGATTTGTGTACAGATATTGTTAATTAATGATGTGTAAATCTTAATTATGTTTGGTTAAATTAATTAAATGTTATTATGAGTTAAATAAAGGTAATAACTTAATGAGATTTTAATATATGTATTTATGTAAAAAATCTATTAAGTTAGTATGTGCATAGGTTACTCAAGTTTGGGTTGTAAAAACAAGTATGCTAAACCTATAATTTTGGTGTTTACCTAAGTTGTATAAAAATTCCCTTACCATGTGCTTAAGGAGTGGACATATGATTAATCTTTTATTTGAACCACTACAATTACGTAGTGTCCTGTTTTTCTTCCTTTGATAACTCCGTATTTGTGAGTTATTTAGCCTATAATTTATTGTGGTTTTGCTTGTCTTAGAGTGAATTAGAGCTTTATTGTTAGTCTTTTATTGATTGAGAATGGTTGACTCTTGGTTATTAATTTTATGTAGGAAGTGCTCAAAAAGAGGCTAAAGATGGAAAAATGAAGCTTAAGGAATTTTGAGCCCAAAGCACTAAAGGAAGGAATGAAAAAGGAAGTCAAAAAACTTAAAAAGAATGAATGAAGGAAAAAGGCCTCCTTAGGCTAGGCGCCTCTGCCATGTTTTATGAAAGAAATTGTTTCTCAAGTTGCCGTAGTAGAGCATCGCTACATTACATAAGCTTTTACATTTAGGGCTTCTTATAACTTGCACGTGATATACACCTATATAAAGGAATTCTAAGGTTCCAAAGAAGGGGATAACACTCTGAAAAGAGTATATTTGCAGGGCAAGGAGGCACAACAAGGAGGAGAATTCTAGTCCAAATTGAGAGAGTTTTTAGGGTTTAGAAGATTGGGAATACTCCTTCTTCATATCTTCTCTTTTTCTTTCTCTTGTATTGGATGAACCCATAAATTTTATGATTGTTTCTGTGTCAATTTCAATGGAGTAGGTCATTGTTTTTGGTGTTCAAGGGATCTTATTTACGTAGTTTAATTGAACCTCATTTCTATCTAATTATGAATGACATAATCGAATTGCTTTCTTAATTATGAGTTTAATGCCTATGATTACCTTATCAACATTTGATACGATTAGGAAATGTTAATTACACTTGATTGAGTCAACTAATTGTTATGTCCATTGATTTAAGCAATGTATGATTGATTACTAATAGCCTATATGTGAATGAGTCAATTTGTATGTAAGATAACAATATGCTCAATTGAACTTTTGATTATTTTTTGAACTGTATAAGGTTTATCTTGGAGAATAGTTAGAGTTATTTATCTTAAAAGGGGTTCATAAATAAATTAGAGTTCATATTAGTAATTTAATTTGTTAGATTAAGATTGGGAAAAGGGAGGAGGTTAAAAGAAGTAGATAAATGAAATTGAATACTTTAAGTTTTCATTAATTGCATTCAAATCATGATATCTCTTGTTCTAATTTCCTTAAAGAACTGATTACTTGAATAAAATAAGAAGAATTAAGGTGTGGTAATTAGTTAATAATAAGAAAAAGATTTTATGTGAGAGACAATTTGCTACTTATTCATTGTATTGTAACTTGATACATGCAATTGTGTAGTAGTTATAATAAATAATTTAACTAGCACACTCACTACTTCACTTGTTTTGGCGTAAGTTTTAAAATATCTTTGCTGTTGCTTTATCTCTTCGAAATCACTTTGTTTTAGTGGTTTATCAAAGAGAAATTTAATCCAGCTCAAGTTTAGTACAAATGTTTCCGGAACTGAATTGTTTTCTCATCAAAGTTTTGAAATGCTTTACTTAGTTGGTTTGAACTTCAAGTTTCTGTATTAGATTTTGTTGGGCGAAGTTAAATTAAACAAATTTGAGTTTTAAACTTTCGTTTTTTTTTAGCTGTTTTCTCATTTTCAATGTGACTAAACTATTTCAAGATTTTTTGTCATAATTTTCATTTGATTAGAAAAGTGATTCTGCTTCAATTTTTCCTTTAATTTGTGAAACTTTCTGAAAAAGCTTTAAATTTATGAACACACAATTCAACCTCTCTGTTTGAGTATTCCCCTCCTTCAACTAACAATTGTCATCAAAATTTGAAAATCCCAAAATTGAGTCAACAAGTTGAAGTAAGATTGGCTCATCAGTTTCTTTTAAGTGGAGAACAACGTGATTGGTGACCTTAGGATGCTAATGAGAAAGAAGAGACGGAGAAATTCTACCATGGAAATGGTCTCTGTTTTTGAAATGAACAAAGATGAAAGATGGATAGATGGGTTAGTGAAGCATTTTGGGGATCACGAGTTAACTATGTAAATCGGTGCTAACTCTATTTATACATCGTGAAGATATAGTTATTTTCAAGTAAAAAGAATATAATGTGATAATTACTAAAATTTAATGAGTGATAGCGGTGCACTAAATGTTATCATATATGTTATTTAAATTAAAAAATTGTCACATGCAGTAATATTTGATGTACTATTGATAAAAAAATTTTGTTTACCAGCAGTCTATCAGAACATTTTTTAAATTTAATTATAATTTACTCAATTTATAAAGGTTAACTAAAATATAATTATTTGAAATTATGAAATTGAAAAAATTAATTAAAAAACGTACCTATTAAATCAAGATTTATTAAATTTTTAATTCAATGGATCATTTTTTAAAATTTTATTAAAAAAAATACTTTATTATATATTAAAATTTTAAGCAAATTGTTTATTAAAGTTAACACTACTTAAATTAGTTGTTATCAATATTAAATAATTTTTTATAAGTATTGAATGTAAAAATGAGTAAATTATATTTATTGTCCTTTAATTTTGTAAAAAATATATTTATAATATTTATAATTTTAAATTAAAATTAAAATTTCTTAAAATTTAAAAAACATTAATATTTTTTATTTTAAATTTTTACAAACATCAATATAAAAAATAGGGTATAGATTTCAAAAAATAGGGTATATAAAATATATTTTATTACTAATTTTATAAATAAAAAATGTTTTTATATAAATTAAAATTAAACGAAATAAGGGTATAGATTTCAAAAATTACGCTGTAGAAGCAGACGTGGCGCTATCATTGGTACTGTCGCATCACCGCAACTAATCAGAACCATTTCTATTATTCTATTATTCATTCTTCTCCTTCCTGTAGTGTATAATACAGATACGGCATACGTACTTGACTCGAGATTCGTTTCAGGAACGAAACGAAAAACGAAAGAAAGGAAAAGTGTTTCTTCGGATTCGAAACTTGGGTCTCCAATTTTCATTGCTTTTTCCATCGGGCTTGAATCAATAATCCGAATGAATGATTCTTGAGCTTTTAGGGTTTTTGATTCGGTGCAGAAGACGATGACTGACACTAATGGCAACAGCAACAACCACCACCGCCATCACCAAGACCTCGGCCTGTACTTCCTGGAATCGTCTCGCCATGGCTCCTCTCATGGTCCGTGCGACATGGACGAGGACGAGGAGGTACCTACGGAGCTCAACACCATTAACAGCTCTGGAGGCTTTCTGGTAGTGTCCTCAGACAAGCTCTCAGTTAAGTACACTGGTGTGAACCTTCATGGCCACGATGTTGGAGTGATTCAAGCTAATAAGCCAGCTCCAACGAAGCGCCTCGTTTACTATTTCGAAATTTATGTGAAGGATGCTGGAGCTAAGGGTCAGATTGCAATTGGGTTTACCAGCGAGAGCTTCAAGATGCGAAGACAACCCGGGTGAGTGCTTTGTTTATATCATTTAAAGACTGAAGCATAAGTTTGATGTTTAGTCTTTTGTAGGTTAGTCACTTACTCTATGGCCCTTTCTTTAAACTTTGTATCCTACAAATAATAGAACACTCAATATAAAGTGCAGATCTGCCTACTTCTGGAAAAAAAATTATGCCTTATTATGCTATTAATTATGGAGGGTGGTCATTCCATTAAGCCAAGTTATTAAGTTTGGATCAGCATAGCAAAAATTTGGCTGGGATTCTGCTGCATATTTCATTAGACAAACAGATTGATAAAACTGGATAACATGTTCAGGAAATAAGCCTGTGGTTTTGACTTCTTTTGTGTTCTATATCTTAAAATATATTATCACACTGGCCCTTTATACATTTAATAACGATTTTATCTCTATTTTCTGCTGAAAGGAAACAAGTCAAGCTCCCTTTCCACCTTGCCTTCTGTCTTTCTTTTTCCAAAAATTTGAAACTCATGTCATAACTCTTTTGCTGTAGTTTCTCTTTATTATCCATTTCTTGGACCCTGGCAGCATTTTCCACTCATCAAGATCTTGTTCTTTAATATATGAATGAAATTTAATTGTTGAGTCAGATAGTGTGACGTTTAAGATCGTACATGAAATCCATATAGACAGTCTAGCAAGTAATTCATATTTTGATGCATCCTAACACGTAAATGAGAAATCAGTTTCTTAAAGACTCTACTTAGCTGTTGTCAAAGCTTACATGGGATAGATGAGAAACCTGCCTATTGGTACATATGTTGTTTGGTTCTGGCTGCAATGCTATACCCATCAAAGTTTGTGAACGTTCCTGTAACCATAGACTTGTTAGGAAACTACTGAAAAGTGAGATTATGCCTATAATCAATGTAATACTGAAACAAGATTTATGCCCAGGAATTTTTTGCTACCATTTAGTAGATAGCCTCAGGCTATAGTCCTTCTACCCAAGCTTAAGATTAATGCATGCTTGTGTTTTAATGTGCTAAAGAAGTTGTCTTCGTCCGGCTTTTCTCTCTGCCTTTTTCTTATTTGTGTGGGAGGTTAATCTAAAGTCTCCATTCAATATTGCAAATATGCCCCACATAAAAGAAAATTGCAAGTTGCGAAAATTGGATCACAAAACATATTGAAGCTGCTAAATTCATTCTGTGCTGCATTTTTATTATTCATCTGTTTAGATATAATTAGAGTTTTTCTTATATCTTTAACCCTGTTTGATGTTAGGTGGGAGGTTAATAGTTGCGGATATCATGGGGATGATGGATATCTTTATCGTGGACAGGGAAAGGGGGAACCTTTTGGCCCAACATATACATCTGGTGATATAGTTGGTGGTGGAATTAACTATGCCTCACAGGAATTCTTTTTCTGGTAAAACCTTCTCTTTTCTCCAGAGCTTTTTTTTTTCTTTTCTTTTTCCAGAAGAAATAGTTTATTATGTGAGTTTTTTTAATGAATGTTGGCCTTTTGCTTTAATGTTATTTTTCCCCTTGATAATAGTGAGATGGATCATGACATAATGGGTCCAAAAGCCAGCTGTTGCCTGTTATCTGAGTCTTGCCTTCAAAATTTATAAACACTGGAGTGTGTTTTTTAATTAATTGTTTTATTTAGCTTGTTTCCAGTTTTGTCTGCTTGCTGCAATATGAAGATATTCAAAATTAAATTTCTTCTATGTTTTGATGCCAGCAAAAATGGACAAGTAGTAGGGACAGTTTGCAAGGACATGAAGGGACCCCTCTTTCCAACCATTGCTGTTCATAGCCAAAATGAAGAGTATGCTTTATTTCTCCCTCTAAATATTATCTATTTCTTGCCTTTCATTTTTTGGAGCTGGAAAATGCTTCTTTATTTATTTATTTATTTTCCAAAGAGCAGATATCTATGAAAGTGTTAATTTGTGTTGCCATCACCCACCTTTTCAGACTTGAGAGTAATAAATTGCATTATGATTTTAGGTCCCAATTGATGCGTCGTAAGGTTGGAAAGAATAGTTTAAGTTAATACAATTTAGCTTTATACAATGTTTGATGCACACAAGCGATTGTATAAGTTTATACAGTTAGGACTTTTTATACGGTTAAAAAAAGGGCAACCCAATGCACGAGACTCCTACTTGGTGGGGTTTGTAGAGGGTAGATGTACACAGTCTTACTCTTGTAAGCGGAGAGTATGTTTTTAGTATTTGAACCTATGACACACAAAACAACAACCTTACCGTTGAACTAAGGTTAACTCTCAGGACTTTTTATACGGTCATTACTATATAAAACTATACAAGAGAGGGATAAACCTTGATGAGGAACATTGTATAAAGTTTTTGATGACAAAATTATTTTCATATTTATTTATCAATTTGATATAATATCATCACAACTACTACTACTACATTGCCATGACTACTGTCGTCACCACTACCATTATACTTGCCACCATCTTTGTCACCACCCCATTATAGTCATATTGTCATCACTACTACACCATTGCCACTATCATCATCATAATGTTATCATCATGACTGCTATTATCACTATTATTTTAGGACATGGATATAATATTTTTTATCTATATATTTATCCTATCAATATGCACATGATAATATTATGTTATATCTGCCTATGTGTTGTATGTTGATCTAACGAACGCTTGATAATATAAAAGCTTATACAATGGATGGTTTATAAAGTATTATTCATTGTTACTTATATTATTAGACTTTATCCTATATGGCACACCAAATGGGGCTTTAGTACTTACATATAACCTTTGATTCAAATATATGCATTATGTTTAAATGTTATACTTTAATTGATCTGTGAGTGGTTCTGGTCCTTTTCGTTTTTGCTGAATTTGGTGACCAATCAATGTAATGAAGTAATTTTGGCACTTCTCTACATCTACTAGTGCCACTTTCCTTTATTTCATGTTTTCTTTTTCTTTGGAGACCTGGGTTTCAGATCATATACATTTATTTCTGTACCCTTGGATTATTTTTCCTTTCTTTTTGTTTTGGGTGGTTCTTGTGGATAGCAGCAGTGCTTACTTCATAGTTTCCCATAGCAGCTTCTTTTGATCTTTGGTTGAGGTGTTTAATTTTTCAGGTGTTTCATTCTTGTCTGGCAGGGTGCATGTCAACTTTGGGCAAAAACCATTTGCTTTTGACTTGAAGGTTAGAAGGTTTTGTCAATTTCAGTTTTTTTTTTCCTCTTTATTTTTCCTGTGTATATATCTTACCTTATAGTAAGATTTTTAGCTTGTTGAAAACATTTTTCATATGTTCAATTTGAGTAATCTTAACAGTAGTTTAAATCTTTTGGTTTGTTCCTTCTCTTTCCTGAAATGGAACTTTCTTTTCTTTGGTGTATTTCAAAATTAAGAATGGGTAGATAAACCCTATCAGGGTGGGATTGATCTTATGTTCTGTGGGGATCAATCAAAACAGAAGTTGTCCCTGCTAGTGTTCTAGGGCTGCTATTATGAACTTTCGGATGCTTTTTCTTGTTTAATATCCTTAAAGGTGAAACTGCTTATGTTATTGTAAATATATAAGAGGTATACTGTAGGCGCAGGCTGGACAATAAAAATGGAAAGAAAGATGAAGCTACCATACAAACTATGCATTCGAGATAGTGCTTAAAATGTACTGGTGCACTAAATTGGACGAAGGCCATCTAAGTGAGAGCTACTTGCAATATCATTCATTTTATTCTCAAAGCTAACTTTCTAAAGGGATTTGTTTTCTTTTAAGAAGTAACAAAGTAATACATTGAATTTCTTTATTTTATTAACATAATTTATGTATTTATTTCTTGCTAAAAACATTTATACTATTGGATTAGGAATTTGAAGGTCAAGAAAGGATGAAGCAACAACGGAAAATAGAGGCAATATCTTTGCCACCGAATGTTAGTTACGGGTGAGATAAGAATACATTTAATATCGTTCTTTGGATTATATTTTTCAATTCCTTTACTTTATATTTATATATACAATTAAGTATATTAATTCTTTCCGTCTGAGGCTTAAATGCAACTATTAGTCCCTCCAGTTGATTTATTAAAGCAATATTATCACTTTTAAGTATTAAATTAGGACAATTAAAAAAATAGTGAGATAGACAATAGCTAAATTTTGTTTAGTCACAAAAAACATAATTTAAAATTGTCGTCAATTACTTTTTTTTTTCAAATAATTAGGGTTGGAATATTGATTTAATTGAAATTAGGACTTAATTGCTTTAATAAATAAATTAGAGGGACATGTTGCTCTTATTTAAACTAGAGGGACTATATTGTTTTCTTGAGCAAACTAGATAAAAGAGAGCAATTAACCTTGATTAGTTTTCCCCTCCTTGACACTGTCTGAAAGCTTTAAGTTGAAGAGGTCCCTATAAGTCTTACATTAACTAGGCCATGCTAGTGTTGCAGAACAGATACTGTAACAATTTCTTCTGGAGACCCTTAAGGTCTGTTTGGGATTTGGGAGGGGAAGGGAAGAGAAAGGAAGGATAATTGTTAATTTTTCTTTCCTTTGTCTGGATGTTTAAAATAAACAAGAAGAAATTGGAAGGTTAAATTATTAGTTGTAAGACAATTATACAAAATTATCTTTGTTAAATTTGTATAGTAACATTATAATTTCAACCATAAGCTTCGTAAGTATTAATATCAAATAGTTATGGGTATAGTGGTCATTATGACAAGTATCTCTTCAAAAATATCTCAATCTGGTGGTATTAAGGGGCTGTTTGGTTGGAGGGGAGGGAATATGGGGAGGCAAAATCCTTCCCCTCCCCTCCAAAAATGGGGGGATTTGGAGGGGAGGGAAAGCGCTGGTTTTTATTTTCCTAAATTGTCCCCTCTTTTTTTTAATAAAAGGCAAAAATATAAAAAAAAATACAATTTTTTTAAATAAAAGGATAATAAGTCAAAAACCCTTCATAAAAAATTTCAATGAAAAAAATTAATATAAAAAAATTTATTTTTAGTGAAAATAAAATAATAAGAGTATAATGGTCATATTATTTTATTTTCCCTTCCCTCCCTTTACAAACCAAATAAAAAAAATTTATTATCCCTTCTCTCCCCTCCTCTTTAACTAAACCAAACAAAGAAAATTTAATTTTCTTTCCCTTCCCTCCCCTTCCCTCCGTTGAACCAAACATACCCTAAAGAGTATTAAAGAAATAGAAGAGAGAAGGTTAAGGTGGGTTAATCCAAAATCTCCCTTTTTCTTCTCCTCCTAAAATTGATCTCCTAAACAAGGAGAAGGAGAAGGATTTCATGTAACACCTCCTTCCCCTCCATTCTCCTCCTTCCAAAGATATACCCTTAAGTTTTTGCATTATTTGCTTTTGAGGTCTGCAATTGAAAAAGTTTTGAAGTAATTTTTTTTTAATTTTGAGGTTTTGAATGTTGATCGGAAATTTTGAGATTTAGAAGGAAATGCTGTGTTGGATGTCAAAAAACTAGCTGGTAAAATCTCATTGGAATGGGGATTTAGGGTTTTAATATGGTTATAGTTAGGATTGCAGGGAGGTGATTGTTTATCATAAATATTAGGGTTTCATATTAGGATAGAGTATACTTTAATCTTGTACAACTAACAGTAACAATGAGTGGTAGAAAGAAATAGAAGAATTAAGGAGAACAAACAGGGAGATACTTGGTAGGATGATTTAAATTGTTTCTTTTGTTTCAAGAAATGGGATTTTTCCTATTGTTTAAATAAACTTAATTAACAACATAATTGGACTTGGGCTGCCATTAAATCCTGTCGCAGTTCTAATCATATTTCCAATGAGAACTGAAATTTTAGTGTTAGGTATGGTGGGCCTATGCTTGAAGCAATGTCCATTTTAGCTTCTGGGATGAGATTTCTCAAGTGTGAAATCCCATTGTATGTGAGGAGTCAAGGAGAAAAAGGCACATCAAATTATGGTGCAGAGAAACCCAAATCAATATAAATGGAGGATGCCTCTGAAACTTCTTTTTCTTTGTCAGTTGAGGAAACAACCACAACATTTTGGCCTGAAATAGAACTACTTCAACATTTAAACTGTTAGGTGACAGCTCATTCATAATTTTATTATAATTTCTAACATGGTCCTCATGTGAAAGCCCTTTGAACTTGAAGTGTGGATAAAACAGATGCCACCCATACCTTATGCTGAAGTTAAATTTAATCAAGAGAATGGGAGCGGCTAGGAAGAACACTTCACCGTTAGGTCTTGATACTATGAAAAGCCTCACTTGAACCAAAAGATTGAGTTGTTAGTTGAAAGCCCAAAATTGGCTTTATTCTGTTAATCTATATCTCCTTGGCTGTATTGTCCCTGATTTTTTTGGGGAACTAATACTATTAAGTAAATAATGAATACATTATTATTCTATGATTTTTTATGTACTCTCTTGTCATCAGAATTGTTCGTTCCTACCTTCTACATTATGGCTATGAAGATACACTGAATTCATTTGATGTGGCTAGTAGAAGTACTGTTCCTCCTATATATATAGCTCAAGAAAATGGAATTGATGACCAAGAAAAAACATACGAGTTAAATCACCGAAAGACTCTACGACAGGTATGATAATGTTGACTGCTTTTCTTTCAGTTTGTGGTTTTGACAAGATTCTAATCTGGCTGTTGGAAGTACATCTGCAATTAAGGAGAAAGAACAATCTCCGACAGAATATGGCTATAAAATTTCAGTTAGTGTTTTCTATTACAACTTCTGAGTGTTGCATTTGTCTACACTTTATAGGAGATGCCTTTTAATTGAATGTTGAAAAGAGGAAATATGCAAGGGGCTGAAAGACATTTAAAATAATTGCAAAATGTTTTCTTAGAATCATTGTGACAAACAATACACATACTAGGTTAAAATAATTACATTTGATCGTAAGCATCTCTGATGGATAGGTTTTCAATTTCATATAGTTTAAGATTATACATCAAAAATATTTTTTTTTCATAGAAAAAGAAATATTATTAGAAAGAAGAGAATACAACTAGGAGGAGGATAAGATATGCTCAAAAACAAAAGAACAACAACTCAAAATGGTAATAAAGTAACAGAGACCCTCCATAACCTATCATTGCAAAAGATGTATCCAATCTCTTTGTATATTCGTTAAAGTGATTCCTTGAAACAAAAAACCTTGAGTTGAACACCCAAGCTAGGCCATATACATTATTTTATCCACTAACACATCCAAAGGAGAAGATAAGCTTTTAAAAATGCAAGTGTTCCTCTCTATAATTTTTTAAGAAGAAGAAAATCTGGTATTTCTAATTCATTCAGCAGAAGAAAAGTACAATTTATAAAAGAGAAATCTCTTTGATAAAAAGGAAATTCCATCATACCAGGAAATTACAATAATCCTACAACAATCAGGAAAACTAGAAAATAGAAAATTAAAGCTGCTAGCAATCAGGAAAAAAAAATCAAATCTATTTCCTTAATTATAGATTTGATTTGACAAATCCTGAACATAGGAATTCAATAATTTAGACACCTCTCTCAAGTTGATGCATAGATGTCTATCATTCTCAGCTTGCTCACAAACAATTCAAACACAGCTTTGAAAAGACATCTGGTGAAGATATTTGTTATTTGCTGCTTGAAAGGGATAAAAGGCATACAAATAGCTCCACAATCAATTTTTTTCCTTTATAAAGTCTCTGTCTATCTCCACATGCTTAGTGCAAAATAGCAGCTTCGTTGTCATAATACAACTTTATTGGCATATTTATCAGCAGCTGCAATTCGTCAAGAATTATCTTGAATCAAAGCATCACACTGACTCCATTAGTCATGGCCTTATATTCAACATCGACATTGCTTCTAGTCACTACATTTTGTTTCTTGCTTCGCCATGTAACAAGATTTCCCCAAATATAAGTATAGTAGCATGACGTAGATTTCGTATTAGTAATAGAACATGGCCAATCTATATCAGTATAGGCTTCTATTTTTTGCTGAGATATTTTTTGAAAGAGTAAACCCTACTTTTTAAGTGTCTAAGGATTTGATACACTGCTTCAAGGTGTTTCTCACATGGTGAATGCATAAATTAACTTCCCAAGTTCACACTGCAAAGGCAATGTCTGGCCGAGTATGAGATACGTAAATCAATTTGCCCACTAATCTCTGGTATCTAGTTGTATCTACCGATTCACCTTCCTCATCCTTCCCAAGTTATGATAGGGATCAATTGGGGTGTCTGCTAGTCAACGCCCATTCATTCCAGTCTCTTTAAAGAAATCAAGAATATAATTCTGTTGAGAGACAACAATCCCTCTCTTTGAGCAACTTTCATGCCTAGAAAGTACTTCACAAGTCTTAAATTCTTAATCTCAAAGGATGATGAGCGGGAGGTCTTCAATCTATTCATCTCAAGTATATCATTTTCGGTGAGGATTATGTCATCCATGTACACAGTTAGTATAGTAATCTTTCCACTCGGTGAGTATCTTAAAAATATTGTATGGTCACCCTGCCCTAAAGTATACCCTTGAATTTTAACAAATTGGGTAAACTTTTCAAACCCTCTTGGTGACTGCATTAGCCCATATAGAGATTTCTTCAATTTACACACTTTTGTGCCAAACTTCTTCCCCAAATCCTGGGGTTGTATCTAGGTAGACTTCTTTCAAGTCTCCATTGACTGATGCATTTTTTACATCCAACTACTGGCAGCAGTGACAAAAGAAATCTTATTGAGTTAAGCTTTGCAACTAGGGCATATGCCTCCAGATAATCAATGTCATATGTTTGTGTGAAATCCTTGGCTAATGGCCAAGCTTTATATAGTTCTAGAGAGCCATTTGACTTATATTTGACCATAAACACCCATTTGCACCCTACAATGGCCTTGCCTCTTGGTAAATCAATTAACTCCCAAGTGGCATTTTTTTTTCAAGAGCCCTCATTTCCTTAAAGACAGTCTCCTTCCACTAGGGAACTTTTAGAGCATCCTATACAAAGTTAGAGATCTCCAAACAGGATAGTTGAGAAGTAAAAGCTCGAAAGATATATGAAAGATTTTCTTAAGACACATAAATAGGCAGGGGATGTTGGTTAGAAGACCTTACACCTCCGAACAGCAATGGAAAGATTGGAGTCATCAAACTTAAAATTAAAACAAGGTTAAGATTTAGATTTAGTAGGCTCAGAACTTGAAACAAATTGAGTATGAGGAGTAGAGATTACCTGGTAGGTTCACTGGGCAGTACAAAGGATTAGAGGACTCTTTCTTTTGTGTTATTCTTTCTGTGAGTAGACAATGTCAAATGACACCAATGCTAAAGTTTTTTGTTCTATTTTCTCTTTGTTCAAATCATGATATGGCATAGATGGAGGGTCCGTATTTTCAATACCTAAAACACTTGTCCCACTTTTATTTGCATTTTCGGGTTGGATAGGCAAGTCTCGAAAGGGAACACTTTGAAAACAATCATGAAAAAAACTAAATCTTCATTTTTGTTTCCCCCTGAAGATGAGGCGTAAAAAAGGAATTTAATTAAAAAAGAAGTAATATCCATGGTAACAAACATTTTCTTCGGATAAGGTTTGAAACATTTATAACTTTTTTGAGTTAGAGCATATCCAACAAAGGAAATACACCCATATATCTTTAAAGGTAAAGAAGATGAATGTCTATTTTTTGGAAAAGAACTTATGAAAAACATCAAAAGGTGTTCCAAAATTTAATACCTTATTAGGTGTTCTATTGGTGAGGTCTGTAGCAGTAAGAATAACTTCACCCCAAAAGTATTTGGATACCTAATTTGTAAAAAATAATGCTTGAGCTACTTCAAGCGTTTGCTTTTTTGGTCATCCTAACCATTTTTATGCGGGGTGTCGATGCAAGAATTTTGATGAGTAATGCCTTTTTCAAGAAAAAAAATCTTCCATTATTTTTTTGAAATATTCTTGACTGACTCTGCAATATTTCAATATTAGTTTGAAATTGTCTGTTTCATGTTGTAAAAGTTTTTGAAAATCGTTTGAACCTTAAATTTTTCCTTCATTAAATAAACTCAACTTAACTTTGTATGATCATTAATAAAAGTTGCAAACCATCTTTTTTCAAGATATATAGGAGTCATGCAAGGACCCCAAATATCACTATGGATCATAGTAAAAGTAGTGGTTGGTTTGTATGGTTGGGAAGAAAAGGATACACGGTGATGTTTAGCAAATTGACAAATTTCACATTAAAAAATAGATGAAACAAGTATTTTAAATATTGAAAACTAGAATGGCCTAACTTATAATGCCATAACATGATATCATTATTCTTGAAAACAAATAGAATTTAAACAAGTATTCTGACTTGGTCTACTCACATCAAAATCATCATCAAAATAATAGGATCCATTTTTTTTTCTTAACATTGCCAATCGTCCGACCTGTGGTCAATTCTTGAAAAGCATAATGAGAGGAATAAAAATTTGCTTGACATTGAATATTAGAGATAAGTTTACTTATAGATAACAAATTTCAAGACAAGTTTGGAACATGAAAGACATCATGTATCTTGGCAATCACTGAGAGTTTTGCACTTGCGTAAGGACTATATGAATAAAACATTTTAAATCTGCTAGTTATGTGATCAATGGCACTAGAATCAATAATTTAGGAATGAACAGAATTTGGAATGATACCAAGAAAAACGGTGATAAAAAAGTTACTAGTTTGAGTCATAGAACAAAATGGAGTTAAGGATAATTTTGGAGATTGCAAAAGTTTACATAGGTGCTCTAACTGTTCTTTAGTGAAAGGTATTGTCTTCGAGGTAGTCGAGGTCTCTTAAGTTTCTTATGTGGTAGCTTGGTAGGCATGACCATCACATTTAGACTTTGGTTTCCAATTTGTTGGCTGACGATGGAGCTTCCAACATGTTTCTTTCGTATGCCATGTTTTCTTATAATGATCACACTATGGTTTCTTACACCCTTCACTGTTGGAATCAATACCTCTAGATACAAGTACAAAACTCTCGAAGTCAATGTGAAATCCAAGTTCTGAATTATGCAGCATAATTTTCCTCTTTTGACTCTTAATGTCTGACTTCAGGAAACACCTCCTGAATAGAAAGCAACGTTTTCTTGCCCAGAATACAGGATCTAACCTCATCCAAACTTCTATTCAAACTTGCCAAAAAAATGTATCACAATTGTTTTCTTCCCTTTTCTTATGGTGGGCATAGTAATTGGGATTTTTCCAATCATCGTCATAGCACTAATCAAGCTTTTGTTATAAAGTGACTAATTCATTATAATAAACAAGTTTTGAGTTTGTTAGAATTAACGTAAATAGATTATGAATTAATTAAAATTAATGTGTGATTAGTAGCTAACAGTTATATCCTTTTATTTATGGAATAATTAAGAATGTAATTATGTGTCATTTATATTTGTAATTAGTGTCTTATATGTAATCATTTCTATAAAAAATAATGATTAGTGTAGGCCTTACTCACAGACTACATTTTTATGATTGTATTTTTCTCTTATTTTTTCTGACTTCACATGTAATCATGGCCTAGAGAAGAACCCAAATTTTGCAGTCCCAATTAGTTGTGCCTCTTTCCAGCTACAGTACAAAAAAAAAAAGAATGTCTTGATTGTGGCTATGCATCATTCCAGCCACTGCAAAGATTGCACTTGCTTGCGGAAAGCTTGGGTTATGTTAAAAACCCAAAAACTGGCTAACCCACCATTGCCAGAGCATCTCCAACTACTATTGTCAGCACCATTTGTGCCCAAAAAGTTCTCATAACCACCTTTTAGACTATTGAAATAGTAGATATTCATCATAATATCCTTTTATTAAAGGAGTAATTAGATGTCATCATATCTCTTGATTTAGAGATAGTCATATCCCGTGATTCGGAGATTAATTAGGATTCAAATTATGTGTTGTTTATATTTATAATTAATTCCTTGTCTGTAATCCTTCCTATAAATTACAAAGACTAGTGTAGACCTTCCTTAAAGGGGACTACATTTCATCCTCTTGTTTTTCTCTTTAATTTCACACAGACCATGCCATTTGTTTGCACTAGCCAGACAGTGCCGAAAATCACTCTAGGCATCTACCCAGTTGCTGCATCTATTCTTTGCTCTTTGTTCGTGGTATTTTTCCTCTTATTAGTCCATTTTTGGCTTTATTTTCTGATCTAGACAATATGGTTGCCTCCTCAATGGTTCCTACAAGCAAAAAGCCGAGTATTATTTCCCCTGTTATATCTGCTTCTCTTGTTATTGTTACAGAAAAATTAAATGGGTCGAATTATTTTTCATGTGTTGCATCTGTTAATAATAGAGCAAAAAATGACTAGCAATCTATCACTAAACAGTAGATAAAATGTTCATAGTAGTACATAGAAATAACAAGCAGAAAATAAAAGTAACCTCCTAGCAATTTGAGAAGCTAGGATTTCTCCCAGGCACTATAGCAGCCAACCTCTCCCAAGCCTATTCCATATTTTCTCCATATCCTCATCTTTGCTCTCTCCCCCTTTTTTATAACCAAATTCCTAACTACCTACCCTATTACCATTTGCCATGTGTCCTTATTCAATGAAAGCCGAAAACAGCCCTTTATTTTTTCTTCTAACCCTAGGTTCCATCAGTGTGGAGCTGGAATGTAGTAATTGTAGTTTAATGTCTTGTCTTGTCTTGTCTTGTATCAAGTCTATAAATACCATAGTTGTGTAGGTCAATATACAACAACTGAAACATTCCAAATATCAAGGTTTCCTCCTTATTTCTCTAACTTTTCAATGCCCACCAATTTTCTTTTGAATGGTCTATTGCTGGGGTTCACCTTGACACTTCGTCAAAAAACCATGCATATGTGTATGTTCCTTTTACATTAAAATAGGAATTCAATATACCTTCAAAGTTCAAACAAGTTAAGGACCTCGTTACCTGCCAAATCAGTGGACAATAGTTGCAATTAATAAGTTTATGTGCATAATTCAATTGGAATGAAAAACTTGGGAAGACTGGATTCAAGGCAGTGACATGTAAAAGTCTCTTGAAATAAAGTGATTGGGAGCTGCTATTCATCTTCTTGATCCTGGAACTGATTAACATGAGATAGTTTTACTGTCATAGGTGCCATTGGATTTCATGCGTACGAGTGCCAATGAATTAATAGAGGCCGTACTATGGGAGAATAATGTCACAATTTCTTATACTAAAATTTTTTAATTCTTTAATCAGGCTTAGGAAATTTGGGACATAGTGCTGATGTCTTTTGAAGCTCCTATGTTAAGAATAGACATTGCACTAACATTATGCTTAGTTTTGTTATTGTTGGTTTATCCTGTTGCTGGCTGCACTGATTTGTAATCATAATTTCACTGACATTTTCTCTTGAAATGAAGCTAATAAGAAGTGGGGAGATTGATGCTGCATTTAGTAAACTGAGTGAATGGTATCCCCAGATTGTTGAGGTGGGTTGTCTCAGATTTTACACTTTGTTTACACTTTACAGAGTTTCATGTATCTGTTTATATACTACTGCTAATATAACTCTTCAATTTGACCGATTAAAATGCTAACAAGTCAGTCTGTTATGGGGTATATAAGATGTCTAGTTAGTTTTTAACAAATATTATATTTACAACTGATTGCAATAAAAGGAATGGTCTTTGGTGATTGTAGCTGATAATGCTGTGTTGCATTATTTCTCACTTTTTCGGCTTTCATTATGTCTAAGATTCATGTGCATGATGGAAGCGATTTGTATATCTCATTGATGAAAAGAATTCATGGTTAGATGGAAATTGACATTTGTCCTTTCCCATATTATTACATAGAGAAAAATATTGTTAAAGCAAAGAAGGAAGAAGCTACATCATTTGATATCACTTTTGTCCAAAGCTACAACACATGACTGAATTGACCATGATTGTCAGTTTTTAATAACGTGGGCCACAATCATAGCTCACATTTATTTTCTTTTTGTCAGTGGATCTATATATCATATATTAGATTACGATGGGGCCTTTGCTTTGCTATATCTCATTTAAGTTTCATTCTTTCATTATATTTTCCTCCTGAGTAATGACAATTAATTTTGATTTCTGCAGGACAATACATCAGCTACTTGCTTTCTACTTCATTGTCAAAAATTTATTGAATTAGTTCGGGTATATTCCTTTATATTTAGTTTGCTAATTAAAAATTTATGCCTGGAACGTTGTCTGATTTAATTTCTGTAGTCAGTTTGCAGAGGGTTTTGCCCCTCCTTTCATTTGATGGTAAAGAAAGTGGATGTAGGCTGTTCTTTCTCGTGGCTGGTGTTCTGTTAATTAGTCAACCTGTACAGAATTTATTCATCCATATGACTTTTTATCTTTGGGACAGTTTAACTTGCAAAAAAACAAGTGTCTACACTCCTTTATGTAGTTAGTTATTAATTGAAATATGTCAATTAGTTCTTCTTTCGAAGACAAAAGTTGAAAAGATAGTACTTTACATTTCTGTACGTGACATTTTAGGTTGGAGCACTGGAGGAGGCAGTCAAATATGGAAGAATCGAATTGGCAAGATTTTTTGGGTTGCCTATCTTTGAGGATTTAGTTCAGGTAATTTTCTTATTAAAAATGAAAATTATTTGCTGCTGCATTAATATCCCTCTGATTCTTAATTTCTAAGGCCATTGATTGTCTGCTAGTTGATGCATATGAGCCTGCTAATATAATTGATCACCAGACAAACATCGACATTTTCCTCTTCATTATAATCTTTTTAAGTCTGTCCCTTGTTTGTGAGAGACAAAAAATCATTTTGCATATGATAATACCCTTCAATTTTAAGTTGACAGTTACTGTTTGACTTTTATATTTCTTTTAAACTTCTTTTATGTTATGATATATTTCCTGCTTATCTAATTGTTGTATATTAGTGGTAATATTTGAAGTGCCATTGGATTCTCTTTCCTCTAGGACTGTGTTGCATTGCTGGCATACGAACAACCCCAGGAATCCTCTGTTGGTTATCTTCTTCAGGATTCGCAGCGGGAAGTTGTAGCTGACACATTAAATGCTATGATCTTGTCTACAAATCCCAATGTGAAAGAGTCAAAAAATTGCTTGCGCTCATATCTTGAGAGGATACTCAGACAGCTTACTGCTTGTTGCTTGGAGAGACGGTCGTTGAGTGGGGAGCAAGGAGAAGCTTTTCAACTGCAGAGAGTGCTTTGCAGTGGTAAAAATGGCTAGTGCTAGGTCACATGTTTATTTCTCTTCTTACTTTGCTGTACACATGGCCCATCTTAAAACAATTCCGGGTCATCAAATTGATATTAGCATCTGGTGACAATGTCAGCCTATCAAATTGATCTCCGGGTCTCGTATACTGTTAAGTCCCCCCTTTGTTCACTTGATGCACATACTACATTGCTTCAAGGTTCTCTGTGCATGGAAGCTTGTAACCTTATCCTCAAGATGAATGGAAATGATAAATTGAACGTGCAGCGGTTTCAATGTATGCAGAAAATTAATAAAATATATTTCCAAAAAGAGTAGAATGTATTGTATGCATGTGTCTGTGTTGCAACTGCCAACTGACTTGTGCTGTAAGCCATCCCTCAATTCGTTTGATTTCCTGTGTTTTGGTATGTAAATCTGAAAACATGAAGGAGAATTAACCAGGATTAATTGGCCAGCCTTCTTCGTCTTCCCTTGACTTTTTTGGATGAAACTGAAGTTGCATCAAAGACAATTGACAAGGAGTCTTAAAGTATTATTGGAAAGACCATTCATCAATTTATTCTTGCAGTCCAACTTTTCAACATAATGCAATAATTCATGTTTGGAAAGTTCTAATAAAAAAATTTCTTGAACATGATTTTTTGTGGTGAAAAACTGTGGTTAAAATATGTAGGATCGTTAAATAAATTATTTAAGCATAGGCTTTAGTAGGTTAACTTATTAACTATTAATCTACTCTCTATTTTATTATTTTTTAATTATTCATATATTAGTTTTTTTAAGATTATTTTTATGACTTTGAAATATTACAGGATAAGTTAATAAAATATAAATAATATTATTATAAATAAAAATTAGAAAAAATATGTAAAATTTAAAATTATGTTATGAATTATATTTAATAAAATTTTAAAAATATAAATACGGGACATGCTATGATAAGCCGCTATAATTAAAAAAAATTATAGTATTTTATTATAATTTAAAATATCATGTCATATATAATATATGCATTACATATGTATTAAATATTATATAATTTTATTTTTAAAATATTAATATTTTATTTTGATAATTACATTTATTATGGTTTAAGAAAGATGAATGTCAGATCCGATACAATAGAATATTATTATAAAATAAAATATATCGTATTTAAATACGATTTGAATTATGATATTGTATATGATATGAGTTTTAAATATATATAAAATATAATAAATTCTACTTTTAAGCTATCAATATTTTTTATACAACTCAAACCCAGTCAAAGTCTACCATTTGCCTTTGTTTCATATACATTTAAATTTTTTTCATAACTGAACCTTTTGTTTGAAATTAAAATATTATATTTTGAAAAAAAAATTAAATAATTATATGTAGATTATATGGGCTGCTACCGTGTCCATGTTATTGAAAGAGATAAGATAAGACGGTAATTTTGGTGAGATCTGTAATATGTTGGGACTTTTGTTGAAATTTGTAATGCGTAGGGACTTCAGAAGGAAATAGCCTCTTAGCCTAAAGAAGAAAGGAAACAAAAAATAAAATAAAAATAAAAATTGCAGCTAACGTAATGAGAAAGAGAAATTAGTTCAAAATGGGTGAAACTGAATTAATTAGATAATTGACCTGATCACCTAATAAAATGAAGGACAAAAGATAAGCCAAACAAACAAAACTCACACAGGTCATTCTGAATCCGAACCACAAAAATTAATGGCGAGGCAGATACTTCTAAACTCGTACATGGCACTCCCACAAGTATCAGTTTCTTCTATTCTCAACCTGCTCCACACTCCTATTCCCCGCATAAGATGCGCACAGTCCTCGATTTGAGGCGACCATTGCCATACCTCTCCTCTTCTCTTCACACTACCTACGACTTCCGCTTCTCTCCTCCTTCTTCTTTCCTCTTCAGCTTCAGACCCAACAAACGCTTTCACTTCCTTACGCCATGCTCTTCGCTCAGACAAACCAAGAAGCAGCAAGTAAGGAAGAGCAATACTCCTGACAATGCCCCATCTGGTGGAAAGTGGCTATTTAGCCCAAAGAGCGATGACGAGGGTGGTGGGGATAAGGATGAAGGAGAAATGGGATTGGAAGGTGACTCTGCGTTGAAGGGTACTCTTTTGGCCGGTGTATTATTGGTGGGTGTTGTTGGGGGCTTCGCCACAGTTGGTTATATCTACAAGGACCAGATTAACACTTTCCTGAATCAGTTCTCCACCTTTATAGAAGGTAAATTTGTGTGATATGTATCGAGTTATCCATTAACTTCAAGTACTCTGATGACTTTGATTGAGATTTTCGCAACTGAAGGTCGGCTGGAGGTTTATAATACAAAAATTGTCATTCGAGAATAGTTTCAGGATATTTAGGGACGTACCGACTAGGAAGTCAGACAATATAAGCAAATTTTGATATGATCTCCAGATTAGGAGTTTGTCTCAGTATAAGCTTGGAAGATTTCTACTTTTTGTTCCGTGGATAAGGAGATCTTTGGTTAGGAAAGTTGCTATGTTATCCCTGAGTTATTATCTTAGTATAAACTTGTTTTGTTTGTATCTCATCTGGGAATTTGTGTGAAATATTTATGTATTCTGAGTAGACGACGTGTCCCTGGTTGCTTAAATGCTAAAGCAGTAAAGCTTGCTGAATGTAATTGAGATGGGAATAGTTCTAAATTTTTTTCCATCATTTAGGATGGGTTCTTTTCCTGCATACATTTGTTAGTGAAGCCAAATACTTTATTTTATAGTGAAATCTATTGTACAGAACCAACACTACTTTGATAATGCTACATGTTGACATATGCTGCTGGTACCTATTGTGCATCAATCATAACTGAGTGAACGTGAAACTAAGTATCCGATTTGATAGAAACTGTGGAATCAATTGAATTTTCTTTTAAGATGCTATACAGGCTGTTCCGTATATTTTAAAGGTGAATGAAGTACAATCTAGTATATTTTGATAGCTTTTACTGTTGAATCATGACTATCATCTTAAATATTCATTAAATTAATCATCTTTATTAGCTTCTTTTATAGTTTTTTTACATGAAAAGTCTAGATTCATTTAGTTAATTCATGCACCCACTGTGAATAAGAAGACGTATTTCAGATTCTACAGATAAAAGAGAAAGAAAGGAAAGCACAGCTTGAAACACAGGAGTGCTTAAAAACAGTAAGAGGAAATAAAATAGAGATATGGAAGAATAAATAATAAATGAAATGGGGCTAACCATTTTATTTATTTTGTTCTCTTTTGCACTGTTCATGCTTGGAAGGGAATCACTGTGGGCTTTCCTGTCTTCTTTGCTATTACAGCTTCTGTGCCCTCATTCTTGACAGAACATTTTTTTTGGGGGCCATTTTTTCGTTGTGCTCAGGATTTAATGTGAATAAGCTGTTCTATCCATGCAAATGAAAGTAATTCTAATGGAATATAAACGTGGGAGCACCTGCATGAAGTTGCTTCGCTTTACTTGGATTCCATCAAGTTGCTGGTGCAGTGGGGCCCCTTTTCACATAATATTACCCTTAAAAATTCAGCTCTTCCTGGTTTATTGACAAAGATTTTTATGATTTATATGCTGCTATATTCTGATAATTTTCTCTCTGTCTCTAAAGTATGACTTTCTAGAATTAACCTTGTATTTTTAACAAGCAGGTTATGGCCCAGTTGGATATGCATTATTTGTAGCAGTTTATGCGGGCTTGGAGGTAAAGATGCACCTATCACTTCCTTGAATACCCCCCTTTGCTAGGTGTCAGGTGTTGGTAGCAGCTATTCTGACAGCTTTTGTAACTCTACATGCCCCCTTTGTTTTTGTGTGTACAGTCTGCAAACACTATTCTACCAAGTGAATCAGAATAATGTCCATGCACCTGTTTTCTGGAGTGATTCTTGTGTTCTGTTTAAATCTGACTTTGGTTTATCAACTGTGTTTGCAGGTCCTTGCAATTCCTGCCATTCCTTTAACTATGTCTGCAGGACTTCTTTTTGGATCTGTTATTGGCACTATCATAGTCTCTATTAGTGGAACGGTGAGTCAGTATTTCTACATATATATGTTTAGATTCTATCAACACTAGTGTAAAATTAAATCAATTTAACATTATTTAATATCTTCATCCAACTCTTCTTAAATTAGTTATGCTAGATTAATGTAACAATCACACACTTCACACATGATTCAACAATGGGTTTGATGAAATTCATGTTCTATTTGAAGTTATAGTCTGTTATATGTATAGAAAATTTTGTATCGGTGATTTGGTGTCAATTGATCCCAGCTGACCCAACCAATAGAGTCAATACTCACTGGTGTAAAACCAAATGAATAGTACGCCTAAAATTTTTGTATCTTGGATAAACTTCTCACAAAGCCTATCACAGGTTTCAATCTCATTGTGTGGACCATACTATTAAATTTTTCTAATAACGAAAAATAACTTTATATTACTGTACATAGCTTAATGTTATTGTATAATATGATTTCCAAAATATAATAAAGTATCAGCTATGTAGTTTAATACTTGTTACTGCTCGATATGTCTAAAATTCAGTGTGCAATATCAACATATTAATTTCTTTCAGTGGAATGGTTGGATAATTGAAAATCACATTTTACATGACAGTTGGCTTAAAGTTTTAAAGCTTACTCATTGTTGCTAATTGATTCCCAATGTATGAATTTATATATGTTCTTGAGTCTAATATTTTTAGACATTCCAGGTGGCAGCTAGTGTTGCTTTTCTAATTGCAAGATACTTTGCTCGTGAGCGTATTCTAAAACTTGTGGAAGGAAATAAGAAGTTTCTTGCAATTGACAAAGCAATTGGAGAAAATGGTTTCAAGGTTGTCACCTTGCTTCGTTTGAGCCCTCTACTTCCATTTTCTCTGGGGAATTATTTATATGGATTGACATCTGTTAAGTTCATTCCATATGTATTGGGGAGGTATGATGCTTTTCACTAATTAATGCCATTGTTAGAGTGATTTTCCATGTTTTTCGTGAATTTTAAATTCTCTCTTTCCTTCCTAAAAACTTAATTTTGCGCTTACTATAGTTTCAAGTTTGGACTAATAAGTTGCCCTAAATTCATAATTTGCTTGGGTTATGTCAAGCCCAAAAGCTTAAGCTATCAAGTAAAGAGACATGAATAGTTTTTATTAATCTCTACCAGGTTAGTTGTATAAAAATGAAAAATAAAAGAAAAAAGAACGATGTTGTTCGATGTGTGACTGAGCTTAACTTCTTCCTAACAGTGAAACTAGTTTTTTTCTCTCCTTTCTCCTTAATACTTATTTTTTTAAAACAATCAAAGTTTCAACTCTTCATAACTCCACTTAGTGTGGAATGTATCTTAATTGAACAGTCTCTAAATAACAAATAATATATCCTTTTGGCATACAATCCATGCAGTAATTTTTGACATGAAATCTCTATATCTTCATCTTGATTCTTTTGAGACATTATAATAAAACTAGTCATTGTCTTCACTCAACAGTTTAGGCTTGCAAGTTAAATGGTTGTTGACATGGTAACAGAACCTCTAAAATAAGTGGGCATGAGTTTGATCTCTACTGCCCTCCATTTTCTTAATTAAAATTAAGTTTCATCATAAGGTATGTTGAACTTATGTTTTGTCTCCACTTCAAGCTCAAAGGGATTTTGTGGAAGGACGTGTTAGAAATTATGATAAAACTATTTACGGGCCTTCATTTAATAGCTTAAGCTTGTGGGTAAAGTGGCTCTTGACAAGAGAAACTCTTTAGTGGTTAAAATTTGAAATTATAAGCCAACAGTGACTTTTTTCAACTGAGAATGCTGAAATTTGAGCATGGCACTTATGGGGGCTTACTTTAACATGTTAGAGACAATTCAAACTAGGGACTTAATGGTAATAATATTAATTATATCTCCACTTGGTTCATTAAAGTGGTTATGTTGTTATAAAATGTGGTTATTCTGTTGCGGGAGATTATGGTTAAATTATTATATATAGCAGGTATGAATTAAGTGGGCAGTATTTTTGTTATATGATAAATGAATTATTATTAGAGAGAAAAGAGAAGGACAACCAGGGGTGAGAATTAGATACCCTCTAAACAGGCATGCCTGCCCCCCTCCTCCCTTGAAAAGTGAGAGAGAGAGAGGGAGAGAGCCAGAGAGGCTAAAAGTTGCAATAAAACTTTCCTATCTCCCTGGATATCAGAAATGGAAACTCCCAGGCATTTCATTTTTTTAACTAGTACCTAATTGACATTTTTCAAATTTTTTTGCAGTTGGACGTGTATAGTTTTTGTGGATTTCTGATTTAAAACTAAACTAATCAACATTTGCCATGCAGTTGGCTAGGAATGCTTCCGGGAACATGGGCTTATGTGAGTGCTGGTGCATTTGGACGAGCAATAATTGTGAGTTTGTGATCAGTTTCCCCCAGTGATTGGAAATTATTGAAGTATTCTTTAACTATTCAACCATTATGAGCTTTTGCCTCTTTGGCCATCCATTAGCTTTATGTTTTTTTTTTCCTTCTTTTCAGTCTTGCTTTCTTTTACTATGTATATGTGTGTGTGCTTGAGTAGTATGAAATGATGTTAAAGTAAGATATGAATGATGCTGAGGACCTTATGTTGAGTACTTTTAGGCATTAGTTATTATGAAATATGAATGCAATGTTGATGATGTCATCAAAGCTCACTGCAAACCCATGTTTAGGAAAAAAAATGGAAAAAGTGAGGTCATGTTTATGAAGATATATGAGGAATTTTTTATTATTAAGAAGTCATTAATCAGTATCAATCACATAAAGATCAGAATCTAAATATGTTCAGGTGCACAAATAAACTTTTGTACAGCAATGTTTCTGTACCATTTTCAATGTAATAGGTAGGTTGAGTTATTGTAAATATGCCTAAGAATGTTTAAAATGCATGAATAGTGATTCACTCTATGCCTATTTTATTTTAGGTAGCTATAATTTATCAGGTATCGGAAAAGAAATTTCCATGTGTGGGGTTATGACATTGAGTTGAGGCATTATAGGCAATGAAATCTCTTTGGGAAAGGCCAGTTGTTAGCCTCTTCAGTTTTCCAATTACCATGAGCTGGGTACTAGGCCAGCTACCTGGTGGCAGTATTTGTGGCTTGCAGGCTGCTTATGGAAAAGTGTTTTAATATGGCAATGACCTTCATAATGCGCCCCTCCTCTATTATTTTTTGCCAGATCTGGAATCTGTAATTGCTTAGTGAGCTATCTTGTATGTAGTAGTAGCACCATTGAGGTCTTCTGTAACTGCAAAATGACCCGACGAGCATTCTTTTGTGTTTCACTGTGCCTTGTAAGTTTATAGAAAGCATGCAGAAGGGTATCCATGAAGCGGAAGAATAGTTCTTCCACATTGGTATGATGATTCTTAAGACATTGGAGTCTTGATATAAGATTGGGGATAGCAAGTTGCTTTTGAATTTTGATGTGTTGCTGCACCAATGGCTGTTGACCTATGAAGCACGAACACAGATACGAGACACGTAAATTTTAAAAAAATACAGTATACGACATATTAAAGGCACATGAATTAAAAACAAATTATATATATATATATATATATATATATATATATATATATATATATATATATATATAACCATAAAATAATAATATTTACAACTCACATAACAACTTAATCTCAAAAAAATTATCATAAATTTGTAATACAATCAATATTCATTCTTCTTCAAGGTATTTTTCATCACCGATATTATTTTCATTCCCTTCGTCTGTGAAAATAACTTTTTAATTCTGGTTTATTCAAAAATATATTTGCAACTGATAAAATTACAATATTAACAACAAAAAGAAATAACAAAGAATACAAAAATTATGTGGGTATACAACAATAATAAAGAACAAACGTAAAAGAGCAACTTCAGAAAGAATTATGTGCATTATTATAATTCAACTCCCCTACTATAGACAAAAACTATCTCAGTTCTTTGCAACTGTATTTGTGTAAGTCATTAAGAGACAACACAAAAATTAAAAGAATTTGGCTTGCTTTTCCTCCATAGAAAAGTTTTAATCCCAAAAGAAAACTTTCGAATAGGTATATATGCTTGCATAAGAACACAATAATTAATGAACTTTGAAGACTCTTGCTGAAAAGGAATATGCACATAGCCACGTGCACATCTAATAAAAGGAAATAGAGGATCTTACTCTCAATAGTCACAAAAATAACAAAAATAAACAATAGGGATACAATGATCGGGATGCAAGCTACGATGGATGACAAGGACCCAATTTCAAGAGAGAAAACGTGTTGCGATGACCAAGATGTATGCTGCTATCGTCGATGTCAGACAAGGTTTGAACTTCAAATAAAAACCTAAAAGGGATAGAGGATTTGTGCTTAAAATATCTGAAATAAGTGTCAAACACATTCCAAAATGTGTTCGATACGAGTCCTTTTTTTTTTAAAGGTTAGATATGAGTGTCTGAAAAATGTCGGTATCCGTAGAGTGTCTGAAACGTCGACACGCCCCAAAATGAAGTGTTTGTGCATGAGGACTAGGTGACTCAGGAGATGATCTTTATGTTTCTTTCTTGTTTGGAGGGATGAAGGAAAATACAAGAAAGAAGGACTATGATTTGGAAACCCTCCCACGACAACATTAGTGTAGACTTAGATGCCAAACTCTCTACCTTAAGGCGCCCTTCCTAATTTAGCTTGCAGCACACCTCTAAAGTAACCAAATGATCCTTCTTAGTATCTCTAACTCCAACCTCAAAATGTCTCACGATTTTTTCAATCTTCTTTGCTCCCCTAGAGGAATCTTGAACAAATTAATCATATTGTGATATCTCTGCAAGAACTTTATAGATGAAAAATGAAATAAGAATATTGTGATTGCTATGGTCAATGATGATATGGGTAATTATTTGTAAGCCAAGAATTAAGCCATCAATTAGTAGGGTTCCTTAGTATTGTTTTCTTTTTATTTTAGGCAAGCTTATCATTAGGGATCTTTTATTATTATAGTTTCCTATTTTTATTTTACACATATACTTATAGTTTCCTTTATATACAGCCCTTGCTTTAGACCTCGTTTTTAGTATTGATGAATTAAAAGAATTATCAATTCTTGTCTCCCTCCCTCACTCTCTCTCTCCTCCTTTTCTCTATTTCTTCCCCTTTTCCCCTTCACCACTGGTCCTACATGAAGTGGTAACAGAGCCTCTCAAATCCAGCCACCACCACTGCCCTTTGTACACAGCCAAACAGTTTTAGTCCCTGTACTGTCAAAAAGAAAAAAAAGAGAAAAAATGCAGCAGTGTAAATGTGACATGTGGAGCCTTGTGCAGCCCCTCCCGAGGACACCCACCACTAACCACTGCCACCCAAGCTCTCACCTCACCAGCCGGCCTATTCCCGAAGCTCTGTCACCGAGCTGCTGGCAACCTTGACGGAAAAAAATTTAAAGGCTTTTTGGTTTGGGTTTATTCAATTTTGACCTCCCCACCATATTCCAATCTCTTGGAAGTGATTTTGAAAGTATCCTGTTGTTTTTATATGCCTTCAAGGTAGGTTATCCAAGCTTTGTCTGTATGGTATTATGATCTTATGGCTTATAGCTACTCTAATGTTGGGAAAAGTCACTATCATGAGAAAACACATTATTATGGGTATCAAACTTCTCAGATCCCCGATAGACATGAAATTCAGAATTGGCCATTAAATTCTAGAGCCTCCTTCCATCTAGATCAGTCATATATTTCTACTTCCTATTTTGACTACTACTCAAATGGTAGGTAAAATAAGAATTATAGGTACAAAATTTTAGGAAGCTACTCTCAATATGAAGATGAGAGTTCAAGTGCAAAATATCAATCCCCATCCTATTATGGTCGGACATACTCTTCTGACAACTTTCCTGACCCCTATTATTATAATCATCACGACTCTTATCACTCCTATACAGAGTATCAAGATCATGGTTAGTTTCCTTCTGAATTTGAATCAGAAAAGTATCCTCAAGATTGTGAAGCAATAGATAGAATCCTGGGATTGCTCATCTGATATTGATGATGATGGTAATGTAATCATGGTAAATTCTAAAGAGCATTCTGTAGCAAAGTTGAAGTGTGAAGAACAGGAAGTTTTTGTAGAGCATATGGAAGAAAAGTTAAAATGTGAGAAATATGAAAACATTCGTCTTGCAAGGACACAAAATGAAGATAATGATGTTTTGACAGATGAGGAGGTTGAGAAAGTTAAATGCCAAGTTTTAGAAGTTCACATTCAGATTCAACCAACTGATGCCTCATGTGTTGGAGTCCAAATTTGCCTTTATTGTCGTTTTTTCTATCATAGTCCATTGTTCTACCTACTACAAGTTGGGCTTTCTCTTGCTTCTACACTTCAAAACTCAAGTTCAAGTTTTTTCCAAGCAAGAGAGATTGATGAATAATGGAATAAGAATATTAGGATTGCTATGGTCAATGATGATATGAGTAATTATTTGTCAGGCAAGAATTAAGCCATCAATTAAGGCTTCAATTAGTAGGGTTACTTAGTATTGTTTCCTTTTTATTTTAGGCAAGTTTATCATTAGGGATCTTTTATTATTATAGTTTCCTAGTTTCGTTTTATGCATATACTTGTAGTTTCTTTATGTATCAGCCCTATCTGTAGACTTTGTTTTAAGTTTTGGTGAATTAAAAGAATT
Source organism: Gleditsia sinensis (assembly GCA_037074535.1). NCBI lineage: Eukaryota > Viridiplantae > Streptophyta > Magnoliopsida > Fabales > Fabaceae > Gleditsia > Gleditsia sinensis. The sequence goes on along the minus strand of CM073476.1, from coordinate 479,027 downwards.
ATCAATTTCTGTCTCCTCTCTCTCTCTCCCATCCTTTTCTCTCTATCTTTCCCTTTTCCCCTCCCCTTTGCTGGTCCTACATCACTTTTTTAATTTATTCTTCTACTTCTAGTCTTCTAATTATAGTGGGCTTTCACTATACCCCTTCTCTCCTCACGAACTCATCTTCTATCAACAAAATAAAGAGGTTACTCTTAAAGTCTTTTCTTTTCCAATGTGTATTTTTTGAATTTACTAATTGAATTGGGATTAGCAGAAGTCATATATACTATCCATTAGATTTACTGGTTAAGCAAATAGAAGTTATAATTCTTACAATCTTGTCATGCCCTCATCACATACTAGTTATGCTTATGACCAGCTAAGCTACACTTTGTTGGCTTTGCCAGCTTGGCATACAAGTATTAATAGCCATTTATTACTTGTAATAGCTTGGAGTTGTTTTCCTTGCTGTAATAGCCATTGTGGTATAGAAGTGTCTATTGGCTTTCTAAAATTATCTAAATTCGTTGTTTATTTTGTCTCCAATATCAGGCTCCAATCTTTCTCTGCATTGAGACATTCATTAATGATTCTTCATGAAACCCTTAGATGTTTTACTATTTAAAAGGCTCTGGGTTGAACATAAAGAAAAGCAATGCCTTAATCCCTTCATATTTTCAAGTCCTTAATGTAATGAAATGAAAATCTGTCCCTAAACGTCACATGCACGGAGAATATATATATATATATATTCTTAAATCTGTGTATTGGACAGACTGTCTAGATTGTGCTTTCAGGCAACTGGTTGGTGAAATCTGTAGTACAAACTAAACTGGTTGTAAACTTATTGTTTTTAGTTTTGTAACTGCTGTTCATTGTTGTGCACATGCTTGGTGATCTATAATAAGCAGAATTTTCAGGAGTAAAAAAAAAAAAGGTTTTACAAGAAGGACATGTACTAAGAGAAATTGCAATCACTGAGGTGGTGAACTCATGTCTGATGGAGGATAAAATGTCAGATATAGATGTGCCATATAGCTCTATACCTTGACTTGTGTATCCTGTAGTTCTAGTTTGGAAACATTGCCCCATCAAAATTTTGTGGCAATGTGCAGTTAATTCTATTCTCGGGCAATGCCTGCATTTTCAAGGGCATCTCTTTGCCTTTTCTTTTACACCTGTCAGGGATAGGATTTTGTTTATGGCTTCGCTTTGGTGCTTTGCGCAGGGGTGTTTTAAGGGAGTCTTTATTTCTGATATGCAGAAAGATTGGACAGCTTTGCTGCATTTTTTAGCTTCTTTAGCTATCTCTTTTTTCTGGTTTGTATTTTATGCTGGAGGATATCTCAGCCTCCCTCCTAGTTGTATTTCTTGTTGTTTAAAAAAAAAAAGCCTGAGTCTGAAACAGAAAAGTCATGGATGAATTGCAATATGCAAGCATGAGTAACTGGAACTATGTTTTCTGAAGGAGGGTATAAAATTTGAGGTGGAAGACAACAAAACGAATCTGGTTTCTAATGTTAGTTTCTTCCATTTTGCAGCTAACGAGGTAAACTGCACAAGATTATGCACTCGATAATTCATGGCCAGAAACCCAAGTGTTGGGACCCTTTGCTTTTAATTCAATAATAGTAGTTGAATATATGCTGCACTTTTAATCAGATGTTGCTGATAGATTGTTTTATGAATAAAGGCATTCCATAATGTGGTTTTTTTTTCTTCTTTGTCTCTTTATGTGGAGGGTTTTTTCATTTGTTTCTTTTTCTTTTGTTGTGTCAGGGCTCTCTAATTCTTTTCCTCTTTGTACTTTCTTCTCTGCTTTCTAATCAAGCTTTCTTTCAAAAGAAAAAGGAAAATTGTAGAATTGACAGGATTCGGATGGTAAAGTTCACATTATATTGAAACCATGCTCTGTATTGCTTGCATACTAGTATTGTATGGCAGGGGTTGTTTGTCAGCAGGGGACACTAAAGTCCAGTGTTGGAAAATATTGAACTGATTTGTTTGCTCTTCTTTATTTCTCTTTCTTGCCGTCATTGATTTTAATGTTATTTTACTTTTAAGCATTGGAGAACATCCCCACTGTTTGCCTATTTTATTGTAACTTACTTCTTTGACATTTCAGCAAGAGGAATCTGATCTTTCATTACCTGGAGGGAACAGTCAGCTGTTGACGCTTGGCCTGGGGCTTTTGGCCACTGCTTTAGCTGCCGCTTATGTCACTCGGCTTGCCAAGGTATCATCACATATTATATTGCACGGAAATATAATTCAAAAATTTAATGTGGAACAGTGCACAAACCCAAAACCTTATACTTTATCCGATAATGAGAACAGATATTGGTTGTCTGCTTAAGATAAAAATAATTTGAGAGTATTGCGAGGAAGTAATAGGAAGCAGTTTATGTAAATCACCTCTTCCGTCTTTGGGGGGAAGTCAGACTCACCATGTTTAGAACTAATGCATAAACTTGGACAGTACTCTATATTTGATTGCTCATTTCCACCCAGGCCTGGTTTTTCATTGCCAAAATGCTGTTTACCTGGTCAATGATTTTTATGGAATAAGGACCTGAGTTCAATAACCATGATGATCGTAGTAGTAAGTGCCTGTTTGGCCTTCCTTTCAATTTCTGTTTATTTTGAAACCCCTTTATTTTAAATCAATTTCTCAAAAAAGAAGTAACAAGAAGCAGTTAACCTTTGGCCAAATTATTTGACAAGTGTTTTTATCAATATCGTTGGTGTTCAAACTATGTTTCAAGAAGTATTTTTTACAGTCAAATTACTAAAATTGGCATATTTGGAAGAAGGGTAAACTTGGAATTGGATTATATTTGTAATTTTTTTTTAGTGTGTTTTTGTCCAAAATAATTAATTTTTTCTTGTGATTCTGCTTCAAAGTTTTAATTGTCTGGTTCTCCCTCATAGTAGAAAAATAGACTAAATAAGTAGCATTTTTCTTTTCCAAAGCTAGGCCTAACATGCTCCAAATATTTTAGTGTTATAATATAGAGTAAATTATATCCATTTCTATACTCACACCCCCTTTAGTTTTAGTTTGTACAAAAATATATCCTTCGTTCACAAAATTGTTAAAGAAACTTATATGTTATATTTTTTGTTCTTTTCAAAACTCATAAATAACTTAATTTAGTACAGTAAAAATTATTAAAATATCAAATTAATAATTATGAAGTTTAAAATAAGTGAAGATAGTGTAATATTTTTAAAAAATTTAGGAAGTATAAGTTATATAAACTTAAAAGAGAGGTTTTTGTCTGTATCGGAAAATAAAAGAAATGTTATTTTTACAAAGTTCGAAAGGATGTGAACCTAATCAATTTGTAATATATTAATAACATTACTATTGTGATTTACTTGTTTCTGCTTTTGTGTCTGCTCCCACAAGCGCTGTCTTTCATCACGAGTTAAGATCTGACCTGACTCACTAGAAGTAGAAGTTTTGTAGCCGTTTTGTCTGTATAATATTCACTTCTCTCCAAGTTTGTAAAAATTACATTCACATCCTTCTAATTTTAAGTTGTACAAAAATTTATCTTTTATTCATAAAATTATTAATGAAGCTTATATTTTATGAATTTTTTTTAAAAAATTCATAAATAGTCTTATTTAATAAAGTACAAATCATCAAAGAATCAAATAATGTTTATGAAAACTTGAAATAAAAATGGTTGGTGTGATTTTTTTCCAAACTTGAGAAAGAGTGAATGTAGAATTTATAAATTTCAAAGAAAATTGAGAAAGCGTGAGTGTAATTTTTACATACAGAGATAAATGTAGTTTACTTTTGTTTATTTTTACTAGTGTGATTTTTTAAAAATCTTGAGAGTGAGGAGGGAGTGTAAGTGTAATTTTTACAAATAGAGATAAATGTAATTTACTCTTCATTATTTTTGCCAAGAACTAAACATTGTTTGCTACAATGCAGGATGCTGTAAAAGATATCGAATAGAGACAATTCAGGTTTTGCCAATGAAAATGGTTTCACATGACCAGATTGGGAAACTGATATCTCTGTAAATCAAATATTTAAGGGGGGGAAAATGCATTACGGAGAATTAAGGATCCAGCAAATCCGTGTAAAAATATTTTTTATGTAATTAAATAGGATCTTTATTTCTTCTTTTTTTTACCCCCTTCATGCGTCGTGATGTTAGTTACGTGTCCTAGTGTGAACAAATGTGCTTGCAAGCGACATATATTTAGAATTAATCATTAAAAAAAAAAACTCGTGGAAAGTGCTCAAATTTTTTTTCCTTTTTTAACATATTTCGAAATTTTTTGTCTGTACTCGGTCATGATAGGCAAAAGGAATGCCTTAATCGGACACGATGAAGAGAAGTGGGTAAGATGGGCCGGAGATGTGACGGAATATATTTGCCAATATATATGTATGCTATGTGCTATGTGCTATATTTGACTAAAAAACTATTTATATTAATTATTGTTTAATGGTAAATCAATGATAATATATATATATATATATATATATATATATATATATATATATATATAGGTGTAAGAGAAAGTGTGAAGTTAATAATGTGAAAATAGTAGAGCTATCCAAATAGCTCTTAGCTTTCAAGAGTGACTTTAGCTTCATCTTACTTGAATAGACAAAATGCACCTAAATAAATAGATTGGTCTTGTTTTTTTCTTTTTTTTAACGTCCTAAATTTACTCTCGTCAGGCCGACGGAAAGAAAAGTATTAAAAAGAGTAATAAATTGAATGCCTCGTGTCTCTCCAGAAGTTTACTGCATTAAACTACTGGGTTACCCTTGTAACAATTCGCACTTTAAGAGGATCGATAGTTAGAAGAGGAAGATCTAAAGGCTCGTCGTAGCTGTAATAAAATAACTTGAAGAAGATTATGTTGGGGGGGATGCCATACCAATATATATCCACGGGAATGGCAAAGGATGACGAGAAAAATGCAGAGGGCAAACAATGTTGCATTCGAGCATTTAATGCAAATACAACCGATGTACGGGACTAATTTTAGGTTTGCGTTTTAGCTCAGTCTTCTGCCATATGAAACATTTAATAATGTCGTACTGGACTGACTATAGAGATATACCTAGAGTGACAATGTTAAAGGACATTAGGTTGTCAAGTGAGCTAATAATAAGAAAAAGATGGAAACATATTGGAGAGATCTTTCTATATTAACAAAAATAAATAGAGGTTAAAAAAAAGAACAAGACAATGCTAGAAAATGGCTGTCAACATGTAATCAAAACGTTATTTACCACACACTAATGGCCCGAACATATGGCTTTCCGCACCATATGATGTCGTACTTCCTTTAACACACCAGAGACCATATGGAAAGCCAACGAAATAAAGGAGGAAGGACGAGAACAGCACCGGTACTAAAATTGCTATAAAATGAGTGTGAAGGGTAACACTTTCAAGTATGGAAAATATAGTGAGTTTACTCAAACACCAAATACACCTTTTGGGGACGCTGTGTATCAAACACAGGAGACTAGTCAACCAATAACTCATCTAGCAGGGACTAGCCCATATGTAACTCAAATAACCAGTTTTGTTGAAAATCCAAGTCAAGGCAAGAAGAAAAAGCTGAGTAAAAGAACTAGTTGGTCAATCATATCCCACCTATTATTTATTATTTGGTGCTGTCATATGGGATGATGTCATATGATAGTACAAATAATACTAGATAGTATGGTAAAAAATATCTACCATATAAATTTTTATACTATTGAATTTTTATTAAATCCACATATGATAAATAAACTAATATAATATAATATAATATTATTATGTATTTATTAATATGATAACAATAATATTTTATTTATATATATATATATATATATATATATATATATAATAAAATATTTATTACTTAATATGATAATAATAATAATACAAATAATAACAATAAAACAATGACAATAATAATAATGACTAGTGATAATAATGTTGACAGTAATGATAATGGTAATGACAAGGACAACAATAACAATAAAATAACGTTAATAATTATATATCGTGATGATAATAATAGTAATTATAATAATAGTGATGACAATAATAACAATAATATAATTATAATATAATGATAATAAGACAAAGACAATAATAATAACAATAACTACAACGATAATAACGATATATTTATAATAGTGACAATAATTGCGAGAGTAATGGAGTGTTGATAATGGTAAGGAAGACAATAATAATTATTATTAAGTGATAATAGTAATATGTTAGATTGATGATTTTATAAATAGAGGATTTAGTGTTTTAATATATTATTTAAATGAAATACAGATTTGTATTTTCAAGTTTTTCTCTCTTTCAAATAAGAGTGTATAAAAATGTCTACGACTTATATCTAGAGTTCTAACAGAACCCCACATTTTTTTTCTGGTGAATTGCCACATTTTACCTGCTAAATCGCTACATTTTAATATGTTTGCACTCATTGATTAATTCTTTGAAGATGACATGCCAGATTTGTGTTCACTCAGTACTGCAAGTCCTTGATGTCAAGGTTTTTTAAAAAAATTAAAAGATATAAAAATGGGTAATAATTCATTAAAATTAATTTCTGTCTTATTTTTCTGTTTGTTAATTTGAATTCATGAATTTAGAGTTAGAATTAAAATTCATTATCAACATGAATTAAAAATAATAATCCAAACTAAATACGATATTCATAAGCCCGGATTGCATCATCTTTGTGCTTAAAACTGGTCAGACGCTACAATTTTACTCAATATAAATATGTGGATTGCATAAATATTATGATTTCTTAACCTAATTAATTTAATAACATCAACATTTTATAATTTTAATTTTAATTTCTACACTGAATATGCCTCGTAGATTGTTTCATCACATCTCATCATGAACTTATGATGCCATCAACTATTTGATCTTTTTTCGGAGCTCATCCTATTAACTAATAATTTGTGGTGGTGTTTTTTTTTTAATAAATTCTATTTTATTCTTTGAAAGATTATATGATTATCAATTGATATTCTAAATATTTTTAGTATATAGCTTTAGTACACTCAAAAGATGATTTCATTCCAATTTCACCATTTTAAAATTACTAAAATAATATTATATAATTTTTTCAAGATTAAGTATTTTATGAAATGGAAAAAAAAATTATAATTTCCTATACTTAAATGATACCAAAAAAAAATTAGAGTATCAAATTGATAATTAAGTTATCTTTCCATAGAGTTTTGATTTTTAGTTTCTTTAAAACTTTTCTATTTTGAAAAAGTTTTTGGTAAATTGAATTTAAAAAAAATAAATCAATTCAATTAACAATATCATATTAACACATGAATGTACTTTTTAATAAAACTCATTTTTAACAAACTTACATTTCTATTTATTTGTTTGATTTTTCTATTGACAGAATTTGCATAAAAATTTCTCTATTCTAATGATTGAACCAAAGATCCCAGGTTGCAAAGTTCATTGATAGTCTAATTACCAAGGCAATTAGAAAGAATTTATAACAATTCATAAAACTTATAGAAGATACACACAAAACAAGCGAAAGTGGGGGAATAGGCAGGCTCAGACAAATATGATTCCGTTTTCTTTAATGGTATCAAGAACAATGCCTAGTTTACCTTCAATCCTTTCATCCTTCCTCGGTTCATAAGCAATTGCATATACATCAGCATCCTTTGATCGCTCAGCAATAAGCCTTCCTATCACCCTGCAAGCATTGTGATCTGTCAATGATGGCAGAGAGTTTCGAAGATCCTTGGCGTTGGTGGTGGCAACTGAAATAACTTTGCTTGTTCCTCGGTGCATCACTTTGGCATGAATAAATCTTTTTGAAAAGAAAACATTTAATAAGAATGGCCTCATGTACATATCTGTCCTCTGCTTCCATGATTTCCTGTTAGGTTTCTTTGCAGCTTCACCTCGTGATCTTCGGGTCCAGGCAGCTTGAATGAAAGAACCCTACAGATGTTGGTAGAAAGAAATTAGTTAACCTTTCCTTGTTCGACTTAACAGAAAGCCATCATTCATATTTAAATTTGGAACTGTTTACTATGTAATCTTCAAGTCAACCAGAACTTTCAGATTTCAGACCATTGTTTCAGAAATAGAACTGCAGATCATATGTCATCATTACAACATACCATGGATCATGCATATGCATAGAAGTTATGTTTAAAGTCCTTTTCAGAATGATGGGAATGATGAATGTTGCAATTACATTTCTAAGTCAAACTTTGAAAGAAAGTTTTTTAATCCAAGTGACCATGGTGAAAATGGAATGGAAACCCATTTGGGGAATAAAATGTAAATAGGACCCTAACCTTTTGTGATAGGTTCATATCTTCAGTAGCCAGAAATGACCATTATATACTAAAAACCATTCAAAATTCTATCCATGCGCTTGATGAAGGCAGAAAGATAATCAAATACGGTGTTGCAAACAAAGCTTAGGAGTGTCAGAAGTCAAAAACAAAGTTATATAATTCAAAAGTCTGTGAAAAAGAAAAGAAGAAAGAAAGAAACGAAATTCCAATGCTTTCATAACCAAGAGATGACACCTGCAAAACTTCCATCCTACCCTAGCTCCATTTTGAACTAGTGAAAAACAAAATGATACATGCAGAAATAATTTTGAAAAAATAATATTCTGTTTTCCATCTACCTAACCCTGAAGGATGCCCTGTATATTCACAATATGCAGTACAATACCCAACAGCTCTAACACAGTATCAATGCTCCTCAAATTCTGTGAGGTTTCCATATTTCTTTTATAACAAATACTTCAGAATCAAAAAGTTCAAAAAATTACAATAAACAGACAAATCTAGGAATATCCCTTATGTTAAGTTCACATATGCATGTTTTGAGAATCTAGGAGGTCATGACAGCTAAAACTCTGCCTACACAATTTAGTTAGTTATTCAAGGTGGTCAGAATTCAGCAAATGAATTATAAAAACGATCAAAGTAGAAGATAGGAAGAAAATGAAAAATGTTAGACAGGAGACATTAAGCGGGAGTAAGGACATGAGAAACAAATAATGTAGCAAAATATAATAAAAAAATTTAAGCATCCAATGTGCTTTCTCATACATTATTTTTACCATGCAAGAATAAAGGAAATATTTTAAACTTTTAACAACATTACTTGGCACTTTATGCCCTAAATATGAATGGTCAATGCAGAAAAATGCGTATACACTAATCATAGTGAACCATTTTATCCAAAAAGTGATATGATGTTAAACAACAGCCAAAAAGAAATTTCTTCCTTAGATATACTCTGTTGGAACATTTAACATTTAAAACTCAGCAACCTGTCGTTGCTGACTACTGTTGGGAGAGGACTTAAGTAGCTGTTCCAGACTAGGAGCTAACATAGCAGGTTAAGCCATTCTTACTCCTTGCAATACAAAAAACCCAGCTCATTTTTGCCAACCTAATCCAAGTGTCTCTTTGAAAAGATTCAGAACTTCGAAGTTCTAATAAAACAAGAAACCAAATTAAATTGCCAGGTTGCTTCTACCTATCAGTAGATAGATAGAAGTTATAGTTTTATCTGAATAATAGGAATTTCCAGCTCAGAAAAGGAATACTTGAATCCAGATGTAGACTTTCATGGTGATGTATTACCTCATATCTTTGTCAACTAGAGGAAATAAGGAGCCCTACCATTCACTGTCATATGGAATGATCAAAATGCATAACACCTCTCAAAACTCCTAAATTGTATTCTTCTGGCCCTAAAACCCAATAAAGTAACTGCTGCTACTGACCTACTTACCCTCAATTAAAAATATAAAAACAGTTAAGAGATAGAGGGTTCTAGTCCTTCCTTTTTTAAGTTTCTGCATTGGCCCTTTGTTCCTATGTTACAGCTTTGGTCATTATTCTGTTAGCAAATTGCATCCCCATATCATAATCTTAAGCAAGAAACCTCGTCAACCAAAAACAGGTCATATATACAGCACCATCAGAGGAATCCAGCGCTTTTATCATCTTTTTTAATAATTTCCGATATAGTTAACACAGATTTATATTATTCATTCACGGCTTTTGCATTATTGTTAGCATACTCTATTTAGAAAAAATAAAATGCCAAGAATACGTAAAAATGGCAGTCAACGTAAGTTGAAATCAGTATTCCAATAATTCTACCCATATCAATATACCACAGATAACTAAATAAACTCAGGGTTAGCTTATATCATAGTATTGGTATTAAATTTCCAAAACGAGGTGAGATAATATGATATTCTGGCTTTGAGTATTTGGATTTCTTACGAGCAGGTGTTATAAATAAATATGGCTTTTACTGTTTTACATATATCCTCTTTAACTAAATACGATAACAATTAGTCAAGGCATTATTTTCGTAGAGATTCTTACTATCATACTCTTGCCAACAAATTGCTGCAAATAATAATCTTAGACAAAGTATAGAACCATGAGAGAAAAGATAACCAAGCTAATTGAGCTCTACTACCAAAGCAAATAAAACTGAGCTAGCTCCCAGTAACTGGAAGTAGATAATAATCTTAAACAAATTCAAACACAAAACTGTTCCGATTAAGAAAAAATTAAAAAGAACTAATGAATCGATATTAGCATCAAAATTCAGAAGTTCAGCAGAATACAACCACAGAAATCTACAAAAATTAAATTTTAATACAGTCGTCAATTTTCTTCTAATTGAAATGTTATTGTACGAGCAAACATGTGAAGGAAACAAAAACCAAAATTTGGGATTTTTAAGAAAGTGGTAAAGAGAGCACTTACGTAATTGAAGGAAGGATTGGGACAGTTTGTGATAGAGTTTATGCTAATGTTTAACTTCGGAAATGAACAGAGCCATGAAAGTGAAGTGGGTTTATCACTGCGAATGGAGTGAGTTGGTCTGTGGAGTGACAGGGAGGAGCGGGATATTGTTGATGGGGACGAAGAAGATATTATGGATGCCATCTTCGGACCATTCGCCCTCAGCGTGCGTGGTTCATTTAGGAGCGCGTTTTGAGTCTAAGCAATATCATATTCTTTTCCGGGACCAAAATCGTCGGGATGTGCCTAATTTGAAATTACAGATGTACCCTCTTGGCCAAAGACATTCTTTTTCTTTTTTCTTTTAAAAAAATATCATTTATCAATTTTGAGTCAGAATATCTTTCCTAATTTAACAATCATAATATTTATTTATTGAATTAATTTTAATCCTTCATTTATTTTTAAAATTTTATTTTGATCTCGATTAAAACTAATTTTCTTAAAATATCTTAATTATAAAAAAAATCACTTATATCATTTTCACTAATGTCAATAATTTAAATATAAAAAAAGATAATTATTTTTAAAACTCTAAAATTATATAAACTTAAAAGTTCAATTCTAAAATTATAAATCTTAAAACTTTAAATGTTAAAAGTTAAAAATTCTATAATTCTTAATTTATAAACTTAAAAACTCTAAGTCTCAAAATTATAATATCAAAATTTAAACATCAAATATTAAAACCTTAAACTCCAATTTTCCAAACACCAAAATTTCATATTTTCAAACCCTAATCTCTAAACTCTATAACCCCAAATTTCAAAATCAAAAACTACAAACATCAAACTCCAAACTATAAAATCTCAAACCTCCAAACTCTAAAATCTAAAATTCAAAATTTAAAAACTTTAAACTTTAAAATTCAAACTCTAAATCCAAAATCTTAAACTTAAACTCAAACCCTTAAACTTTCAATTTCAAATGTCAAACACTCAAACTTTAAACCATCAAAACTCAAACCCTAAACACAATTTTAAAATTTTAATCCCAAAATCTCAAACGCTAAATTCTAAACACCAAATTTATAAAAGCTTAAACAATAAATTCCAAATTCCAAATTCTAAACTCTAATCCTCAAACCACAAAATTTCAATCTTTAAACCTCAAAATTTTAAACTATAAATCCCAATTTTCAAACTTGAAAACTCCGAATCCAAACCCAAAGAACCAAAAGCTCCAAAATTCAAAATTCAAACCTCAAACCCCAAGCCATTAAACCTTAAATCCCAAAATCAAAGCTGCAAAATTCTAAACTTCAAATTTCAAACTCCAAACATAAACTCTCAAACTTTAAAAGTTCAAACAATAAATCATCAAACCCTTAAACTCTAAAACCCAAAAATTTCAAACCCTAAATTTCAAAACCTCAAATTATATACATATTATGGTTTAGGATTTTAGTGTTTGTTGTTTAGTGTTTTATAGTTTGGAATTTAAGATTTAGAGTTTGAATTTAGGGGTTAAGGGTTTGTGGTTTGAAATTTTGAGAAATAAGATTTAAAGTTTTAAGTTTTGGGGTTGAGTTTGTAGTTTGAAATTTTTGAGTTTTAAAGTTGGAGTTTGGAAGTTTAGGATTTAAGGTTTAAGATTTAGAATTTAAAATTTTGATATTTGAAATTTAAAATTTTAATATTTAGATTTTACAGTTTATGATTTGAAATTTTTGAATTTTAATTTTATGATTTAAAATTTTAATTTTTAAGGTTTCAGTTTTGAAATTTGAGATTTAAGTTTTGGTACTTATAGAGTTTGAAATTTGGGCACTAGAGTTTTGAATTTAGAATTCAAAATTTTAAGATTTTGAATTTTAAAATTTTATAATTTGAAATTTCACCCTAATTCCTAAAGTAAAGTGCACTATGATTTTCAAAGACTTTATACCAATTAGTCTTTGTAATATAATGTTGCATACAAAGTCATTTGAAGTGTTAACTAATAGACTTAAGGAGACTTAGGATGAATTAATCTCACCTTTTCAAAACGCCTTCATCAAGGGGGAGACAAATCCATGATAAAATTGTGTTAGTGTCTGAATTGATTCACGTTATGAGAAAAACTCAAGCCAAAAATTCCTTAAGGCAGCTCTTAAAGCAGATGTTAACAAGGCCTGTGACAAGGTCTCTTGGGTTTTCTTGGAATGTATCCTCGGCATGTGGGATTTCCTCTTCACTCGTGCAGATTAATTATACAATATGAGACTATTGTGTCCTGCAAGGTCCTCATGAATGGACATCCTATCCCTAAATGTGGTTTGCAGCAACAAGATCCAATCTCCCCGTACGTATTTGTTCCTTTTATGCATAAACATTTTATCTCCTCAACTTATCAAAAAGGAAGAGGAAAGTTCAAATTAGAGGAATGAAAATTGGTCAGTCTGGATCAAGAATTAATCATCTCCTCTATGCTAATGATCTTATCATTTTCTTCAAGGCAGATGTGAGCTCTAGCACTGAAGTTGATAAAGCTTTAATGGAGCAGAAAGAGAAAACAAGAAGCGATTCTACAATTCACTCGAAAGCTGTTTAGCTACCTTGAGATATGATCTTCAGCAGGTCCAAATCCTTCTCCCAAAAGCAAACATCGTTGAGAAGCTTTGTTCACTTCACCCAACAAGATTGTCAACAAATCTTATAGTGTGTTCTATGATATTAGAAAATTCTTTTGCGTCAGTTTCATAGATGTAGGTTTTGTTTTGTATTGAATTTTCAGCTTAGGTGCTTTAGCCATATATAGAGTCTGGCGTGGTGGGGGCAAAATCTTGCATGGCTGGGATGCCTGTTAACTTTCTTGTTTTATGTTTTAAGAAAAAAGGAAAAACACATAACCACATGAGGAGTAGTTGGCCATGTTTAATTTTTACTTTTAATTACAAATCGTTTTCTATTTTTTAAAAAAATTTAAATTTTTTTGGTAAAATTTTTTATCTTAATTTTTAAAAATTATTTTTATTTTAGTAAATTATATTTTAATTTTCTGTTGTTTAACCCAAAATTTTTTTTTTTGTATTTTAAAGAGTGTTATTTAATTCTAGTTTGATTTATTACGTAATCATTTAAGCAGTGGTATTTTTCATTTAATATTTGACACATTTTATGCCACATTGCAATCCAAACCCTACCATATGGCATCTACGTGTAAATTTTTTTTCTTTCACTGTCTTACTTCTCTCTCTTCCTCCACCTTTCTCTGCTTGTATCACCGGTTTCCGACTGGTAACTCCGGCCAAACCCACAAACCGGGTGTTCCCACTTCCTTGTTTTGACATTGCCCTCGTACGCCGAACTCAACACCTCGCTCTTGACAAGAGGAAACTCATCCCAAGTTTTTTATTCCGCAGAGAGAAACCCAGAATCCGATTTCAAACAAACAAAACAAAAATGCTTGTATTGCATCTCAAAACAACTGAATGAAAACCGACAAAGTCCTGTATAGAAAAAAAAAATCACAAAATGGTCACATTACTATTTCAATAATTCCAATTATAATTTGTACCCGATAATTCCTAATGGATGAGCCATTAAGGAATGACTAGAAAACCTGGTAGAAAAGAATTGAAAGTTGACCTGGGATGAGGTTACTGGCCTCTTGTCAAGAATGAGGCTTTGAGTTCCGCGTACGAGGATATTGTCAAAACTGGGAAGTGGGAACACCCAGTTTATGGTTTAGCTGGAGTTCCACGCCGGAAAATTAGAGAAGATGGAGGGATTAATGTTGTTAAATAGACCACATATGACATAACATAAAACCTCTCACGATGACCCTCACTTAAAAAAGTTTTATGAAGTGGATTAATGTTGTTAGTTTAAAAGATAAAATTAAATAAAATAATTTTAAAAATACAATTAAATGCTAAATTAAACTTTAAAATATAAAAAAAAATTCTCAAAAATTAATTATATTTAGTGGCATGAATATGAGAATAAATGAGGAAGGAGTTATATTTAAAAGAAATATACATGAATGCCTTTGGAATTAAATCAAATTTTCGAATATGTGATTGTAATTTTTCTAAATTTTTTCATTCTTCTTCCTCCCACAGAAAAGAGGAACCTGCTGATTTCAGTAGTTAGGATTAGATGGGTACATCAGTGTAAGGACCAAAATGATTATCTATAATCATATATTTAAATACCACAAGTTTGGTTTTGTACTTTATTCAAAAAGAAAGCCGATATTAATTAGTGGAATCCGAAGCAAGCGATGCCAGGTTAACACCAATATCAATCAGAATATTGAACCTGAAATGGGAAGTAACCAAAACTATATAAAATGTCATGTTCACACCCATATTGTATTGTCTCTTGATTAGCAGTCCAATGGTTAAATATTAATAAGTCAGATGTGAATTGATGACAAAATGACGGTGTTGCAGACGCGTTGTGATTATGAAACCACACTATAATTCTAAAATAATCACACAAAAATAAAAAATGAAGCTCCTTTTATCCGGATCTCGCATGATTGTTAATAGATTAAACATCTTCGAACTAAATGGAGATGCGTGGCCATGACATCTCGTTCTCTAATCTTTATATTTTATTAGCACCTTTTGACTTTATTGGTCCGTTCATTATTTTCAAAAATGACTTTAATGAATTTTTGTTGCCGATCTAATCAATTTAATTATTCTCTTTCATGCTATACATAAGAGTTTAGAGAGAACCAGAAAGACAGAAATGAGAGAATGATTTCTAATTCCATAATTTAGGGGAAAAATTTTACAATGTATTTATTTATACACAGACGAAATATTAACTGAAATTAACCACAACTTTCTTCTAACTAACTTGACTTAATTATACTAACACTCCCCCCCCCCCCAAAACTGAGGGTACTATCTACTACCCTTAGTTTGTGTCTTAACAGTTCAAATCTTGTACAAGAGATTAGTTTAGTTAATTAGAAGATTAACAGTAGATGTTATATATATATATATGCTACAAGACTTTTAGTGACAATTATTAGATTTTTTTATATTAGATGTTATATAAATTACCCTTTAGGTTACACAGTGAATATACTTGTATTGTGTGATTGAATCATTTTATAACTATTTGATTTTTGGTTCACTGAAAGAACTAGGGTTAAAAAGTTATTCTTGGCATTTATTTAATATTGGTTCTAAAACAAAGAATTTCAATTTGTTTGATTTAGATTGCGCCTAATTTTTTTCTTTTTTTTTTTGGCTGACACTTCGATGGTTTTGGCATAGTATGATGTGATGTTTAGCCCACTGTTTTCCCATTGTTGAAGTGTTGGATTTCCTTTGCATTTGGCTTTATTCATTTATTGTCATTGCATACTAACAAAGACAGATTTTAACAAGCTTATAGATAGTACTACCTCAAACTTTATAACTAATGCAATGAATAATGTAACATCAACGTCTATAAAAAAAATCACAAAGTTGATTTCTTTTGTTAATATTGTATTATGTATATTATTTTTTTTCAATAAAAGCGAATATTCTACCTTATTTTGTCACGATTGAAAACTTTTTCAACGATGTGTGTAATAAAAAATTTAATAACAATTAAGTCACCACTAAATCTTTTTTAAAGAGCAATTTTTAATCATCATTGAATATCAACATTAAAATATTCAATGATGATTTAATAAGACTATCATTAAATTAGATATTCGTCATTGAATATCTACTTTTAATAATAATCAATTTAAGTTGTTATTGAAAAAAAAATTTAGTGATGATTAAAATAGTCATTAAAAATTTACTTTCAATGAAAACATATTAAAATTGTCATTGAAAATAGACATTTAATAACAATTTTTTTTTATAATAAATTTTATGATTTTTGATTGTAATTAAAATTTTCATTAAAAATTAATTTTTTATAATGACTTAAGTTAACTTTTAGTTATAATCTCAAAAGTTACTATCGAAAACCTTCAACGATAATGTTTTCACCAACAACGTGGTAGCGAATATCTTTTTAGTTGCAACTTTTTAATTTCTGACAATGATTTTTAAATTTTCAGCCATTAAATTTTCTTGTAGTATGAAAGCACAATTTCCTTATAACTAACTAACTAACTAACTTGACTTAGTTACTCTAACTTCACACAACTCACCATCCTATCATCCCATTGCACTAACAATGGGTTTTAATCTTAGTCGTGAGTTTTGATTTAAAGGTGATATCAGTGACTCTTTTGACCCTTCATACAAAATTTGCACTTAGTTAACTCTTATTTTAAATTAAAAAGCTATTTAACTTAATCTTAAGATAGATCAATTATCATTTACAACGTCATTTAGTTAACTTTTTTTTTCCATTTTTTGGTGAAAAATAATAATATTATTTGTGTGCGTATTTACAGAGGTTTAATTGCATCTTTAGTCATGTTATTTTAAAAAATACATCAATTTAGTTATATTATAATTTGTAATATTAATTTAATATTTTTAATTTTAATTAATGAAAAGAAATAGTCTATTTATTAAATTTATTATTCATTCTGTCATTAATTTATTATACATATATCATATATGTATTATTAAATTATATATATTATAATCACTTAAAAAAATATTAATAATAGTATACATATAGTGTACATAGAATAAAAAAATTATTTTAACTCGTTTGTTTATTAGCTAAATTTTTAATAATTTTAAACGCCGAGTTTTACAATATTTTAAGATGTTTATGTACAATGATTGACCGTTATCTGAGTGTAAGCAACGCATATATTATTATTTGGTGTGATAAAGACTACCAAATTAATCAAACTACTTAAATTAATTTAGAGAGAGAGAGAGAGAGAGAAGGAATCGTCAAGTTTATAGGCTAATTATAGCTAGCTTGCTAGCTGATGCGACTCTTTGCTAGCCTCGCAGACTTCAATTGATGCAAGAATCCTTCAATTATCACCGATCTTCCGGAGTTGCCGCACATGGACTCCCTTCTTATTTGGACCTTCTCCACCATCATCACCAACCTTTAACTAACCAATTCTTCCCTTCTTTTCTTCTGTCTTTAATTGGATATTCGGGTGCCAACCTTCCTCCCCAACATCTCACATGCTCTTTCTGTTAATAATTAGAGCGATGCTTCATTTTTTAAAAATTTAATTCCAGTGCATATTTTGTATACTTGCTTATACGGCTGGGTTTCATTTAACTTTTGAAAAATTCTTATCTAGATTATTTGTATTTTAAGATAAATCAAGAAATATTAAATTAACAAAGAGTGTGCGCGCAGTTATTAAAATATGTGCTTCTTAATTGATGTGAAAATATTACTCTTCATAGATTTTATTGTTGATCCCGGTTACAAGCTTTGTTAATTATTTTTAATTTTCAAAATATTGAAATTTAATAAATTTATGCAAAATAAATATCAAAATCCAACTTCTATTCAATTAAATAGGTAAACTTTGTCGACTCAAATAATTGTTTAAACAAATAAAAGCAAATTATATTTATAACAGAGTCTTTTTTCTGCAATTAATTGAATTGTTTATAATCTAATTCAATGCAATTCAATATTTTAATATAAATTTCAAATTCATATTTTTATCAAAAGAGTGCGGGTATAAATTTATAAATTTCATAAAAAAAATGTTAGTATAAATTATTAAAACAAAAAAAAGTGCGAATTTGTATTGAAAACTTCAAGAGTAATTAATGTAGAATGTTTAGCTGTTAATTAATTAATTTGCTGCTTTTCTATCTCTTCTTAATGAAAATAATGGCTTTAATTATGTAATTTGGGGTGGGGGGGGGGGGTGCTGGCTCACGGTACAGCTAATCACGTGGTGCAGTGTTTTCCCTCGTCCTTTCTTTCCTCTTTGGTATAACGCAACAGCCACTATCATATGAATTGTTCGCGGTGGAGGTGGCTTCTTTCTATTGGTCGAAGAAGATCTGGTTACATACGTGCGCGGGTTATCATCTTGGCAATATTAATCAATTAACAATAATGACCATTTTATATTTGAATAAACTATATTTATCTGTCTTGAATTTAAAAAAAAAGTACATTCATAATTTTTAATTTAAAAAAAAAATACTAATCTTTTTTATTTTAAATTTTTATCTCTATTAATTTGATATTTTGATAATTTGTATTACATAATTAAATTATTTATGATTAATTATGAGTTTTTAAAAATAAAAATATATCAGGTATAAGTTTAATTGATAATTTTATTATTAAAATAAATATTTTTATATAAAATAAAATTAAAATAATTAAAAATATAATTTTTAAAAATTTTAAGAGAGATAAATATAATTTATTCCATATTTTTAAGTATTTATTATTAGCTTTTTTTTATCAAATCATGATATATGAAGAATATGATGCTAAATTATAAATTTTTACATGTCATCATTTAATTAAAAAAATTCACAAAGATATTTTTGAAAAATTACATATAATTTCTTTATTAATTATAAAATGCGTATATATATAATGGATGCTATAAGTCTATTCAATCCTATGAAGGTTCAAAGTATAAAATATATAGGATGGGCTTTCGAAACCTAGATTCAAAGAATGTCAACAACTAACTGATCTCCTTAATTAAAACGAAATGCTTTTATTTCAAAGAATAATAGACACGTGGTTAGCTTTAGAAAACTGCGGTTAATTTTTTCATTAACTTTATTATAGAAACTAAAATGACGTGAGGCACCTCATTAATAGCGCTTTAATAAATATTACACACTCACGCTATAAAAAAAAAAAAAAAAAGATTGTCTCCGAATAATATTCAATCTTTTTTCACACTTTCTTTTAAATAACACTTTCAAAGGATCAAAATAAAATTAAAAAATAAGTTAAAGATCAAATATTAATTTGACAAAAATTGTAAACGGGGAAGAAAAAGGAGAATGGGTATTTTTGTTATTTTAAGTACGGTTTGTAATATATTTATAGATTGTGATAGATATTGCAATAATTTATAAATTAGGTATGATATTATAATTAATAATATAAATTATAGTGGATAAGTGCTATTTTTTATTTTTTTTCCTGGTTAAAAATACTGTTTTTAAAAATTTTTATGGAGTTTTGTATAAAATAATAAAGCAAAAATAAAATTATATAAATTTTAAGATTAGCATATCTAATAAAACAAACCAATTAAGCTAAACATTTATTCACTAAACTTGATAATGGAATCCATAATTTTTGTCAATTTATAAAAGATATAAACTCAAATTTTAGTAATTTTTTTAATTTTTTATGGAATAGAAAACTCGAATATCAATTCACATGAGGTCTATTTTTGTTACACGTTTCAATTACCTATGTAGGATAAGAGTGCCAACAACATGTAATATCGTTGGCCAAACTCGAAAATAGGTTCTTGAGAATTTCGCATGGTTTTCTTCTCTGTGTGGTCAAATGACAAGTGCCCCTTTCCCACCTTAATTAATGGATTTGAAGTCAAATATAAAATCGATACCATTTAATCTCCTTAGCTCAAAACAAAATGGACAACTCCGACTGCTTCGGAAGACATTTCAAAGATATCGTTTGGTTGAAATTTAATAATTTATACAATTAAACTATTTTGGTTGTTATCCATAGGAACCATAACTTCTCGCTTTGGTAACTTTTTTTCTTTAATAAAATGAAACTGATCTCAACGCGATTAGAATAATATAAAAGTGAATTATTATGAAATTAAATGCATTTCAAATATCTCATAAATTTGTTATTCAAGTGATGATTTAATTTAAATTTAATAATTAAAAACTTTTTTATAATATTAAAAATTTAAGTTCCATAAAAAAATAGTTATAACATAAATAATGGTAATACTTTCTACAAGATTAGTCGCGTGCATAAAAAATATGAAAATACTTGTATTAATTTTTGACCCTCGATCGAATAATATTGTTTATATAAAAAGAGATAAAAAAAAACGTAAAAAGGAATTATACATATAAACTATTGAATAGTTAAATAATTGAGTCACAAATCTAATTTTAATTTGTTATAGTTTAAAGAATTTGAGTTAAAAATTTAATAAATTTTTGTTACAATTAAAAATACGCTTTATTTTGAAAATTTCTAATTAGATTATTATAACTAACGCATCCACAACTTTTAGTTTCAAAATAAATTTCACTCTATTTTTTGTTTCTTCCCTCTTACTTTCCAAGTCATATATAGTCCACTTATTTATTTATTTTTAAATATGCTAGGTTTTCTTAATGTGCATTTCGCAGAATTTATTTTCGATTCAAGATGCATTTCTTAGAATTGAACCTATAAAAAGATAACGATAAAATAAATAAAACAACGAGAGGAGACAATAAAATGCACTTCCCTATGGAATGGAAAGAAGTGAAACGAAGGCAGCGATTTTTTTAAATAAAAAATATATATTCATATCAAACTTTCAGCATTTTTCATTTTCATAATTTTTCTTTTTAAAAAAGTTTAACAATTTAAATGCGTGGAAAATCTATTCAAGCGATTTGTGTTGTGGCAGTTTCCACACACTTCACCACCGCCCTGAAAACCCAGTTGCCAACACAAACAAACCGTCGCTTCTGCCACCGTTTGAACTACCGACTCCGCCGACCCAGAGACCTGCCCATGAACTCGCCCCGGTTTCGACTCAGCCGAATTTCCCCGCCCCGCACGAGTTGACTCGGACTGAAACGGGACCAGGCCGATTGATAGCTCCAGATTGGGTTCGCCACCATGCAAACCCTGCTGCAATGGCAATCCTTCCTCGGTGGTGGTGCCACTGCTGGTGCAATTCAAATCTTCAACCGCCTCTCTATTGGGCTTCAATCCGGGGCCGAAACTGATGCAGTTGAAACCGTCACTCTGCTTCCCGAGGTCCATTTCTCCAGCCGAAAAATTCGTGGGCGAGGAGTTCTTAAAAGCCCACTGGGCGGTGGCGGAATGGACGGAGGCCGTTTCATTGAGAGGACGGTGCGTTTGCGGGTTGATTCCGCGGCCGATGAGCTTGCGCTTTATGTGAGTGTTCCAGTAGTTCTTGATCTCATTGTCGGTTCTACCAGGTAATCGCGCTGCAATCACAGACCATCTGGGTTCAATCCAAGGAAAAAAAAAAGGGATTAATTGTTCCTTGTTTTCCACGTTTTATGGGCATCCAAACAGTATATAAAAGAAAATTGAAAAAAAGAAAAGAAAAGCGTGGGAGGGCATACTTATTTCCAAGCAAACTATGTAACTTGATGATGAGTTCATCTTCTTCTTCAGTGAAATTTCCACGTTTGAGATCAGGACGAAGGTAGTTTATCCACCTCAATCTGCAACTCTTTCCGCATCTAAGCAACCCTAAAAAAAATTCCAAAGACCCAGAAAAACATAACCAATCGAAACCGAGTAGAAAAAAAAGAGAGTTTCAAAATCACCCAGAAAAACATAAACAATCGAAACCGAGGGGCTACCAGCAGCTTTGGGGAGAGACCGCCAGCAACCTTCGCCATGGACGCGGATATAGTCGATAAGACGCTGGTCTTCTTCTTTAGTCCAAGCACCTTTGTTGGTGTGTGCTTTCTCACAACAAGGGGAACGTCCCATCTATTGTTTAGGGGCCAAAACGTTAAGGTGATTGACGGAGCCCAAGGCAAAGCCAAAACCAGAACCAAATCGAAAGCCAAGGGTAGCTCTGTGTTAAGATAAGTATGTTTTTCTTTGTCTGTCTGTTCCGAAGGATAAGAAAGAGGAAGAAAAACTGAAAAGGACCTTTGTTTCTTATAAATTGTACAGTGGAGAGATAGAGAGGTGGAGGGAGAGAGAAAGGAAAGAAATGAGGCTCGAGGGGGAAGTGGGAAACGTGAGAGAGGGAGAAAAAGATCAGGGGTTCTTTTGATAATAAATAGAGAGGGAGAGAGAGAGAGAGAAGGATAATAGGATAATGGGAAAGGGAGTGGATTTGTGTGTGTGAGGAGACCATAGGAATGGGGACGAGAGGGGATTTGACCAAAGTAGGTGAGAAAGACAAGTTGTTAGTGGTTACAGATCAGGCGAGCTTAGCTTGATTTGGTAGGTAGCTCTGCTTGTACGTACGTCACATGTAGTTTCACCTCTCATCTGAATCGGATTGCCTTCTTTGGAGTTAGTTTCCGCTCAATACTGCATGTACACAATGGGCGTATCTCGTGGCACATCGCCACTTTTTCTTTTTTTCCGTGGGTTCATGTTGTTAGGTTTTGGTGGAGTTTGTTTGTTTCAAGTTGTCTACTGTTGTTTAAGGATGCAGCAACATTTTCATGTTTTGTTTGTAATTTTATGTTGAGTTTAATTTGTTGTTGATTTATTTATTTAGGTTTAATTAATAATAAGCAAATCATGAATTTCTAATTAAATAGCTAGCTAGGTTCATAACTTCATTTTTCTTGACAGTTAATTTGTAAGCGAATTCATATAAAATTTTTAAATTATGATTTTAGTGATTTAATTAATTGTCATTAATGCATTGTGATCCCATGCCAATGTGGAAAATAATTAATTTTCTCCCATGGCAAGTTTGATTGTCATATATATTTTTGTGTGTGTGTGTGTATAATATGGTGATAGCTAGAGATATTTTATTTGAATATTAGTGGATATATCCAAGCCTTTGTTGACATGTTTAAAATTCTGTTTTAATTAATTTATTCACATCTACCAAACTCATAACCTCTAACTACCTAGCACTTTTCCTAAAGAATTCAACAGAAGTGAGGAACTTAATTATCGATCGAGAAGCAAACAAATGCTTATCTAACAAATTAATATTGGACACTAATTAAGGAACCTTCCTAGCTAGAGAGAGTTCGATCAGAAGTAAGAGAACTCGAGCCTCTTATGAGTGAGAGTGGTAATCGGGGGTCTAAATGCATTGGCCGGGGTTCGATTTCCCACTTTACTCCTCCTTTGAAATTCTTGAGAAAATTTTAGGTACAATTTTTGTACCGTTAATTGATGCATCTCTAAAATTTTGATGATAATAAATAAGTAAAAATTAAATTTTAAGAAATATATTAAATATATATATTATGAATTTTTAAAAAAATTTAGAGAACGTTTGATATACGACAAAAATTTTTATTGCGAAGAACCATGTTTTTTGAGAAACATTATTGATGATAATTGTAATTCTTAAAAATATATAAAATATATTTGGTTAAACTTTATGATTGATAGAAATTTTGAAATAATATTTTTTTAAAATTTTTTATTTTTTTATTTAGTTATACTTAAATTTTGTGAGAATCATTAATAATTTTTTAAAAATGTCCTTTAATTTTTTTTAATAAAAATTAAAATATTAAAAGAATAAAATAAATTTAAAAATAGTTATAATTATCCTCTCAAAATAAGAAAGGTGCTTCTTCTGTGATAAAAGATGTGTAAAGTTTAAAAATATATGATGTTACATATATAATTACATAGTACTATATTACAAAATGGAAAATAGTATAAACATATTATGATGTTAATACTTCAAATATAACAATTTATACAAAATAGTTATACACAAAATAGATAGTTGAGAAAATATAAAAATAAGTAGAGATGAAGGGTAAAATTGTTTTTTTATTTTTTTAGCAAGATTCTCGACTTCATGAAAAACTTGAATTCCCACGTTTCTATATGAAATTTTTTTGATGGAAATCCTTCTTAAAATTCATTTACAAGAATCTATATTTTTGGAGAATTCTGTTTTAAAATTTAAAAATCATACATAGAAATTTAATTTTTTCAAATTCAATTTCTTAGAAATTCAAAAAAAATTATCATATAAAACACCCCCTCAGATAAATTTAACTTATGTGTAAAAAAAAAATTAAAATACTTGGACCTCACAAATTTAACTTGAAATATATTTTTAAAATTATAAGAGTTGTTTTTTGATAATTTATTTAGGTTGTAAAATTGTTCAAATCAGTCAAATATTGCTTTGAATTAGCGCTCGTTGGTTGGGTTTTAATTAGCAATTTCTACATTCAACAGCCAATAGATGCTTGTTGGAACAATGGGTATTTTGCAACAAGGTAAAATGGTAAATCTACCTGTGGGCCAAGATATCAATCAACGGGTGGTAATATATATATATATATATTGCATTGCTTGTAAGTTTTAACTATTAAATCTTTTTCGAAATTATATGTATAATCATGATCAACATCTTACTTTAGCATTCTGGAATTTTTAATATATTTTGAGTCAAGGTAGAAGAAAATAAGATTTTATGGAAAAAGTGACCTAACCAGAAGAAGTTATAACTAACTACGAATTAAGGTATAGATACAAACAGCAAGAAATTAAATGGTTCCCAGGAATTTTAAGAATATATATGGTTATGAAAAAGTTTCTGTCAACTTTTGAGTTTTTATATATTCTGATCCTGTGATTCTGCTTAAATTTTTTGTCTCAGGTTGTTTAAGGACACTCAATGTTTTTTTACTCTTATTTCCTTTTCTTACAAAAAGTCGAATCAACTTTTTTTTTTTTTTATATAAAAAAAACTTTTTATTCATTTTGGTTAATCGATTTTCTCTTAGATCCATTGCCTTCTTATTTCAGAATCTCCTCTTTACACTGTTATCAAATCTCTACCCTAATTTTTTTTATTATATGATTTTTAAGGTTGTTAGAAAAAATAGGGGTGAAATTGAAAACTTCTTACATATGTTGGGGCATAATGTAAATAATAGTGTTTCAAAGGACATCTCCCAAAACTCCAAAATTTGCATTTGGTATTAAAACCCGCTTCCTCCATAAAATTTTAGAAAACCCTACACTCCCCCTAATCCCATTTTTTCTCTTCAATTCTCATTTTCTGTCTCTACGCAGTTAAGAAAATTGTTGATTTGAGGACTTTCAAGCTTTTGGCTTGTAACACTATCAGTACCTTCAGATTTAGAATAAAGAGACATACAAGTTAGGACAGTTATCACAACTCACACTAACTAGAAAATCACAAAAAATAGAAGAAGAAAAATGAGTTTTGAAAAATTGATTTAAAGTTCTAATTTGATATTTTAAAAATATTTTGTGTTATTTATTATTAACAAATATAATTTTTATTTTAACTCTATAAAATATTTAGTCCTAAAAAAATATATTATTATTATTTATTTCTAAAAAATAAAATTAAAACTAAATTTACTTTTAGAATACTAAAAAAAATAAAAATTCAAAATATTAAATTAATAATTACATAATTTTTGATAGACCAAAATAAAAATTTTTATTTTTGAGTTTATAATTAACTAACAGGCAAACACAATCAATTATAATCTGACATAAAATATAAATATATTAATTTACCAAATATATATGCGCATATATTAATTTAGATTTGTGATTTAGCTGAGTGTAACAAAGAAGTTATTTAGCAATCCTTTTAAGTATATGACGTATCAGTATAATTCAATGCCACGTCGCATTTAAGGGATGATAAGTACGTGCAGGTGAGGAATACTCTCTCTTACCTAGAACGTTTTATTTTAACCTTTTGTCCTGCTCTTCACACCCCAACACTCCTTCCAATGAATCGCCTGGCAGACGCTGTCCACCACAGGCTATCCACAAAACGTTTAATAATAATAATAATAATAATAAACAATTAAATATAGCATAAATTTATATTTTTAAATAAAATATATTTACTTTTACTTAAATTTATAAAAAATATATTTATATTTTAAAATTAAAATAAAAACTTTATCTCAATTTTATAAAATTTATACTTATGTTTACTTAATTTTTTTTTAAAATTTATTAATTTTTTATTTTAAAAATTATAAATAATATTTTAATAATTTATATTACATTAAATTATATATTTTTTTAAAAATTAGAAATTATAAAATTTATTAATAATTTTGTAAGTAAATAAAATATTTTTATATAATATAAAATTAATATATATATATATACACACACACTCACATAAATAAACAAAATAATAAAATAAAACCGGGTCATTCTTTCTTGTCCAAAACCCTCAAAACCTTGTTCAATTTTCAAACCCTCCATGTTCGTTCTCCTGCGACTAAAACCTCTTTAGCTTCCCTCCTCTGTGTGACTGGGTATCCGAGAAACATAAACCTTTTTCTCTCTCTGTGGTTCTGAGTTTGTGCGAAAGATAATCCCTCTTCTGTCAGGGATTATGAGTTCGCGAGAATGATAAACCCCTTTTTCTCCCTGTGACTCTGCGAGCACATACAGAGAGTGAAATGCTTGGAAGAAGCAATGCAGAAGCTGCTGCGCCCAAGTTCTTCTGCCCCCATTATCTGCACTGTGGGTAACCCTTCTGTGTCTCTTACTCTACCCTTCAAGAACACAACAGCCAACAACTTTGCATACTCTGTACCCGCGAAGACACCCAAAGATTTTCACCATATATACTCCAGAAGCGCCTTATTATCTTTATCTTCATCACGGCTTCCTAAAATGGCTGCTGCTGCTGCTGCTGCTGCTGCTGGTGGTTCGTCCCTGACCACGTCGCTGACAAGGAAACCCTTCACTGTCAACTCTGTTATGTCATCTCGCTACTTGGCCACTTTAGCGGCTTCTTCGAGCAATTGCTGCATTTGTAGGTGTGTAATTGACAATAGGACGCAATCTCGAGCATGGATTGTGCTTAACGGCGGTAGAAATGGGTCCCGGGCTGCGTGGGTGCATTCGGGTTCCGATGGGTCTTTTCTCACTGCTGCTGCTGAAGAAACCACAAGCTCAGAGAAGTGTCTTGGTAGGGATAATGTTGAAGAGGGCAATATGGGTTCGTTGCCTTTGTCGGTGCCCTCTGAGGAGAAGCCGTTAAAATTGAATAGGCGGCAAAAGGGTTCGTCCAGCAGCTGTGACATACCATCAAATCCTGATTTATTGGCGATTCCAGGTGTGGGTCCAAGAAATTTGAGAAAGCTGGTAGAGAAAGGTATTGCTGGTGTAGCTGAGCTTAAGCAACTGTACAAAGATAAGGTATTGGTGCTAAAATTATCTATGTTGCTGTTACAGTGCTTTTCCCAATACTATACCTTAATACTTTGTTGCTGGAACCTGATTCTTTACTGGACTTAAATTACCCCTTGCTTGAACTTATTGTAAGACAGATTTATTAGATTTGTTCCTTTAGTATACTGTATTTAGTATAATTTTGAATTTAGCTTCGTTTAGTATGATAAAGATGATAATGTACCTTCCAACATCATGTCTAATTGACAAACTTTGTTGACAAACAGCTATTTTTGGTTGGTTCACCCAAGTGCAGCTGAATTCATTCACCTTATTCTAAAATTCCACTGGAATAATGTACATTACACATAGAAAATTTGTTGCCCAATCTAGTTCCGTTAGAAAGATTAAATTTGGCTTCTAGCTTCCAGTAGTTCTTGAAAAAAATTAGGGCTATGAGCCTATCAAATCAAGTGGGTTTGCTTTTAAGAAAGAACGCAAGGTCAGGAAGTAACTTTTGTATTATAGATGTTAAAGGGCTTCTATTTGGGCCTGGTGTTATAGGAGTATACTAAAGTTTTGACAATTTTCTTCTTGGGTCATTTTCTGCAGTTCTCTGGCAAATCTAGTGATAAGATGGTTGAGTATCTGCAGAGTTCTGTGGGAATCATCCACAGGAACCATGCTGAAAGTATAACTACTTTCATAAAAAAGAGTGTGGATGAAGAATTGGAAGATAATTCTAGCTCTGTGCAGTCAGAATGGAAGAAACGGATTACATTCTGTGTTGAGGGTAACATCAGTGTTGGCAAGACTACTTTCCTTCAGAGAATAGCCAATGAAACAATTGAATTGCGTGATCTTGTTGAGGTGGTTCCTGAACCCATTAACAAGTGGCAGGATGTTGGACCTGACCACTTCAATATTTTGGATGCTTTCTATGCTGAGCCACAAAGGTATGCGTACACCTTTCAGAACTATGTATTTGTTACAAGGGTTATGCAGGAAAGAGAGTCTTCTGGTGGTATTAAGCCTCTTCGGCTGATGGAGAGGAGTGTTTTCAGTGACAGGATGGTGAGTAATCACTAATTAGTACTTTGGTATTTTTCTTCTTTCTCTGAGGTGAGGGTGTTGTTTGTTTTTTTTGGAGTGGGGGCGATGTTCATGGTTGTTTTCTTTACATATGATATCTTTTGATGGAAAAACAATGAAGCTTTTTCTTTGAAACTTGAGTTCAAAAAGTAATTGCAATTAATATATTTGAAACTTGCAGTTCTTTCCTTTTCCTGTTTGGTACAATTCAAGAGGGAAGAAAATCCTGTTTTGAGAGTTTAATGGCTGATACATTTTATCTCACTGTTCAATAAAGGTCTTTGTACGATCTGTTCATGAGGCCAATTGGATGAATGAGATGGAGATCAGTATTTATGACTCATGGTTTGATCCTGTTGTATCCTGCTTGCCTGGACTTATTCCTGATGGTTTTATCTATCTTAGAGCAAGTCCTGATACTTGCCATAAGAGAATGAAGTTAAGAAAGAGAGAGGAGGAAGGTGGAGTCACCCTAGAGTATCTTCGCAACCTCCATGAGAAGCATGAAAGCTGGTTATTTCCCTTTCAAAGTGGTAATCATGGAGTATTATCGGTCAGTAAGCTGCCGCTGCACATTGACAACTCATTACATCCTGACATAAGAGATCGTGTATTTTATTTGGAGGGTGATCATATGCATTCAAGCATTCAAAAGGTCCCATATTTAGAGATCCATGTGTGAATTTAATGATTTGTTATGTATAATAGTCTTGCTTAAGCTTTTTAATTATAAGCAGGTTCCTGCATTGGTTCTGGACTGCGAACCCAATATTGATTTCAGCAAAGATATTGAAGCAAAGAGGGAGTAAGATAACTGTTACTCAGATATGTGGTTACATTTCTATAAATATGGAATAAATGATTTTACTAACAGAGACTTGCATATCCATAATGTGACTTATGGTTGGATATTTTGTTCCTTCTTGTTTGGGTATAATTAATTAAAACATGTGGATTAGATGCTTAAGCTTGTTTACCTTGTCGGTCAATGTGTTTCATGAGTATTTAAATTGGGTTGGAGGTGAGGGGGGAGTTGATTCTACTGTCATAGGATTGGAAGCAAGAAGAGAAAAGGGAAAGGTGTTAGGGTATTGTGACCCATTTCTCCATATGTTCTTATGCATAAAACTGGCACGTAACTTTACCTGGTAATTATTCATATGATTTTTACCCGAGTCATAATTTGAACTGGTGAAGGTTCACGTTTAGTATGATTTAATTAAAGTAAGCAGAGTATTTTATATTTTGGTGTTAGGTTAATTGCCCATTGAGTGGCTGAGATGTGATATTTGTCGATTTCCATTATGTTTTACTTCACTACAAACAATGGGGGTGCAATTCCTCTGAAGCTATGAAGCCAGTATCGTTGCTGCAATTTAAACTCCATTATGAAAATTTGAATCATTACTTTAGGAGAAATAGATGAAATTGATGTGAAGGGTATGCTTGTCTTGTTTCTTGTGGATCATTACCTTATTCTGTTCTGCAGTAGTATATTTTAAGATGGCATCTTTAAAACTCATCACAAGAAGGATCACATATTTTGTATTGTTTAATGGATGTTTTACTGAAATCAATTAATGGTCTGGCTATCTAGTCAATGACAAATGTGCAGGATTAATTGATAGTCTTTTCAGTTTTTTATAACTTGAGCCTTTTCTCTGTTGTTGGGCATAATCAATGGATCCTTATGCCCAAGGCCAACTGCCCCAGCTCCAACCCCTTGGGAAGAGAAGAAAATGATGACCATAGTTATTTAACAGGGAAGTAATAGAGTGATACGCATAGGTCTGGGTGGTTTGTATACGAGTGCAAACATGTCATTATCTTGGGAAATAAATAATAGTCAGTGAGTGGATGATGTATCCCTGTCTTACGTGTATACATATTGAATTACTTCAAAATATAGCTAAATATTGACTTTGAAGTCTAATTTTCAATTATTTGGATTCAGTGCCTTACAAGAGTCTGTGTTTAGAACCCACATGAACGATCATTCATCTAAATATTGAATGTTAACTTCTAATGCCAATGGGGGTTGGTTCAGCTGGTATGAAACATTTCGCTTGTAAGACTCATGTTCGATTTACGTTGCCTGCAGTTCCCTTTGATAGGCAATTTGTAATTAGTAAACTCTTGTTGAGGCTTGTAGTATTTCCTGGTCTTAGAATGGAGTAGCTTCCCCTCACCTTCAACTTTATATTACCAAAAGAAAATGTTAACTTCCAATGCTATAAGAAAGCTTCTAAAACATAGAACATGAAGCAATGAATGTTAATCTGTTTCCTCATTCATATTAGTTCCAGAAGCTTTGTTAGATTTATCCAATTCTTTGCTTGCTCGTATTACAGATTCGCTACATCTTAGTTAATGTGATTTCTCGTTTGCTAATCCTTGACTCCTAGTTCTCACTGGTTCTTTAGAGTAGGTTTAGTGAGTGGAATATTACATCTTCTGTAATTAATTTATCTGGAAGTAGGTGCCCGGAAAAACAAGGTCACAATGTTTTGATGATTAATAAAATTCCTGGGTCTTTTCAGTATGCCCATTTTTCTAGAACTACATTAATGATACTTATCTACAAGAATATACCAACATTCATCTGGCATACCCTAATGCATTTTAATTTGTTTTGGTTTTGTTGCAGATATGCTCGACAAGTTGCAGAATTCTTTGAATTTGTGAAGAAAAAGAAAGAAGTACCATATAAGGAAGCTGGTGAAGGTGACAGAAATAGCCAACCACAGGTGCTGCTACCCCAGAAAGGTGGCCTGTGGGTACCGGACGGAAAGCATTTTCCCGAGTCAGCCCTCAAATCTTTGGACTTCAGACGGGCTATGTCTTCGTTCATTTCTGGCTAGTGGCTGATGAACCTTGTGAGTGAGGGCATTGACCGTTCAGCCTTCCTTACAAATTGTAGATCTACTAATGTCTCCTGGTTGACGTGTTCGTGTTTTTCTTGCATGTGTAAAGATGTTCACTTGGGACCTCGACTGATGTAGAGATAGTTGTGGTTGTCAAATGCTTTTCAAGCATGTTGCTTGGTTGTAGGTTATGTTTCTTTGACTGGAAAGATGGATTCTAAAGCATTTCGGTGTTCTTGAGCATGTGAAAGCTGCCTTTCTATTCCTCATTTTTTCTTTTTTTGGACAATCCTAATCCTCATTTTTATAAGAACTTCATTGAAAGGGAAAGGTATTTGGGCATGTTGGACTGGAACATGCCCTTTCTTCTTTTTTTCTATAAGGGGTTGGGTTATTGGGCCCAGGCACAAGGTAACAGAACACACCCAGACTTGGCATCAAGACATCAGAATGACTAATTTGAGGGAATTTTAAGTTACGTTCTTTTAATAATATATACTACTTGGTCATTTGGTTCTGAACTAGTTTTATAGTAAAATAATTAAAGTAAACTATTATTTTAGTTCTTGGAAGAAATTTTTGTTATTAGTTTAGTCTTTCAAAAATATTAATTATTTTTGTCTTAATATTTTAAAAGGTTTAAAATTGTATTTTGAATTTTTATTTTCATCCTTTAATTAATTAATTATTTTTGTTCTAAATAAATTTATAACTTTATAAATGTTTTTAAATAAGAATTTTTTTACTAATTCCATAAATACTAACGTAATTGGTCATGTGGCATTTTAATATCCTAGTTATTAGGATTAGAATTTTTTGAAGACCCTAAAGAATTTTACTAAACAAATTTAGAGAGTAAAAAATAATTTGTGAAATATTAATTTTATTAAATTGTACTTTTTTTTTTTTTAAAAGACTCCTTCAGGATGCGTACTCTCTATAGCCGCACAAGTTATGGCTCTCTGTTGGAAATTAATCTAGGATCTGGGGCGCTTTTTGCCATCATAGGTGGTGAGAACCCATGTTTGGGTTCGCTAGATAACTCACACCCACCCTTGTATATATATGAGAAATTAGGATGCTGCATATAAGTCTTACTAGAAAGTAGTACACGAGTAAAATAAATAAATAAATGAAGAGAAAATGCATTTATTTATTTTAATAATCAATCTATGTTAAATATGTATAATTATTGATTTACTAGAAAATCGTATAGTAATTAAATTTTCATTTGTTTCTATTATACTCTCTTCCGCTATATATAAGTAGAAAAAACATCTTAATAGACTCAATACTGCTATGACCTTTTAGTCTAGCTAAGTTCTTTTTCTCCCCATACCAATATGTAGTACAATTCATCTAAGGAAAAGAAGAACAAGGAATACACACAATACACACACTGCACAGTCTATTTCGAGATTGAGAAACATCTTCACATTCAGATTAGCATGATTCTTTACTATGATGGGTTCTTCTATGTGTAAGAAAATAGATTATTAGACAGATTCAATTTTTTTAAAAAAAAGTAAATAAAACTAATTATGATGAGATAAAATTAAAATGTTAAATGTTTTTCCTTCTTAAAAGTTAAAAGCTTGTTGGATATGTTGATATGTTTCTTTATAATTAGCTTGATTTTTTTATTTATTATAAACTGAGTTTATTTAATATTTTTTTAAAATAGATTTTTTTTTAGAAAAAAAAACTTATTTAGATATTTATTGTTAATTGACTCATCCTACTAATATTTAGAGTATGTTTGGTAAGACAAATAAACTAACTTATAGCGTATTTAACTAACTTATAAGCTTGTTTGACTAAATTAAAAGTGTTTGATAAACAAATTTATTTGAATAATTTAAACTAACTGAAAGTTTATAAGCTATACGCTACTTGAAGTAGCTATAAGTAGCATATAGTTTATAAGCTTTCAGCTAACTTATAAGTTTTAAACTAACTTATAAGCTATACGTTACTTGAAGTAGCGTATAGCTTATAAGTTTTCAGCTAGCTTATAAGTTTTAAGTTAACTTATAAGTTAATTTTACCAAACATAGCCTTAGTACATTGAATTTACCTAAAATTTTCCTAGAGTTACGTTCGCTTTAAGATACTTCCTAAGCACTCTAACCTCCTAATGGACTTTAATTCTGCAGCAACTTCCTTCTGCCTATTTGCTACCCCATAATTCATACACCGACCTGGCTTCTTCCTTGCCTAGTTGGAAAAGAATATTGATCCAGCTAAGCTTACAGTTCATCCAGCTTATTTTCTCCATTTTCTTTAATCATATCATACATTTAGGAGTAATTAATCAAACTTGGGGAAGATAAATCTCAGATAGCCTCAGTTGTAGGAGAAAACTAAGGAAAATGGTCTCTATACCTTTGAACACCAGAAGCTACATACTGAAGTCCCTAAGTCTATTTATTCTGTAACAGTTGCTTGATCAACTCCTTTTGTAATTTGGTAGAATAGATTGTGAATCAAATTTTATCTACCTGTAAATCTACCTTCCTTTAATAAAAATGGCATTTTCTTTTGTGATGCTTGTTGCTTGGGAAAAGCTCTAAAACTGCCCTTTCTCGCTTCTCACACAAAATTTACTCAACCTTTAGAATTAATTCAATTGGATATTTGGAGGACTTCTCCTATCTCTTCTACTAATGGTCACAAGTTTTGTGTTTGTTGATGCCTATTCTAGGTTCATCTGAGTTTATTTTCTTAAAAATAAAGCCGAGGTGCTTGATGCTTTCATCTACTTCAAAACAATGGCTGAATTGCAGCTTGGTTACAAAATTAAACAGTTTTAGTCAAATGGAGGAGGAGAATTCAAAGCTTCATTATCCATCTTATCTGCCAATGATATAGTCCATCACATGAACTGCCCTTATACATTTCAGCAAACTAGAAGAGCACAAAGAAAACATAAACATTTGACTAAAAATGCGACTTACAATGCTTGCTACAGATTCCATGCCTCTCATTCTATGATGATGCTTTTAAATGAGTTGCATACACAATTAACAGCTTGCCAACATCTGTGATGTCTAACAGATCACACTGTGAAGTGCTATTAGTTAAACACTAGACTACTTATTAGCCTTTAAAGTGTTTAAATGTTCCTGCTTTCCTTTGATAAGGCCTTGTCAGAATCAGAAGTTTCAATTTATGTACTCTAAACACATTTTTTGGGCTATAGAACTAGCTACAAAGGGTTCAAATGTCTGGACTATTCTGGCAGGGTTTTCATATAAAGGCACGTTGTTTTCAATGAAGCTGACTTTCCCTCCAAGGAGTTTTTTTTGTGGTATTGCAACTTTACCATTCAGAACAAATTACCACATACCTTATCATCCATTGCTTTGATACAGCCCTCTACATCTCACCCTTTTAACCCACCTTGCATATCAACTGCTTCTTCGCCTCTTCTACCAAACACAAACCTTAATACACAATCAAATTCAGATTTCCCTATTTCATCTTTTATTCTACCTAGCAAACAAAATTCCCTACCTTATTACAAAGACCTTCACTTATTGGCAGTCACCACATGATAACAAAGGTTAAAGTAGGAATCTTCCAGCCGAAAGTCATATTGGCGTCTTCTAAACCCTTTTTTGTGCTAGAGACATTATCCAGTCCCTATTGGCATGTTGCTATGAAGGATGAGTACCAAGCATTGCTTAAAAACAACCCTTGGTCTTTGGTGGAGTTACTGGAAGGAAAGAATACAATTGGGTGTAAATGGGTGTTTAAGGTGGAAGAAAACCGAAGTAGGTCTATGCAAAAGTACAAGGCACATCTGGTTGCCCAAGGTTTTTATCAAAACCTAGTTTTGATTACACCAAGACATTTAGTTCAGTGATCAAACTTTTTACAGTCAAGGTTGTGATGAGTTTGGCATTACCAAGAGTTAGGGAAATGCACTAAATTGATGTAAACAATGCCTTTTTGAATGGCAGTTTACAATAGGAGGTTTACATGACTCATCCACAAGGCTTTGAATCTAATAGAAGCATCTAGTTTGCAAACTTAATAAGGCACTCTATGGCCTTAAGCAATCCCCTGGGGTTTGGTTTGAAAAGTCAGCTCAGACCTTGTTTTTACTTGGTTTTGCTCCCTCAAAATGTGATAGCTCTTTTTTCATCAAGACTTCTCCTTCCTCAACATTATTTGTTCTTGTGTATGTTGATGATATCATCTTGACTGGTGATAGTTCTTTGGAGATTTAACAACTCATTTTGCAATTGAATATTGCCTTTGCCTTTAAAGATCTTGAAAAGCTTCAGTACTTCATTGGCATAGAAGTTAAACACACAGCAGTTGGTTCTGTTCATTTGTCCCAGGGTAAATACATCAAGAATCTTCTGGTTAAAGCTGGTATGTAGCATGCTAAATCAATTTCCACTCCAATGGCTGCGGGTACTAAATTTTCTGCAACAGGAAGTCAGCCCTTTAACAATCCTTCTTCATATAGGTCTGTAGTAGGTGACTTTGCAATATGTTATTGTTGTTGTTTTAATTAAAACTCGCAAGTGCACGAATCTATTGGAGTATAGATTTAGTGGTATGCAAGGTCGATCCCACAGAGATTGCCAATTGAGAGAAAATTCTAATATAGATCCGAAATAAATACTTCTAACCTAGTTCCTGATGTCTTGTTTTGTGAGAGGAGTATTGAACAAATTACACAAAGAAGTAATATACTGAAATTAAATGAAGATGTATTCAAAGTAAAGAAGCATGCTAAGGTTAGGGGATCCACTCTTGGTATATCGAATAAAAATAAATTTAACACTTTTATTACTCAATTAGAATCTTTACACGAATAAAGTTCTAATCGGATGATATGTTAATTTAAGCTCAACTTTGTTTATACATGAATTATATTTACCTCATTTCTAATAATTAAAACATTCTTGTAAAATGGATTCAAGCGTACATTGTGCCAATCACCATATTGTCTACAATAAATCAAGAGTGATTCAAGTATTTATTGTGCCAAAAATTGTCTACAATGTATCAAGGTTCATACTTTACAAGATTAAAAATACAAAGATGTAAAAGATAACTTGTAAATGGATTCAAGCATAAATTGTGCCAATCATTATATTGTCTACAATAAATCAAGATTGATTCAAGCATTTATTGTGCCAAAGATTGTCTACAATATATCAAATTTCACTTTTTACAAGATTAACTTATGCAAAAAATGAAAGGTAGAAAATTAATTAACATAACAAAATAAAATGAGATAGAATCGATGGCAAAGCCATCCAATAGTAAAATAAAATAAAGTAGGCGGCAAAGCCAACCATGAAAATAATAAGAGATAGGCGGTCTAATAAAACCAGCCAATAACATAACAAAAAATCGGCGGTATAATAAAACCAGCCATTAAGAAATAATTATGAGAAAAGACATAGGAAGGTAAATACAATATCAAAGATAAACATTAAGATTAAGAGTTAGATAAATTATTATTCTCATACCAAGAGTTTCACCCTTTCACCTTAGCATTAGAAGATTAGTTCTCCATAATCAAGGCAAGAAAGTGAAATGAAAGATGAAGAAACATGATAATATTACGAAAGAAAATGAAAAATACAAGATGTCTAAAGAGAGAATAACATTACAAGTTCGTAGAATTCCAACAAAGCTTTCCCAAGCTCTATCCAAAGCTCTCCAAAAACTCCCTCACTCACCCCTCAAGCCCTCTATTTATAGATACAATTAAGTGTGGTTGGTGTGGTAATTGTCAAAATTGTTAGGTAGGAAGTTGTACAAAGTTGACAATTTGAATTCCATATGTGCACCGAAATTGATCCTTGAATATCGTCTTGAAAACCGCCGAATTTTCTGACTTCATCAACATGAAAGTTGTAGACAATTTCATTAGCTTTCCGTCAAGACAAATTGTGGACAAATTGGATACGTAATGTGTGAGTTATGGTCAAAATACTAGAGCAAAGTCGGGCTGGACTGCAGCAGTAGTCAGATTCTCTTCTAGCCCACTTTTGGCCCTTTTAATGTCTGTATTTTCTGACCACTTGAACATGAAAGTTGTACCCAATTGTGTCAGCTACACACCTACCAAATTGCATACATATTGGATATGTATTTTCAGAGATATGGCTCAAGTACTACAGCAAGGTTGGGCTGGACTGCAACCAGCAAACATATTCTCAATATTGGGTGCTTTGCCTTGAATATTTATGTTTTAGTTCTTTTGGAAATGTGATCATAAATCAAGAATAAATTTGTGCATATATCCATTAGGATGAGTCTCAAGAGACAATATGATAATGCTCCTTACTCAGCCATCCTTAATGAATTTGTTTTATCTGCTTGATTTATAGACATCATTTCCAAAGAACCACAATTTAACTCTGATTCCTCCAATTAAGTCCATTTTCTACTCTTCTCTCCATCTGTAAGAAAGACACAAAACTAAAGACAAGTAAGGGAGATTTATGCTTAATTATGGCAAAAGATAAGATGAAAATATTTAATTTATGAGTATAAAACTCACTCATCAGTTATGATTACTAAACCTGAGATTAGCTATGTGGTTAATTGTGTATGTCATTTTATCATCAACCAATGGTTGAGCATTAGAAAGCAGTTAAGAGGTTGCTTAGATATCTCGGTAGAACTATGTCATTTGGTCTTTACTTTCTCTAATTCTTATTCCTTGGAATTGACTTGGTTTTGTGATGCGGATTAAAGCAGTGATCCTGATGATAGGAGGAGTAATTTAGGGGCATGTATGTGCTGAAATTGGCATATAAAGTCCTACATCGGTGGGATCTTGAAAATGGGTAGGCAAGAAAAATTATAAATAGAGGCCTCCCCCCTTTGTTATTCTCACACCAAACTTTGAAGCCTTCTAACTCTTCTAAAGGTTTAGTTTGTTTTCTCTCTTTTGTATTTT
Source organism: Gleditsia sinensis (assembly GCA_037074535.1). Classification (NCBI taxonomy): domain Eukaryota; kingdom Viridiplantae; phylum Streptophyta; class Magnoliopsida; order Fabales; family Fabaceae; genus Gleditsia; species Gleditsia sinensis. The sequence continues at coordinate 440,390 of CM073476.1, read as the reverse complement.
CTCTAAAGAATATATTTGTAGTGGTATCCGGGGACGTAGGTACAATTAGCTGAACCTCGTCAAATCCTGGTATTCTCTTTATTTGCTTTTCTGCTTCTTATTTATCATTGTAAGCCATTGTTAAATTTTCTATTGGTGAAAAAATAGCTCAAATTTCCACAACAATTGGTATCAAAGCATTTGGTTGCGATTTTTCTTGAAAATTTTAGTATGCTCTGTGGTTGTGGTTTTAACTGATCTTCCACATCAGAAAAAATTTCTTGAGATTTTTTTTGTAAGTTAGTGTTAAAATTGCTAGTAATATATTGTCTAATTAAGTGCATGTCTAGAAAAATTCTGTCTAAGGAAACTGGTTTTTAAGTGGGATTGTGTGACCCTTCCAGTTTTTTTCTGAAAATTTTTCTAGTGTATTTTTTTAGGCTAAATTATTACTGGTAATTTTTCCATTTTAGAGCAAAAAATGGCTGATGATAAGGAGCAGACTCAGAAAGCCACAGTTTCCACTATATCAACTTCGACAGCTTCTTCGTTGTCAATTTTGACGAGATTTGCTGCGCCAAATGCAAGATTTGCGGTGGAGATTTTTGACGGTACGGGTCATTTCAGAATGTGGCAAAGTGAAGTTCTAAACGCTCTTTTTCAGCAAGGTCTAGACATTGCTATTAAATAGGAGAAACCAGAAGAAATTGAAGAAAAAGAATGGAAGACCATTAATTGGTTGGCATATGGTACTATTCGTTCATGTCTTTCCAGAGAGCAGAAATATTCATTCTAAAAGGAAATTTCTGCAAGTAAGCTGTGGAAGGCACTGGAGGAGAAATTCCTGAAGAAGAGCGGTCACAATAAGCTCTTTATGAAGAAGAAGTTGTTCCGGTTTAGTTATCAACCGGGTACCACTATGAACGATTATATTACTGCTTTTAACAAGGCAGTAGCTGATTTGAGGAACCTTGATGAAACTTTCAAAGATAAAGATCTGACATTGATGTTGCTATTTTCACTTCTTGAAGAGTATAAATTTATATAAGCTATGTTACTTTATGGGAATGAGAAAGTTTTTCTCAGTGAAGTATGTAGTACTCTATATAGTCATGAATTGAGGAAAAAAGATAGGGAGGAAAACAAGCATACAGAGGTGGTTGCAGAAGCATTAGTAGCTAGAGGTAGATCACAAGGCCAGAAGAAAGGAATAAGAGGGAAATCTCAGTTGAGAGACAGACCGAGTAAAGATGAATGTGCCTTTTGTAGAGAGAAGGGACACTGGAGAAAGATTGCCCAAAATTAAAAAATAAGGGCAAAGTTGACAAGTGGTTGTTTGACTCAGCATGTAACCAACATATTTGTCATATCCGAGAGTGGTTCTTTGAGTTCAAAGAAATATACGGTGGAGTTGTTTACATGGGCAACGACACATTTTGTGAAACAACTGGAATCAGTTCAGTCTACTTAAAGAACCATGATGGATCTACTAGAGTTTTGACAGAAGTCAGGTATGTACCTGACATGAAGAAGAATCTCATCTTTTTGGGAGTCCTAGAATCCAAAGGATTGACGGTGACAATGCGAGATGGAGTTTTGAAGATAGTCTCTGGAGCTTTGGTGATGTTGAAAGGCACTCGGAAGAATAATTTGTATTACTATGATGGTAATACAATTGTTGGGATAGCTGCAGTTGCAACTCTTGATGATGAAGGGTCAGATGCAATTAAGTTGTGGAACATGCGATTGGGGCATGCAGGTGAAAAATCCTTACAAATTCTGGCGAAGCAAGGATTATTAAAAGATGTGAAAACCTGTAAACTGGACTTCTGTGAGCATTGCGTGATGGGAAAGCAGAAGAGATTGAAATTTGGCACTGCAATCCATGATACTAAAGGTATTCTGGATTATGTTCACTCTAATGTGTGAGGTCCTTCCAAGACAGCTTCTTTGAGAGAAAAACACTATTATGTTACCTTTGTTGATAACTTCTCTCGAAGAGTGTGGGTGTATACTATGAAGTCAAAGGATGAAATGTTTAATTTTTTCCTTAAGTGGAAAAAGATGATTGAAACTCAGACTGACAAAAAGATCAAACGGCTTAGAACAGACAATGGAGGTGAATATCGAAGTGATCCGTTTGATAAAATTTTTCAAGATGAAGGTATTGTGAGACACTTCACAGTTAGACATACACCACAACAGAACGGGGTGATTGAATGCATGAACCGGACATTGCTGAAAAAAGTTCGGTGTATGCTGTCCAATGCTGGGTTGGGCAAACAATTTTGGACTGAGGCTGTGAGATATGCAAGCCATCTTGTTAATCGTTTACCATCAACTGCAATTGGTGGTAAAACTCCTTTGGAGGTTTGGTCTGAAAAGCCTGTTACTGATTATAATTTCTTACGTGTATTTGGTTCTGCTGCATATTATCATGTGAAGGAATCGAAGTTGGATCCGAGAGTTAAGAAGACGCTCTTTATGGGGATCACTACTAGTGTTAAAGGATACCGCCTCTGGTGTCTTGAAACAAAGAAGATAATCCTTAGCACAGATGTCACCTTTGATGAATCTGCCATATTGAAGAAGGATGACATTCAACAGATCCATAGTGCTCCGCAGCAAGTGGAGTTTGAAAGGAGAATCAACCCAGTTATATACAAAGAAGGAGAAACTCCTATGACAGAAGAGGAGTCAAATGAAGAAGAGGTTCAAACTCAAGAATCTCACCAGCAAGAAGAACCAATTGCATTAAGGAAACCACAACAGGTAAGACACAAATCTGCTCGATTTAGTGATATGGTGGCTCACGCACCTATAATAGTGAATGATGAAATTCCTACCACTTATCAAGAAGTAATTCAAAGTTTCGAAAATGAGGAGTGGAGGAATGCTATGAATGAAGAGATGTAGTCTCTTCATAAGAATCAGACATGGAAGCTTGCAAGTTTGCCGAAGGGAAAGAAAGCTATTAGATGTAAGTGGATATATGCAAAGAAAGAAGGATTTCTTGACAAGAAAAACATTCACTACAAGGCGAGATTGGTAGCTAAAGGCTATGCTCAGATGGAGGGAATTGACTACAATGAAATTTTTTCTCCAGTGGTGAAACATTCCTCCATCAGAATCTTACTGGCCTTGGTAGCTCAGCTGGATTTGTAACTAGTTCAACTTGATGTAAAAACTACATTTTTACATGGAGACTTGGAGGAGGAAATCTATATGACTCAGCTAGAAGGGTTCAAGGTTGCTGGAAAAGAAAATATGGTATGCAAACTTGAAAAATCATTGTACGGATTGAAACAATCTCCAAGACAGTGGTACAAACGATTTGACAAGTTTATGTTGGGGCAGAAGTACACAAGAAGTAAATACGATCATTGTGTGTATTTATGCAAGCTACAAGATGGATCTTTTATCTATCTTCTTCTTTATGTTGATGATATGTTGATAGCTTCAAAGAATTCTGGAGAAATTGACAAGCTGAAAGCTCAACTAAAGCAAGAATTTGAGATGAAAGATTTAGGGGAAACTAAGTAGATTTTCAGCATGGAGATAAATAGAGACAGACGATTGGGACAACTTCGTCTAACTCAGAAACAATATATGAGAAATGTGCTATAACGTTTTGGCATGAATGACAAGTCAAAACCTATAAATACTCCGCTTGCTCCTCATATGAAACTTAGTGTTAATTTATCTCCGAAGAATGATGCTGAACGAGAATATATGGCAAAAGTTCCTTATGCAAATGTTGTTGGTAGCTTGATGTATGCTATGGTGTGTACGAGACCTGACATTTCACAAGCAGTTGGGGTTGTGAGCAGGTATATGCATGATCCTGGTAAAGGACATTGGCAAGCTGTCAAATGGATTCTATGGTACATTCGGAACACCATGGATGTTGGGTTGTTATTTGAGCAGGATAAAAAGATTGGTCAATATATAGTTGGACATTGTGATTCTGACTATGCTGGTGATTTGGACAAACGAAGATCAACTACCGGTTATGTGTTTACACTTGCAAAGGCACCAGTTAGTTGGAAGTCTACTTTGCAGTCAACAGTTGCTTTGTCTACTACAGAGGCAGAGTATATGGCTGTTACAGAGGCTGTTAAGGAGGCTATTTGGCTTCAAGGATTGCTGAAGGACTTGGGAGTTGGTCAGAAACACATCAAGGTGCATTGTGACAGTCAAAGTGCTATTTGTTTAGCAAAGAACCAAGTTTATCACGCACACACGAAGCATATAGATGTTCGATATCATTTCATAAGGGAGATTCTGGAAGAAGGTGATATACTACTTCAGAAGATCCAGACAGCTGAAAATCCTGCAGATATGATGACCAAGATAGTGACATAGATCAAGTTTCAACATTGTATGGACTTGATCAATATTGCGAAGATTACAGATGGATAGCACCGTAGGTGCATTTGAAGATACTTCTAGAGATAGTATTATTGTGAGAGAAGACTTTGTAATTGTTGATTGGAACTTTATTCGCCAAGGTAGAGGTTTGTTGAAATTGGCATATAAAGTCCCACATCGGTGGGATCTTGAAAATGGGTAAGCAAGAAAAACTATAAATAGAGGCCTCCCCCCTTTGTTATTCTCACACCAAACTTTGAAACCTTCTAGCTCTTCTAAAAGTTTAGTTTATTTTCTCTCTTTTGTATTTTCTCTAAAGAATATATTTGTAGTGGTGTCCGGGGACGTAGGCACAATTGGCCGAATCTTGTCAAATCCTGGTATTCTCTTTATTTATTTTTCTGCTTCTTATTTATCATTGTAAGTCATTGTTAAATTTACTATTGGTGGAAAAATAGCTCAAATTTCCACAACAGTATGTTCTTAGGGAACAACCTAGTTTCTTAGATATCAAAGAAATAGCATATTGTCTCACGATCCTTAATAGAGGAAGAATATAGAAGCTTAGCTAATCTAGTTGCAGAGGTGACTTGGCTGAAATCCTTGTAGCATGAGTTGAAGCTCTTCATTTCTCAACATTTACAAGTGCTTTGTGACAACTTTAGTACAATTCTTTTGACAGTTAATTATATCCTTCATTCAAGAGCAAAACATATACAACTTTACCTTTTCTTTGTAAGGGAAAAGGCTATTAGAAAGGAGGTGGTTGCGAGTCATATTTACTCTCTAGGTCAAATAGCTAACATACTAATAAAACCATTGCTACTCTCAGTTTCAGTATTTGAGATCCAAACTTAGAGTCGAACATTCCTCAACTTTGGCGTAAGTTTCCAAAAAAAATTAGTTTCCCTCAATAATTAGTTATCCACATATTGTTTTAGATAGCTAATGTTTTAACATTTAGACGCTGGAGACATAACATATTGTTGTGGTTGAAATGATTATAATGGTTGACAAATCTCTGCAGGGTATTATTTTGGTTTTTCTAAAGCTTTACAATTCTTTTGTATAAACTTTCTTATATTTTTTTTATATAAAATTTGGGCAGAGAAGAATCAGAGTCAAATTAGATTTGAACTGTATTTGTATTTTGTAAATGAAATGAAGAGGCTAGATTTTGTTTTCCCTTTCATCCTTTCATTCTTGTTTAAATTTAGTTGCAACCTGCAACTATGACAGTTGAATTTCCATCCAAAGTAAAAAAATATGTTGAAATAGGCTAAAAAGCCTATTGAAATGAGCTAAAAAAATTGTTGAAATGAGTCCACAAAAATCGTCAAACCGAACCAAATCGAATCGCTTTTTATTGGTTTGGTTTGGATTGGCTCGGTTTGATAGACTTAAACCAAACCGAATAGATCCATTTTTTATTGAATCTTGTATGGGCGGTTTGATTCGGTTGAACATTCAAAACCGAACTAAACCGCACTGCGAATGTAACATCCCCGATTTTTTTCTTATGTTACTAATTGAAATTTATTTCTTTCAGAGAGGAGAACTGATTTTGGATCTCATGGGAGGATTAAATTATTTTACTTAAGTCAAAATAAGATAGTAAGAATGGTTAAAATGAAATTTATTTTATAAAAAATAAGGGGATGGCATTAGTGTAATTATGGATGGTGGCAAGGGTATTTTGTAGATATTGAGGTGGTAGGTAGGGGGTAAGAAGGGAAAAAAAAATAAGGGGATGGCATTAGTGTAATTATGGATGATGGCAAGGGCATTTGGGAGAAAAGGAGGTGGTAGGTAGGGGGTAAGAAGGGAAAAAAATAAAATGGAATTAAATAATAAAAGATAAGAAGGAGAAGGGGGAAGTGACGGAGGGGAAAAGAGAAGAAAGGAAAAGGAGAAGAAGAAAAGAGAAGAAAAAGAAAAGGAGAAAAAGAAAGGGGAAGAAGAGACAAGGGGAAGAAGAAGAAGGGAAAGAATAAAGAAGAAGAAGAGAAAGAGGAAGAAGAAGGAGAAGGAAGAGGAAAGAGGAATCAAGCACCGGTTTCAAGGAATTTGAGGTAGGCTTAACATCCACTCATAAATTTTGTATAAAATTATTGATTTACTCTTAGATGTTATTATGGATAACATGTGGTCTGAATATTTATATGGATTTTTATTTTGGATGTTTGGACATGCATATGGGTACATGGGATTATATAAAAGAAAATCAAGGGAAAAGTTAAATTAAGCTGAATTTCAAAATATTTGGAAAGCCTCTATTTTTGGAATTCTGAAAATTTTCAGCAAGGATTTCAAAGAAATGGTCAACATATGAATTGTAGATATATGTCTCATGGATTTATAGGCTTTGAAATAACCTTAATCGGAGTTTGTATGAGGGAGATATGACTGATTTATTGAGCAAAGGTCGGAATTCAGCATAGTAAAACTAAGTGTTTTATTTTTAATTTTTTGGGAATAATCCGTAAGGAATTTGAAGAAATGACACACATGAAAATTGTAGATAATTGTCTTAGGTTTTTATAGGCTTTGAAATCACCTTACTCGGAGTTTGTATGAGGGAGATATGGCTGATTTATTGAGCAGAGGTCAGAATTCAGGATAGTAAAACTAAGTGTTTTATTTTTAATTTCCTTGGAATAAACCGTAAAGAATTTGAAGAAATGATAAACATAAAAATTGTAGATAATTGTCTTATATTTTTATAGGATTTGAAATCACCTTAATCGGAGTTTGTATGAGGGAGATAGGGCTGATTTATTGAGCAGAGATCGAAATTCAGGATAGTAAAACTAAGTGTTTTATATTTAATTTTCTGGGAATAAACCGTAAAGAATTTGAAGAAATGATAAACATGAAAATTGTAGATAATTGTCTTCACTTTTTATAGGCTTTAAAATCACCTTAATTGGAGTTTGTATGAGGGAGATATGGTTAAATAATTGAGAAAAGGTCACATAATACGTCCAGGCCGTGTTCTGGGATATGTCAACTCGGGTAGGCTGTGTTAGGTGCTGGATTATCATATTGTTCACTGTTTTTCTACCTAAAAATAGTTTTATTTGTTGATATATTTTTAGAAAATAAATGTCCAAGAAAATTACTTTTTTTTTATTTGATTCAAAATTTATTATATTGGACATTTGATATGTGATAAATAACTATTAATTATTGGATATGAAAATGATGCATGTTATTTTACATATTGCATTTGATGATTATGCATTTATATATATATATATATATATATATATATATATATATGGATGAATATCGACGGGTTGTATGGCTTGATATGGTACCGAGTAGGGGACGTCCTATTAGCTTGAGTGAGCCGGGGGAGGGCTGCTCCAACCGGGTGACAGTGGTAATGTGAGGAGGCAATTGAGTGATGTACTCACATTCCCTGAACACTTATTGTGACTGTAGTCGATCGGTCACTATGCGTATAGCAAATTGCATTGACCAGATTGCCAACTGAGGCAGGTCATTTTTAAATTGCATTGACTAGATCACCGACTGAAGCAAGTCATTTTTAAATTGCATTGATCAGATCGCCAACTGAGGCAGGTCGTTTTTAAATTGCATTGACGAGATCGCCAAGTGAGGCAGGTCATTTTAAAAATGATGATTTTATCTCCAGATCTTAATATTTTCTGTAGCTTATACAGCTGAACATAACCCATGTTTTTCTCATAATATTTTATTTATGTTAAATCTACTGGGAACCTTTGTTCTCACTATTATTGTGGTGTTATGTTCAGATAAAAAGAAATGAGATGCGACACAAAATGACGTTACTGATGGATATCTAGATGACAGCACCACCTCCTCACCCTTTGTATTTCAAGGGTGAAGTGCTGTATAAAGACTCTTAATTATGTACTGAAATGTTGTATTGTATAAATATAATATGTGTGAGGTTTGTAATATATATGTAAACATGTATATTGTGTTTTGAAATGTTGTATTGTATTAGTATAACATGTATGAGGTTTGTAATAAATATGTATATATATATATTGTGTTTATACATATGGCGTATTTAACATGCGTAATGAAAAAAAAAACCCGAACGTTACAAAGTTGGTATCAGAGCGGTCGATCTTAGGCGACCATGGGGTGGGTGGTCACCTAGATTGACTTAAAGGAGTTTGGAATAGTTATGTGGAAACGTTGTGCAAGGTAGCGGATAAATACAGTAGGAAAGTACTAGTATTTCTTATTTATAATCTTGTGTAGTGTGATAACTACTGTAAAATTTTGAACTGCTGTTGAGTTTGATCACCTCAATAGTGACTAATATTTTGCTTTATAGTGAGTTATGGCACCACCAAGAAGGGATCTGCCAGGCAGCGCAGATGCTACCTTAAATAACATAGCCGCAACTATTCAAGCTCAAGCAGCTGCTACGAATCAGATTCTGCAGCATCTTCAGAATATTAATAATGATGACGAGGTTAGGGGAAATGAAAGAAACCGAAATGGAAACAGAACCGAAAATGGTAATGGATGATCTGAATTTATGGGAACGCGACCTCCGTCTTTTGTGGGTGCATATGACCCAATAGTTGCTGAGAGATGGCTGACGGAACTCGAGAAGATTTTTGAAGTTCTAAATTGTTCTGATGAGCAGAAGATCAATTTTGGGAGATATATGCTGAAGGAAGAAGCTGAATACTGGTGGAGAGGAGCCAAAGAGTTACTGGTACATCAAGACAGGGAAATTACATGGCACTTGTTCCGAGAGACTTTTCTGAACAAATATTTTCCCAGTAATGTGAGAGCTGAGAAAGAGATTGAGTTTCTTCAACTTAGACAGGGAAATGAGACCATTGAGCACTATATTACTAAGTTTGAAGAACTGTCTAAATTCTCAAGTACTTTGAAGAATAATTTAGATGAAGCTTGAAAGGCAGTGAAGTTTGAATCAGGACTGAACCCGGAGCTTAGAAATACTGTGGTGGCATTAGAGATTCAGGAATATGCCTCGTTGGTAAATAAATGTCGGATGCTGGCGACAAGTCTAAAAGCAGTCGAGGATGAAAAGGAGAGGCGAACTCAGTGGAAGCGGAAGAGAGAGTTTCCAGTTATGGATAAAAATACAAGAGGAAATAATGTCATGAGAGGTAAACAACCAGTAACTGTGGAACCTAGACCTTTTCTGAAAAGTCCAACAACGGGTCAGTGTAGGAAATGTGGAAAATTTCATGGAGATCAACCCTGTCATTTTGGCCCAGTTACTTGCTTCCGATGTGGACAGAAGGGACACCTGGCACGATATTGTCCACTGGGAAATGAGAGAGGTACTGCACAAACTCCACAAACAACAGGAAGAGTTTTTACTTTGAGCAGTGCTGAAGCAAAATCAGCTCCTGATTTGATGCAAGGTACGTGCTATATCAACAATTTGTCTCTGATTGTACTATTTGATTCTGGCGCGAGTCATTCTTTCATAGCAATAGAATGTGTGAGAAAATTACAACATCCTATTGCGGAGTTACCATACGAGTTAGCGGTGGTGACACCTACAGGAGGAAAAATAATTACCTCCTCAGTGTGTTTGAATTGTCCCATTGTATTGAATGACAAATCCTTTGTAGTGGATCTGATCTGTCTACCTCTGGACGGTATAGATGTCATCTTGGGTATGAATTGGTTAAGTCAGAACCGAGTCCTACTAGATTGCTGCAATAAGACTTTTGAGTTTCTCTCGGACCCACCGGAGGATCAAAAGTATAGCATTATAAGTGCTCACCGACTCTATAAGGAGATGAGGGATGCAAATTTGAAATGTGTTTTCTTGTATACCATCAACCCGAGTATGAAACGGGAACTGCTTGAGATTCCAGTAGTCTGTGAATTTCTAGAGGTTTTTCCCTCTGAAATTTTTAAACCTCCACCGAAGAGAGAAGTTGAATTTTCCATCAATCTAGCACCAGAGGCGAGGCCTATTTCTATAACTCCCTATAGAATGTCTCCTGTGGAACTACAAGACCTGAAAAAGCAGATCGAAGAGCTGTTAGAAAAGAATTTTATCAGACCTAGCGTATCACTTTAGGGAGCGCCTGTATTGTTTGTAAAGAAGAAAGATGGCAGTTTGAGATTGTGTATTGATTACAGGCAATTGAATAAGGCAACTATTAAGAATAAATATCCGTTGCCTAGAATAGACGATCTATTAGACCAATTAAAGGGAGCTACTATTTTCTCTAAGATTGACTTGAGGTCAGGATATCATCAGATCGGAGTTAAAGAAGAAGACATTCCAAAAATAGCTTTCAAAACTCGGTATGAACACTACAAATTTTTAGTCATGCCTTTTGGGGTCACAAATGCACCTGCAGTCTTTATGGACTATATGAATCGCATTTTTAGACCCTACTTGGATCAATTCGTAGTAGTGTTCATAGATGATATTTTAATCTACTCTAAGAGTGAGGAAGAACACAACCAGCATCTCCGATTAGTACTTCAGGTCTTGAAGGAAAATAAACTTTTCACTAAGTTGGAAAAATGTGAATTTTGGCTGAAAGAAATGAAGCTTTTGAGTCACGTAATTTCTAAAAATGGTGTGTCGGTGGATCCCAGTAAAACTGAAGCAGTGCTGAAATGGGAGAGACCTAAAACTGTGACTGAAATTAGAAGTTTCTTGAGTTTAGCAAGATATTACAGAAGGTTTATACAGAGATTATCCCAAATAGCTTTGCCTTTGACTTGATTGACCAGAAAAGGAAGTCTCTTTAATTGGACTGAAGAATGTGAGAATAGTTTCCAAGAGCTTAAAGTCAAATTGACTTCTCCACCTGTTCTAGTTGTTCTTAACCCTTCTGGATGCTTTGTAGTTTATACAGATGCTTCCAAGAAAGGTTTAGATTGTGTTTTGATGCAAGAAAGTAGGGTAGTTGCTTATGCGTCTCGACAATTGAGACCGCATGAGGATAACTATCTTACTCATGATTTAGAGTTGGCTGCTATAGTTTTTACTCTGAAGATGTGGAGACACTACTTGTATGGAGCTGTATTTGAAATATACAGTGATCACAAGAGTTTAAAGTATCTCTTTGACCAAAAAGAATTGAATATGAGGCAAAGAAGGTGGATGTAATTCATTAATGATTACAAATTTGAATGAAAGTATCACCCAGGGAAGGCAAATGTAGTAGCTGATGCGTTGAGCCGGAAGTCGTTGCATTTAAGTCAAATACTGATAAAAGAAATGGAGCTAATTGAGAAATTCAGAAATTTGAAATTATCAGTTATGACTGTCCTTGGTAGTTTGATTGTTAGTGAATTAAGAATTGAAAGTGACTTGAAAACTCAGATTAAAAAAGCGCAAACACATGATCAAGTTTTACAAGATCGAAGAGATCAGCCTGACTTTGTAATGTCAGATGATAGAATTTTTATATACCGGGACAGAACATGTATACCACAAGGAGAGAATTTGAAGGCTAAGATTCTGGAAGAAGCTCATCAAAGTAAGTATACAATCCATCCAGGATCTACAAAAATGTATCAAGATTTGAAAAGATTATAATGGTGGCCAGGAATGAAGAGAGACATTGCTGAATACGTGTCTAAGTGTTTGGTTTCTCAAAAGGTGAAGATAGAACACCAAAAACCTTCTGGGATGTTACAACCTTTAGAAATCCCTGAGTGGAAGTGGGATAGTATATCTATGGATTTTGTTGTTGGATTACCTAAGACTCAGACAGGTCATGATGCGATATGGGTAATAGTTGATAGACTGACGAAATCTGCGCACTTTTTACCCATTAAGAAAAACTACTCGTTGAATAAATTGGCCCAGTTGTATATGAAGGAAATTGTATGGTTGCATGTAATTCCTAATAGTATCATTTCAGATCGAGATTCTCGATTTACTTCCAGATTTTGGAGAGCACTACAAGAAGCTTTTGGTACTCGTTTGTGTTTAGTACTGCATATCATCCTCAAACAGACGGTCAAACGAAGAGAACTATACAGACTCTAGAGGATATGCTAAGAGCGTGCGTGCTAGAGCAAGGAAAAGGATGGGATGGATATTTGTCACTAGCTGAATTTGCGTATAATAACAGTTATCATTCTTGTATCAGAATGGCACCATATGAAGCTTTGTATGGTAGGAGATGTAAATCGCCATTATGTTGGAATGAAGTGGGGGAGAAAATGTTATTGGGGCCCAAGTTAGTGCAACATACTTCTGAGCCAATACAGATAATTCGAGATAAAATGCGAATAGCTCAGAGTCGACAAAAGAGCTATTTCGATAGGAGAAGGAGACCGATACAATTCCAAGAAGGTGAGCATGTGTTCTTGAAAATTTCTCCTACTACCGGAATTGGCCGAGCAATGAAAATTAAGAAATTGAGTCCGAGATATTTAGGACCTTATCAAATTCTGAAAAGGATAGGGTCATCGGCGTATCAGATTGTACTTCCTTCGCATTTGTCAAATCTGCATGATGTGTTCCATGTTTCTCAACTTCGAAAGTATCTACCAGATCCGTCGCACATAATTCAAGAAGAAATAATAGCTGTAGACGAGAATCTAACCTACCGACCGAGGCTGATAGTAATTCTGGATAAAGACGTGAAACAATTGAGAAATAAAACCATTCCATTGGTGAAGGTAGGTTGGGAGAGTTTAACAATGAAAGAAGTCACATGGGAAAGGGAAGATGACATGAGACAGAAGTATCCACAACTGTTTGAAGACAGGTAAACCTTGAATTTTGAGGACAAAATTCTTTGTAGGGGGGAGAACTGTAACATCCCCAATTTTTTTCTTACGATACTAATTGAAATTTATTTCTTTCAGAGAGGAGAACGGATTTTGGATCTCATGGGAGGATTAAATTATTTTACTTAAGTCAAAATAAGATAGTAAGAATGGTTAAAATGACATTTAATTTATAGAAAATAAGGGAATGGCATTAGTGTAATTATGGATGGTGGCAAGGGCATTTTGGAGATAAGGAGGTGGTAGGTAGGGGGTAAGAAGGGAAAAAAATAAGGGGATGGCATTAGTGTAATTATGGATTATGGCAAGGGCATTTAGGAGAAAAGGAGGTGGTAGGTAGAGGGTAAGAAAGAAAAAAAAATGGAATTAAATAATAGAAGATAAGAAGGAGAAGGGGGAACTGACGGAGGGGAAAAGAGAAGAAAGGAAAAGGAGAAAAAGAAAAGAGAAGAAAAAGAAAAGGAGAAAAAGAAAGGGGAAGAAGAGAAAAGGGGAAGAAGAAGAAGGGAAATAAGAAAGAAGAAGAAGAGAAAGAGGAAGAAGAAGGAGAAGGAAGAGGAAAGAGGAATCAAGCACCGGTTTCAAGGAATTTGAGGTAGGCTTAACATCCACTCATAAATTTTGTATAAAATTATTGATTTACTCTTAGATGTTATTATGGATAACATGTGGTCTAGATATTTATATGGATTTCTATTTTGGATGTTTGGACATGCATATGGGTGCATGGGATTATATAAAAGAAAATCAAGGGAAAAGTTAAATTAAGCTGAATTTCGAAATATTTGGAAAGTCTATATTTTTGAAATTCTAGAAAATTTTGGCAAAGATTTTAAAGCAATGGTCAACATATGAATTGTAGATATATGTCTCACGGATCTATAGGCTTTGAAATCACCTTAATCGGAGTTTGTATGAGGGAGATTTTGCTGATTTATTGAGCAGAGGTCGAAATTCAGGATAGTAAAATTAAGTGTTTTATTTTTAATTGTTTAGGAATAAACCGTAAAGAATTTGAAGAAATTATAAACATGAAAATTTTAGATAATTGTCTTATGTTTTTATAGGCTTTGAAATCACCTTAATCGGAGTTTGTATGAGGGAGATATGGCTGATTTATTGAGCAGAGGTCAGAATTCAGGATAGTAAAACTAAGTGTTTTATTTTTAATTTTCTGGGAATAAACCGTAAAGAATTTGAAGAAATAATAAACATAAAAATTGTAGATAATTGTCTTAGCTTTTTATAGGCTTTGAAATCACCTTACTCGGAGTTCGTATAAGGGAGATATGGTTAAATAAGTGAGGAAATGTTACAGAATACGTCCAGGCCGTGTTCTGGGATATGTCAGCACGGGTAGGCTGTGTTAGGTGCTGGATTATCATATTGTTCACTGTTTTTCTACCTAAAAATAGTTTTATTTTTTGATATATTTTTGGAAAACAAATGTCCAAGAAAATTACTTTTTTTTTATTCAAAATTTATTATATTGGACATTTGATATGTGATAAATAATTATTAATTATTGGATATGAAAATGATGTATGTTATTTTATATATTGCATTTGATGATTATGCATTTATATATATATATATATATATATATATATATATATATATATATATATATATATATGTATGTATGTATGAATATCGACAGGTTGTTTGGCTTGAGATGGTACTGAGTAGGGGATGCTCTATTATCCTGAGTGAGCCGGGGGAGGGCCGCTCCAACCGGATGACAATGGTAATGTGAGGAGGCAGTTGGGTGATGTATTCACATTCTCTGATCACTTATTGTGACTGTAGTCGATCAGTCACTATGCGTATAGCAAATTGCATTGTCAGATCGCCGACTGAGGCAGGTCATTTTCAAATTGCATTGACAAGATTGCCGACTGAGGTAGGTCATTTTTAAATTGCATTGATCAGATCGCCGACTGAGGCAGGTCGTTTTTAAATTGCATTGACCAGATCACTGAGTGAGGCAGGTCATTTTAAAAATGATGATTTTATCTCCAGATCTTAATATTTTCTGTAGCTTATACAGCTGAACATAACTCATGTTTTTCTCATAATATTTTATTTATGTTAAATCTACTGGGAACCTTTGTTCTCACTATTATTGTGGTGTTATGTTCAGATAAAAAGAAATGAGATGCGCCACAAAATGACGTTACTGATGGAGATCTAGATGGCAGCACCACCTCCTCACCCTTTGTATTTTAAAGGTGAAGTGCTGTATAAAGACTTTTAATTATGTACTGAAATGTTGTATTGTATAAATATAATATGTGTGAGGTTTGTAATATATATGTAAATATGTATATTGTGTTTTGAAATGTTGTATTATATTAATATAACATGTATGAGATTTATAATAAATATGTATATATATATATATATATATTGTATTTATACATATGACGTATTTAACATGCGTAATGAAAGAAAGAAAAAATCCGAACGTTACAGCGAACACCCCTAATAAAAGCCCTTTCCACCACTCTCGCTGGCAGTACATGGGGCCCACTCACAAGAGGGTTTCGAACATGCAACACATTCCTATTTTGTTGATCAGTTTTTGATCATTTGATTATTATAATTTTAGAGTTAATTTTTAAGTTTTTAAATTACTCGAATTTATTTTGAGAGTTTATTTATGTTAAACATAGAAAAGTATTATAAAGTTGACTAACTTTAAAATCACTATTTTATAAATAAATAATACTTATTATAATTTATTTTATTGTTTTTTTATATTATATTTGACATTATATATTTTTGCGACTGTTTTAAAACTTTTAAAATTAGATTAATTATTGAATTGTTTTACTCTTCTAAATTAAGTACTAGTTTTAATCAAATAGCATTATACTTTTTTAAATTTATGAATGATAAAAATCTGGATAAATATTGAGTTTTAAATTATGTTATTGATATTGGTTTTTGGAAATCATATTTAGATTTTTAAATATAAATTTTGAAACTAATATTTTATTATTAATTATTTTATGTAAGAGAAGATTGTAATATTATAACATGATATGAGTTTATGATTTTAAAATATATGTATTTGAAAACTTTGAAGTATATAAAAGATAAAAAAAAAACTTAGAGGTTATAGTCAGTACTTATACTGGATTCTAGCAGTATATATAAAAGATAAAAGATAAAAGATAAAATTTGCACCGAACCAATGACAATCTACAAAAAACAAACAGAAAGAATTAGATTCTAGCAGCAAGAGTGCGAGAGAAGAATGAAGCAAATATGATGCGTTTGGGTGGCAGCAATGTTGGCTTGCCATGTCATTTAGGTGTTAATTCATCTGGGTGTCACCCAGTCAATCTCTATTAATGAGAGTTACCGAGAAACAATTGATTGAATTTCGGTAATTAAGAGACAAAAATGAAATAAAATAAAAAATAAAGTTAAGGGATTAAAAGTATATTTTCGCCTTAAAAAAAATAAGACAGAAGTAATTTTTTCTTGAATTTTTTATTTTGTCCCTTATATATATATATATTGATTTTATTACCAATGCCTTTAACTTAATTAACAATTATCAACTTAATCGTAAATTCTCGTGTGAAAATTACTGACAAAGATGAATGATTTAGCACTTTATGCAACATTATACTAATTAAAATAATTCATAGATCGAGATATATGGCTCGTACGTGGGATTTGAGCACTTAGTCTTGATGAGGTAGCGGGTAATAAATCTGAAATTGAAGCAAGTGATTATGGGGCTGTTCATGATTTATCTTGATTGGTATGACTTTACATAAAGTGTCAAATCATCAATTTTCAATTTCCCCCTGTGATTTAGAAAAGGTTAAAGTTAAGAATTAAATTTATAATTTGAATGTTAATAGTCAACAATAATACAAAATAAGGAACACCATAAAAATATAATAACATTAAGTGAATAAATTATTATTATTTTTTCCCCAAAAATAGAAGAACGAAAAATATTTGTATTTACATGGAGGGGTCGCCGATTCAAGGAAAACCAGCTGCACATACAAAATGAACACCGGCCTACAGATTTTATACTCCCCATGTTTCGCACCTACATTTGACTAACGGTCATGACATCTGACTGCCGTTTTCTTGGAACTTTGGCAGTGAAAAAACACAACGGCTGAGAAGCAAAAAGATTATGTTAGCTGGGATGAAAACGATTGAGAGATAGAAATAGCATTGTCGTGGAGAGATGAGAGAAGCATTTAATATCTCTAAAATCAGTTGGGTTTGATTTGTATATTCGCATAATTGCAATTATTTTTGCATTTATGACCAACAACTTTCTCTCCCATTGCCTCTTTTTTTCTTCAACGACTCCCAGTCTCATGACCTGGAAAGAAAAAGACAAAGGGGAAACAAAGATTCTGAACAATTCTAGCAGTGGAAAAAAATGCTTGCAGTGCCCTCGCATCCCCAGAAATTTTCTTCATTTTTGACCTTTGCCCTTTAGATTTGCCTGCAATAATACTCCTTGGGTTGAAGAAAATCAGTTTGGCAAAGATGGGTAATCGATTTATTTGCATGACAAAGAAGGAGCCCAAAGATGTGGGATCGAGAAGCAAGAGAATAGGTCGATCACAGAGGAAGCTGCTGGCTGAGGAAGAGTACTTGCATCGGCAGGCTCTGTCTATGGCACTTCAACAGCATCAATTGTCTCAGAGGTTTGAAGGGTCGATGTCGCGGAGAATTGGATCGACAAGCTCTCGGAGGCGAAATCTTTCAGACTCATTCTCGAATACTAAACAGGTGGGGGACCAGATTGATAGTTGCGGTGCTTTCTTTTGAGCATGATTTGTGGATAATTGCAAGTTTTTATTTTTTGAATCATTTGATCAGTGGGAAAAAGTGGGTTGTCATGATTAAGGATTTTAATTTATGGGTAGGAGTGAAGATACTAATTAATTACTAGGGAAACAAGTTCAGTCAACAGTCCCAGCCAAGGCTGAAAAGTGTACATCGAATAAAGTAAGGACTTTTTCTTATTCTTTCTTTTTAAGCTTAAAAAGTGCGTTTGAAAAGTATAAGGGCCGTTTCACTGTGCTCTTAAAAGCCGATGCAATTCATGACTTGTCTAGTGCCAGCTGCACAAGCAGCACTGACAGTTCCCCACAAACTCCCGTCCCTTGGCACACAATTTGATTTGTAACACTTCGCAGTGTGAGTTTCTGCATCTAAAAGTGTTGTGTTTATGACTTATTGCTTGTATCTTGTACTCGTTCCCACATTCCATCTACTTGAGGAATCTTGTGTAGGATGAGGCGCTGAGTGCTGGCTCCTTGGGGCAATATGGAGTGTAATCATATTGCAGGCTATATGAGCAATTACTAAACGTATTTTGTGCATCATATTTAGACCCCTGTTAGTCTTAACCTTTATGAAAAAATGCTAGAGAATCTGTACTCTGTATAGGAGAGTCAAGCGCTGTTTCATATTTAGAGCCAGACTTTGTTGGGCAACCTCCCCAAATAACCATGCGCGGTGATGGTGCATAGTTAAGGCTGATTTAATATGGGTGATTTTTCCCAGTGATTTGATGCTAAAATAATTCCTTCTATTATAGACATGTATTTAAATGTTTTTTGAACATACAAATAAAGGTAGAGCTAATATATTCTTGACTTTTGCAAGGGTTAGCCAGGATCTGGAATAAAAAGGAAAATGAGTCATCTATACATCTGTGCTTTGAATGTCGATTTGCACTATTGTTGTTAACAAGCTTCTTTACCCATGTTTCATATACTATTTTTAAGTAGTAAAATGCGATGAAAGAGTCCTTACGATTATGCATGCTATAATTTGCTTTCTCCTTTACTTTTCTTTGAATGCTCTAGATTTCATGCCAGCTAAATAGTTCTTGAATGAGTTGTGGTGGTCATCTGCGTTTCTGTGTCTCTCTTTCATCCCTCCTATCCTCAATTATATTGCAACACAATTTTTAATGTCATATCCTCTACAGGTTCCAGAATTTCTGGAGAACATTAAAACAAAGAAGTTTGTTTTAATCCATGGAGAAGGGTTTGGAGCTTGGTGTTGGTACAAGACTGTTGCTCTTCTGGAAGAAGCAGGATTGCTTCCGGTTGCCTTTGATCTCACAGGTTCTGGAATTGATCTCACAGATACTAACAGCGTTACTACATTGGCAGAGTATTCAAAACCTTTAGCTGATTATCTCGAAAAACTTCCTGAGGATGAAAAGGTGGGAAATTTAATGGGATATTCCAAATATACATTCAACTTGAAGCACGTCATTGTCCGTTTCCTGCAATATGTTACCTTTGAGGAAAATGGGGATTTTGCAGGTTGTCCTTGTAGGTCATAGCATTGGTGGTGCTTGCCTTTCATATGCAATGGAACACTACTCACAGAAGATCTCAAAAACAATTTTCCTTTGTGCTACAATGGTGACTGATGGCCAGAGGCCTTTTGATGTTTTTGCTGATCAGGTATCTAGTCATTCTTCCCTCTTCATCACTTATGTGCCCTGTTGAACTTTTGAGAGCTCAAGTATGGTGAATGAATCCTGAAACATTTCTATATGACGTGTAATATGTCATCTGAATTTCTATCTTTCCCAGTTGCCAATATGAATTTTTGTTCCTTCTCTTGTGCTGTGCAATTTCTGCTAACTTACAGTTCCCTGGGGAAAAATTTAAGATCTCAGGCATTCCATCCTTATTTGTTCTTCTGATATGTTGCTTGAAATTCTATTGATAGATTTTAAAGTTCACCCTTCCTGTGAATCTTAGAGCCTGTTATTTTCTGTTTCCATTTTCATTGAAAACAGAAATTATGGAACAAAACATGTTTTGATGGTTTTTTCCATTATCATTTCTTTGGATACAGAATCCACAGTTTTTGGAAATTTAAGAAAGAACAAAAAGACGTTTCCAGTTTTTACACTTTAAAACACATAGGCATATTTGCAATTCTACCTATGCTTCTAAATGAGAATGTTTGACTGTAGTTCAGAATGAAAATTTGAGAAAATATGTAACCAAACATATTTAGTTCCTCATGAAACATCTTCATTTCCTAAGGAAGAGCAATTTTTCTTTATTTCATATTGTTCTGCAATTTCCTTAAGAGAGCTTATAATTTTTCTCACAAGATATCCATACTGCAGCTTGGATCTGCTGAACGTTTTATGCAAGAATCAAAGTTTTTGATCCATGGGAATGGAAAAGAAAAGCCCCCAACAGGTTTTATGTTTGAGAAAGACCTGATGAAAGGTTTATATTTTAACCAATCCCCAGCGAAGGTATGCAGGATTTAAGTCTGTTTCTAACTTTTTCCTGGTTATTTGTTTATTTGCTACACCTCAATCTTCCATTTTAATTTTGTTGCTGAAATCTGCACCACTTGCATAAATAATCAAATCTTAGAAATGAAAACCTGTTTCATTTTCTTGGTAAATTTAAAAAAACCTCCCTGTGGTTTGTGCTGTTTGCACTTTGTTTCCCTATGGTTCAAAGTGTCAATTTGCTTCCTTGTGGGTATGATTTGTTAGCAGGTAGCTATTATTAAGAAGGATTTATTAATTAATAATCTTTTTATTATTTTTATTTATAATAGGTTACTGTGGCATCGTTTAATCTATGTAACAAATCCCACCTAGTAGAAAAAAGTTTAGTTGTTAATAAAAATGCTTATGGAAGGGGAGGAAGGGGGTAAAATGCTAACACTAACCCCAAGAAGGCAAAGTAAAAATGGTCAAATCACAGGGAAGTAAAGTGAAAACCAAATGGGAAACCCTGTGCCTTTCATTTGTTCAAATTGGTTAAAACTTAAACATGTGAAGGAAAATAATTCATGGTTGAATTCTGCTAACAAAACAAACCACATGGAGGAAAATGTTACACTTTAAATCATTAGGGGAAAAATAGTAAATGTACAAAACCACAAGGAGGTTATTTGATGTATTAAAAGTACAAAATGAAAAATTAATTGGCTATAAATGGAATGTATCACTGCACTGACAATTCCATGCTTAAAAGCCAGGTGAAGAGCCTGTCTCACAAAGTAATGGTTATCACCTTATTGGCATATCAATGGCGGTGTACCTGCACCATTTTGAGTATATTGTAAATTTAATAGAACATGTTAAAGGAGAGATGAATGACGTTACTAAAGTACAGTTATTATATATGAAAAAGAAGGCTTGAAAAATGGGTGGAGGGGAAGGTTACCATAAACACATGATCATGGGGGCTTTCTTGTTTTTATGGAAAAATATTGGTTAAAATATGATATACTGAGAGAAGTTGAAAGTTTTGTAGCATCCATATAATACTATTGTCACTGCCTTAAGAAATTAGTAGTAGTGTTGTCATTTCTTTGTACAGTCACTATAGTGTTCAGAGGATATTGGGCTCCATGTTCATAAACTTGTCAATTCCCACCAATCAATAGACCACGGTAGATTAGCAACACTTTCTAGTCCTCTTTAAAGCTCTAGAATTAATTTTATCTCCTGGAAAAGAATATCCAAAACCTTCATAAGCGGTCAGCTGTGCAGGCCACAGTATGCAATTTGGCTGGTCCAAGTATTTGAAAGCCCCTATGAGAAATTTTGCCATGAAATCTTTTATCATTTTCTGTCACTTGACTCCCCTTCTTTTTTCTCCTCACCTCTTCTGTGCTTGAACATGTAGGAAGGATATTTAGGTCCAAAAAATGGAGTGGTTTTATGATTACCTTTAGGAATTTCAACAGCTGCCTTTTGGTTTGAAAACTTTTCTGATTTTTCATCTAGACAGTTAAATTATTTTATTTATTTCTATTTCCATTTTTTAATCAATTTTTTGATTGTCTTCTCACATTCTCAGTGGCTGAATCTTTTTGCTTGCTCAGCTTTTTGCATCTCTTTACACATCTTCAGTTTTTCTAGCCAAGGGTTCCTGGGGGGGGGGGGAGATTACATCCTTACCGAGAAACATTTTGTACATTGCATCTGCCTTCCCCTCTTCAGCCAAAACATAATAGGTTCCCTTCATCAAGCCATAACTACTTAAAATTCTGGTGTGTGAAATTCAGTTTGTGTAAAAAATATTCTTATCATGAGTATTATTGTATTGGAAACCTGTGAATTGGAATGCTGTTCATTGATTTAAAAAACACATCGAATTTGGGAATGTCCAAATATGAAGCATCATGTACTGCAATGTCTGATTCATTGTCCTGATTTTTTAAGTTCCTTTATGCTATTTGCTTTCAATAATAACATCTGTTGTCATAATTTGAGAATACCATTATCTGCTAGGGATGTTATGTCAGTCATTTTTCTTTTATCATTCTGGACTTAAATTTTACGTTGTTGAGAAAATATGGAGAGCAAAGGCTTAGTCATAGCATATAATTGGGTTGATATGGACAATAAAGCCAATTCACTGCAAAATGTGCTTTTTTATTAATCTTGATTCATCAATAGTTTTGCAATAAAATATTTTACAATAAGATTTGTTTGAATAAAAAATTTAATTTGATTTACTTAAAACCATCTATAATGAGATTGAAAATGTTTATCTATAGCATATCACATGGCTATGGTCAGTGCTGGAGAGCTAGAATTAAATTGTATTATAAAGGGACTTGATTTACTACAATAAAGCATAATTGGTGCTTAATTATGTGACAATACAAACTTGGGCATAATGATAATTATATCAATTTTAAAGCTTAACAAAAGAATTACTAAAAAGATGATCAAGGTGGAAAAAAAAGTCTTTTTTTTTCTTCCTTTACACCCATTTCATTCAGGAAAATTACCTTTAATGTTTCGAATATCTTAATATGTTAGTCCTGGGAAATGGGTTCATAAAAAGTGGATAACAAATGCGGTGATAGACTTTGAATAAAAAAAAAGAAGTCTTATAAACTTATTATTTATATAACTGGAGAATCACTTAATTAAAACAAAAATATTAACAACTAGACATTACAACAACAACAACTAAGCCTTTTCCCACTAAGTGGGGTCGGCTACATGGATCAAACGGCGCCATAGTGGCCTATCATGGATGAGATCAATAGATAAGTTATTAACTATTAAATCATTTTTAATAGTTTCACTTATTATTTTCTTTGGCCTCCCTCTACCTCTAATTATTGGACTATTCTCCATCCGATCTACTCTTCTCACTAGGGCTTCTGCAGGTCTTCTCCACACATGGCCAAACCATCTTAAACGAGTTTCAACCATCTTCTCCACAATAGGTGTTATCCCAACTTTCTTTCTAATGCACTCATTTCTAATCATATCTCTTCTGGTGTGTCCACACATCCATCGCAACATTCTCATCTCTGCAACGTTGAGTTTATCTTCATATTGTCTTTTAACCGCCCAACATTCCGTACCATACAATATAGCAGGTCTTATAGCCGTACGGTAGAATTTTCCTTTAACTTTGAGCGGCACTTTTTTATCACAAATGACACTCGAAGCTTTCCTCCATTTCATCCATCCAGCTTGAATCCTGTGGTTTACGTCCTCCTTTACTTCACCATCATTTTGAATAATGGACTCAAGATATTTAAAACTTGTAACTTGTTTTAATATATAGTCTCCAAGTTTCACGTCGACATTCGTATTTGTTCGTCTCTTACTAAAACTACATTCCATATATTCTGTTTTATTTCTACTTATCCGGAAACCGTGTGTTTCTAAAACTAGTCTCTATGACTCTAACTTCATATTTATTTCCTCTTTCGATTCACCAACTAAGACTATATCGTCTGCAAAAATCATGCATTGAGGCCCCAACTCTTGTATATGTTCAATAACTGCGTCCAAACATGCCACATAAGTTTTAAACATAATTTGACCATTTTATATGTAAGTTTGATTACATTTTACTTTAATTGTCAATTTCTATCCCTTAAACTTTTGGATAATTCCTGAAATACATGACTACTTTGAAAGTTGTTTGGATCAATTGATGAAAAATTGAATTGAGATTCTTATTGAGATGGGTGGTTGAATATACTTTTTGAGAGTGAGACACAATGCTCAGAGTTATATGATCCAATAATGTATTGAATTTGTTTCGCTTCTGATGGGACTTAATGTCTCAACCAGAACTTCTTGCAATTATAAATTAAAGAAACATAGAAAATACTGTCCAACAATATTACAGTAGTATAATTTATAAGTAGAGACGAAGAGATCATAACTCCTAACCTGGCAATTTGATGGTGTTAGCAACTTTTAAGTCCCAAATCCCTCTTTTTCCTCTCTCTTTCCAGCCCTCCACATATCCCTTTTAAATTCAATTTCATAGTTGTCCAAAATCACTCTTTAACTGCCCTTTATTTTCGTAACTGACCATCTATTTTGTGGGACTCCATCAACTTCTGTATGACAAGTATAGTTCTTTTATGGTTAAATAAATTAATAGCTTCCAGTGTAATATAAATAGTTAACTTGTAGAAAAAAAAAATGGAAAAAAAAATTATTTTTTTGTTCGGGGGTGTGTGTGTTGGATCGAGAAGGGAATTATAGAGGATCTTTATTTTTCCCGTGGCATGTTCCATTTAAAGGTTGGGGTCACAACTCTTTGCATAAGAGAAGCATTGCATCTTTTTGTATGATTTTCTGATTGTACGATATAAATGGAGTCATAATTGAAGAAAGGGGGAATCCTTAAATTTGGTAGTTACTTGATATCAGGAAATTTGTTTGCAAAAAATATGCATAGCTTATAACATCTAGAATAAACTTATACAATTTTCAATGACTGCTTTATTGAGTCTTTCTTCTTGCCTTGGTTTCCAACCAAACATTCTGATTCTAATTAACATGTCCATCTGCTAGAGTTTGACGAGATTCATTTCAGGATGTTGCTTTGGCCATGGTTTCCATGAGACCTAGCCCACTTGGTCCAATCATGGAGAAGCTGTCTTTGTCACCTGATAAATATGGTACCGGCCGCCGGTTTTATATTCAAACACTCGATGATCATGCGCTCTCACCAGATGTCCAAGAGAAGCTGGTTAGGGAAAACCCACCTGAAGGTGTTTTTAAAATCAAAGGCAGTGACCACTGTCCATTCTTCTCTAAGCCACAGTCCCTCCACAAGATCTTGGTGGAAATAGCTCAAATTCCGTAGCTTAATGCTCAAAAGATCATTTGTTCTCCCCCCCTCCCTCTACCCCTCTACTATATTTAGATTTTCTTTTTGGACGTACAATATTTAGATTAAGAGTAGTTGATTACACGCCTCTACATTATTGACAATTATATCTGTATGTGGTACATGGAAAGCCCAATTGGGTGTTGTATTTTTTCTTTTTTTTTAAATCATGTATTAGAATACAGGAAGGGGTATGAATTTATTTATTAGAGGAAATATGATTCAACTAGTAGTGTAAGGCCAAAGTTTAATATCTTTAGTAACTTTTATCACGTGTATAGTGATTCTTAAGTTTTAGAGTTTATTGTTCTTCTCATTTTAAAAAAATATATATTTCATTAATTTAATTCTTTAAAGTTAAATTTTTTTTACTTAAGTTTATTAGAAGTGTACAAAATTAATCAAGACTGATTCAGACCGACTGAATCAAATCAACCTATTTTAAAATCGAACAAAATCAATTAACATCGATTTTGTTTTGTTTGATTTTTTTTTTTTTTTTAAAAAAAATTGATCGGTTCGGTTCAATTTTTAGTATGAACGAAATTTCAACCGAATCGGATTGAACCGATCGAATTATTTTAAATATATTAAATTTATTTGTTGTTATATTTTAAAAATATTTTACAGAATTTTTTTAAAATTGTTTAAAATAGATCGCCAAAAAAAAAATATAAAAATTAAAAAAATGAGCTAAAAAAAATTGGTCAATTTTTTTTTGTTTTTGGAAAATAAAAAAAATTAGAGCATTTTTAAAAGATTTGATTTTATAGACATAAATCAGACCGATTAATACTAAATTTTACTGAATCGATTTAGTTTGATTGAGCATTAAAAATCGAATTGAATCGACCGTGTATATCTTTAAAATTTATAATTTTGTATTCAAAAATATTTTCTTGGTAATCCTAGGAATAGATTTACTCATATAGTCTAACTAATAACTTAATTGGTTATTAAGTGTTTATTTATTTTAATCTGATACACTATATTTTTGAATAAATTTCGGACATTAGGTAAAATGTGGTATATTCGAGTAAGTTGGGTAAATTCTTAAGTCAAATAAATAAACCTATTAATAGAATTAATATGAGAAATTATTTTAAAATAGATAGTTTTTAAAAGATTGAAATGAAAAAAGTCTAAGTTTGAGAGAATAAATTAAGAAAATATATTTTTCGAGAATCAAAATAATAATATCCTCTAATTTTTATACTGTTTTATGGTGTGGACAACTAATTATTGCTATTGATTACTATAGTAAACTTTAAAAAAAAAAAAAGGTTTGAGGACATTTGTTCTTATCTTTACAATAACTCCAACTTCCTTATTTTAAATTTCAGCATAATATGAAATTTTATGTTTTGTTGAAATTTGGAATAATGGATACCTCTGGCGATAGCCTTTACAGAACACTAAATTTTTTTGATGCAATCGTTGATGAATATATATAGGTTAGGTCCTTCAGCTTCTAACCTTTATAATTTTATTTGATCGTAATAATTGTGCAACCAATTTCTATAATACTTAACGAGTCCTTCCAAACGAGGAAATAAAATCTTTTGTAAAAAAATTTCTTTTATCTAAAACACACAATTATTTATGTTGGATTGCTGAAAAACAACATATGAATATACGAAAATATACTTAAATTTATAATGATGAATTGTTATTTAGAGTGATGCGTTTGACTTTCCAAATTAATATATATTTTTTAAAAAAATTAATTTTTTTTATACTCTATTTCTGATGATCGAATGTCAAATATAAAAAATTGAGAATATATATATAATTTAAAGACAATAATTATTTTATAGATAACTTTTTTATTATCTTTTTGTATTACTATATTGTCTATTATAAAATAAAAATTATTGTTTAAATTTTTATATATTAATGACTCACATCTTGTCAGATACATTAAATCTTAATTTATTGAAATTTTAATTGATTAATTTTAATTAAACTTAATCTTATTTAATAGTTCATAATATATAATTATTTACATATAAATTTAACGTTGGATTAACGATCTAATAATCTTTCACTTAAGCTATATATATAATTAAATAAACTCTACTTTGTTGTTATTGTTAAAAATATATTTATTAACTAATTTAGTTCATAAATTATATTAACATAGGATCAAAACAACTTTCGTTAAAACTATCATAATTTAATTTATTAATAATTACATATGTCAATACAATTGAATGATAAATAATGATGTGATTAGATAGTATAAAATTTTCATATAAAGTGATCTTATTATGTCTATTTTAAATTGATTCGCTTTTAAATTTTAATGATACTAAATTATATCAAAATCAAAGTGTAAATAAACTAAAACTTTATTTTTGTAGATAATAACCACCAAATATCTATAAATTGAAATAATTAAAAAAATGTCTACATCATAAAGCATATAAAATTATAAACTCTCATTAAAATTGAATATCATCCATTGACATGACACTTATATGAGTAGTGTGCTCGTGACACTGTTACATGACAATATGTGAATTTGCAATCATAAAATTTATACCAACGCTTGTAAATAATTATTTATTTTAAACTCTTTTTAATAATTAAAAATTTGATGTTTACATATTTTGACTTCATCAAACTCTTATTGTATTTAAAATACAGAACTACTAATTTATTGTCACAAAATAACTTGAGTTATTAACTTAACTCCCAACAACAATCTTGCTTCCTAGTGACTCTCAGCCATGCAGAAATTAGAGGCAAGTGGCACAGCTAAAGGGAAACTAGAGACTACATGCTACATAATTTGGTATTAATGGAAAACTAAAAATAATAAGATTTTCAACAATACTCATTGAAACTTCATGCAAGTAGCTCAAAAAGGCAAAGCAACAAACGACAAAATATTTAAATTAAACTAAGATATTTGTTTTGCTGTAAATATATTCAGTTTAAATCTAACCATTCCTGATATATTATTTGAACATTACAATGTTACAATGTTTCTCTTACGTACTTGGAATATATCTTCTTTTATTGAAAAATAAAATATCTATCTTTAACATTAAAAAAAAAACTATACGAGACTTAACCAAGATAAATGATAGCCGAGCTTGCTTAACTTTTTTATTTTTAAAATCTCTAATCTGTCAATAAATGTATCGAAATTTTTTTGACCTTACTCTCTGACCGGCCACTTATATGTAAGAAGTGAGGAGTAGGGACCAAACAAATCGTATGGTCAAATGAATTGATTTTGCCAAACAAAAAAATTAATTAATAAATTATTTCTTATGAATGCATTTTCTTTGCTATATATAGTTTTGCTTGAGATAGCATTTTTGGTTAGGTATCACTCCATAATATTCAAATATTAGTGAATAGCTATAAAATAATTATATTTAGATAAAATATCTTTTTTATAACTCAAACTCAATAATTTTTCTTGTATATAAATTATTTATAAATAACTATTTTCTTTTTTAACAAAATAAACTAAATACGGTAAGGAATATGTCAACGCAAATTACGTTACTCTGAGTGAAATTAAAATACTATAGATATTATATTTATTTTATAATTTTTTATATATTTGTTTAATTAATTCAAAACACTGACATGATCTATATCATTAATTTATAGTGTGATTTTTAATTATAGTAAAGATGAATAATGCTATAATGAAAGAAATTTGTCATCCATAGTAGGCTCAAATGCTATTGAAGTTGAGAAAGATAAAGATAAAATGAATTGATTGACTCAATGATTGTAGTCTTTATTTCAAAATTTGATATGTTGAGCTGTTCACTTCTACAATGTATGTATGTTAACTTGTTTTGTTGTAATTTTATAATTTCATAGTGTTATTTCGATAAACAAAATCATGGGTTTATTTTTTTACTTAATATCAAATTATATATTCAAGTTATTAATTTGATGGGGCCAATGGACAATTTCTAAGAATGAAAGTTCAGAATTTTAAACTTATATTTAAATAAGACTTACCTGACCCTAAAAAATTTAATGTCTTTAAAGACTCAACTGACCCTAATTGACAAATCTGGCCCACATGCAAGAATAAGCTCATGTGAATTCTACCGTGTCCTCCAACTAATTTGCCCTATTAACATATTAATAGTGCATGGATGAAATTGACCTAGTGACTCAATTAAAAAAAAAAATTCAAATTATAAGAGCTCAATTCAAAATTTTTAAAGTATAAAAACTTATTTACAAATTGACTGAAACTATAAAAGTTAATTAAATAATTAAATTATTTATTTTAAAAATATATGAGTTTGAAATTGTATTAATTTAATTTAAAATATTTACTTAATTTCCATAAAATTTTATTTTATTTTTTTAAATTTCACTAATTACAAGTCTCTGAAAATGGGTTTACATTGCCATCTGTGATTACTAGACCAAACTAAGCAAGAGATTATACCCAGAACCTTAGAATATGCAATAGTTGACTACAAACAACAAACTTGAAGGACTAGCTGAGCAACTCAACTTACAGAAATAATAATTAAAAAGAAAAAGAAAAACATTAACGTTAACACAACATTTCTGA
Source organism: Gleditsia sinensis (assembly GCA_037074535.1). Classification (NCBI taxonomy): domain Eukaryota; kingdom Viridiplantae; phylum Streptophyta; class Magnoliopsida; order Fabales; family Fabaceae; genus Gleditsia; species Gleditsia sinensis. Next base: position 410,552 of record CM073476.1, on the reverse strand, counting down.
TATAAGTCAATAATTTAATGCAAATATCCAAGATTGTTGTAATCCTAAGCATAAACGTTAAAACGAATATCAACCCATGCAAAAAATAATTGGTGTCAGGACCTGAAGAAAAATAAAATAGAACACTTCGAAGCAAAGTAGCAAATATCACAGAATTGCGCAACGATTTTCTCCTCGCTTACGGAGTTCTTCATGTGCCTGCTCGAGATGTTCTCTGAGTTTTCGAATTTCATCATTGGATTTCATTTGGGCAAACTTTGCATCCTCCTCTGCTTTAAGTCTTGCAGCTTGCTCTTCTGCCAATTGATGCTCAAGCCTTGAAGTTGCTTCCTTCAACTTGGATTCAACCTACAAAACCATATCATTATTTACAGGTAAAGGGGGAAAAATAATAATACCCATAGACATATCCGCACATGCCAAGCCCAATTGTCCTCCAAAAACATTAGCAATCAAAATAAATTTTTACATAGCAGTACATATGCTGAGCTGAAACAAATTAGGTAACAATGAATAGGTGAACACTGCTGGACAGAGGCACATAAACATTCACATGTACGTACTGGAGAGGCCTTCCTCACATAATTGATGCTTGGAACGCTGAAAAGCAGACAAATCATGTCACAGGAAAAAAGAAAAACTCTGGTTAAATGAAAGGCATCTCAGCTACAACTATGTCTAATCCTTTACTTCCCCATAACGTCTGCTATAACAATAACTCGGATGCTAGAATATCTTAAAGCTTAGGATTCCCCGATTAGCACTTGTACATTTGATGGGTTTGGTTTAACAAGGCATTAGTTTGCAAAACTTTCATGTCCAAACAAGAGTGGTCTCCTGCTGCAAAGGAGATAAAGATTTGGATCAAACTTTTCGTTGCTAAATTATTAAGGTATCATTAGTTCTAGGAAGCCCATCCCATCATCTAGGTCCTCAAACTGCAAGGAATTTTCAATTCAGAAGGCTATAATCTCAAATGGGGCATGCCTACGAGAAGCAACAACACCACCCAAACTTTTTTTCACTAGGTGGGGTCGGCATGCCTACCAGAAGAACCAAAGGATTTTCAATTCAACTAGGAAGATTAAAGACTATACTTAAATGGAGAGCCAAAAGGAAAGCAAAGAAAGTAGAGAAAATTAATTTTCTCTATTTATGTTTGAATGGTATACACATGAGAAGAAAGACAGTAAGGAGCAAGTGCACTGGCTATGAAAAGAAAATAGAGGGAAAGTAAATGAATATTAAAAAAAAGACAGAAGGGAAGTGAGTTAAATATAATTCTCACCATCTTCTCCCACATTTAGGGACACCAAATAGTGTGGGCCCGCCCAAAACATTTTCCTCTCATTTTTTCTCTTCTCCTATAGTTCCAAGCATCCAAAGAGAGGGTTAAACTATCTCTCCAAATTTTCTTTTCTTCCATTCTAATTCCCTCCAGTCTATCCCAATCTATGCAGTGTGATAGTAACTATCATGCACACATAGCAAAGAATGCTTTGCATCCTACAGAGTCCTCCCATATTTAAGACATTATCAATCTCAGATAAGATAAATATTTTCTTGTTATCCAAAATTGTAAGAGCCTTTTTCTGTTCATGTTGTTGATCCTTTCTCCCTAGTCAAAAGGGTAGCAAAATTTTATAGCCATGTAGCCTTGCACACTTGCTTGCTGCTCACTATGACAGATTAGTGCCTATCACCTTTCGTAGCTTCTCCCTTCTATTTTTGTGGAAGTTGAGGACAAGCTGACCCTTCTTTTGATAAATAAATATAAGCATTTCTTTAGCCCCACTCCCCCTCCCCCCAAAAGCAAAATCAATGCTTTCACATCATAATCTAATCTACAATCAGAAGGTAAGTCAATCCCCATAATTTATACATGTAAATTGAAACATGTATATGAATATCAACAGATGCACAAGAGGTCATACTTGTATTACAGATTCATGAAGTAATTAGTTTGTCAGTTCTATGTCACAAGAAAAGGTATCACTCATCAGATTATAAAATGACCTCAAGATCTAAGTAATACAGGATCCTTACGATTAGGTCTTCATGTTTGATTGCATAAAATGGCTGAAATATGCAGAAAAATAAAAAATAAAAAAATTCATGATACCATGGACATGAAACTAGAAGACATATAATAGTTACAATGCAACTACTCAGTGAGTGTAAAACATTGAGTACATGCTGGTTTATATTATCCCAGATCTGCATATTATGCACCAAGCATCAACACATCAAATGTATTTGTTAAATATAACAAAACAAAACTAAAGATAAAGAAGCAATTGAAAACTCCAAAACATCAAAGACAGTCTCACCATGTTTACCTTCCACGAAAATATGGTAAAAGAATTTGACTCAATTTTTGAATGTAGGAGATAAACATTTGAGGAGATAGACTTCACTTATTACCAAAATTCTTACATATCAAGGACATATCAAGTGGGATCAAAAGATAAATAGAAGAAAATATGGGAATACAAAAGAATACCATCTCAGTAATTCGTTTTAGCTGGTCATCATATGTTCGCTGCATCTGCTCTTTAAACTCCAATATTTCTCGTTTAGAATATCCTTCCAAGGAATCAGCCTCTATTTGTTGGTTACGCAGCTTCATTGCTCCCTTCTGCAGTCAAATGATGAAGTAATTAATATCATATAATACTTTCAAAGATATAATAAATAAGACTTCCCAAATTAACAAAACCTTCACCTTCAGTTCTGTAAATAACTCATCTGTATAAGGTCGTCCACCATTTTGCTCTATGACCATGTTTACAAGAGACAAAAGTTGTTGAACCTGTTCAAACTTCTTTCTTTCATCCTTAGTTTTGTTGTCAAAAAGCACACGACGATTTTCACACAAAACAAGAATTTCCTACAGCAATGTTAAAATTCAATAAAAATCAACAAAGTTCCAAATTTTAAAATTCAGACATGGTAGGCAGGGCAGGCCTAAATTTCAAGACCTACAAGCAATAACATAGATTATTATACTACTAAAATTCTCAAAAACACAACGATAGCAAGCAAAGTGATCTAAGCACAAAAAATAAAGACATCTCATAGTTATTTTACGTTTAACTCAAAAAAAAGAAGAAAAAAACACCAATATCTCACAAAAGTTAACTTAAATCACCAAATTTTTATAATAGTATTTTAGGTAAATAAATCAATCAGTTGCAACAAAAAGGAAAACTAAGCTGTTTAAGTTATCCATGTGATGCAAACAACACAGAACACCAGATTAAGAAAACTAAGAGATCTATATTCTATCATCCATGAATTATCTCATTTACAGAACATTTGTAATAACAGATCATAAAAGCAAATCAAAATAAACTACAGATAATCTACAAATAATGTAAAAGAAATCAAACGAACAATGTGCTTTTCAAGTTTCCTGGAGCTTCAATAAAAAAGTATATGTTTACTTTATAGATTACTTTCTTCTTTCAAGTTTTAATCGAGATCACCAACATGCAATAGGGCAGCATTCTCAAGAAGAATGTTTCTGCCACTGATCAGCTATCCGGATGTTGAATCTCCTAATGGCTTGCAAGGAAGTTCAAGAAGGCTTGCTAAAGATTTGCATCATCCATGTCTTTGGACACAACATTTAAATGTTTAAAATTTTCAAGAATTTGAAAGCACAAATCAACCTAGTTAATGTAATCTGCCACAGGTTTTCCTTAAAAGTATTATATGCTGAAGGATTTGGGACACCAAGAACCAACTTAACCAGAAAACAAGCCCATGGTAACAACCTCACAACAAAGGTCAACAGAACAAGAGGGTGATCCAATTGGGGAAAGAAAGATTAACAGTTAATCTAAATAATGACACTCAAAGAAACCTTTAAAGGCTCTGGACACTCGCGACCTAAATAATCTTCCAATGTCTCCTCACTTTCTTCCAGTTCATCCCCTCCAGTGAAGACCACAATCATGTAGTCAACAATTTTGCTTCCAAACAATGACTGCAAGCTACGTAGAGCAGCTTCCTCTTCCTGAGAAAAGCGAGTTCTAACGGAGAATACTACAAGAACAGCATGGATCCCATCCTTGGCCAAATCAATGCATTTCACTATTTCCTTCCCAACAAACTCAGATCCAGCAGAAAAATCAAATAGTCCTGAAAAAGGTATCAGGTTAGACAAAGATACAATAAAATGTTCAAGAAGCAGAGAAACAAATAGTTAATCAATCACACTCGCCAACTTGAAGCAAATCACGGAAATATGTAACGAGACAGGTTAGCATGCGTTACCTGGTGTGTCAATAACATTAACAATTTGTCCATCTCTTAGTTCAGTTCTCTGCAATTCACAAGTGCTTGTTACACCAGAGGAGCTTGCCCTTGACTTGAAGGCCTTCTTTCCAAGAATAGTATTACCTGTTGCACTTTTGCCATTGCCAGTACGCCCAACCAAGACCACTGTTCGGACCTCATTCGATGAGGAAGTAAGCTCCCAATCATCATCTATTGAACTTCCACCCATTGTATAAACTCAGGTTACCTACAATAATGACACATATCCAGAACAAATATATCAAATTTAAAATTCACATTGAATCGATACATAATAACTTGGAAAGATAAAAACCAATAAGCCTTTAGATAACAGGTAGCAACCAAGAAACAGCAATTTTAGCTCAAATATCAGTAAGCACTCAATCATGTTCTATTTAAAATTCATAACAAACAGCTTAAATAAGAACCTAAAATTTGCAACATCTTCAGTAACTACAGTGGAACAATACTACTCTGATTAAAACTGAAGTGACAAAGTTCAGTAGTAATACTTGACATGATCTTGACTACAGTGGAACAATACTACTCTGATTAAAACTGAAGTGACAAAGTTCAGTAGTTGACTAATTAATCAAATTGAAACTAGCGGTACTAAATTATTTTGATAAGCTAAATAGAGGAAACTAAAGTTCAATTATGTCAACTGGCCCAAAAAAAAAGTTCAGTTATGCGAAGAATTAAATAAGCAAGGACATTTAGGGAAGTATATAAAGAAATACATGTGAACCAAGCACCAGAAACTCCTTAAAGATAGCAATTCAACAATTTATACAACAAAGCAAAACAGATAAGTGGACGTTCTAGTTTCTACATACAAGCAATTCGTGAGCGTAGGGTACAGAAGACGCTTCCATAGTGAGATAAAACAAATTTGGATGAGTCAGAAGAATCCCAAAAAAGGATGCAGTCCAATTACAAAAATCACAGTTTGCATAAGGAAAAAGAGAGAGAAACAAAACCTCGAGGCTATTAAATGGCGTTTCAGTTATATGATCGTCTAAAACAGAACGATCACATGAAACCCATATTCATGATATACAATTTTTCTAACCTTTAGAGCTTTTCCTTTCTCGAGAACCAACCAAGGCAACAAAGAGCAAAAAGAGAAAACAGGGTTTTTCCAAACCCAAAACAACACGAAAACGAGAATTCTTAGACTACAAGATTACTTACTCAGGGGTATAGGAACCACACAGACCACGGACGACTCTAGGAATATAGATTGTATTTACCTGAAGAAAGAGAGTAAAGGTGGGGTGACGTGACGTTTTGCGGAGACTCTGGATGCTGATTTTTGCATTTCTAATTAATTAGTTTAACTTCAAATTTTTATTACTTTTAATAATATATAATAATTTTAAATTTATATTGATAACTTTTTAATAAACATGATAATTATTAATGTAATTTTATTAATAAACAATTGACTCTCACCTCACGAAATTAAATATAATTACATTTATAATTTATAAAAAAATCATATAAATAATGCTATTCAATCAATTACAGAATTTAAATATATAAAAATTAATACATAACTTTAGGATAAGTTATCACATAATAAGTTAATAGCCACTTTTATCCACACAAAAATTATAAAATTCATTATAGTTTATCAAGTTGAGACTAAAATTTTAATACTTAGTTTAGCCCGACAATAATAACTATATTTTTTTTATACAAATAAAAATAAAAATAACAAAAGTGTTAGGAGATAAACATTTTTTGTTTGTTTGTAAAAGTAATCATTTTAAGAATCAAAAGAAAAATTAAAAAAGTATGAGTGGATAGTAGAAATTTAAATTAATATCAAATATATTAAAAATAACTCGTGCTCATATTTTAACGAATTATAATTAATTATGGGAGAGTTCAGCTAACTAAAAGTATTAGTGCAAATATAATAGAATTTTATAAATAAGGCCGGTATGTGGAATATTTATTTATAAGAATTTAATAACTATTTCTACTAACTATCATTTTTTTAATATAATTATAGTTATTTAAATTTTAAAATAAGTTACTATCACAAATGAATTAAATTCTTCATCATATCCAATAGTAAGATGATTATTTTATTTTATTGTTAAGTTTTAGGTAAAAATAAGGCAATAGAAAGGAAAAAAAAAATCAACAACAATAATCGCGTCACTTTAAAATTTTTAAATGATTATTTTTAATCTTAATTTAATTATCAAAATCACAACAAATCTCTATTAATAAATAAATTATAATGGTAAAAATATTCAATGAAAATAATAATCATGGTCTAATAATAATTAAATATTACCTTTCTAATATATAATTTGCAAAGAAAATATTATATATAGTGGCAATTTAAAAATTTTATATTTGAGTTTTATCTTCTCAAGCTAAGTTGCTTGCACTTTTGAAATTGTGAAAATGTTTATTCACTATTTTTTTTTAATTGCCAAAACAATACATAATTCGTTAAGCATATCATTCGCTAGATTAATTTGAACTTCAAGTGCTCAGCATTTGTTGCGATTATTGTTCGTATTGGATCAGCTCGTATTAATTAGTAGCAATCGTTTTCGATGTTATCTACCTTCTTTTTCAATTAATTAGTCCTCATCTTTTACAGCATTTTTTTTTCCGGCAATACCATCTTTTTACGGCTTTTATAAGATTTTATATATATATATATATATATATATATATATATATATATATTATATTCGGATTAATTTTAGGGTTTTTACGCGATATAGGAAGGATGATGAGCGAATTAAAAACTTTCAATGACTTTGCATGTAGTACTCAAGTCATATTGAAGAACTCCTCTAAATTTATGAGACAAATGAGCTTGTCTCTAATAATTTAATTGTTTTGACCAGTTTATCAATGGAGCAAGAAACTCTTCTACGTACCAATAATATTAATAACCTATATATATAGGAGGTGTTCTTCTTAACTACTTTGACTACTTGAGTTCAAGTATTGATGAAGTGCTTATTATGGCAGCTGCCAAAAATGGTCCTCTAATAGCCAAAACTGTTCCCTGTAGGTAAATACGACAGTTTTCGATTGTCGTGTATGTGGGTATTACCTATATATAGTTTAAGGCACCGATTAATCTATTTGTTCTGTGCAACAAAAAGGCGTCAAATTTCAAGTTCTATCTATTTCATATATATGAGCATACTCTGTATATTTAATTTGATGAACCTGCAGGTCATATTCTCATCTTATATATGTCTCTATGTAATGTAATGACTTGCCTTTTGCTATATATAAAAATAACTCAAAGATTAAGACTGCAAAATTCAGGGAGGCTATGATTAGTTATTTTGAGATGGCTGACTTGGATTTCATGTCTTATAAGAGACATTGAAAAGACTGATAAAATCTTTAAAAGATTGGGGACGTCCTTCAGTTTTTCGTATGAGAATAATCTTTGTTTGATTTAGCTCCTTCAAGAGATATCCTCTGTTTAAAATCTTTTATGATATGCCAAAAAGTGCTGCAGGTAGAACTAAAATAAGAACTTATTCTTGAATATCAAATTATATTAAGATTATTATTAGGATTAACTTGACAATTTTAATTTTTAAACGTTTGTACCTAAAAAAATTTAATTTTCAAGTGTCAGTTAATCATAGTAATAATCTCAAGAAGTTATTAAGTTTTTCCAGATGTAAGTAAAACCAACATTTAACAATATAAAACTGTTTATTATGTTTTAAAATTCATGTATATTTACTAAAATTAGAATTGAAAAAATAACAAAGGATGCTTGGTAAACAAACCGCAAAAAAAATTGAATTACACACTTCAAATCACGTTGAATAAACTAATTTCAAGACAAATCACAGGGGATAAACTAAGATTTGGGGACAACCCTATACCAAAATCGAGTTCCTCATAACATTTTGGGAATAACTTCAGCAACCATCATTTAATCAATCACTAGTACGCCATTAGTTCTTTGATAAAATAAGATAGCATTTTGTAGCTAGGAATAGAATTTAGGGTAACATATGCTGTCATAAGCAGTCATATCCATACATAAAAATCCATATTAATTATATCTCAAAGGAGAAATTATAAGCACATAATTTTTTTATTTTTGACAAATATTATAAGCACGTAGTTGGTCATTTAGGCCATTGAACAAAGTGCCAATAAGATATATATTGGCATAATAATATATTACTTTTTGAAGCCACTGTTGGATTTATTCTTCAAATGATCACCTGCATCAGCAAAAAAGAAAAAAGAAAGGGGAATATTTTTGTCATTTATTGTAGTAGAAAGCAAATTAACAACCTACTAATGCGGGGAGAGAAAACGGGAGGGAAGCATTCCGAAGGCCAGAACCGGCAGCCAAAAGTAGTAAGTTATAGATATATAGTTTTGAGATATATTCCTATTTTAGTGTGTTAATTAACTTATAAAGTAGTAAGTTATAGATATTGAGTAGTTATTTGAATTTTTTTTTTTTTTTGGTGCTACAACATATATATACACCATTAAGCGAAATTGTGGAAAATTGTAGCTCAAGCTATTGCCTTTAGAGGCATCCAGTTCAAATGTGGAATTTTTCCTACATATTATTATAACAGAAGTTAAAGAGATTGATTACTAATGGGGTCATTGCAGATAAATCGTTTCGAGTTTGAACCTTAGGTACGCTATGGTTCTAATATATATATATATATATATATATATATAAACAAAAATGAGAAAAATATGATGAGGTGAAATACAAAAGCTAGAAATGGGCTTTGGAAATTACCCAAGGTGAAGCATCTTCTTGTCTGATTGTGGGTAGACAGTTCCAGGTTCCATCAAGCTTGGATTGAAGAAATTGCGGGAAGCTAATGCCTGGATGGCATTCAGCTCTGGTCCAGAAACCATATTTGCTTGCTGAATCCTCTCAACATCAGATATCTGATTATTTGGAAAAAGAGAAGATAGTTGAACATTATTGTTGGTAAAATAAGAAGGGCAAAAGCAAACTATGCATTCAATAGTTGAACAATTTTAATCTTATTAATTGTAGTTTAGTTCAACAAAAAAAAATTCAGAATTATTTTTTATTTATGTAAGTGAGAAAAGTCTTTCAGTTTGGAATTTGCTCATTAAAGTCTTTGAAAATTTATTAATTACTTACCAAGTAAAAAATATTTTTCCAAAATCAGTATTATAAAATGAATTAATAATGTTACAATAGAAGTTGATCAAAACTGCTAAAAAAAGAGGAATATAAAAATTATTTATTAACGTTCACTTACAAAGACGGAAAAAAAATCATTCGTGATCAAATTCATCTAATAACTAACAAAGAGGAATTGAGAATGAAAATATTTAATATTAAAATTAGATTTTAATGATGACATTGGAAAAAGAAATTCAAAGAGCCAATTGAAACTTACCTTAATCCTAAATTTAGAAACGAGTAGTATATAATTATATATATATATATATATATATATATATATATATATATATATATATATATATATATATATATATATGCTTTAACCTAAAAAAGAATAAAATAAAGACGAGAAATTTTCTATATATCAACATACCTTAGTCCGAAGGCAAAGATTTTCATTTTCCAGTTCAATCTCCTGAGTCAATATTCCAAGTTATCAGTTTACCAAGCTTTTAACAAAAACTAATGGCAGAATCTTGAAGCCAGCAGGAAAAAATCAAGGCTAATGGAAAATTAGAAATAAGAAATAAAAGCCAGAGGAAGTTACCCTTTTCTGCAAGTATTCGATTTCTGCCAGCAGCATCTCATGCTGTTGCAGTAGATCATGAAAGAAAGTGAATAAAATTAGAATATAGGGGTCAACAGGTTCAATGAAAATGTACTTATTCCTGATCATAACTGTTGGTAATGACACGTTTGCTTGGATGGGGCAGCTAGCAAGGAGTCCTTGAACATCGATCCGTCCTTACAGAATTATTATTATTATTTTTTTGTGGTGTTTCATTTCTAAGAAGCAATATAGAGATGTCACGTGTTGTTTATGTGTAATTGTTTTACCTCTTTTGCATTGTATATAAATGTACCCAATTCAAACGAAAAATGTAAGAATGTTTAGTTTTATAGGTTATGTTTTCATGTTCCAAATTTCTGTGTCTTGAATGTTGAGTGTTATGTAAGAGTTTCAGTTGCACTGTACACATTAGTATCAGAGCTATTTTGATCTTACTGGATTGTAGAGATTCATTTAAAGGAAGTATTCTTTGTAGATTCCTTTTTTTTTTTGTGTGCTGAAAATGGCTTCATCCTATATTTTCTTCCATCAATTCTATACTTTTTTAGTGAGAATTATGATTTTTAGAAAATAAAGTCTTGCTTGATGGCTAGCAATTTATGGGAGATAGTTGATAAAGGATATAAAACTTCAACTGAACATAACTGTCGTTGATCTAGCAAAGAGAAATGAAGGATAGTGCATCATGCAAAAGTACTTTATTGCTTACAACATGTTATGTCTGAGTCAAGTTTTCTAAGAATAATACCAGATTTAACAACTAATGAGGCTTTGAGCACTTAGAAAGAGGAATATCAAAGAACTAATAAGGTAAGGATCATTAAACTACAAGCTTTAAGAAGAGATTTTGAAACATAAAGATGAAAAATTCTAAGACTATTCTGTAAGACTCTTCCTAAACATTAGTAATATATCATAAGTAAGATGAAGTTATACGGTGATAAACTCTCATATCAACATGTTGCTGAAAAAATGTTAATCAGTTTACCTAAGAAACTTGATTCTATTGTTGTTGTCTTAGAAAAGATATATCTGAGGTAACTGTAACAGAAATAATTGTTGCTTAATTTGCAAGAACATGATTAAAGAATTAGCAGTGGAACTCAAATGAATTGAAGGGACCTTTCCATCAAAACAAAAACCCAAACCGGCCAGCAAGTCCTAATTAAACACATAGATAAGAAGCAAATTTGCACCATGCAGTGTGTCCATAATATCTAATAATTTATAAAAGGATTATTGTTACAAGGATATGTAAGACCCAAATGCAACCCAGATGCTGTGAGAAATGTGGCTAATTAGTTGAGAATTTTTGTGGATTTAAACAAGTTCAAAGTTCACAGCAATTCAAGCCAAAAGACCAAGGTAATATTTTTTTGAGATCAAACTGGAAGAAGATAATTTTTTCGTGGTAGCACATCCTTACATTTCCCTTTGATTTCGTTAAATTTATGTACAGTGCAAAAAAAAGAAAAAAAAAAGAAAAGCAATGACACAACTATATCGCATGTGTCATATCTAATTGCTTCTAAGATATGAATCACAACTAGGTGATCTTTGTGAGTGCAAGTGTTCAAGGAGTCCTGGCTAGCAGCCACATTCAAGCAACTGTATCATTACCAACAGTAACCTCTTTGATACTTTTACTAAGATACTTCCAAGACTAAGATTTCAATTTCTTGAAAATCTACATCCAATATCAAGCAAAAGTAATAAGGAGGGAAAAAGTAGGTAATGAGACATCTGATTGATGTAGCAGCAAGCAAATATCCTTGGGCACTTGTCCTCACATAAATCACCTTCTAGCAATTCATGTCTTAGAAACAATTTAGAGATGACACAATTAGGATATGTGTCATTGTCTTCCTTCTTCGGTATTGTATATAAAGTAATGAACCAAAATCAAAAGGAAAATGAGGATGTCCAGTTATAAGTTACTTTGTTCATGTTCCAATTTTTTTTTAATGTTTTTAATGTTTGAGTGTTATGTAAAAGTTGTTAGTTGCTAAAACATGCAATGGCAAGAGATGTGAATTAATTTACATCAAAAACTGAAAACAAAATACAAAAAGAGTTTGTGTGGGTGTGTGTGTATAAGATTTTTGTGACCAAGTAGAAATCATAGATTAAAAGGTTAATACTAGATTGTGTTGGAGTCAGACATGCCAATGGTGCCTGGGCCTTAGAAATCACTGTACTGTTACAGTAAATGTTTAATGTCATGTCTAAATGTTGCATGTTAGTAAATGTTTGACATTTTTTTTCTCTTATTGATTTTGCCAGTTACTAGTTTATTACCTTCTTAGACCTGATTCTAGTGATTCCTCTCTCAAGTCTATTTTCCAGTTGCTTAAGCTCCTTCACAGTCAGTGTGCTCAAGGCATCACCCATCAAGTGCCTACAAATAAGCATAGGTGAAAATTAAATGATCAAGCAAAATCCAAGGTCGCAACATTAGTTAAAATTTGAAACATTCGTATATTTGCATGAAAAAATCTTAGTTACATACATTATAGGTGTAATAGGTTAATGAGATTTCAGTGTGAGACCTACCCAAGTCTCATCGCGTTAGAATATTGCCATATCAAATCATTCATTATACCTACACCCCATGTACTCATGTATTTTTCATTTGACGTGCATGTCACTAATCAATATATCTGTGATCATAAGATTTAAAGTAAATTACGTACATTCAACTCTTTTGATATTCATAAAAATTACATTTACATCTCTTTTAATTTCAAATCGACACAAGAACTTCACCTGAAGTTTATAAAATATATATTCATACTTCATCAACTTTTAAAAAGTTACACTAACCTCCCTTATTTTATATTTTTATAAGTATTAATTTGATTTTTTTAATGAGTTTTTAGAAGAAAATATTCATAAAATATAAGTTTTATTAACAATTTTATCATTAAGAATTTTATGAATAAAAAAAAATTCATATAATTTGAAATTGAAGGAAGGAATGTAATTTTCACAAATATCAAAAAATCTGAATGTAATTTACTCTAAGATTCACAAGTCTTTATATCCCTTTTTCCATGTTTATAGAGTATAACTCTAAGGATATATAATGGAAGTTACCTGTTGGAATTTTGCAGCATCTGTATTTGCTGCCTCAGCTTCGCAGATTCTTGTTGATAATACTGTCATTTGGAGTTTGAAAATGATATGAAAGAGAGCGTACATGAATATTAGCTTTGCGCGCTAGCTATAATATTTTCTAAATATATATATATATATATATATATAAACTTCATACTGTTCATTATGTATTATAGAAAAAAAAAGCAAGAATCTAGATTAACTTGATTATATTTCTGACATTATTTAACTAATTAATTCGAATTGAATTTTCAATCTACAAGGCTTCAGTGTATTATGTATTTCGTGCAAGTGAAATTGGGCCAATTTAAATTAGGTGCAAGTTAAGAAAATCGTTTCCAATCTGGTTCGTAAAATCACATTTTATAATAACATAAAGACCATAAGTGAATAAAGTTGGCCAGCAAGATTATTTACAGCAAAATAAAATGTATAAACCATTCAATTAAAATAAAAAGGACAATACAGAAGAACCATTAAGTAATATGCATAATGTCATATATTAATTACCTGAGCATTGATTTCAGTAATAGTGGTACTTGAATTATCTGAACAAGCCTTTTTGTACCTCTCAATAGTTGACCTTATGCTGGTGGCAAGCAGAGAAAGTAAAACAAGAAAGGAACTTTTATAATCACATGGTGCATGCATGATGAAAATTCTACGTACTAAAGAGTTGCTTTAATTTCTAGCTAAAATTTGAGTGCAAAATTTTTAACACAGTTGGTCTTTAAAATTCTTCAAGAATTTTACAAGATAAAGTTGAAGAAAGAAAGGCATAGTCGGTGAAACTTATATTTAGATTACTAAATCTCATTTATTCATTAAATATTAATTTCATCATATTTCTCTTTTTAACTTTATCTTGTAAAATATTTCAGTTTAAATTATCCAAATTCATTTGTCCATGCATTTTAAGTCATTTATAATTTTAATAAAATAATAACTCTAGATAGAAGTGCTTTTATAATTTTGTAAGACTAAGGTTCATTAGTTTTTGTATAAATATATTTAGATTCACAATTAATGTGTCTTATAATGAATAGGTTAGTGCTAACTATTCCTACAAAATGTTACACAATATAATATTTTATTATTACTCAAACTTCATTAAGTTACTCAAGGTTTAATTTGTCTGTTAATTATTTCCACAGCAATAATATGTTAGCGTTACCAAATTATCCTAATACTAGATACCCTTTATCTGACTATAATTATATGTGTTACGAATTTTATTTCTTTCTAAAAATTAATATTCAAGTTGTTTAATTTTTCCTAGGTTTGAGAGATGATTATTAAGTAATAATTTTGCATCAATTTAACATTTTCTCCCAATTCACATTAATTTATGAGACTTGTCTCTCTTAAAACTAAAATAATGTCTATAACACTCAAAATTTTCTCTAACAGCATTCGTCATTTAAAAAATTTAAATTTTTTTTATAAAAATTATATGTTAAAAAAAAGTGCACTAACCCTATGATTAATCCAAACAAAACATGACTTCATCATATATCATATTCCCATTTCTAACATCCAGAATATTAGACTAAAGAATTTTTGTCGGTTCATATAAGTGATTAAAAGGTTGCAAATTACGTAACTCTTGTACTTTTATTTGTGGGATATTTTGTTTTGTTAAACTGAGTTTAAAATTAGTGATCTGTACTTCTCTTACTTACTCTATCCATTTGCTTATCAAGCCACACCCCTTTTTGCCTAAAAATAAATTGCTTACTCTAAATACTGTCACAAATTTCATGATGTGAATTGAACCGAAATTTATTTATTTCAGTCCCAAAGGGTTGGGGGTTTGATGAGGCAGAATTATTTGATTATTCATTTGGGTACTCTAGTTATTATATGAAAAGATAATATTATAAATTTAGAATTATAACCTTAAAAATCATGAAGGTTTAAGGAATAAAATCACCTAAAAAAACCATAAATAAGATGAAGCAAAAATATAGTTATTATATGAAAAGATAATATTATAAATTTAGAATTATAAACATAATATGCATGGATTAAAAGAGAATGGAGAAGAGAAGGATTAATTTAGACCTTTCCCTTTACTTATAGTTAAATCAAACCTTTCCTTCTCCATTGTCCTCAATTCAAACAACCCCTAGTGGTCTATGTTATAAAGATTTGTCTATCATTTCTAAGAGTAAAAGTTCATTTATTCTCACAAAGAAAGTCATAAACTTGTAACTATATGCAGTTGCGGAGGCAGGATCCTAAACCCGGGGGGGGGGGGGTTCCTTTCAGCTAGTAATATCTTCTTATATTATCTTAATCATTGGAAAGATAGTAAAAAAATTTAGCCCTTAATCCAAGATTTGCTAAAATAATCTTCTAATTAAGTTAATTTTAATTGGATTTCTTTGAATAAATTTGTGCATCAAAGAAAATTTGTTGTTCAATTGATTTTGTTTTGAGAAATTTGTCCGTATTCTATATAAAAAAATGTCAATTTAAAAAATTTAGTAAATAGTAATATAATTACGTGAATAGATAAATCCATAATCATCGACCATTTAATTCCCCAAACACAAAACAGAATTCAACCAAGCAATCAAAATTTTATCAATTCAATCTCATACAAATACAAATTTAAAAATAAATTAAATAATAATTAACAATTTACTTTTCAGTGAGTCAAACATAAATTTTAATTATAGTGTGTTAAATATAAAGTTAAAAGTTGATCAAATAATCAATTATTTTAAAATAGACCGAATATAAATTTAAGAGTGAGTCACTAAATAAATTTTGACACAACTAATTTTATAGGGGTCAAATATAAATTCAAGTGGAGTCGTTATAATACTAATATACACACACACACACATATTTAACAAAAAAAAAAGACTTAACTTGGGGACGTTCCCCCCTCTATGTGGCTCCGCCATTGACAACATGCATATACGTATATTAAAACAAATAAATCTCAGTTGTGTCACAATTAGAGATTCAAAGGTAATTAAGACTTAAAAAAATTAGGCTCATGATACCTTTCAACTGGATCTGTGAATGTATACGTAAAACCTATATGTGCACAATGGTTGGCTAACAAGAAGAGGTCAGAGAGACTTCCAGTAAAATTAGCTACACAAGAAGAGAGAAAAGTTCTTTCCTTTCATAGAAGAAGGCAAACAACAGATGGGTTTCCCATTGAAAGCTAGAAATGGAAATGGATAAGCAAGAAAAGTCGGACATGTCAGAAAAATTTGAATGCAAAGCCAAAACTATAAATTCAACTTTTTTTTCAACTTTTTTTTCTCTACACAAAAATTCTCATAAATTTATTTAGCACTGAAAAGGAAAGGAAAATAGGAGCTACTGTGACATGAAAGCAGTGGCCGGCATGGTTTCCTTATGGGGTTCTTGAATCTGATTCACTGACACACTGCTCAGTTTCTCTTTCAACTTTATCAAAAAGTTCGGTATGGTTATTCAATTTTACAGGTACTCTTCTAATGATCGCAGAAATCATAGACATTATCGTTGACAATAAATCACAATTTTAGATCTCATACTTAGCATTTATCTAAAGCAGGATACATGATGAATGAGAATCAATAGCTTTATTAGACTATAAATACTTAATATTATGTTCCAGTGGATCAAATCAAGTACAAGTACAATACAGCGAGTATATGAACCAAAAATTAACATAAAATTTTTCATTCTAACATAATTACTGGGCGCATGTCCGATAGTGTTGAGAGTGTATTACAGTGTTGATGTCTGATATGTGTCCAACAAACAATATGCCTAAAAAATGGTATACCCATGCTTTATATATATTGAAGCCTAAGTTGCACAAGAGATGGGGAGAAAATCGAAGTAACCCATATTCCTAGGATGGAATGAAATCATGAAACATAAAGTCGTTGTCCAGCAAGACTCTTTTCGATCTAAAATTAATGGATACCTGTACTAACTGGAGTTCAGGATTTAAGTTTAACCAATATGATTGGAAATCCTGCAAAATTCCAATGTTCCACCTTTTTCTTGCAAAATTTTATAGAAGGAAAAAGTAAAAGCTTCTAAGTGAAGAAAAATCAAACTGAGAATAGAGAAGAAAAATCATCGCTATCTGTACCTTGAAGATGAACAAAAGGGGGAGAAGCTTAGAAAGCTAAAAGTGGAAGCAAAGACAAGTTCTGAGATGTCCAAAAAAGATGAGGAACGAGAGGTTGACAAAATATTGAAACAGCAGAGCAATTCATTCTGGTTACATTATCATAATTTCTGGTTGCAAACAATAGTAAAAAAACTAAGGAATGCGGACAAGGTCTTCTTTACAATTACTGTAGTTGGAGGTCAGCTTTTATGATTCAATTGTGACTACACATGATCTACTATCTTTTCAATCTTACTTTTTTTTTTATTCTCTATTTATTTAAATGATGAAAAATGGTTTTAAATAGTGATAAATATAATATATTGTGGGTTGACTTTTGTCTCATTAAATAGTTCCCCATTCCTGGATTATACAAACATAAAGTTTTTATTGCATTTTATTTTGTCCCTTCAGTTTAGTAACGGCTAATAATTGAGTTTAAAAGTAGCACTTCAATGATTTGAGTTAAAATGTCTTGAGTACCGAGAATAATAATTTCTTAAGTTATTAAAATTAACTCGATTTAATTATAGAGGATTAGGGTTTTGACAAAAGCGTTAGCCCAGAATGAACATGAAGGGGAATGGGACAAAAATTGGAAGCTTTTAATAGCACTAAAATTAAAGCTAAATTTCAGTCTTCAATGCTTCCAGTTATTAATTAAGGATGTCTTCGACATTAATTAATATATAGTTTCTTGCAAGATTAGATAATTTAATAAGCAGATTTTCTCTATAGATCTATGCAGATCAACCCACCATCAATGGCGTCAGATTTTGCTAGAAGAATAATTATCATTTTAATATATGACAAGTTTCTGCAATTTCATTTATTGTCAAGCTTAAAAAGAAGGACATTGTTACATGACAGACAACACTAGTCAAGTTCTCCTAGCAAGCATATACTATAAATATATATAAAGAGACAAATACGCACATAAATAGAAAGGAGTTTACATCAAGATTTGCTTTCTAATGGCAAGCTTCTCCTCCGTCAATCACGGTGAAAAAAGAAGGAAAGAAGTGAATCAGAAGAGGACTAGTGTGATTAACTATTTATTAATGGTTGAGTTTTAGATTTTCATGACAAAAATGAAGAAAATAATGGTATAGCAGTATATGAGAGACAAGAGAAGCTATATATTAATTACTTGTTGTTTGAATACTCGTAGAGGCGACCCCGGCTTGAGAAGACGATGAGGGCAACTTCTGCATCACAGAGCACTGATAGCTCATAAGCCTTCTTCAGAAGCCCATTCCTACGCTTGCAGAAGGTGACCTGGCGATTTGTTGTGTTCTCAATTCTTTTGATTTCTATCTTTCCCCTCCCCATCTTTGAAAGCTCCTTTACAAGAACACCAAAAATGGAGAGAAAATTATAAGATAACGAACCAGATTGATATAGAAATGTCCTACAAACCGTGATCTGAAGGAAAAAGTTTCTGATCTAATAATCAAATATTGAACTTCTAGCTGGGTATAATCCTGAAAATGGAAGTGTGTTCTGTGCATACTTCGTAGCCATGCAGCTAGCTAGATGCTTAGAAAAGACTTAAAACAGTGATCGAATCCATATTTTTTAGATGAAAAATTTTTTAGATGAAAAATCGAACAAGATCTAACGAAAGATACAAGATTTGGAGATGGTACAACCCCTTTTCTGATAACAGACGATATAATACTCCTTTTCTTCATTAGGCTCTCTCTCTTCCTTAACCCATGAAAAACACCATGAAGAACCCCTTTAGGGCCAGAAAGTCTTGTAAAGTGTATCCTCTGAATAAAAAAGAAAGACCCTTTTGCTTCAACATAAAAATATGCAAGCGTAAACACAAGAATGATAAGACTCATAAGGTTCAGACCCTTTGCTTTGACATAAATTCCCTGATTTGTTTTTTCATTCTCTTTCCCAGAGATTACCGTCTAGAAAATGTTGTAAAGCCAAAGAAAACAAGCTGCAAAAAACTTGAGTAAAGAAGCAACGGAATCAGGTAAAAAACTGCCAGGATTGATTAGAGAGAAGAGATGAAGTGATCAGGCAAACAAAAGAGAAAGAAATGGAAAGAGAGTTATGATCTTGAAAAATGGGAAAAGAAAAATCTACAGATCTATGTTAAACTACTTGGATACGAAACTGATGAGCTCATGAGTTTGTTCTTTCACGAGGGGTTATATGAAAAGACGAAGTCAAAGAAAACTATACAGACCTGCTCTCAGCCTCCCTTTCCGGCTGCTTCAGCTTTCGGAAAGATGACTAATCCCAAAGAAACCCAACTTCACTATAGCCCTTTATTCCACTTCCATCTCTCCTACTTATAGCCCTTTCTTTCTTTGTCTATCTTTGAAAATGAATGCATGAGAGAGAGAGAGAGAGTTTCTAACGAAAAAGAAAAGAAAAAAAAGAGGGACAAGCTGGAATGGTATTTTTCCTAAAGCCAAATACCCGACGTAGAAACTTTAGCAAAATAATGCATCATTGTAGTGCAAAATTCGCACCTTTAACAGCAATTTTGTCTTTGTTTTTTATTTTTGATCCAGGTTTTTCATTTTCAATGACTAATATACCCATCTAGAGAATCTAGATATCATTTTCAGTATCATAAATTGCAGCTGGTTCCAAAAAAATGTAGCCCCATACATCTAATGGGTTGTGGATTTGAACTGACACAAGGACAAGGTGATTGACTCCATGTGGATGGAATTAGGAGAAAGAACCAAAAACTCTGAAGTTGCATTTAAGCAGCAGATTAGGGTTTGGTTCTTTTCACGTACTGTGCACTAGCTAGAATAAGAATAAAAAAGTGGAAAGAAAAGAGGGGGGCCGGGGGGGGGGAGGGGAATCAACAGCAACAATATTGGGTCATTTGTTATGTCTTGTTCTATATATTTATGGATAGCAGTGACTACAAGCTAATTTATCTATATAATGATAGGGTTTATATGCAAATGTTGATCATATGCTATTGATGAGTGAGGATAACAAACTTACTAGTAAATTTTTTTTCTGATACTTGGACATTATTGCACTTCGAGGTATTAGGAATAAATTTGGTGTCTCTTGAGACAACACAGAGAATACGGCGAGGGAGGAATTTTCTCAATTATTAATATGGTTGCATATGACAAGAAAGAAAAAGGAATAAAATAAAAAGTGAAAATTTAATTGAATCTAAATATAATATTATATACATATATTTTAGTTTTTACTCATTTTTATATATGGTATTTAATCAAACGCATTATGTTGAAGCATTGTTACATAGGCTTTTTCCTTCTTCTTAAGATAAAAAGTCAAAACAGCTCTTGTTATGCAGTATTTTTATTTTAATATTGGAGGATCACGACAACATAAAAACAAAAAGAGTTATAATATAGAAGAGCCTAGATGGCCTTAAGACTAAAAGTTTTATAGCGCCCAACAGCCATTTGGTTATATAAATGTCCAAGAGGAACTAACGGCCGTGATGGCTTGGCAACCATGCATAAAAAGGTAGAGGCTATTTTCGTTAACGCAACCCACATTGGGTTAAATGATTTAACAAAATGTTCAGAAAGAGAACGAGAAGAATGCTGAAGGAAATTTGGGTGCAATTAATCATGATATTGATATGCTTTGAATAGGTTGTCGTAGATTATGTGGGCTTTTGTGTTTGTGTACGTTGTTCCTCAGATGTGTGGGGTTGGCCTTAGCTTTCAATCTTTTCCCCGCGAAACCCTCTGCTCTCTCTGGCCGCAGTGCCTGCTCATTTTCTCATATGTCCCCAAAAAAAATAAAAGGGTTGTCGTAAAGAATCCTAGTGTTGTGTACCTAATTTCCTCTGTAATACACTTTTATATTTAAAAAAAAAAACTCAACGAGGAACTACATGCCTATATATGAATATATAAACTTGTGTACTTTTATTATTTAAGTTCTTATAGAGTAAATCATCATTTTAGTTTAGTCCCAACTTTTTTGACTCAATCAAAATCTCCATTTTTATATAAATTTAAAGCGTTTTCAAAAGGAACACCTGGTGTAGAACTAGGGCAAATTCCATATTTCACTTGAAAATTGGCACACCTTAATTATAGGTGTCAACGCTTCCTTTCTCAGATTTTTACCTGAATTTATTCATTCTCAAGAAACACACTTTCTGAAAGAAATGTCTTCAATCATCAATTGGGCCAATATTCAATGTTCAACATGTCGTATCTTATAAGCATGCATACTTGCTTAGTTGTATCCTAAAGTTCATCCAATTTTGGGAAATATATTCCTTTCAGATATCAAGGCCTCAAATTCAGTGATGCATGATTTTCCTTGGCCATGTTAAATAAAGTAAGAGTGGGTCTTACCTTGTTGACATTACAAGCATTATCAAGAAAAGCTTACATGAATTAAATAAATGGTTGAATCAAAAGAATTAGGTAAAAAAGAAAGGCCTTTGATACCCTAACTCATGGAATAAACACCCTCCCGAAGACTTATCTCTTGAATTCATCCTGGAAAATTACTCATTAGAAAAAATCTCTGAACACACATCAAGAGCTAGAGCTTCTAAGCTACGATTGGAGCAAGTAAGGCATCAACGAGATATCTTTCTTGTGTATTTTCTTTAACGGCTAGAGGGCTCCTTATGTAGACATTATGGGGACTAGTTGTTGCAGTCTTGGACTTTTTTTTACGCCATCTTAACGTTTAAATTTTGGCTCCGTGGAAGCTTTTATTCATTTGAAGATTTTATTTCCAGTCAGCTCTCTTTTTGGTTCACCATTTCCCTTTATAGCTCGGCAACCTTTTCTTCATGGGCTAGGGTTATTCCCCAACAACATGGGCTTGTGCTATTTTCTAGTAGCTTTAGCTAGCATAACTTCAAGGATCGATTGAGTCCAGCACCTCTTTTAATAGGCTGCATGACTGTTAGCTTGTCGGGTGGCTATCTTTAATTAGATAACATCTTCAGCTTAAAATCAAAGCAAGTTTAAATGAATTAAAATTTTCCTTGAAAGAACTTAACAAATTCGAGGAAAAGTTTTCCCCTTTAATTTTTTTCAGCTTAGTTTAAGTTTTATTGTATAAAGACCTTAGCATATATAGGTTGCTTCATAGAAAAACATATGGCAATCAAATGTTTCATTATTAAGGAGATATTTAATTTTAAATACTTCCTACAATAAAAATGTTGGTTCAAAGATGAAATTTTAACGATAGTTGAAAAATTTGTCACTATAACATAGTGACAGTTTTTTTTTTAAAATCGTCATTAAATTATGATATTTAGTTATAATTTTAAAAAATTATTACTACAATTGACACTTTTTAAAAATTTGCTATGTTTTAACAATAATTTTTAAAAAAATTGTCGCTAAATCCCATGCAATCTCCTCTTTTTTTTGCTCCCTCAGTTATCTTTTTCCTCTATTTTCACCCTTGGTATTCTTGCTTTTCCTTCCAGTTGTTTTCTTCATTGTTGCTTTTTCTCTATCGAAGTGTTTTATTTTTACTCATTCTTTGTGAATCTCCGAGTTCCTTTTCTAACAACTTCAGTGTATTTTTACATTTTTTTTATTTTTTCTTGTAATTTTTGGTCATATCAAAGTTATTCTTATGTTTGCAATGGCAAATTTCATATTTTTAACAAGAAGATTTTTTATACGAAGAGAAGAGAAAATCTAGAAATAAATAATTTTTAAAAATAAAAAAAAGTTATAACAACAATTTTTATTAATTTAAAGACGATTTATAAATTTTCGTTAAGCCGTGGCATTGCAATTTCTCAAAATTGTGTTAAACTAGTGGCCACATTGCATAGTTTTGAAAATCGTCTCTAAATGGTTTAGCAACAATTAAAATCATCACTAAAGCCACTCAAAAAATAATGGCTAAATATTATTTTTTTGTAGTGGTTATCAAACTTACCTTGTTTCAACATAATACTCACAAAACCTTGTATGAAAGTATGTCAAAAACTAGTAAGAATCTTGGCATATTTTGGTGAAAGATCTCAGGCTTAAATGTAAATTATAAAAAATATGAAATTAGATTTAGTTCAAATACCCCTAGAAATTTTAAGAGAATCTAAAGTAGGTTATTGAATTTTAAGTATGCTGTGTTCCAAAATTGGGATAATACTTGGATACTTATATTGATGAGACATCCAAAAGCCAAAGAGTGGCAAAAGATTTAATAGAAAAAATGGAAGTAAAACTAGTAGGATGGAATGCCTAATTAATAAACAAGGCAAGTAGAATGACGCAAATCCAATCAGTCCTAGCTTTTTCCCCAACATACCATATGTCTTATACAAAGCTCCTCGAAAGAGAAATTTCCAAATGTAAAAGTATCATATCTAATTTCTTTTGGGGGGATACTAAAAATAATAAGAAGGCCCATATGTACTTCTAGGCAAATTTATGTCAACCAAGAAGCAAAAGGGTTTTCTAATTTATGGTTGAGAAACCAAGCCCTGCTAGCAAAATAACATAAGATGGTTTTTTAGAAGCCAAATTACGTCTGTAGCTCTACAATACAAAGGAAATATGGTAGCTCAAATTTACTATTTTATTAGTTTTTAATTTTGTTATTTTAATATTTTCTTGTGCAATTATTAGTTAATTAAGGCTATGTAAACAGACTACAATATGGTGTTTAGTTTCAAGTTTAGTCAATTCATTAATTTTATGATAATTTTCTTCACTCTAAGTGTAGTTTGTTGTTCACACTATTTCTCTATAATATTGTGTTTGGTTTCAAGTCTAATCAATTCATTAATTTCACAATAATTTTTTTCACTCTAAATTTAGTTTGTTGTTCACGCTATTTAGCTACAATATTGTGTTTAGTTTCAAGTTTAGTCGATTCATCAATTCATGATAATATTTTTCACTCTAAGTTTTGTTTGCTGTTCACGCTTCATAAATGGTTGCTAATTTCTCGTAGTCCCAAATTGGCTGAGGATGAGCCACAAGATCTGAAACATACTTGATATTCAGTGGATTGTTTTTTTTTTTTTTTGGGAGGAAGCCATGATTTAGGGTTATTAAAACACAAAATTTTACATAGCCACCAAATGGATACTTTTTGTTGTTGTCTCTCTTCTTACTCCTCCTCTTCTGTCTCTCTTCTCCTCCTTCTCCTCACTTCCCCCCTTCGCCAATCACTCTTCTTACCAATCAAAATAAAAACTTCTGCTGAACATTGGTTCTTATAAACGGATTAGACCAATTGGTTAACTATAGTTTGATCTCTCACCAAATAAAATAATATAACTGCAACTCATATGATGGCTTACAAGCTTCGTTTGTCGTATTTCTCTCGCTTTAGTTATGGGTTTCCTTTCCTAGTTTGCAATTCTAGACCAAACGTGCTTAACTATGTATGTTTTTTGATCTAATTATTTTGCTGTTAAGTGGGGTTCGCAAAATGGGAAATTGTTAAATTGGTGATATGAAATTTTATCGATGAGTACGAGTTGCTAGTGGCGGGATTCTAACAAATGTCAAATAATTCGATTTTTCCTACGGATATCCATGCTTTTATAGATTATTAAATCGCTAAGCAACCCATCGTAAGTCCTTTGCCATCCAAAATATAGTTCACCTTCAAGTGATCAGATCAGACATTTTTACATGCCAAAACAGAGAAGAAGAAAATGAGAAGAGAGATATTTTTTTAAAATTTATTATTAATGTCAACATTTTTAATTAACAAAATTTGAAAAATTGATATTTTTAAAATATTAAAAATGTTTGTTAAAAAAAAAAAACTTCGCAAAACTTTACTTAAAAAAGTAAATATATTTTTAAAAAATGAACATATTTAAGTTGAAAAACCCTGCTACTTGTACCGGGTACCAATCTACAACGTAAACGAGGAAGACAGTCGATGGCCGCTTTTACTGGCGGGACCAGCTCGTCGGATCCCTCACCTTCTCCAAAAATCTTGTTAGCAAAACCTGGTCTGGTCACCGGTGGATCTCTCGCCGGAAAATTCAGCCGTGGCGGCAGCGGAGGGGAAGATGAAGCGGCGCAGTTTCGTTCTCGTCTTCCTTCAGTCGCCTCCCTAAATCTTCTCTCTGATTCCTGGGATTTTCATATTGATCGCTTTCTACCTGTAATCTCTTGTCATTTGCAGTTTCGTTTGATCATTGTGTTTCATGGCCATTGTCTTCTAATATTGTGGGAAACAGTGGGAAAAATTGCTATAATTGGTCGCTTGGTATATGTAATAAAGGCAAACGATTTGACTTAAGAATAAATTGGACTTTGTTAGAACTGAATATCGGATATGATGTCTAGCTGAAGTTGACGAGTTTCTTGTTTGCTGATAACTCTTCATTCATTTTCTCAGTAATCTACTGTGTTTACTTGATGTATTTGTCTGTTTGAGTTCTTCTTCTTCTGTCACTGTTCCGAAAAGTGGGAATTGTGTCGGCCATTCTCATTAAGCCGACGTTATAATTTTTTTTTCTTTTAAATATCTAGATAGTACTAACATTTATAATTATGTATTATCTGTATAGATGCAACTGAGCATAACCAATGAGATGGAAAATAATTGTAATTGGTTGTTTAAATATTGCAGTTTTTGACTGAAAATACCGACTTTACTGTGGTTGGAGTGATTGGTCCACCAGGGGTTGGCAAGTCAACAATTCTGAATGAACTCTATGGTTTTGATTCAAGTTCACCTGGTGAGCTATTGACTTAATCTTCCTAGGCTGACCATAGAGATAGAATATTACGTGATACAGTAAAAAAATGATTTATACATTATAATGAATTAATGATTCTACATTTAAATTGATTGATTTACATACATTACTCTAATGTATTTCACTTTTATGCATGCATATACTAACATTAGTCGTGATATGGTAATTTTTTTCCCTTACAATTTTTATTTAATGTAAAGTTTTATGAATCATTGATTTCATTGAATCACAAAAGAAGGGCGTATGCGAATGTGAAGAAGCATGAAATTGTAAGTAAAAAGAAAGGTAGTGGGACAGAGAGAGAAAAGAAGATAGATAAATTTTATACTGTACCTATTGGAAACCCCTATTAAGTTTTAAGGTCAATAAGTCTCACAATGTGATAGGAATAACTGTCCCTAATATATAGGAATTGTAATAAAATTTACCTATTAAATAACAACCCTAACAACCATAATAATCACAGTGAACATGAATCTTCTTATGAAGAACAGAAGATGTCAGTTCACTTGTTTCTGCAGCCAGTTTAGGGTTGCTTTTCCTCTCAGTTCTACTGCATACCTCTGTGTGTGTATGAAATATGGAAGCAAATTATTCCAATAATGGTTATTAATAGCGGCTATAGTGCACGGCTCATCTGCATGAGGGATTACACTACTAAAGGTTTGGCATTTTCAATTTTGTGTATGTTGAAATAGTTAGTCTGTGTAAGTCCCTCATTGGTTGTATATAAGATAAACAACATTCACTCTACTATAAATGTATGTAACACAAGCCTCCCAATATATCAAGGCATTTCAAAGCATTCTCTCTCTTTCTTTTATTCTTTACATCATATCAGAGCTTGGAGAGAGAGAAATGTAAGCCTAGTTGTGTAGATTTCAAGGGTAGCTCTACTCCCCCTTTCTCTAGTAGATGTCCGGTCACTGTCTTTGGCAATCACCTGATGGTTTTTCAGTCAGTTTTCCAATAGAAATCCAATGTCTTTTATGACAAATTTCCACCATTTTTCCAGTGTTTCTTCATTCACATTTTTGGCAACTTCTGCAGTTTTCCAACAACTTTTGTGTCAGTTGTCGACAACTTTCTCAGTAACTTCTCTTCCACTTTTTCCATCCATTCTCTTCTTGCTGTGCATCATACTAGCGGCATCTTTCTTTGCCTGAATGTCATTCCAACTACTCTTTCTGATGTTCATCACAACCGCAGTGCCATTACCTGCATTTCAACAGTGCTATCTTCTTTGGCCTCTTTGGTGATGTTCCATACTAGCATGTGGTAAAGTGTGTTCCAGTTGTTACAGACTTGTGTTTTATATTATAGGTCATCTCTTTGGTTGCCTTTTGCCTGAAAGTCAACATGGTGCTAGAAAAATTGGCATTGGGGGAGAGTTGATTAGTTTATGATATTAGCTAGTTTCTATGATTGAGTTCTTTTACTTAAGTTTGATTTTTTTTCTCTTCAATTGAGTTTAGTTTGTAACAAGCTGAAGCTTGAAATGCCTCACTTGAGGGGGTGTTGAAATAGTTAAACTGTTTGAGTTCCACTTTGGTTGTATCTCAAGATAATGAATGTTCACTCTATTATTAATATATGTAAAGAATTTAAGAGAAAAAGAAATTATGAGCATAAAGCATGTGAGAAAAATGAGTGAGAGAAAGAATTCTTGTTTTTCTCTTCGATTGAATGACATACATGACTAGCTATATATACAAGTTAAAAGGAGATACGAAGCACCGTTCTCTTCCTTGATTTCTGATATTACAAGTTGACCCAAACAATTAGGAATAATGACTATGTACAATATCTACAGGATTAATTAGAATCTTGGGAATTTGGGATAAAATAGGAACCCGTAAATGGATGGCAGTCTTGAGATTATAGGGATTGGGATTCCAGATTCCCACACTCCCCATCAAGCTAGGGAGTAAATGTCAATTAAGCCCAACTTAGATAGCAGAACCTCAAATTGATTTCTTGGAATGGCTTTGGTGAGGATGTCTGCCATTTGTTGGCGTGTAGGTGTATAACTTAACTCAATGATCCCTTGTTCTAGCTTTTCTTTCATGAAATGGTGATCAATCTTTGTGTTTGGTTCTACTATGATGAATAGGATCTTTTGCTATGCTAATGCTTGCTTAATCACATAATAGCTTCAATGATGTGGGAGTTGGGAATTGCAGTTCTTCTAGGGGTCTTTTAATCCATATTCCCTTGCGTATTGCCATAGCTCTAAACTTAGCTTATGCATTATAGCATGCAACTACAAACTACTTCTTGCTCTTCCAAGTGACAAGGTTGCCCCAAACATAAGAATAGTACCCAGAAATTGATCTTCAGTTAGTCAAGGCCCTAGACTTCTACATTTCTACTAGTTCCCCTTTTGAAGAACAAGCCTCTTCATGGTGTCATCTTTAATGAATGGAGATTTTACCACAGGAATTTCTTGATGAAGGTTGTGTGGTTTGACTGCCCTTGAGAATATCCTTCCTTTTTAATGACTTTGGTAAGTCTCTCTAACCCCTATAGCATTGTTTAAGCTTGTAGAGGAATTTTTTGAGTTTGCAAACCTGATTGGTAGTGTTTGGATTTTGTAGTCTGGAGGAATTTCCATATAGGTTTCTTCTTCAAGATCGCCATTTAGAAAGGTGTTCTTAGATCTAATTGATGTAGATACCAATCCAAATTTGCTGCTAAGGATAATAGAACTGGAATAGTGTTCAATTTTACAATTAGAGCAAATGTTTTCTAGTAGTCAACATGATACGTTTGTGTGAAACTTTTTGCGACTAACCTTGCCTTGTCTTTATATGTACTACTATATGCTTTATATTTGACATTAAAAACTCACTTACATCCCACAAGTGTTTTCTCTCGAGGAAGATGAGTGAGCTCCTAAGTGCCATTTTTAGCAAAGCCCATATTCCCTATTCGCGATCTCCCTCCATTAGGTTTTTCTAGAGCATCTTGAATGTTGTTAAGAATATCTATGGTATTAAGATTTCTGGTAAATGCTTAGAAGGTAGGAGATAACTTTTTAGAGGAGATAAATTGTGAGATAGTGTTGAGTACATGATTTGATTCAGGAAGATGAAGGTCATTAGTAAAACATAAATCATTGGTAGAAAAACAAGTTTCAATATTACCTTCGATATCTTCATCTGGGGTTGGATCTGAGGCATTTGGTTGGGAATGCTCAGGATGAGTGTCTTGCTCTACAAGTTGAGTAACTTTTCTTTGCCTTGTATAGACTTTGAACTCCTTGATTTCTTCCTAAGGATTAGGAGTAGAAGTAGGAGGGTCAACAATTAAAGTTTAAGGGCTAGTTTTAGGACTGATGGCATTGTCTTAAATTTGGGCAAGATTAGTAGGAGGGTTCCAAAAGTAATATTCTTGTTGTTTACTCATCTCCTCTTGAATATTAGTTTTGGGATAGTATGGGACATGTTTAAGAAATGTGAAATCCATGGTATTATAGGTTTTTTGAGTGGTTGGGGAGTAACTTTTGTATCGTTTTTATGACCAGAGTACCCTAGAAAGATATACTTGATAGATTTTGGATCAAGTTTACTCCTTTGATGGGAGGGGATATGAACATTGGCAGAGCAACCAAAAATTTTAAGACGAACCTCAGTAACCACCTAAGTGTTTGGTAAGCATTTTGTGAGCATGTAGTAGGGTGTGTCAAAGTGTAAGACTCTTATAGCCATTCTATTGATAAGGTAAGTAGTTGTCAAAACAACTTGCCCTACAAAATGTTTAGGGACTTGACTAGTGAACATGATAGATTGAGCAAATTCAAGGTGTCTATTTTCTTTTTACTATTCCATTTTGTGGGGGTGTGTCAACAACTTTGATGACTAATACCATGTTTAAGAAGATATTCTCCAAGAAAAATAGGAGAAAAACAGAATTGTAGAATGTAGTCCACGAAAAAGGCCTCTATTAGTCCTTGATATATATATATATATATTATTAAATATCTAAAATGATCTAAACATACTTCTAAACTCAAAACAACGTGTATAAATCAAAGAAATGTGGAATAAAAAAGTTACACCAACCTCCCGCCATTGCTTTCTTTCTCAAGTTGAAGGAACTCTTCCAAGTTATCTTTGGTCTCTGTGATGGTGCACACTGATTTTTTGTATACCAAAATAGCTTAGGGACCCCTTCACTTATATTAATTATTCCAACAACTCTCACCATTATAGAGTTGTTGGATACAATGATAAGGAATTAGTGGGAGACAAGTGGGTCATGATTTTTATAATAACCTATCCATAATACAGATATTGATATGTAAAGATTGCTTATTGCAATGAGATATTTGGACCACACAATAGTTTACATTCTCCCACTTGGTCTGGGTGTCTGTTGGTTTAAGGTTGGCAGGAAAATATTGTTAAGAGTTCTTAATACCCAAAATAATTTTTCCTCAATATTTGATTGCCATGATTAATAATTTTTGAATTATTTTTAGTTTTATGTACATATATTATTTTGTTGTTTTATAAGTGCAATTTAGATTAAATACTCTTATGATGCATAAATAAATTTTATGTTTTATTTTTATGCTATTAAGAATGAGTATATTTTGTGCATAATATTATAATTTAATTATGCAATTTTTGTTTATTTATGAGATAATTATTTATATGCTCTAATATATCATTAAGTTTTGATAATATTAGAATGTATGTAATTTAAGATGATTTTCATAAACTTAATAATATGTCTAGTGATTCTTATAATCTTAATTAATTAAGAATTAGTCACAGCATCTTTAATTAATTAAAATTATATATTAATTTTTGTTTAGGATCACATAAGGAATTAGACATACTATTGTGATTAATTATATTTAATATAATAGATTTTATCCCACAGAAATTTTTATTATATTTATATAATTAATTAGGATAAAATGTCAAATTAGTTTCATAATTTATCCACAGGAGTTATGAATTGGTATATAATTTGATAGTTTTATCGTAAAGATATTTGAATAGAAAAATCAAATTATTTTCATAAAATATCCATAAGATATGAAATTATTAAGTACATAATTTGATAATTCCATCATAAAATACAAATAAATCTACTTGAATTAAAAATTTAACCCACAGGCAATTTTTATGTCACTAGATTCATATATATATATATATGTTTACATTGGTAATACATGTAACTAGATTAATAAACCTCAAAAAATTTGACATAAACTTTTGGATTTTATACAGCTACTCAGTCTGTTAGTTTCTCTGATATCCGCTGTGATATTCTCGAATTTAAAGGAGATAACTATAAGATGTGGAAAGAAAGAATTTTTCTCCATCTAGGGTGGATGGACATAGATTATGCTATAAGGAAAGACGAACCACCTGCAATATCTGACAAGAGCACTTCGGCGGAAATCGCACTATATGAGCGATGGGAGCGACCCAATCGGCTCAGTGTGATGTTCATCAAGAGAAAAATCACCGCCGGTATACGTGGTTCTGTTGATCAGCATGAGAAGGTTCGAGATTTGCTAAAAGTTGTTGACGAACAATTTGTCACTTCTAAGAAGGCTTTAGCAAGCACCTTAATCATGAAATTCTCTTCTATTTAACTCACCAGTATAAGAGGTGTGCGCGAACACATAATGTAAATGCATGATATTTCAACTCAACTTAAGAAATTCGAGGTTGATATGTCAGAGTCCTTCCTGGTGCACTATATTCTGAACACCCTTCCGTAAGAGTACATGCCTTTCAAGATTTTTTATAACACACATAAAAACAAATGGTCAATTAATGAATTAATGACCATGTGTGTTCAAGAAGAAGAAAGGTTAGTGATGGAGATGGGTGAGAGTGCATTACTGACAATAGCTTGTGGGAAGAACAAACATAATAAGTTTCAAGCTTATCAGAAGGGGAAAGGTAAAATACCATCTCAAGCTGATATTAAAAAGGAAGCGAAGTGTTTTTTCTGTAAAAAGAAGGGACACATGAAAAAGAAATGCACCAAATTTCAAAAATAGCTTGAGAAGAAAGGTAAATAAATTTTGTTTGTCTGTTATGAATCTAATATGACTAATGTTAATATTAACACCTGGTGGATTGACTCTGGATCAACAATCCATATTGCAAACTCTTTGCAGGGTATGCAAAATCTAAAGAAATCAGTGGGAAATGAGCAAAGCATCTTATCAGGCAACAAGATGGGTTCACATATGAAAACAATAGGAACTTGCACTTTAACTTTAAGTAGTGGCTATGTTTTAAAGTTAGAAAGGGCCTTTTATGTACCAAATTTCTCACGAACTTGATTTCTGTTTTCAGACTTGTGCCATTTAGATATTTCTTTAACTTTAAAGACACATAATTTAGTTTACTATATAAATCTGATTGTGTTGGGAAGGGTATTTTGTCTGATAGTTTTTATCGTCTTAATTTACAAAGCGATACTACTTATTGTTCAATGCAAGTTCAAATTGGTATTAAACGGTGTAATATTAATGATAATATGTTATGGCATCAGAGATTAGGACACATCTCCATGGAGAGAATTAAGAGGTTAATAAAGGATGGGGTATTTAGTACTCTAGATTTTACTGACTTTGAGACCTGTGTGGACTGCATTAAGGGAAAGCAGACCAACATGTCTAAAAATGATGCTAATAGGAGTTCGAACATATTAGAGATTATTCATACTGATATATGCTGTTCAGACATGGATGCGCATGATCAAAAATATTTCATCACCTTTATAGATGATTACTTACGATATATGTATATCTATTTGCTTCATAATAAAAACGAAGCATTGGATGCCTTCAAAGTCTTTAAGGTTAAAGTTGAGAACCAATGCGGAAAGCAAATAAAGATAATGAGATCAGATAGAGGTGGAGAATATTATGGTAGATACACGGAGAATGGACAAGCATCTGGTCCTTTTACTAAGTTTCTTCAAGAGCATGGGATTGTTGCCCAATATACTATGCCTGATTCTCCAGATCAAAATGGTATTGCGGAAAGAAGAAACCGAACATTATTGGACATGGTGAGGAGTATGCTTAGCAACTCCAATTTTCCTAAATCCTTATGGACTGAAGCATTAAAGACGGCTGTGTATATATTAAACCGAGTTCCAACTAAGGTTGTTCAAAAGACATCTTTTGAATTATGGAAAGGTTGGAAACCGGGTTTGCGTCATATATGCATTTGGGGATGTCCGTCTGAGGTGAGGATATATAGCTCACAAGAGAAGAAATTGGGCCCGAGGACCATTAATGGATATTTCGTTGGATATACCGAAAGGTCAAAAGGTTACAAATTTTATTGTCCATCTCACATAGTTAGGATAGTGGAATAAAAAAATGCTAAATTTCTTGAGAATGACTTGATTAGTGGGAGTGATCAGTTCAGTAACTCAGTTTCTACACATGATCATATACAGTCTCAACATTCCACTTCAAGTGATAGATTGGTTATTGTTCATAGCACTCCTCAAGTACAAACATGTGCTGAACAACCAGTCATTGAGTTTTCACAAGCTGATCAATTTGATCAAAATGTTTGGGAATTATCTGTAGTTCTTGAACTAGTTGAACCACAGGCTCTTCAGGGAGATGGGGTTACAACATTAAGAAGATCTACTAGAAAAAAAAGATCAGCTATTCTTAGTAATTTTATAGTGTATTTACAAGAGTCTGATTATAATATAGGAGCTGAAAATGATCCTGAAACATTTTCATAAGCCATGATTTGAAAAGAGTCAAATTTGTGGTATGATGCTATGAAATAAGAGATAAATTTTATGAAGAGTAATGAAATCTGGGAACTTGTAAAGTTGCCTAATGGGGCGAAAGCCATTGGCTGTAAATGGGTCTTTAAGACCAAGAAGGATTCATTAGGCAATATTGAGAGATACAAGATAAGACTCGTTGTTGAGGGATTTATTCAAAAAGAAGGAATCGATTACACGGAGACTTTTTCTCCTGTATCTAAGAAAGATTCTCTTCGTATTATTTTGGCATTAGTTGCTCATTTTGACCTTGAGTTGCAACAAATAGATGTGAAAACGGAATTTTTTAATAGTGATCTAGAGGAGGAGGTTTATATGAAACAACCTGAAAGTTTCTCCTCTAGTATTGGTGAACATTTAGTGTGCAAGCTTAAGAAATCTATATATGGATTGAAACAGGCCTCCCGTCAATGGTACTTGAAATTTCATGATATTATTTCTTCATTTGGCTTTGTAGAAAACGTCATGAATCAATGCATATATCAAAAGATCAGTGGGAGTAAAATATGTTTCCTTGTACTGTATGTGGATGATATGCTACTTGCAAGAAATGATAAGGGATTGCTATATGAGGTAAAACAATTTCTCTCTAAGAATTTTGACATGAAAGATATAGGTGAGGCATCTTATGTCATTGATATTAAAATTTATAGAGATAGAACTCAATGTATCTTGGGTCTATCATAAGAAGCCTATATTAATGAGGTCTTAGAGAGGTTTCGAATGAAAGATTGTTCACTAAGTATAGCACCAATTGTGAAGGGTGATAAGTTTCATTTGAACCAATGTTCGCAAAATGATTTGGAAAGAGAATAGATGCATAACATTCCTTATGCCTCTGCTGTCGGAAGCTTTATGTATGCTCAAGTTTGCACAAGACCTGACATTGCTTTCGTAGTTGGAATGTTAGGCAGATATCAGAGTAATCCAAAAATAGACCATTGGAAAGCTGTCAAGAAGGTGATGCGGTACCTTAAGGGTACTAAAAATTACACGTTGACATACAAACGGACTGAAAATCTTGAAGTAATTGGCTACTCAGATGCGGATTTCGCAGGATGTGTTGATTCACAAAAATCAACATCAGGATACATCTTTATGTTTACTGGTGGAGCCGTATTTTGGAGAAGTGCAAAATAGACATTAACTGCTACTTCTATCATGGAGGCTGAATTCGTATCTTGTTTTGAGGCAACTTCGCATGGTGTATGGCTCAAAGGCTTTATTACTGGTCTTAGAATTGTGGATTTAATTTCTAGGCCATTGAAAATGTATTGTGACAACTCAGCTGCAGTTTTTTTAACTAAGAATAACAAAAGTAGAAGTCGAAGTAAACACATTGACATTAAATAATTAGCGATTCGAGAACGTGTCAAGAAAAATAAAGTTTTCATTGAACACATTAAGACTGAGTTGATGATAGCTGATCCTCTGACAAAAGGCATACTGCCTACAAGTTTTAGGGATCATGTAATGAGAATGGGATTACATTTCATATTAAGTATTTGATGTTTAAATTATATATATCATTGTAATAAAGCATTTATTAAGTTGAAGTTGATTTTCTCATTTTGTGTATACATTTATGTTTAGAGAAAAGTCAATATTAAGAGGATTCAGAATAAGCATAAGACTTATTCATTAAAGTTGTTGAAAACAAATTGATTGTAATACATGGAAAGTAATACTTGAATATAGAGGACCAACCGCCATGATTTGTGTATTTGGCTTTCTTAAAAAATTTAAGGATATTCGAACCAAGTGGGAGAATGTAAACTATTGTGTGGTCCAGATATCTCATTGCAATAAGCAATCTTTACAGATCAATATCTGTATTATGGATAAGTTATTATGAAAATCATGACCCACTTGTCTCCCACTAATTTCTTATCATTGTATCCAACAACTCTATAATGGTGAGAGTTGTTGGAATAATTACTATAAGTGAAGGGGTCTCTGAGCTATTTTGGTACATAAAAAATCAGTGTGCATCATCACAGAGACCAAAAATAGCTTGGAAGAGTTCCTTCAACTTGAGAAAGAAAGCAATGGCGGGAGATTGGTGTAACTTTTTTATTCTGTTTCCTTGATTTATACCTGTTGTTTTGAGTTTAGAAGCATGTTTAGATTATTTTAGATATTTAACAGTATATATATATAAGAGAAAATACAGATAACTTTTATTTATAACAATAAATACAATATCTTAATTTGAGAGATATTACAATCTCCTAAATCAAGGGATAAGACGATTACTATAATCTTTTAAATCAAGGGATAAAACTAATACTCTCTAATCACACACAATTTATTAACGTTAATTCTAACACTATTTACATTAATTTTAACACTCCCCCTGATGTTGGAATATATAAGTCATATGCACCAAACTTGTTACAAATATACTTGATGAAAATGTCAACTAATTGATCACTAGAATTAACATAGCTTGTGGTAAGAATCCTTGATCAAATCTTTTATCTAATGAAATGGTAATCAACTTCTATATGCTTGGTCCGTTCATGAAACATAGGATTAGAGGCAATGTGTAAAGCAACTTGATTGTAAAACATGAGTGTCATTTTGTTGGGTTCACCAAACTGCAATTCTTGAAGCAATTGTCTAATCCATATGAGCTTACACGTAGTTAAGGCCATAGCCCAATATTCAGCTTCTGCACTAGATTTAATCACCACTTTTTGTTTCTTGTTTTTTCAATATATTGGATTTCCTCCAACAAACACAAAATAATCTATAGTGGATCGTTGATTTGAGGGGGATCTTGTCCAATTTGCATCTGCATATCCAGTTATTCGAGCATGTTGATGATTTTCATACAATAATCTTTTTCTAAGAGCACCTTGATATATATTAAAATGTGCATTACCGCATCCTTGTGACTTGTGTGTAGAGATTGTAAAAATTGACTTACAACACTCACTGCAAAAAAGATATTTGACTGAATGATCATAAGGTAATTCAATTTTTTCACAAGTCTCTTGTACTTACCAGAATCAGGTAACAGCTTCCCCTGTACTGGTAGAAGTTTTACATTTGAATTCATTAGATTTTCAATTGGTTTTTAGTCTAACATATCTATCTCTTGAAGAAGATTTAAGATATATTTTCTCTGAGATATTACAATACCCGTATTGGATTGTGCTATTTCAATCCTTAAGAAATATTTCAACTTCCCTGGGTCTTTAGTTTAAAAGTTCTCGAGGAGATGCTGTTTGAGTTGGGAAATCCCTTCTTAATGATTTCTTGTGACGATGATGTCATCCAAATAGACAATTAGATAAATACAATAGTCAGAAAATCGGTGTGCATAAAACATTGAGTAGTTGGCCTTACTTTGGGTCATCCCAAAATGTTGAACCACATTACTAAACTAGCTAAACCAAGCCTGAAGAGATTGTTTCAAATTATAAATAGATCGTCGTAGTCGACATGTTAGTCTAGACTTTTTCTGAGTTACACAATCAGTTGGTTGCACCATATATACCCCTTCCTCGAGATCTCTATGAAGAAAATTATTCTTAATATCTAGATGATAATGAGGCCACTGTTGCATGACAGCAATAACAACATAAGGCGAATGGAAGTCATTTTTGTCATTGGAGAGGTGTCATCATAATTCAATCTGAAAATTTGTGTATAACCTTTGGCAATTAGTCGAGCCTTAAGATGATCATCAACAGTACCATTAGGTCTAACTTTAACTATATAGACCCAACGAAAACTAATAGTAGACTTGCCAGGAGGGAGATGTGTCAATTCTCAAGTGCCACATGACTGTAGAGTAATCATTTTATCAACCATTGCTCATTGTCACCTAGGGTGAGATAGAGTTTCCAGCGTGTCTGAAGAATATAAACAAAGACAAAGACGACATAAAGAAATAATAAAGAAATAATAACCTATAGTAGCTTACAAAATTGTAGACAAGATGGGGTTACAAGAAGAACGAATACCTTTTCGAATTGCTATAGGAAAACCATTAGCAGAAGGCCGGGTCGAAGCAGGTTTTGAAGATGAATCCGGTGGTGAATCATCAGGAATGTCTATAGAGTCTGTAGGAGTAGAGGTGGATACGCGACGACGATAAACTTGGAGAAGTGGAATAAATTGTAGTGGTAAAATTGAAGTATCTATCAAAGCAACAATGAAAGAATCAAAATATGGAAGAGGAAGAGCATCAGTAACAATAGTCTATTCAACAGAATGAAATGGTGAGTAATAAGAAGGTTGCTAAAAAAAGATAACATCTGCGGATACAAAGATCTGAAGCATCACTTGTCATATGATCTGACGCTCTAGAATCCATGATCCAATTTGAGGAATTTTCTGCTTCCACATGTAAGGCATTCAAGAAAGCACCTTTTTGAGACATGGTTCTGGTTGAAATAGTGGTTGAAGAAGGTAATCCTTGGGCAAGTATTTTTTTCTCTTTACTAAAAGAAGTAGGCTCCCTCTTGTCTTTTTCCTCCATAGTAGCCACATGTCCTGTGTTCTTTTCCTTATTTGATTTCCAATATGCTGGCTTGCCGTGGAGTTTTCAGCATTTTTCCTTGATGTGGCCTAGTGTTCACAGTGATCACAAGAAGGCCTATTTTTCTTTGGTCAAGAGTCATTCATAGGGCTGGTTCCATGAGTCAAGTTGTCTGAACTATCACTTGTAGTTGGTGGAGGTTGGCTTCCTAACATAAGCTTTCTCCTACTTTCTTCTCTTTGAACTTTTGAAAAAGCCTCTTGAATTGATGGGAGAGGTTTAGTTCCAAGGATTTTCCCTCTAGCTTTGTGTAGACTTTTGTCAAGACCAAGGAAGAACTTGAATGCTCTTTCTTTTTCAACAATCTTTTTATATTTAGTAGTATCAACTGGCCACTCCCAATTAGGATTATCAAAGATATCAAGTAGTTGCCATATACAGCTAAGTGTGTTGTACTAATGAGTGACAAAAGACTCACCTTGTCTGGGATCATGTAATGCAGTTTTGATCTCAAAACAATTAAGCTATATTCTCCTTGTCTGAATAGGTTTCTTTGGTAGCAACACAAATTTCATGGGTAGTGTCATAAAAGAGGAAATTCTACCCAATTTCATTAGTCACGGTTTTGATGAGCCATGACATGACCATAGTGTTCTTGGTTTTCCATGTTTTGAAGGTAGGATCATCTTTCCCTAGTGGAGTGGTCCCACCAGTTATATAATTGTCCTTGCCTTTCCCTAAAATAAACATCATAATAGATTTTGCACACCAAATATAGTCCAAAAATGATGAGAAGTGAGCCCTCCAAACCTCCTTGGGTCACAGGTTTTAGAGGAAGCATTGGATTGAGTGCTGATTTCAGACGCCGTAAGAGAGAGAAAAAAAGAGGGCTTAAAAGAAGAAAATAAGAGAATAGCCCTGGAGAAACACCTCTAATACCATAAAGAATTTAAGAGAAAAAGAAATTATGAGCGTAAAGCATGAGAGTAAAAATGAGCAAAAGAATTCTTATTTCTCTTCAATTGAATGACATGCTCGGTTGGCTATATATACAAGTTAAAAGGAGTCAGACATAACCAAGAATCAAGGATTCTCTTCCTTGATTTCTGACATTACAACATTGACCCAACCAATTAGGAATAACGGCTATTTACTATTCGGGATTTTAGGATGAAATAGGAACCCATAAATGGCTGGCAATCCCGATAGTATAGGGATTGGGATTCCAGATTTCCGCAATATGTAACACAAGCCTCCCACTATATCAAGGCTTTTCAAAGCATTCTCTCTTTCTTTGGTTCTTTATAGTGTAGCATGGAAATAGCCATGGTATATTGCATAATCCCTGTAGTGTGCTATATGCACTATTTGGTAGAGGGTAAGAGCCTTCTAAAATCGTAGAAGGGAAGGCTGAGGGCAAAGAGTTATGCAGCCTTTGACCTTCTTTGGCTCTATGGACTTTGGTACTCTCTGCCAACACCATCTCTGGGAACCCTGCAGTTATTGGCAGCCACAGGTCAGGTACCCCTCATTCTTCTCTTCCTTTTTCTTCTCTCTCTCTTCAATGTTTTCAATTTTTCTGATTTCAAATTTCTTCTTTGTAACGTCAGAAAAGAATGAAGAAAAGCAAATATTATTCTGATTGTGGCTGCAGTGGTCTTCATCTGTGTCTATTTCATTGCTTGTAGTGCCTTCATGAATGCCCAAACATAAAATCTCTATTACCGCTACAAACAGGGTTGGGCTAGATTTTGTTTCCAAACACAGAGTTGTAACTTGTAACATAGTCCTTTTTGCTTTCTTGTTTCTTGTCCCTATAAGAGTTTCTGTGAATATTGTAGATATTGAGCTTCCATGACTTGAGCAATACTTTACATGGGAGTTTAATTTCTCATATATATTTTTTAGGAAATTTTGAATTATATTAATTATTAAATATATATGACTTAATATAATTTGCGCAATATTTCAATGTAGCCTCCTCAACAATATGCATTGTAGCAGTCTCGAGCCTTTGTTGATACAAGTGCACTAGGCTCTATTAATAACTATGACCTTTATACTTTTAAAAATATTATAATATGGATAATTTCCATTTCCATAAGCAGTTTGTCTCATGCCGTTACAAACAGGGTTGGGTTTGATCCTGTTTCCAATCACACTAGAGTTCTGACATTAGTTCTTTTTGCTTTCTTGTCCCTGGGAGAGTCACTGATGTAGATATTAAATTGCCATGTCTTGAGCTATACTTTTCATGTGAGTTTATTTTCCATATATATTTGTTGGAAATTTTGAATTATACTAATAATTAAATATACATCACATAATATAATTTGTGCTCTATTATGATGTATCCTCCTCAACACCGAGCACTGTAGCATTATCGGGCCTTTGTTGATAAAATTGCATTAATAATAACTATCACCTGTATATGTTAAAAAATATTATATTATAGATAATTTCTCTTTTCATACACAATTTCCATCTCAAACTTGAGGCCTTCATTTTTATTATTCTATCTTTCATTTAGTGTTTGTTGTTCTTAATACTGCAGAACTTGTTTGGTTGAAATTTTCTGACGTTTTAGAAATGTAATTTATATCAGCAGAGATTATTATTTTTCATTGGAGAGAAAAGGAATCTTATAGGAGTGAAGGGGAGAAATAGAAACGAACAGCTTAAAAAATGTCAGAAGAAATACGGAAAGAACAACAGAAAAAAAATTATCAACATCGATATGAAAGATAGCAACAATCCTGTAGGATATTAGACAAGACAATCTATTAGGCAAGTCTTGACCATAAATAAGCAAAAAAGACATCTCCATCCCATAGAAGTGTATCACCATAAAACTCTGATATCGTTGGAGACTATTATCTGTTGACATTATTTCAGCATCCTATCTTTAGGGATTTATTTCCTATTAGATTCTCCTTTAATAAAGGGATTAGGGAGGATTGTCTTCCTATTATCTCTCTGGTATTTATTTCTGTTTCTGCTCCTTAATTTAAGGACTTTATTGTTCCTTATTTTTAGGGATTGACAGCTCCTATATCTTTGGAGAATCATTGACAGGCTTCTTGTCAAGTTTCTCTATATAATGTTTTTGTCTTCCTGATAGTAATATATTGAGAAGAATTTTTCTATTTCTTTTTCTACATTATCGGATGCCATGAAATTTACTAATATAAAACTGTAAAACTATTCCTTCTATAAGTTTGACTTTTGTACTTCCATACGGTAACTTTGGTGTCTAAGCCTACAGGAATGCTACCACCTTTTTCCATACAATCTGATGATACTAGAGCAATGGCAAGGCATTGTTCTATGGGCATCGAGCCTAGGATATCTGCTGAGCGTATTATTCTTCTTGATACCCAGGTATTGCACTAAATATCTTGATTTTTCAATAAGTTGCTCCATGTTCTTTTTTTTTTTGAGTGAAATATTTAGGGTGAGGGGAAGCGATCTCATTTTAAGCTAGAGCATGCCACAAGTCTTAGCAAGGGCTTACAGTGATACTATGTTGTGCCATTTTCCTTCCTAAGTACTGTCTAGTTATGCTTCGGTATTCATGTTTCAGCATTTAAAATCAAAATTTAATGATTCATTAAAACTCTGATGTCATAATGCATGTTATCACCTTCTATATCCTTAAAATACACTGGAAGGAGGACTATACGAGCTGAGGAAATGAATAATATGTTTGGTCCAGGGAAGTTAGGAAACCAACCTCCTTGTGGTGGCCAACCTGGAAGCTTTATAGTTATGAAATTATGTGTTTTACAATGCAAAATAACCCATGGGACTGCAAGGGAAGTAATGGGGGTAGTACCCTAATAGATCTTAAGCAGTCTGATAAGACAGATTTGAGTTCTGGTTGTATCACATGAAGCAAAGCAACAACTGCAGTGTGATTCAACTCAGCATTTGTGGACTTGTAATTGAAGAAAAAAGAGATTCACCAAATAAAATTGAAAAAAAGAGATCAGGCATCTCTGCCTTTAATAATTACAAAGCTCAAACTGCTGATCTACTATATATTTACCTTCTCTTAAT
This sequence comes from Gleditsia sinensis, assembly GCA_037074535.1. NCBI lineage: Eukaryota > Viridiplantae > Streptophyta > Magnoliopsida > Fabales > Fabaceae > Gleditsia > Gleditsia sinensis. Next base: position 368,181 of record CM073476.1, on the reverse strand, counting down.
TAATTCAAGTGGGAAAGGTTCTGATGTGAAGGATATAATCACTAGGGCAGGCTATCCACAAGATTTATAGGCAGAATTGTATATCTTTTCATATCAGTTTACAAATCAGTTACAACAAATAGGTGCATTATAGGTCTTTGCCATTGTCTTTTCAATGATGTGATGTTTGAGATGACGACATTAAGGCTAAATGGACTGAAGAAAGCTCATGCTAGACATTTGGAAGTGTTACCTTGCAGGAGGGTGTGCATGTGGGAGTTTAGTTTAGCTTTTATAGTACTTTAAAGATATGTAGGGCTTGTTTGGTTTTCTCTTAAAAATACTTTTGATAAATTATTCCAAGAATAATTTTTAGAAACAAGAAGAAAAACAAAGTGTTTGGATAATATACTTTAATGTGGTTTGAAGAAATGAAAAGTAATTTTTTTTGGAGGAAGAGAATCTGCAAACCTTCTTATTGGAAGAGAATATGCATGAAATTCCCTTACTGATAAATGTGCTATGTTAGAATATGTGTAAATGCTAGTTATTACCTGTGTAAATGTGAGGTGTATATAGCTATAGTGTAGTTATTGTAATTTAATGTCTTGTCTTGTATCAAGTCTCTATAAATAACATGATTGTGTAGGCTAGGACAAGAACTGACACACATTCTAAATATCAATTTTTCCTCACATTTCTCTAGCCTTTCATGGTATTAGAACTTTGGGAGGAAGACCCTAAGCATCATCCCCTTTTAGTGATGCTTCATTTCTTCCATTTTTAGTGACAATGTGTCTTTGGGGTCACCAGAAATTATGTATTTTTAATCACAACCAATTGGGGACTACTTAAGAGGCACCAACCAGCAAACCCATCGATTAGTGCTTTGACGCTTGGAATGTGTGGGACTTTTGACCAACCTAGAACCAGCCGATTAGTGTCCCTCAACTCATCCCATGCCTTCACACTCTTGTTTAGCCCTTCACACCCTTGGTGTGTTGACTTTGTTCAGTTCATACCTGCTCTGCTTCACTCTAGCAGTGTTTTCCTTGTGCTGTGTCATTCCAGCTATCTTCTGACCTTGTTGGTGAATTTGTCTGGTCAACACCTTGGATTTTGACCTTTGTAGGATCCCTTTCAATCCAATTACTCATGGATCAGACTAAGATAATTCCTACTACAGCCAAATTTGGTATTTTCACCTCTGCATGTTTTGGTTCTAGTTTGATTGCTAATGTAAAGTTGACAAAAACCTTGATTTTGGACTCTGGAGCGACTGATCACATGTGGTAACCTCATTAAATCTTCATTTCTTCTCACTGTTACTCTTGCTAATGGTTCCAGAACCATTGCTAAAAGTACTGGAAAAACATAGCCCTTACCTTTTTTATCCTTTGATTCTATGCTCTACATTCCTAGTTATCCTTTTGATCTTGTTTCTGTTAGCAAATTGACTCACTCTTAAATTGCTCCATCACTTTTTCTAATAATTCTATTCTTATATAGGATCAAGGGACAAGACAGACAATTGGTATAGGGCGTGAGTCACAAGGCATATATCATCTTAAAATACCGACATCCTCTGTTACCTGTACTTTTGCTGATTCTCCTGAGCTTTTTCATAACTGGCTAGGGCATCCCAGTCTATAAAAGCTTGCAAGATGCTCCCTACTCTTTCCTCTTTACCTTCTTTAGACTGAGTCTTGTCAATCTTTTCCAACTTGTACCTATATTTGGGGTCCTTGTCGTACTAGCTCTACTTTGGATTTTTATTATTTTGTCACCGTCATTGATGATTATTCTTGTTATACTTGGCTGTTTCTTATTAAAACTCATTCCAAGTTGTTCTCTATCTTCAAACAATTTCATGCTGAAGTTTGTACACTGTTTGTTGTCTCTATTTGCACCATACAGAATGACAACACACACGAATACTTTTTTATATCTTCTCAAAATTTTATGTTTGAATGGGGGATCCTTCATCAGTCATCTTGTGTTCAAACTTCTCAGCAAAACGGAGTTGTTGAACGTAAAAATCATCATTTGACAGAGACTGTCGCTTCATAATAACGTTACACTCTATTTCTGGAGTGATGTTGTCCTCACTGCTTGTTATCTCATAAACTGTATGCCTTCTTCTGCCTTACAACATTTGGTACCTCATTCTAATTTGTTTCTTGATCAATCCACTTTCTTTCTTCCTCCTCGTGTCTTTGGCAAGTTGTCATTTGTTAAAGTTTTTTGTGGTTGTTGTTAGACTGCAAGTGTTGTGGTTGGTGTTTGCTTTCAAGTTTGCAACTTAAGGTTTGTGACTGTGATTTGATTATACCAAAACAAAATATCATGGTTACTTGAGGACTTCAACACTAAAGTTGTGTTATTGAATCCCTGACGAGCGACCCAACTAGTGATGACTAGCGAAGAGATCGAGGGGGCTACTCAAGAATAGATTGAAGACTTTTTGGAGCTATGTCATTGTGATTAGACAACGTGGCTGAGTAGAGCAGTTGAAAGAACGGTGAGGGGGTTGTTAGTCTTCCAAGGACATTGTAAAAGGAAGTACCAGTTAATTTGCAACTGTATTGGTTGTGAACTTGTGATACAATTTCTAGGTGTACGAGCTTAGATCTGTTTTTTGAAATTGTTTTTTATTTGTAATAATCTTCAACTTAAAGGGTAGTGTTCATAATTCATAATGGAATAGGAGTTTATTATTATCTAGAGTTTTAAAGTTTATTATTGCTTAGGAGTCTTATAATTATCTTTTATCATTACTTTTACAAGTTTATTTTGTAGTTAATCTTTATCTTTAGAGTATTATAAATAAGAGAAGACAAAGGCTGCCACAGTAAGACAAGTGTGTGCAAGCCTTCCCTTCATATATATTTTAGATTTTATCTTGAATTTTACAGTTTAATACTAACATGACAGTAGGTAATCCAGTGAAATATATGGTCAGACTGGAAACTAATTTGAATTTGAATAACTCAAATCCTTTCCTCTTTAATTTACTTCTGTATTCCTTTACTGTAGATTTCATGTGTCTACCATTATTTGGAGGTCTTTTTTCAAAAAAATTACTGACTCTATTTGTCTTACGGGCAATGGGATTGTTGTCTCCAATTTTACTTAAATCATTTATGTTTTTACTTCTTTTGACTTGTAGCCTGTATTTAGTGCATCTGTTTTAGCTGAGATGATGAGACCAGATGGCTCTTCAATAGTTTCAGTCCTAAGTGGAGAATCCTTGTCAGCTGAGATGGCTCATGAACTTATGGGTATTCAGGTAAACAGTTATTCCAAATGCAGAGATTTTACTCTCTTGTTCTTTGGTCCTGTTTTGTGTATAAACTTTCTATCACAATTAATCATTTTTCCTGGTTCTGTACATCTGATGAATTTGGACTATGTTGGGATGCTGCAAGGAATCTTTTTAGCTTGCTGTTCTTCTAGCATCCATTTGTCATATTCTGCTGGTGGTGTCAGAGGGAGTTCATGACAATAGCATGTGGCATTTGATGTTGACGGTATATGCTTTAGTTTACCTTATTGATTTTGTTTGAAGATATTACGAATCTTGTTTAGTGATTATCTTATACTATGCAAGTTGTGTAGTTTTTGTTTTTTGGGAAAATAGCTGTCCCTGTGGATTCCATTTGTTATTGGAATGCATTCAATATCAATCTTTTCCCTAACTCAATTTGGTGCTGTAACAATAGAATTCAATATCATAGGAAAACAATACCCGAATCAAGTTGTTTAAGATCCGTTTCTTCCTCTTACAATGATCACTTGTAATGAATAGGTGATAGTTGATCACTTTTAGCAGTATTCTATGTTTCCAAGGGCATTGAATTTGATGGTCTGGCGTCAACTCATTTCTTTATTTAACTACTCTTTGATGGCTTCTGGTCCATTCATGTGAATTTCTAATAGAGTAAGAGAACAAGTAACTCAAATTTCAAAATTTAGACCATAGCCTTATCGTGGGGCAGTTTTGGTTTCTTGTTTAATTGCATTGACAAAATAACTAATAACTACTATTATTTACCTTTCTTTGATTTTTTTTTTGGAAACATGCGCCTTCCCTTGTTGTTGATCAATTAAGATGATGATAGTTACCTTATTAATCTCTAGTAGGTTTCAGCTTTGTAGATTATAGATATCCATTTATATGGAGAAGTACATGATGTTGACCCTTGAAAAAAGAGGAATATGTAACCACTTGTAACATCTTATTGTCTACAAAATTGGCAGACAAGATGTTGCTGGGCCTCCTTTTTTCATTTTTAGGGTAAAGTACTCTCTCCTCTCCTGAGTGATGTTCTAATTAGACAACGTTACCCTCTATTGTGAAAAATCTATATAGACTTCCATTAAAAACAAAAATATGCTACAACTTAACCCAAATTTGGATCTGGCATTTAACTCCACTGTGTTTTGGTGGTCAAAGACCCAATGTTTTCTTGCTTGTGTTGGTTTTCCCTTCTTTCTCTTTCACACACATTCAAATCTTCATTTCATATTACTATCTCTCTTTCAATAAAAAGCTGGAGCAGAATCTGATGATAGTGGAGCAGAAGCTGGAGCCCAAGTTGTCCACCCATGGAATTTTTCAATGTAAAAAGTTTTGAATTAAGCCAATGTTTAAAATGAGATAGCAAAAAATTCATATAGTTTCATATTCCTGATGGTTGAATTCCATAGTAGTTACAGTTGCTTCTGGAGTAAATATGCATGTGCTTCCTGCATGACAGTGAGAACATAGTTATTGTCATTGTGCTGTTGTGCATGCCTAGACCAACATAAAAACCTTTTTTCCTTTTCTGTAACATGCTGGAAAACAATATGCACATTGTGGAAAGATCTGTAAGTAATAGTAAATGGAGAGACACTGTGCTTGATAAACAATAAAATGTAAAGAAAACTACTATTACAGTCCTTGAAAGATATTGGTACCATTAGTTTAATCCTTCAAAAATATTTTACCATCAAATAAATTGAAACTTTTTTAAAAACACATCATTTTATTCCTGATGTCAGTTTTGTTTAGAGGATGTTAAATAGAGTTGTCTATGTGGACTAACTTTGTCCGACATGGAATGTCAGCTACTGAGGTGGACAGTTAGCAAACCTGCTGGATATTCTTATACACAAAACGCCACTGTTTTGGGCATTCTTCATTTCATTTGAGGAGAAAATCCCTAAGGCTGAAAACTCTCAATCCTTTGTCTCTTTAAAGCAGCCACAGCTACATGCTAACATCAATATAGTAGAGGGCATGAATCTAACCGCAAGCTTAGCAGCAAAATGGTGTCTTTCTATTGATTCTTCTGATTATAACATGACATTAATTTGATACGGAATTGCTATGAGGGTTTTACCGTGTGATTCTGATCCTGAGTATGAGGGATCGGAGGAGGCATATCACTTCTATAGGGTAAGTTATATGTATATAAAACGAATATTTGTGTTGCTTCACAAAGCATTAGAATTGGAAGAGGTTTACATGAGTGCTAATAAATGGGAATCACTCATACAATACATGAAAAACTACAAGGAACTGTTCATGAAGCATGATAAGGAGCAATTTGATGGTTATCTTGAGAAAGTGAATAGTGGGAAAACAAATATTGCTTCTGGAGTTTTCTTTCACATGAAATGATTTGATGGGAAGGTTGCAGAACTTCAATGCCAATTCCACCTAGTGGGAAAAAGCTTAGTTGTTGTTGTTGTAGAATTTCAATGGGCTAGACTGGGGGAAGAATTTTTGAAGAAAGGAAAGCTTTCAAATTGCATATAGGGTGTGAAGCTCAACAGTGTTGATGGCAACACGAGAGGGATTGTTCAGCCATGTCTGCTTCTTCAACCAGAGAGAGACGAACGATGGTGTGATTTCAACCTTAGGGATTTTATCCCCAAATGAAATAGACAATGCCCCAAAACGGTGATGGTTTCTGGAAGAAAATATCCAGCTGAGTTACCAATAATCTACTTTAGCAGCTAACTTCCCATTTTGGACAAAGCTAGTCCACATGGGCAACTTTGTTAATGTCCCTCTTAACAGAATTGACATCGGGTCTAAAATGATGTGTTTTTTTTTTTTGAGAAGCTTGGATTTTTTATGTTGAATGTTTTCAAAGGACTAAACTGATGGCATATCTTGAACGGATCAAAATGGTAGTTTACCCTAAAATGTAATAATCATTACTTGAAGGGTTCACATTGCACCGCCCTTGTCCACCATCACTGTTCATTTTTATACTGACCTTCCTCCTCTCATCATCTCAGAGAACAGTAGCAAAAAAGAAAGGGAAGAATGAGAAATTTTTAGCACTTTTCCCCATGACAGGGAAGCCATTGGATGACCTATTTTGGGCAATTACAAAAGGGAAAGGGCACGGCCCCGGGGGGGGGGGGAGTTAAAATTTTAATGCAGAGCTTGTGGTGTTTTACGATGGTGACAAAAATTGTTTCACGAGAGAGAGAAAAAAGCATGAGAAGAGAGGAGGGGAGGGAATTATGGTAAATTGATAATTTTTTTTTGGCGGCCCAATGCACGAGGCTCCCACCATTGCGTCAAAGCTCACCCTCTGGTAATAATAAAATAATTAATTTAATTACTAGTGGAATCTAACTATATAGGGAACATTTTTGACAGTTTTAAGTTCAATGGACTAAAGTGCATATTTTCATGGGCCGTGTAATTAAGGCATTATCCAAAGGAAGGGCTGAAGGGGGTATTTTACTCTTATTTTTACACTTTATTAAACATCATGTGAAGTTACTTAATTATTTATTTGGTATGATAAATTGTATCTTTTGTTGTAAAGCCTATTGATTTTTACCCAGAACGCTTTACTTGTTATCATGTAGGTTGAATTGTTGAAGCATGGCATATCAGACCCATCCTCCCTGACTTCATCCTTTTCACAGTGCTCTAGTTCAGGGCTTGAGAAAGATAACAAAGTTACTGAAAGTAAAGAATACCTGGCCACTCCTGTTTTTGTGCACACCAAGTAAGATGCCTTTATAGTTTTTCAACATTGTAAAAGCAGCAAAGAACATATTAGTTACGAATAATTAGTATAATTGAGTTATCAAATGCTACCATTGTTGTAATGAGTATATAGTATCAAAGATACTGTCTAATTGTTTTAAACATCTTGATTCTTTACATTGTGATAATGAAGTGATGAATTATAAAAAACTGTACGGATTATGTAGGTTATGAGGGTACAAAACGTTTGTTTTTTTTTTTTTTATCAAGCTATCCCTGCAGGTGTTGGAGAGGCATGGCAGGTTTGAACATAAAATTTCTTTCAGATATCCTAAAACTGCACTGTAAATAAGTGTAGCAGTAAGAAATGTGAAGTCCAAACGTTGACATTTTGTTGGTTGCTTGTGTGTAGCTTTAATACATTTTTAGTTCATGGTAGCTTCTTGTATTATTTGCTAGAATATCTCAAGATTGGACTTTGCTAGAAACCTAGCAAGAGAGATAAGATTGCAAGAAATAGAACTAGTAGTTTGAAAGAAATAGAGCTATAATTCTGAATTGAGATGGAAATCAAATTACAACCTCTATGGTATAAGAGAGATATAGCTGAGCCAGAAAATTAGCAAAGCACGAAATAGTGCAAAAGGATATTCTAGCACTTGATGACTGCGCTGTTAGTTGGTCTAATATCAGAGTGTACAGTCTGGAAAAATGGTAGACTTTAATGGGTAGGCAGTGGAGGTTACTAGTATCTACTTGCTCAAATGTATGAGAAGTGAAATGTCTCATAGATGGTCTACAAAAGATCGTAATCTGGTCTTGGATAATTTCTACTCATATATGATCACATCTAGTAATATAGGGCAATGCAAAGAATCTTACACATCACTATCCTTATATAAAACTCTTAAAGAGATTTCTAGAGTCAGTACAATTAATTAAACACTAACATTAGTAACTGACCTTATTTATAATAAGTTACTGTGATATCGTTTGATTTATGTAGCTGACATCACTTAGTGAAAAAAGACTTAGTTATTATTGTTATAACACTAGTAATTAAATAATGCCGTATTTTGAGGAATAATGGCAAGTGCCTTATTTTGTGGGTTTAGAACATATTTATGACAGATCTTTGACAAAGAGAGAACATAAAGAACATCTTTGATGAGTTTTGAATTAACTCTCTTGGTTTGTACAATAATTACTCATTTGTCTTACAGATTTTCCATCTACAAGCTGTCAATAAGTCAAGAATGCTGTATGAATCGCTTGCCTCCTCAGGCTGTGATTTCTCTTCATTATATAATATGTATAGAAGAATTCAATCTCTAGAAATAAGGCTAAATATCTGCTAATCTAATCCCTATACAATCTGATAATAAATAAGCTCATTAAGAGTAAATCAAGGTAATAATACAAAAGAGTAAATCAAAGCTATCCATTGACATTAATGCAAAGCTATCTGTTGACAGCTCCCTTCAAATTGATGCGGGTTGATCAACAAGCATCAATTTGCTACTGAGGAAACAATGTCGATGACGAGTAAGAGCTTTAGTGAAGATATCAGCAATTTGTAGTTCAGTAGAAATGTTAGGAAGAGTAATAACACGAGCTTCAAAGGTTTCACGAATAGAATGACAATCGACTTTAATATGCTTTGTGCGCTCATGATAGACAGGATTGGCCGTTATCTGAATAGCACTGGTATTATCAGCATGTAAAGGTGTAGGATCATTAGTAGAAAAATCTAATTCACCAAGCAAACCCCGAAGCCAAATTATTTTCGAACAAGCAAGAGACATTGCTCGGTACTCGGATTCAGTAGATGATTTAGAAACTCTGTCTTGCTTCTTACTCTTTCAGGAGATCAATGCATCACCTAAGAATACACACCAACCAGTGATGGAGCGACGTGTATTAGCACAATCAACATCGCTATAAGCAACAACATGAAGAGAATTGTCCGTGGGAAAAAATAAACCCGTGCAGAAGTGTCTCGAACATAGCGAATGATCCGACGGACAGCAGCCAAATGAAGATGACGAGTATTCTGAAGAAACTAATTGACTTGTTGTACAGCAAAAGAAATATCTGTTCTAGTGATAGTGAGATAGACAAGACTACCCACCAATTTGTGATATAAACTGGGATCAACAAGTAAATCACCTTTCTCTTTTCGAAGTTTGACATTTAATTCCATGGGTGTATCAAGAGAGGTAGCTTTTGCAGTAGCCACCAAATCACTAGCATATTTATGTTGATTAAGAGAAATACCAGAGGGACTACGATGCACTTCAAGACCAAGAAAATACGTGAGAGACTCAAGATCTTTCGTATGAAAGGATTGTGAAAGATGTGTCTTGAGCTGGTCAAGTAAAACAGAATCAGAACCAGTGATTACAATATTATCAACATAGATCAAAAGGACAATAAGACCCATGTCTGATTTCCGAAAAAATAATGAAGTGTCATACTTGCTTTGTTGAAAAGAAAATTGTAATAAAGTGGTTCGAAATTTATCAAATCAGGCCTGTGGAGCTTGTTTGAGACCATAAAGAGAGCGACAAAATTTACATACATTAGAGTTCGGAGAAGAAAACAACCCGGGGGTGGCTTCATATAAATACACTATTTAAAATCCCCATGAAGAAACATATTTTTAACATCCATCTGATGTAGTGGCCAATCCTTAGAAGCAGCAAGAGCTAGAATCGTACGAATAGTAGTCATCTTAGCAACAGGAGCAAAAGTCTCCTTATAATTCACACCGTATTCCTGATGGTTGCCAAAGACAACAAGCCGAGCTTTATAACGATCCAAACTTCCATCAGAGCGAACCTTGACTGAGTAAACCCATTTACAACCCAGAGGAACAATAGTGGAAGGACAAGGCTCAATGTCCCAAGTGTGATTGGCCTCTAGAGCGGCAATTTCTTCCTACATAGCTTGTCGCCAACAGTCATGCTTAACAGCATGTGAGTAGCATATGAGAATATCAAAGTTGGACAAGGCAATAGTAAGAGCTGAAATAGAAGTGTCAGAAGAAAACCCATACCTATCAGGGGGTACAGACACTCAAGGAGAGCGACGTACCAAAGGCTCTGGAGGTGCTACTGACTGATTCTGGCACATGTTAGGATAAGATATTGGTGGAGCTATCGGCAGAGACTGTGTATGAGATCGTCTTGTATACACCATACCTGGTTTAAAGCGAAACCTAACTTGATGAAGATCTGAGAAAGGTTGCTCAAAGGAAGGGAGGACCACAGTGGAAGAGAAAGAGGGCACAGATGAAACAGGAAAGAAATGTTGATTTTCAAAGAAAATAACATTTAGAGAAATATGTATACGATGTAAAGTGGGATCATAGCAAACAAATCCCTTTTGACACACATTATATCCAAGGAAAACACATCGAATGGATTGAGCAAATAATTTAGGTCTTTCAAAAGGAGGTAAATGAACAAAACATACACAACCAAATATACAAAGATTATTATAATTAGGTTCCTTAGCAAACATGTGTAAAATTTGGGAAGGTAAACGATTAATCAAGTAAGTAGCAGTCTTTAGAGCCTCAACCCAAAACATGGATGGAACAAAAGATTCTAACAAAAGAGTACGTACCACATCAAGAAAATGACGATTCTTGCGTTCGGCTACTCCATTTTGTTGGGGAGTAGTGGGACATGAACGTTGATGTATAATCCCTTTAGAAGTCAAGAATGCTTGAAACTCAGTAGACAAATATTTACCACCAGAATCAGTACGTAATGTCGTAATATTCGTAGAAAACTGATTCTCAACATACGCTAAAAATTCAGTGAAAGTACGAAAAACCTCAGATTTAGAGCGAAGAAAATAAACTCAAGTGAATCTGCTATGATCATCAATGAAAATCACATAATATTTAAATTTTTCATGCGAACTGACCGGGAAAGGGCCCCAAACATCACTATGGATAAGATCAAAGCAATGAGAAGCTCTACTAGCATGCAAGGGAAAGGGAAGAGTTTTGCTTTTACCAAGTTTATAAGAATCACACTCGAGATAAAGAAGACGTTCTTTATTACCAAGAAAATCAGAGTTCAATACATGAGATAATATTTGAGGATTAGGATGACCTAAACGACGATGCCACACCATACTCAAAGTAGGAATATTATTACAAGCAAAAGACGTAATAGAAGAAACTGGAGAAAGTGCTGAAGCAGGTAAAAATAGTGAAAACAAACGCCCCATTTTAGGTCCCTTCGCGATCGACTCCCTCGTTATCTGATCCTGTACAACACAACCATTACTAGAAAAATTAACAGCACAATTGTTATCAACTAATTGACCAACAGAAATAAGATTCGTGGAAAGTTGAGGAGTAAGAAACACATCAGTCAATGTAGAAGAGGCATTTCCTGTAGCAGCAATGAGCCAGGAATTGCCATTGGCAGTTTGAATGGTAGATTTACCAGTATAGGGCTGAACATGAGACAGATTTTTGGGATTATTTGTCATGTGATTAGAAGCCCCCGAGTGTACATACCAAAGTGTAGTAGAGTTGTTACCTTGAAATCCCATTGCAAGTAATGCTGAAATTAACATTTGTTACAACATTTCAGGAGTGCAGTAAGGTGCTGGCGGAGATGCAAGATCAGAAGAAGAAGAAGCACCAGGTGCTGGAGAAGGCGCTGCTACAATAGCAGAAGTTTGAAATGCTTGGGCCTGACGATTCTGAGGGCGAATACGACATTATTTAATAATTTGTTCTTTTTTCTTGCAATACGAATAATATTTTTTAGGACAATTTACAGCAATATGCCCATATTCTTTGCAGCAGAAACATTGGGAATTTTTAGAAATCCTAGGTGGTCCACGTCTTTGGACAGCATAAGCCATAGTTGCAGCCCCAAAATTGCCATGAGATTGCTCCAGAAGATTTTGAGTACTAAGACGTTGTTCTTCCCGAAGTAATTCACCAACACAAATATCAAGAGAAGAAATATGAGATCTATTCAGCTGAGAGGAGCGAACCGATTCAAATTTCAGATGTAGTTTTATGAGAAATTGATCACGCTGGCTGGTTTGGTGAAGATTCTGAATAGTGGAAAGAGCAGCAACAGGAATATTTGCTGTAACTAAATCAGTATATTCATGCCAGAGAGTAAAAAATGTCGAGTAATAGTTTTGAATGGAAAGACTACCATGTTGAAACATTACAATAGCATGCTCTAATTGAAAACGACGAGCATCATTATTTTGATGATAAACCTGCTTCAAATAACTCCACATAGAGCGAGCAGAGCGGTGAACCCGTAAATTAGTGACAATATGGGGCTCCACTGAGCCAAGAAGTCAAGACATAATTCTAGCATCAAGCACGGCCCAAGGAGGAGAAGACACAGTATCCTTAGATTTGTCAGTATCAGATGTTGGTGCAGTTTTGGTTGACAAAGAATGATCGTATGTCTTATTCTCTCATTGAAAATCCGATGTTACAAGACAGCCTCCTTCATATAGGTAGTAGCTACAAACATATCCCATGATTTAAGGAGTCCAGGAATTAATGCTAAACATCTGTCCCGGAATTAATGCTAAACATCTGTCCTGGAAGTAATGCTAAACATCTGTCCCTATACACTTGTTAATAATTAAGCTAATTATAAAAGAATAAATTAAGAAAATAATATCCTTTGATAGCCCCCCTCAAATTGATGTGGGCGGATCAACAAGCATCAATTTGCTACTGAAGAAGTAATGACGATGACGAGTGAGGGCCTTTGTAAAGATATCAGCAATTTGTAAGTCAGTGGAAATGTGTGGAAGAGTAATAACACGAGCTTCAAAGGCTTCATGAATAGAAGGACAGTCGACTTCGATATGCTTGGTGCGCTCATGATAAACAGGATTGGCCGTGATCTGAATAGCACTTGTATTATCAGCGTATAAAGGTGTAGGATCGATCAAAGAGACGTTTAACTCACTCAGCAAACCCCGAAACCAAATAATTTTAGAACAAGCAAGAGACATGGCTCGGTACTCGGATTCAGTAGAGGACTTAGAAACTCGGTCTTGCTTCTTACTTTTCCAGGAGATCAATGCAGCACCTAAGAACACACACCAACCAGTGATGGAGCGACGTGTATCAGCACAACCAGCCCAATCAGCATCACTATAAGCAACAAGACAAAGAGAAGTGCCTGTGGGAAAGAATAAGCCTCGGGCAGAAGTGCCATGAATATAGCGGATGATCCGACAGACGACAGCCAAATGAAGATGACGAGGAGTCTGAAGAAACTGACTGACTTGCTGTACAGCAAAAGAAATATCAAGTCGAGTGATGGTGAGGTAAACAAGGTTACCTACCAACTTTCGATATAAGCTAGGATCATCAAGCAAGTCACCCTCCTCTTTGCGAAGCTTGACATTTAATTCCATGGGAGTATCTATAGGGGTAGCTTCCTGCAATCCAGCTGTAGCCACCAAATCACTAGCATATTTATGTTAATTGAGGGATATACCAGAAGCACTACGATGTACCTCAAGACCCAGGAAATACGTGATAGACCCAAGATCTTTCATATGAAAGGAGTTTGAGAGATGCGTCTTGAGCTGGGCAAGTAGAGCAGAATCAGAACCAGTGATTACAATATCATCAACATAGACCAAAAGGACAACCAGACCCTGGTCTGATTTTCGAAGAAATAATGAAGTGTCATACTTGCTTTGCGTAAAAGAAAATTGTAATAAAATGGTTCGAAATTTATCAAACCAAGCCCGTGGAGCTTGTTTAAGACCATAAAGAGAGCGACGAAGTTTACACACATTAGAGGTTGGAGAGGAAAACAATCCCGGAGGTGGCTTCATATAAATACTCTTTAAGATCCCTGTGAAGGAAAGCATTCTTGACATCCATTTGATGTAGTGGCCAATCATTAGATGCAGCAAGAGCGAGGATTAGACAAACAGTGGTCATCTTAGCCACAGGAGCAAAGGTCTCCTCATAATTAACACCATATTCCTGATTGTTCCCAAGGACAACAAACCGAGCTTTATATCGATCCAAACTGTCATCCGAGCGAACCTTGAGTGAGTAGACCCATTTGCAACCCAGAGAAACTATAGTGGAAGGGCAAAGCGCAATATCCCAAGTGTGATTGGCCTCTAAAGCAGCAATTTCTTCCTGCATAGCTCGTCGCCAACAATCATGCTTAACAGCATGTGAGTAGCATGTGGGAATATCAAAAGTAGACAATGTGGCAGTAAGAGCTGAAATAGACGGACCAGGAGAGAACCCATACCTATTAGGGGGTACAGACGCCCGAGAAGAGCGACGTACCCAGGGCGCTGGAGAGGCTACAACTGTCTGATTCTGGTGCATGTTAGGATCATATATCGGGAGAGCCACCGGAAGAGACTGGGGGTGGGGTCTTCGTGTATACACCATACCGGGTTTAAAGCGAGACCTGACTTGATGGGGATTAGGAAAGTGTTGCTCAAAGGGGGGAAGGACCACAGTGGAAGAAGAAAAGGAGGGCACAGAGGATACAGGAAAAAAATGTTGATTTTCAAAGAAAATAACATTTCGAGAAATACGTGTACGATGTGCAGTAGGATCATAACAAACAAAGCCCTTATGACACACTATATCCTAGAAAAACACATCGAACAGATTGAGCAGATAATTTATGTCTCTCAAGAGAAGGTAAATGAACAAAACATACACAACCAAATATACGAAGATTATCATAACTAGGATCCTTAGCAAACAAACGAAAATAGGGAGATTCCATGTTTAAAACTTGGGAAGGTAAATGATTAATCAAATAAGTAGCAGTCTGAAGAGCCTCAATCCAAAACATGGATGGAACAGAGGATTCTAACAAAAGAGTACGTACCACATCAAGGAGATGACGATTCTTGCGTTCCGCTACTCCATTTTGTTGTGGAGTAGAAGGACATGAACGTTGATGTAAAATTCCTTTAGAAGCCAAGAAGTCCTGAAACTTAGTAGACAAATATTCACCACCAGAATCAGTGCGTAAAATTTTAATAGTCGTAGAAAACTGATTATTAACATACGCTAAAAATTTGGTGAAAGTACAAAAAATCTCAGATTTTGAGCGAAGAGAATAAACTCAAGTGGGGAAGGTCCCCAAACATCACTATATATGAGATCAAAACAACGAGAAGCTCTATTAGCATGCAGAGGAAAAGGAAGAATTTTGCTTTTACCAAGTGTACAAGAAGTACACTCAAAAGAGAAAGAAGAATGTTCTTTATTACCAAGAAGGCCAGATTTCAAAACATGAGCTAAAATTTGAGTATTAGGGTGACCTAAACGACGATGTCACACCATACTCAAAGTAGGAACATCATTACAAGCAAAAGACATAATAGAAGAGACTGGAACGGGTAAAAATAGTGGAAACAAGCGCCCCACTTTAGGCCCCTTCGCGATTTGCTTCCCCGTTACCTGGTCTTGCACAACACAACCATTACCAGAAAAATTAACAGCATAATGGTTATCAACTAATTGACCAACAGAAATAAGATTTGTGGAAAGCTGAGGTGCAAGAAACACATCAGTAAAGGCAGGAGAAACATTGCCGATAGCAGCGATGGGCAAAGAATTGCCATTAGCAGTCTGAATAGTAGATTGACCAGCATAGGGTCGAACATGCAACAAATTTTTAGGAGTATTGGTCATGTGATTAGAAGCCCCTGAGTCTACATACCAAAGTGTAGCAGAATTTTTACCTTAAAACCCCATTGCAGATAATGTAGAAATTAACATTTGTTGCACCATTTCAGGAGTGCAATAAGTGGCGGCGGGAGACGTAAGATCCGAGGAAACACTTGAGGAAGAACCATATGTTGTAGAAGGCATGGCAAGCGGAGTAGTAACAGATGTTTGAAATGCTTGGGCCTGACGATTCTGCAGGTGAATACGACATTCTTTGATAATATGACCTTTTTTCTTGCAATAAGAACAATATTTTTTAGGACAATTGGCAGCAATATGCCTATATGTCTTGCAACAAAAACATTGCAAATTTTTATAAGTCACAGATGAGCCACGGGTTTGGGCAGCATAAGCCATAATGGGCGTCTCGGAACTACCATGAATTTGTTCTAGAATAACTTGAGTACTAAGATGTTGTTCTTCGCGAAGTAATTCACCAAAACAAATATCAAGAGAAGGAACAGGAGATCTATTCAGCAAAGACGAGCGAATCGATTCATATTCTGGACGAAGTTTCATAAGAAATTGATCACGCTGACTAGTATGGTGAAGATTCTGAATAGTCGAAAGAGCAGCAACAGGAATGTTTGTTGTAACCAAATCAGTATATTCATGCTAGAGAGTCAAAAATGCTGAGTATTAGTCTTGAATGGAAAGACTACCATGTTCAAACATGGCAATCACATGTTTCAACTGAAAACGGCGAGCATCGTTAGTTTGATGATAAACTTGCTTTAAATAATTTCACATGGATTGAGCAGAACGATGAGCCCGCAAATTGGTGATAATATGTGGCTCTACCGAACCAAGAAGCCAAGACATAATTCGAGCATCAAGCACAGTCCAAGAAGGAGAAGACACAGCATCCTTAAATTTATCAGTGTCGAATGTCGGTGCTATATCTGTGCCATCAATGTGGCCCCAAAGGTCTTTACCTTTGAGAAAAAATTCAAATTGAAAAGCCCAAGTAGAATAATTTTTACCCGTAAATTTAACACATATTGGTGCAGAATCCATTGAAAATTAAATTACCCAAAAAAAAACTGAGAAAATGACAATGCCAAGATTGAAACCAGTAGCTCAAGGAATCCAGCAAAAAGAAACAGAGATTACCAAAACAGTGAAGACCCAACAAAAGATTGTGGCAACCCAGGAGGCACGAAACAGCCAACACTGCCCAGAAAGACCCGAACGCAAGCGACTCAGCCATGAACGTTGTATGCTGCAAGCAACTCAGCTAGAAACACAGCTCTGGAACGCGACCCAACCCAAAAAATGCTCAGAAGGAACCGAGAAAGAGAATGCCTCAGACCACCACGATCCAGGAAGCAATCGCGACCCAACCCAAGCGATAGCTACGGTGGTCACAGGCGATAGCTACGATGACGGTGGCTACAGGCGATAGCTACGGTGGCTACGGTGGCTTCAGTCGATCCCTTCTCCACACGCAGAAACACTCGTTCCCCTCTCCTCACGCAGAAACGGGAAGGCCCAGAGTACGCGTATGCAGAAAATAGAAAACCAGAGAGGGCCGAAATACATCACCCAGTAGGGACGTTGAAGATACAGAAGCAGAAACCGAAGATGCCAAGCAAAAAATCAAACGAGGTCGAGATTGTCAATACACGAAGCCAGAAAAAAAAAAATTACACCGAAAACAACAATGCAGAGAATAGAACCTGCTCTGATACCATGACAAAGAATGATCGTATGTCTTATTCTCTCATTGAAAATCTGATGTTACAAGACAGCCTCCTTCATATTGGTAGTAGCTACAAACATATCCCATGATTTAAGGAGTCCAGGAATTAATGCTAAACATCTGTCCCGGAATTAATGCTAAACATCTGTCCTGGAAGTAATGCTAAACATCTGTCCCTATACACTTGTCAATAATTAAGCTAATTATAAAAGAATAAATTAAGAAAATAATATCCTTTGACATCGGTACCATCAATATGGCCCTAAAGGTCTTTGCTTTTGAAAAATAATTCAAACTGAAACGCCCAAGTAGAATAATTTTGGCCAGTAAATTTGACACACACTGGTGCAGAATCCATGAGAAAATAATGACCCAAACAATGCACAAAACAATTAAAGAAGAGAAAAGAATCGAGAGAGAACAAAAAACACCTGGTTGATGGGGCCACGTACACTAGCCCAATCCTTATCGATGGCCCAAAGCGTGAAGCGCCGGAATTGTGTATTGGAGAGAAGCCAAACACTTAGCCGAAGACCAAGACATGCAGAAAATGTGTATCGTGGCTCAGAAGATGCGACCCATTGTGGAAACGATCCAAAAACACCCGAGAAACAAACTCAGCCGAAGACCAAGACATGCAGAAAATCAAGCCGAAGTCCAAGATGCCGCAGTCGACCCAGCCAAAAACACACGCCAAGAGGTTCAGGAGACTCAACCTAGCCCGAGGATGCTCAGAAAGTGCCGAGAAATGGAATGCATAGATCAAGAAGCAAAACTCGATGATGCTCGATACACCAGAACTGAAGCTGCAAAGGTGTGGGGAATGACTGCCAAGACTTCAGAAGTCACCGATACACAGAGCCAGGGAAAAACGCACACAAACAAAAAATTAACCAGCCTTTGATACCATGTCAATAAGTCAAGAATGCTGTATGAATCGCTTGCCTCCTCAGGCTGTGATTTCTCTTCATTATATAATATGTACAGAAGAATTCAATATCTAGAAATAAAGCTAAATATTTGCTAATCTAATCCCTATACAATCTGATAATAAATAAGCTCATTAAAAGTAAATCAAGGTAATAATACAAAAGAGTAAATCAAGAGAATAAATCAAAGCTATCCATTGACATTAATGCAAAGCTATCTGTTGACACAAGCTTCACCTTTGATTTGTATTCTTTATCCAAGGAGACAAAATTCTCCTTTAACTCTTGTCATGTGACTATTGGAATCACTATATGCATACCATACCCCACCCTGCGAGGATGTAGAAATGTAGAAAATTTACTCCAAAAGGCTTTCCATATTTTCTGAAAAATTAGCTGATTTCTCTCATTCCTCGATAGTCAATCACCTTGTGATTGGAATATCTATAGCTAGTACATGGTGTAAACCAATAATTGCTATTTTCAAGCTTTTCTTCTTCCCAAATTGAGCAACAAGGATTTTTTTTTTGTTATTCCTTGTTTTTTCATGAATTCATGCATGGTAAATATGGAAAGATCATTAAAATCTTCTAAAACAGCAACTACATGATCAAATTTTTGTCACTAGCTTCCAATTACTTTCTCAATAATTCTCTTTTCTTGAATGGTATCACCATAGCTTTTGATTGACTTAACAACCTTAATTACTCTTATCGAGAAATCCATACCTTTTCATTTTCCTTCATTGGCAAATGGCAATTGCTCAAAGTCTCTCCAAAGATTTTGTAGTTTGATGGAGACTATCTTCTCCGAACGTTGGAATTTACCTTGCAGAATTTCTGAAGCATCTTTTTCCTTTTGAACAAACAAACAAACCAAATATTTTTTCACTAAATGGGTTGGCTACATGGATCAAATGTTGCCAAAGTGTTCTATTATAAATGAAATCAATAAATATATATTAATTTTCTTTTGAGAATTTGAAATTTGTTGATAAATGCCCTTTCTCATGCCTTGTATTAGGCAAAGAGTGCTTGCATCCTACTTGGTATTTTTGTATTTCTTCAATTGATTCTCTGTTAAGGTTGGTGGTTCTAATTGAACTTGGTAGCCTTCTAGGTCAATATCCCTAAGATCTTGGGAGATGAATAGGGTCTTCATTTGGCTACTCCAATAGTCATAATGTTAACCATAAAAAATGAAAACTTGATTTTGGGAATATTGAAACAAGGTAATAGGATTTGGAGACAAGGTGATGGTTCTAGAAAAGATATTCAAATGAAAATTTTCTGATGTCATTGGTCTTATATTTGAATACAAAGTTTAGAAGTGTGGCATCTCTAACGAGCAAGTAGTGGAGGTTGCTTGTACCTAATTACTCAAATCTGTCAGAAATGAAAAGTCTAATAATCTGGTCTTGGATAATATTTGGTCATTTATGATCATATAAAGTGATTTAGGGTGATGAGAGGACTGGCTCAAGCCGAGAGAGTGAAGTAAAGGTCTCCAGCAAAAAGGGATCCTTATCTTCCAATAAATCCTCCCCCTAAAGATAATGGTTAGAGAAATATGCAATTTTTTCTTTGAAAGTGACATCTGCAGACGCAACTTTTTTGTGGGGGGATGGTAGCATTTGTACCCCATTTGTGTGGATGAGTAACGTAGGAAAATACTCTTGACAGCCCTTGGGTCCAACTTTTCTCTAAGATGACTATGGATATGAACAAAGGTGCTGTAGCGATAACTGCGTGGGGTATGGGTGTGAGTAGTGATTAGGGTAGGAAAACATTGGGAAAGTATTTCCATAGGGGTTTTATGTCCAAGACACATGAGGGTAGTCTATTAATGAGATAGGTGGCGGTAAGAACAGCTCCCCCCTATAGGATTAGGGCACTTTACCTTGAAAAAGAATGGCTTGGGTCGTGCAAAGTAAATGGACATTTTTTCTCTACCACCCCATTTTGTTGTGGGGTATTGACACAAGATGATTCACGTATAACTCCTTCCTTTTGAAAGTAGGAGGTCAGAAAGTGATTAAAATAATCTTTGGCATTATCTGACCAAAAGCTTTTAATCATGGTATAAAAATGTGGCAAAACAGTCCCCAGATCAGATTTATTTTTCAGCAAAATAACCCAAGACACTCTAGTGCAATCATCAATAAAGGAAATGGACCACCTTGTCCTAGAAATATTAGGTATTGTGGAGGGACCCCAAATGTCACTGTGAATTAAATCAAAAGAAATAGGGGGCTTTTATTATGGACAGCCTCAGATGCACTTGGGATTTCAAGGTGATATAGTCCATCTTTTTCTTCAATCTTCCTCCCCTCTGGTCCTGAAAAACAAGTAATTTGAATAAAATATAACATTACAATTCATATCTCTGGTAAGTTTTTGAATAGACATAAGATTAGTAGAAAGCTTAGGGACATTCTTGAGAACAAATGAAGGACTAATTTGAACATATTCTATGGCAGCCATAGTGGTAAGAGAACCATTGGCAACAACAATTTTCTTGTTGCGGACATGGCCTATATGTACTGAAGTTTTGTGAAGAGTGACTCATATGGTCTATGGCCTCTCAATCAATTACTGAGGAGCTTGCAATATACTTATCTGAGACATGCAATCCAGCAGTATGAAAAGACTTACCTGAGTGGGCTAAGGAACAACCCCCAATTTTATCATTAGGCATTCTAAGGGTTCCCAACTAATTTTTCAGTTACTCAATCTCTTCTTGATTGAGTCCACTTTGTGCAGGGGCAGCTTCTTGTGTGGTGGCAATGTAAACATGCCCTCTATTTTCCCACTCCTTGTTTGAGGGTTTACCATTCAATTTGCAGTAGTGTTCCTTAGTGTGCCTTGGCTTTTTGTATTAGGTACCCCACAGATTGTCTTTGTTGGGATTTCTTGAGAATCTTCCGCTTCTTTCTTCTCCTACAGACGAGTCATGGTTCAGGTTCAGATTTTAGCTATTCCCCCCCTTAGAAAACATGGCTGACCCCTTGGTTTGTGGTATTTGCAACGTCATACCTCATGTACTTTCCTCTGCTTGAATGATGGAACTTGTTTTATTTAAGGATGGGAGTCGATCTTCTCCAAAATCTGGACTCTCACTTGATCAAATTCAGGATTCAGATTTGCAAGGAAATCATAAACTCTGCCCTTCTCCTTGAATTTTGTTAGAGTGGCTGCATCCTCACTGCATTTCATCTCAATAACTTGATAATGATCTAATTCTTGCCACAGGCTTTAAAATGTTAGCAACACACCTTGCCTACTTTCCAGCATCACACCTCACCTACTTAGGATTATATACATCTAAGGTAAATCTAAGAAAGGAAAAAACTACAATCAGGGGATTTAATTCCCAGTCAACTATTCCTATGATTAGGGGATTTGCCCCTTGATTATATAGATACAAAACAACACTTGATACGCATAAAATGAATCTTTGGCTTTCTCAGATTAAGCTGTAATATTCCAGTTGCCATATTTCTTTCCACAAATACCAAACCTGAGACTATCATCACGGCCTCTGCCATCTCTTCCTCCCACCACACCACCACGAGAACCATCAATTCTACCACCACCTCCACCATAGACTCACCAGCTTTAGGTGTATTAAAGACACCTTTATTAGAATCCTTGGGCACTTGAAGTAGGGAAGCATAAACGTTACTGATGGATGGAAGTGCTTCTTCTGTAAGTGATTGCATTTGAGTGATCTCATATTCAAAACCCTGGACTTCAAGAAAACATTGTACCACTACCTGTTCCTGTTGCATTTTCTTGATGTCTTTCTTTAGTGATCCAAAACATGGTCTGCAACTCTGCATTACTTCAAATGCTTGCTTCACTTCTGTATAACACATGATCAGAGTATGACCCCTCCATTCAGCCTAATAAATATTAATTAATAGCCCATGAACATTAGATAAATCCTGGTGACTCCCATATATGAACTTCCGGTGATCCCACAATTTTTTTAATGTCACAATGCTGAGTGACATAATCTAAAGCAGGATTCAGAGTGGTTTGAATCTGATTAAATATTTTATTGTCCTCCATCAACCATTTTTGATGTGTTACCTTATCAGTCTTGAGAGGTGGAACATAAGTTAAATGATCCCCCTTGTCAATACTTGACATATGGCATTGGATAGTTTGCTTCCATTGTAGATAATTTCTTCTCGCAGTTAATTTATGATTAGTGATCTTTGTAAAAGATACAATCTCTGTTACCACCTCTTTCTCACTCCCACATGCCACTATGCTCTCAGATGACATTGCCAACACTTCAACAGATTTTCAGCCATATCTCAGCCCCTTGAACTGCTTTTTACAACACAACAAGGACTACCTAGATTCCAAAACATTGGGTACTCCAAACACAAATGCCTTGAGCCTGTACCCAACCAAAGTTGCCAGCCTTGGTAGCCTGAAACGCTCAAAACAGCCCTTAACGAAAATTAGAGAGCCAAAATGCACAAAATTACAACCCGACTCATGATCCACTCAAAATTGAAGTTTTCTGAGCCAACTTCCAGCAAAAATGCTCCCTTCTGGGCCAAGCCCAAGCCAGACCATTTTTATTCTTCAAGCAGCACCTCCCTTGGTCACCAAAATGGAGTTTTGTGCATGCATTACAATACCTATCTCCATAGCCACCATATGTGACTTTTGGTCACTTAGGTCCCATTTGGTTGCTGGATTTAAAGTGATGGAATGGGAATCAGCATTACCATTCCATCAGATATAGTGTTTGGTTGGTGGAATGCTGTCTCCATGGAATACACATTACCTTGAATGATGGAATGCACACTACCTTTGAAAATGGATGGAAAATGAGGGAATGGAATAGAATAAGATTAAAAAAGTCTAAAATACCTTCTAAAATAAAAAAGTAAGATTAAAATAAAATAAATAATATTTAAATTATTTTTAATATTTTTAATAAAAATTTTATATTAATAATTTTTTTTATTTGTATCATTTTAAGATTAAAATAATATTATTTTAATAATTTTATTCTTTAAGGGTATTTTTGTCTTTTTATTAACTTTCCATTCCATTCCTGCATTATTTATGACATACCAAACATATGAAAATAACGAAGATTCCATTCCATTCCATGTCGTACCAAACGCAATTTTAATAACAGCATTCTATTCCATTCTCAATTCTCATTCCCATTCCTTCCGTTGCCACCAACCAAACGAGGCCTTAATCCATCCATATAGCCATCATAGTATACTAGGGTTCTAAAAAGAACCATGAAGGTTTTCTTTTTAATCTTTTTAATATTTTTTTATTTTACCTCACCCAATGAACAATAGCTCTAGCTCTGAATCAAACGCTGTTAGGGCTCTGGTACCATGTTAATTTAGGTAGTGGTGAGAAGAAGAGAGGAGTGTGAATCAAATCATAGACTTACAATATCAGGTTCCTTGTGTGACTATTTATAATAATATAACTAGGTTAAGTATAATACAATTAATATCAACCTAGCCTGTGAGTTGATACGCTCAATATTTAATCTAGTCCAACCCAGTATTCTAACATTTATAGCTTGAGGGGGGCTTTTAAAGAATGAAGGATAATTTAAGATAATTATCTTGTCCCCTTTTTTAAAAAAAGATTTTGCGTTTATCATCATTTAGGAGTCTTGTAGGTTATCTTCTGTTTTTATGTTCTTTTCAGCATCTTTAGTAACAGTATAATAGATTTAGGAGCTTCCATTTGTTGTTAAGCCTTTCTATTCGCCATGTCAGTGTTTTTACCAAAAATTTCAACACCTTGGTATCAAATTTTTTTCAGCCATGTAGATTCAGGCAATGTTGTTCAGGATTTAAGGAGCTTGTCTTAATTACTATGCCTGTATGCTTAAATAATTTCTTATCGCTGAGTTATGAGCTATAGTGTTATAACTTAATAATGAAATACAGTAAGGTTCTGTCATTAAATTGTTCAACTTTGGCTGACAATAAGTACTAATCTCTGTTTCCTTTTTCCTTGTTTAGGCTGCAGGATCAAGACTTCACTCCTCAAAATATTTTGCTATTGAAGAATGCACTTTTGCAGCATTTCAAGACGTGTTCATTTGTGAAAGATCATAATAAAAACATGCCTGAAGAGCTTGTCTCATCTTCTACAGTTCATGGTAATCACCTGGATTCTAACATGCAAAATTTGTATGTGATCCCATTGAAAAAAAAAGATGAAAATACAAGAGCTCACCATGAGAGTTTCATTTCTGCACTGTGGAAATTGCGGGATCAGGTATCTCTCTCTACACCGACTAGGCTGCATGGTTTATCAAATTTTATACTTTCCCAATGTTACATTGCCTCCTATCTGCTGACCAACCAGTTTTTTAAGCACTATAAATTTGGGAC
The DNA here is from genome assembly GCA_037074535.1 of Gleditsia sinensis. NCBI lineage: Eukaryota > Viridiplantae > Streptophyta > Magnoliopsida > Fabales > Fabaceae > Gleditsia > Gleditsia sinensis. Next base: position 343,428 of record CM073476.1, on the reverse strand, counting down.
ACATTCAAGTTGTCTTATGTTTCCTCTTTCTCTCAGATTTTATCTATGAAGTCTCCATCTTTCACAAGACCTGTATCTGAACGTGATTGGTTGAAGAATTCAGCCAAGATATGGGAACAGGTAAAGAACTCTCAAATAATATTGGAGTACTGTAGAACACTTCGACAATCTGGTGTGTTTAGGAGGTAGCAAATTGACGAACGATAGAAGATTAAAGTCTCCTCTGTATTACAATTTGTAACTTGTTTTCATACAATATTATCACAACTATTCGTGTATTAATCTGCAATTTCCTGCACTTCATTGCTACCTATAATATTCGATCATGGCTTCTGGGGCAGATGCTTCAATCTGATCCTTCTGTTGCTATAAAATCTACATTGAACTTTAAGATAAAAGTAAATATGCATTTAATGAATTAGATGGTGGTAGCAATATTAGCAGCAATGCAATAACGAAGATGGTGGTAGTAATAGTGGCGATGACAATAATGAAAAATTGTGGTGCTGGCATGCTAGCATGGGTGACAATGGTGGTAAGGTGGCAACAACGATGACTATTATAGTGTATGGTGGTAGTAATGGAGGTGGCTTATGGTGAAGTGTTGGCAATGCCATTGGTGGTTTGTTATCAGAATATAAGAGGAGAAATAATATTGAGAGTAAAATTCTCTAATCTCTTAATTAAAGGTTAAAAGGACTTTCTTTCTTTATAGGGAGTGAGAATAGGGGTAGAGGTAGGATGGAAACCTATCCACATTAATTTAATATACAAGATTGAGATTAGTGATATGCAAGTTATTACCTTATAGGCCCTCTATTTTGAGAAGCGACGATTTTCATTTATCTTTTTAATATGGTTCCATTTAGTTTTGTTTTTTTAGAGAATGTTCAATATAATTGTTAAATAGAATGTTAGATATTAGTTGAAAGGCTAAATTTGATGGTTAAATGTTTAAAACACAATTGAATTTTGTCTAGGATTTTGTTACTGAAAGTTGCAAAAAAAAAAAAAAAAGACATAGTTTTAAAAAGAAAATGTGTTTTTCAATGATAGGGTTTACGTATTTTCTTTGGTTTTCTTATAACTTATTTGGGTTTGGCTCTTAAAAATTTTAAAATTGCAACTTGTTGTTCAACGGCAGTTATCCAATGGATAAAAGACTAAACCTTCTTTCTCTCTTGTATCATGGTCAAGAATGCAAAACAAGTTGTTATCTAATGGGTATTATCTGATGGTTATAACCCATTGGTATTATCTAATGGATTAAAGACCTAACCCTCATTTTTGTATCATAGCCAAAAAAGCAAAACAGGTTATTATTCTATGGTCATTGCCTGATAGTCTTTGTCCGGTGTGCAAGACACATTTGTTTAATTTAGTTTATAAAACTTTCATTTTTTTCAATTTAGTCTTTAAAATAATTTTTTAAAGCGTTTTTATTGAAAGAACATTTATTTAATATCTACTAATATTGTGAACGCCAAGATTTTCACGAGACAAGATAATTTTAAAAAATAAATTAATTTTTTTTAAAATTAAATTGAAAGTTTATGTAAATTTTTAGGATCAAAACAACTATTATGGCTAAAAGGAAGAAGACGAGTTATTATTAAGTTCTTTCTCCTCTTTCCCTCGTGGCTGAAAGGAAGAAGACGAGTTATTACCTAATGGCTGAAAGATCGTAAATTTTTTTTCCTTTTGGTCTCTTGGTCAAAAAGGGGCAGGCAAGTTTTAATCGAATGGTTAAAAGATTAATCCTATCACCTTTTTGTCTCTTCGTAAAAAAAGTGGTAGAAAGGTTGTTATCTCATGACTAAAGATCTAACCCCTTTATTTCTTTTACTCTACAGTCGAAAGGAAAAAAAGGTCACTATCCCTTGGTTAAAGCTCTTATCCCTTCTTGTCTTCCTTTTCTCCTTTGGTTAAAAGCAAGAAAGAAGTACATGACAAACTTGAGATCATCCTACAGTTTTATTGGAAGGAAAAGCAAGAAGGCTTTCAAAATTTTGTCCGCTACCTTTCGCTTTTGACTACTCAACGTTTACCTAACGGTTTTCATGAAGGGAAAGCTTTCAAATTTTGTCTACATTTTCCTTCACATGCACTCAATTTTTTCTCAAAAAAGAAAAGAAAAAAGAGAATCCCTAAGAGCTTTCTTAAACATTCTATCCATTATTCTCAAGCAAGCCGCCACTACTTGGACCTCGCTTCTCATCTCCTCAAAGCTCATCTCATTTTCTCTCTCGTACATCATGTCGAAGCTACAAGGAAAATAAGGAAGAAGAAAACTCTTAAGACACGCAAACGCACACACTCTTATGTTGAACCTAGCCATTAAGCTCTGAAGGAAAAAAAGCACAGCTTCTTCCTTTTATCTCTTAGTTACCAAAAAAAAAAAAAAATTACAGCGACAATTAAAGTCACCCTTCACAATTTTAAGTTGTTAATGAAGACTTTTGACAGCAAATATATCAATGAAAACTTTCTCTCCCACTATTAAAAATTAAATTTTAATTATAACTTTTATTACTTTTAATTGAAACAATAAAAATAAAAATCATGTTTACTTTCAGTAATTAACTCAAAAAATTATAATTGAAAATAAGTTTTCAGTAATAATTTTATCAACAAAACTTAAATGATTATTTAAACTTCGTTTGGTTGGTGGCAAAAGAGGGATTGAAAATAAAATAGAATAGAATGTTATAATTAAAATTAGGTATGGGACGACATTGAATGGAATTGAATCTCTATTACTTTCCTACGTTTAGTATGTTTTAAATAATACAGGAATAGAATGGAAAGATGACAAAAAGACAAAATTATCTTTTAAAAATAAAATTATTAAAATAATATTATTTTAATTTAAAATATTACAAATGAAAAATAAAATAAATAATTAGTAATATAAATTTTTTATTAAAAATATTAATAATATTCAAAAATAGTTTAAATATTATTTATTTTATTTTATTATCAATAATAAACAAAATATAAATAAGAAGAGTATTTTAAAAGGGCACTTTAATATTTTTCAATCCCATTTCATTCCATTTCATCTTTTTCCATCACTTTTAAAAGGTAATCCTCTTTCCCTTATGTAAGATAATCTTCTTTCCATTGTTTTTTTTATTCCACCAACCAAACATAATACTTGATGGAATGGGAATCTAGATTTTCATTTCCTCTCTTTATCTCAAGCTACCAAACGGGACCTTAAAGATTAAAATTTTAATGTGTAGTTTTTTTTTCTTATATTAACTTTTTTATTATTGAAATTTATATATTTAATTACATAATAATTAATAAATTAATATAATTGACAAATTAGTTATTTTTTCAAAATTATATTAAAAAAATAGAGTCATTATTTAAATTTATACTCAAATACAATTAATTCAAATATAAATATTTAATATAATATAATTAATTATATTTTAAAATAAAAAAAGAGTAACTAGTTATAAATAAAATTAGTTAATCATAACATAATAAAAATCAACAATAAATATTTTTTATGCATCCACAAATATGATATCCTCACTTAATTTATCATAACCCAACCACAATATATTTTGATTAATATCTCGCTTGATAAGAATATAAAAGAAACATATTAAATAAGGGAAGTTATTTAAATTTTCAATATTTTTTAAGTTAAAACCTCACTTATATTACATATTAATAAATATGCCTAATATTACATTGTCATAAATATGAATTTTTGAAATAAAATATTAAGTAAATCAGTGCTTTAATTAATATGTTTCTCTCGTTATAATACGGGGTTTTTTCTTTGTTATTGTGTATTCGAGGGTTAAATTTAAGCAATTTTCCTTTTGAATCATGTCTCACAATGCTCTCAGTGGCCTGTTGTAATTCTATTTGTTAAAAAAGATTAGTTCTGCAGCTAATTAGCTAGGTTGTTAGCATTAGGGAGGGCAGCTTGGTTATATATAGATAGCCATCGAGTTGGATGGGCAGCTTGATGTAATTTCTCATTTTGGTTGAATACTAGAATTTCCCTCAGACATAACTATATCTTTTTTTTAATTACTGTTTGGATTGATTTTTAAGGGTGGAATCTCCTTTTGCTTGTGATGAGAGCAGCTTGTTAGGTTTCCTTGTGTTAGAAGGTGATATACTGTTAATTAGTGGTTCTTATTTATAGGTTCTGATTTAGTTTTGTTTAAGCTGTGGCTTTGGTCTCAATTTGAATCTTGTTATGGAGTGAGGTTTTGGTTATGTCTCGTTTCAATTATACTCCAGACCATTTTTTTCCTTTCATGTTAGTTTTGAAATGGAGATATTAGTTTCATCTAGGTTTCTTTGCTTTGTTCCGGCTCTATTTTTTAATATGGATAAACAGGAAAATTCTTTGTGCATGATTGGAGTGATTTTGGTTTGGGTTTTAATTTGTTTAGGTTGCAAATTGCTATTTGGTCATATACATTTTTGGTTTGAGCTCTTCGCCTAATGGTTGCCCAATGAGTTGTTCATATAAATTCTTTAGTTGAAGGATTTTCAGTTTTTAACGCATGGCATTTTCAACCCGTGCTTCCCGTGCTTGGAGCTATGTTCTTACTAGGGGTGTAAGTGGGTCGGGTTGGGTCGGGTTTGAGCATTTTCCCAACCCGACTGTACAACCCTCGGGTTGGTTATAACCCACCCGAACCCGACTGGTCAAACGGTTAAACCGAGATTAAACGGGTTAGTTCGGGTGAGAGCCAAGAGTTCTACAATTCGGGTTAGGCGGGTTAGGCAGATTGGGCGGGTTGGGAACCATAATTTCAGCTCATCATATATTAAGTAAAAATTGCCAAAATAGTAGGAAAAACATGAAAAGTTCATTAAAGCGTACTTAGAGGAGCATTGGACATCTGAATAAAGGAAACAGAGATGTGCAAGTAAGCAGTGTTACCAAACCTATAGCAAATAAGCAACTAGCAACCAAAAATATATTGCTTGTAAATTATTCTTTTAGAACTACTGATATTACATTATTTCAGCATATACCCACATATGTGCAACATAAGAACATATCATAAAAAATCTAGCCTAAAAGCTAATTCAATCCAGCCCAATAGACGTGCAGCAAAACAATACATGTCATTTTCCTTATGGCACATAGAACTGGAAAGGAAACATCCAAGCATACCTGCAAGGCTGCAAGCCTGCAACTGAACTATGAATATATTATTCATCTTAATAGACTGCACATCATAGTAATTCCCAAATTGAAGAGTTGCCACCTGTAAACAGCAAAAATCAAAATGAATAATGTTCTTGAAAATGTAGGTAAAAGGATAAGGACTCAGATGGTGCAACATGAACATACCACAAATCCTGGATTACTGGAACCAAGTGTCCTTTTGGACACCGAAAATTCAGAAAGCAAATTGTAAGGAAGAATAGAAAAGGGTGTTGCAAGTGGGAACAGGGCTTTCGTAGGAACATGGAAATGCTTGGAATGGAAACCAACAGAAGATCATCAAGAGCTGAGAATTGGGTTCTCAAAATGAAATTTTTAAGGCATAAACTCTCTGGTAGATAGTTATCCCCTACAGTTGACAAATATTAAAACATTTAAATTCAGTCATAAGATTATCAAGAGAGTTAGAAGATAGAAAAGACAATTATTTAGTGAAGAAATCAAACGTTAGTAACCTCCATAAGCTTAGTTTTTAATATCTATGTATGAGTTCAGCAATACTCTGGGAAAACCTACAAGTAGGAAATATACAAATAAGACATAAAGAAATGAAAATGATGAAGCAACAAATTAAAGTCATCAAGACAATTTCCAAATTTGAATCTTTACCCTTGAATTTGCATAAGAACAATGACAAGCACTAGGTTCACCACATCAACAGAAAATATAATTACCATTTGCATAATTGCATCCATCAGAGCTTTTAATCATCTTAAAAACTTTAGTTCTTTTAACACACAAGTCACAGAAGATCAAGATCTCATGCCTGCGAATCATGAACATACCTCAGTCAAGCATTACAGTGTCAGGTTTTAATATGCCGGAATTGGAAAAAAAATTTAGGACTTAGGATATGCTTACTTTCATTGCAAAAACAAGATTAGGAATAAAGATTCGCCATCTAACTGGCCACTCATGCAGTCATGCTTCAAAATTTGCATAAGATATACCTATTATTATATTATCTCTTACTAGTACAAACCCATCAATATATACTAGAAATTCCAAACAAATACAAACTAGAATGTGATGGAAAAAAAATTTCTCAATCCAGATTTATAAGGATGGAAGGGCAAAAGTCATCAATAATTAAATTTGATTTTTAAAAGGAGTTTGAGTGGGAGGTTACCTTAATGGATCAAGCCATGAACTTAGGAAACATTGAAACAATAGGCAGAAGCAATTTCAATAAATATTGCCCATGTCCAGAATTTTTTTAAAGGATTACCTCAAAGAATTAGAAAAAACCCTGAAAATAAAGCAAGTCTCATAAATACAGAAGCACCAAAATAGGTTAAAGGCAAATTTATAGTAGTTAATTGAACAAAACTTAACTACTATTTGTTTAAGTGTTTGTTATTAAATTTTTCAATAAAATTATAACAGGTAAATATCTTTTAATAACTAAGCACTATATTATTAGTTTCTTTAAACGAAGAAAATTTTCCTTTGAATACCCCAATCATTCAAACAAAGTTCTATATGCCTTCCAATTGTTTCCCCTTTATGATTAGGAATAAAGCAAAAATTCAAAATTCTCTTTTGAAGTTTCCAATCGTTGTCAATAAAGTGTATAGTGAGTGCCATATAATTCATATTTTGAATTGAAGTCCAACAATCAGTGGTAAGACACACCCTAGCACAATTTGCTTTTAAGAAACTTTTAAGTTTTAGTTTCTCATCTAAATACAATTGGAAACAATCTTTAGCCACAGTAACACGGGAAGGAATATGAAATTGTGGCTGTAACCTACTACAAAAGTACTTGAATCCATATCCTTCAACCATTTTAAATGGTTGTTCATCAGTAACAATAAAAACAGACAAAACTTTTTGACACTCTTCAATATCGTACACTTGCGGTGCTTTTACCATATTACTTCCCACACCATCCCTTTTGGGTTCAAAACCAATTACTTGTTGTTTAGAATCATTCACCAATACATGAGGATACTTAGAACATTTAGACAAATGATTAAATAAATTAGAAGTGCCATGCGTCTTAGGATTACACATGTACCTCTTTCCACAATAATTACATTGAGCTGTAGGTTCTGATGCATATGATAATTTGGTGAAATGATCCCATGCTGTTGAGGACTTTCGAGATCCACTTATAGGAGGCTTCTTTTTTTGTCGTTTAGGGGGAGAAACATTGGAATTTTCAGTTCCAAGTGAAGGTGAAGCATTCACAAGTGGTGATGCTATTGTCTCTTGCTCTTTTGAATTTGAGGAATTCATCTCTATTCTCTACAAATGAAAAATGGAAAAGATTTAAACATTGCAAAGCTTTTTTTTTTGTGAAAAAGATTAAAGAAAGTAAATACAAAATCAGCATTTTATTTACATTCAAGCCAAAACATTTTAACACTAGCATTTTATTTACATTAAGGCCACAGGACATTCTAACTTGCCAAAATCAGCAATCAAAAGAAAATACGTAAACTAAATACAAAAAGAAAAATATAGCATACACTAATGTTATCACTTATCAGCAATCAAAGGAAAATAAACAGAAAGAAAATACAAAAAAGGGACAGGCAACTCCAATGGTATAATATGATTACAATTTACAAAATCAGAAACATGGATTTATAGCTGGTTAAAACATCATTCTAACTTGCCAAAAATAGGGACTTATAACACTAGATTATTATCAAACCAAACATTATCACAACTCACAAGTTGTTGATTCTTATAGCATATATATAGCATACAGTCATACACTGATACACCAATGTGGCCAAGGCTAGCATACGGTCATATATTATCGTAATGTAATTCATTAATCACTAGCATTTTATTAGAAAAATTAAGGAGAATTGAGAAGAAAGCCAAGGCTAGCGTGAGATAGAGAAGCAAATCGAGATAGAGCAAGTGACCGATTCCAGATAAGAGGGTGATGTTGCAGACTTGCAGGAGTGAATTGCAAGCAAGGAAAAGAAAATTTCCGACCTATATAGCAACAATTTGGCCTTTAGGGCTACGGACAGAATCACATAATTACGATTAAGAAGATTCGAAGTTAGGAACCTTACCGAACAACGCTTCAAATCTGTGGACCGTGAGCTACGAAGATGCTACCAATGAGGTCAGAGACTGAGGCTTGAGACCAGAAATGCTGTCGAGGAACAAGAAGTAGTGAAGAGGAAAATAGGGCTCGAAGTTCAGACTTCAGAGGAGAAGAAAGGCTCGGGGCTCGGGCCTCGGGGATGGACTGGTGGCGGGGTGGATTACTGGATTTGCTTCGATTTTTTGCAGACCAGAAATGCTGATTGTCGTTGGCATTGCCAAGGAACGAGAAGGGGAAAATAGGGTTCGAAGTTCTTCAGAGGAGAAGAAACTAGAAGAAAGGCTCAAGGTGGGAGACTGGGGGTGGAGACGTGGTGGACACTGGTGGCTTTGCTTCGGTTTTTTGCAGTGGGTTACTGGGTTATGGGCTATTAGGCTGAATCTGATAGGGGGCTGGGGGGACCGGGGAAGGATGCATGGACCATGGCCCATGGCTACAATACATTGGTTCGGGTCAGGTTTAACGAGTTGATTTTAACCCAACTCAACCCGACTACCTAAAACCGATTTTTTTTTCAATCCATTATAACCCATTAAAACGAAAATGCTCACCCGAATGGCTGTTTTTGGGTCGGTTTGGGTCGGATTTAGGCGGGTTGAGTGGTTTACTTACACCCCTAGTTCTTATAGTGGACATTGGGGCCATGCCCTTGTTTCTCTGAGTTTGTGTTGAACCTATTAAGATTGCTGTAAAATTTGAATAAAAGCTCCAACTTCATTTCTTTTAGACTTTGTTTACCAGGCTTTTGCCTAATTTATAGTATTGAGTTGTTTAAGTCCTTTGAATCATTACTGAATTTGGTCTTGGCATTCGGAAAAGTGACTTGTTGACTAATGTGGATTTGGTTTGTATTTAGTTTTAAAAAATCATAGAATCACGTGGAGTTAGATTTTAGTTTATTTGATTAACTTTTCTTGATAGAAATCTAATTTCCATTATTGTTCTTTAGAATATGTAAGGCTGAATATTTAAAAACATGCTTTGAGCTACTATTAGAAAGCATTGAGGAATCTAATATAGGGCAAAGAGCTAGGACTTGAACATGGTCTTCAGTGATTTTTTTTTCATTATTTTTATTTGTAATAAATTATGCACGACTATAATATATCTATATCATTATTATACTTTATGTTAATAATAAAACAAGTAGTAATTTGACGTGGTCTTTTATTTTATTTCTTCAAGTATAAATATGCACGGCACTAACTGATAAACTAGTATGTTAACCGGCGATAGAAAACAAACTAATCAATTTGTGAATTAAATAACCGTACTTTCGTCAATTCCCTTGAAACTCAACAGCCAAGTTAGTGAAGAACACCCTCTGCTTCTTCAAGTTCTGTCTTGGCTTCGGTATTGGAAGAAATTGCCCTCTCTGCTATAATCATGTTCGAGTGCGCCAACAAAAAGACTTTCGGGCCTTTCAATGCTGCATTTGCTATTTAAGTTTGTTGGGATTATATGTGTTGGATTGGTTTTCAGGTTCTTATCAAGAATTTTTTTTACTTCGGTGCTCCCCTCTCGGCGGATAGTACTCGTGGTTGGAGCCATCCCAGCCTGTTGGCATTCTCCTAGTGAATGGAGATCCTTGAAACCTGTTACCCGGTTCTCTTAGGACTGAATCAATGCAAGCAGCAACGAAAATCTCCAAGGTTTTGGGCGTCAAAATCCAAGCAGCGCAAGAAAAATTGGATCAAACCATGCAGGCGTTCAAGGTTACGTACGGTCTTATCTAATGACGTAGGAATTTGTAAAATTCCGTAAAGATAGATGTTAATCGAAATTCATGAAATTTTTACTTTAAAATACCTCGACTAATTCAGAGTTCTTTAACGAGTGATTTTAAATTGTAATATTTTAAATTTTATGCAAAAAGGGTGAAGTCTTAAGGAAATCTAGATGTTGCGAAAGCTAAAACAAAGTTGGATACGAGGCTACATGTGATGAATGATGCAAACCACGGGATTTACCAGCATAAGTTGCTCGGTAGTTTATGTGCCAAATATCTGCATTTTTGCAAAACTGAGTAATATAATGGCATAAGCATTTCTCTTTACAAAGATACAGAATTATCCCAAGTAGGGCATAAAAGAATACAATTTTAGGCGTAAGTATAATACCATTCCATAGCTTGAACTGATTGTTACTTATAACCCGCAACACTATTGCCTCCGTTATACTTTTCACGGCAAAAATGGCCAAAGTGCAAATAAATGATGTCACTAAAAATCTATGTATTTATGTTAGAACAAGTAAGGGTGTCCAGTGACTCAGTTCAGTCAATTTTGAGACTGAATTTAGATAGTTTATCTCTATAGGTCAATAAAATCATTAGATTGTATTTAAAAAATATTAAATTTGTAAAATATTTCCCAATGTGTCACTCCTTACTATTTCTCCTGCTATAATGTTCCAGTGGAGAAGCACAGTCACAAGCTGATCATCTTTCAAATCATAACAAACTCATAATTTAATAAAAAAAAATTGATATAAACCGTTTTTTATCAATTATTTTCCAATTATTGTTTAATTTAATTCAATCGATTTGGTTTATTGGTTCAATTCAAATCGATTTTATACAATCTTAAAAAAATTAAAATCAAGATGATGTTAATTTAACAAAGACGTTAAATCCCACCTAAAAAAAATGACACGTGACAATAGACCCTGCTTGGATATTACACAACTGCCTTTGAGCCCTTTTTTTTTTTCCATGAACTAGCTTCACTAAGTCGTTCTCATCTCAATAAGTTCATCCTATCCCTAAGTTCCTAGTGAAACTGAGTAAAAACATCGAGGAATCATTTATAGTTTACTTGGATTAAAATTACTGGCCAAAATTATCTAATTATACCTATAATGCAAGCTCAGTACACTCCTTCAAATATTACCGTTTAAAAGACCATACAGTTGATCGTATACTTCACAATCCAAAAGAAACTAGTATGATTATATATGTGTATCCATTGACAAACCATTTTAAACTGCGTTAGTAATCATCACCCCTCGATATAACTTCTTTGCATGTTGGCCGGAGTAAGATGGTATGTTCAAATTGGGATACATAGCTTCCCTTCACGTCGCACAAAGGAGGATAAGGCTGCATAAGATCGAAGAATTGAAAAGGAGGAGAAATTAGACCCTTCTATAAGCAAAACCAAAAGCAATATTTACAACAGTGAGCCTCAGAACAAAGACAACAATATTAACTAGTTAACTTAAAGAAAACATCTTTTTTATGAAGTTTGAAATAAATCATAAGGAACAATCGAGTATACTAAATGCACAATAATAAATATACAAGTATACCATCATATCTATTGCCAACCCAGCCACAAAATAATGGATGATGAGGTTTTAACAAACATTTGATTCTAATACAGAAAAGCAAGCTTCATTCAGGTTCAAAAGCTTAAAGACACCATATAGGACAAACATAATAAACGTAACTTCAAAACCTAAAATTCCTTTTCATAGCCACTAAATTAAAACTACTCCAAAATATGGATAAAATATGCAAGGCTGCAACGGTTTTTCAAAAGGCACTTTTCTAATCATTGCTTCAACAGCATGCCAAACATTTATTTTTCATCAAGACATTTTATGGAGAAGTTGCTCCAAAATAATGTGCGTCTTTCCTTGCTATTATATTCCATGCAAAACCAGAGTATCATCTTCCTTTTAGGCCTGGGACCATTCTGATGGCAATTCTTTCCCTTTAATCAAGGATCTATATTGGCCTTTACATATAACCATTTGCTGACCAACTTCAATTTTGAACTAGAAGATAACGTGGAGTCAGACTGCAAGGATTTTTAGTAAATGCACTTATGGCACAGAATCTGGATTATGAATGGAGATGTGCCTTTGTCTTGGAGGATATCTCTTCCCTCTTAAAAGATAAGAAGTCGGGTCTGTCCTGTGATAATTCCTCGTCATGTTAATAAAGCAGCTAACTGGCTTGCCAAGAAGGCCGCAAAGAGAACGTGCCCTTCAGGGTGGATGACACCCACATCCTCAGTCATATTGTCTAATGATATGCATCTTGCTCAGAAAGGGATGGGTTGAATTTAGTTCCATATTGGAGGTCTTCTTAGTAGTCTTTGTTTTGTTTACTATGACTTTTGAATTTGATTATGCGTGTTGTTTCTGTGGGCGGTGTCTGTTATGTAAGTTTGTTCTTCTTTTGTATCAATGAGGTGGCAAAAAAAAAATATATATATATATATATATATTAAAACAAGGTAGTACATAACTACATGTGCAAAATTAAAATCAATATGTTTTAATATTCTATTTCCTAATATGGAAGTACAATGGTAAGAAGTACCTGAACAATGCCAGAGTCGCACAGGTTTTTCAATGCCATTAAGTACTTAGTTTCTCCCAAGCGATCCAAATATCGTCGGCAAAAGGCCAAAGTAGAGAAGTTCTTGTTAATAGTGGCTAACAGCTGCTTTGCTCTAGGTAATCTCAATGGGACGTGGCCAACATCAAAATTTTTCATGTAGTGGCTGCACTCCAAATCTTCTCTTACATACCCTTTTCCTGAACATGATAATAAATCACAGATTCAATCATACATTACTGTCCATTTATAATTACAAAATACTTGTCCAGCACCTTAAGTAACAATTACCAGTTGATGCAAAGGTTTCAATGGCAAAAAATTCACCCTCTTCCATCTTCGTCTGCTCTCCTCCTTTCACAATCGGAACAGATTTACCAGCATGGATTTGGTAGCGGCCTATGCTGTGTCCATTCAAATTCCGTATACTCTTAACTACAATAACATTCGAATTAGAATATACATCACCACATAGGAAACAGAATACTTGTGATATTATAAAGAAGGACACAAAGACAAATTACATGGAAGTACATAACATTATCAAGACATTTTCACTTCTATCCAATTTGGCTCTGCACTCTACTACCATAGATAAAAATGGGCAATTGAGGCGCTACATTTATTTTAATGGCACACAAACAGTAAAATTTTCCTGCAAGCCAAATAGATTTTTGAAAATTTTCAAATTTTAGTAAGCAGGAAAGTGAAGCAGCCTACCACTATCAGCATGACATTCATCCTCTGCTAAATGCACTCAAGACTAAAATGGTTACCCATTAATGGTGAGAAAAGGAGGAGAAGAGGGAAGTAGATACAGAAAGAAAGGAGGAGAAGAAAGAGAAAGATGATGATGAACACAGTAAAAAAATGTCAAAAAGGATGCCACATAGGCATTTAAGGGAGAACAACAACTGGGATAAGGTGGAATGATCCATTTGACAACATTAGGAGAGTTAAAGGATTTTATAAGGAAAAAATAACTTAAGGGATCAAATTATGACAAGAAATAAACTTAAAGGGACTAAAATGCTATTTTGGTCTTTTTGAAGCAAAAGATTGGGGTCATTTAGAACGCAAGATCTTTTAGTATTCATAGAACAAGTGAAACTCCCCTCCACTTTTTAAAGGATGGTGTTCTTTGTTTTTAAAAAGGAATTGTGGTAGAAAAAACCTTTATTAGCAAGGAAGAGAGATACACGAATGGAGGATAAAATGTTGAAAGATCGATTTCAGTTAGTTTCCTTTTATGTATATTTGTAATTAAATATTAATATGTATCCCTTAAGTTTAGGAAAATTCCCTTGATCCTAGGAATAGTTGACTAGGGCATATATTATTTGATTTGTAGATATTCTGCATTATTATGATTTATTACCTTACGTGTATATAACTCTGACGTAAATCTTTGATACATAAGTTGAATAAGTCTCTATTTTCTCACATGGTGTCAAAGTCTGGTTTGACTCTTAAGACTCTTTTTCAGCCTTCGTTTGATCACCCAGCTTTCATCGCTTTTAATTTTTTGGGCCTTAATCACCCTTTTTCCCAGCCTTAATCACCTTTTTCCTTCCTTCTTCCTTCATCACTGAAACACACAGGCTTTATCTTTTTTTTTCTGCCACTAAACCATCGCTAACTTCTGCTTATATTTCATCACCAATCTCTGCCTCTGCCCATCGCTAGTGTCTGCCTCTACCAAACACTTCCTTAAGCCTTCATCCCTTAGTCGAAAGTTTCTGAATTCTTTCCCCTCTTTTTCCAGCTTTTTTATCTTTTCCTTGTTTCTATCTCCGAAAAAAAAAGTCCTTATTTCTCAATTTCGTACCCAACCATCATGTCAGTCATCTCAAATACATCTGACATTCAAATAAGCTAATACAAACAGAGGAATTGCACCCTTCAAGTAAGTCTTGTACTTCTGGATTACATGTCTCGGATATGTATTTTGCAAACTCCTGGGTTATTGATGCAGGAGCCACAGACAATACAACCCACTCTTCATACAAATTTAGTACATATACCCAGAGTCCTAGTAATAATAAAAAATTACTGTTGCTAATGGTGCTCTTACTACAGTGGCTGGCAAAAGATATCTTCAAATTGGCCCTCCCTTTGTCCTTAAGAATGTTCTTCATGTTCCCAAGCTTTCTACTAAGCTGGTGCCCTTCCAAAGACTTACCAAACGTGTGAATTGCAATGTTATTTTTCATTCCAATTATTGTGTTCTTTTAGGACCAAAGTTCATGGGAGAGAATTGGACTTGCTAAGGATAAAAGATGGGTTGTACCACCTTGAAATACACGAAGATGTCCAATTATTGTTATTTTTCATTCCAATTATTGTGTTCTTTTAGGACCAAAGTTCATGGGAGAGAATTGGACTTGCTAAGGATAAAAGATGGGTTGTACCACCTTGAAATACATGAAGATGTCCAAAATAAAAATTCTCTATTATTCCTTCCCAAAATTCTTAATAAAGACAAAGTTTGACTTTATCGCTTTCACATGGGGCATCCTTCGTTTGGTACTCTAGAAATTATGTTTCTTCATTTGTTCAAAGGAGACAATCTTACCATTTTCATTGTGATATTTGTGAGTTAACCTTTAATTTTACTACAGCAAATACTTTTATGAAGTAGTAGCACATCTTATCATATACAAGAGAGGGGAGCTTTCAAATAGATTTTTTTTTATAAGAAAATCGAATAAAAAGTACTGCATAGATTGTAAAACCATACCTAGAAAGAGTTTGGCTACCCACGATAGAGTCTTAGTTATGAATGTACGAATTAAGAGAAGAGTAGAAAGAATGAGTAAAAAAAGAGTTTCAAGAATTAGGTGGTGACATTTGAAGGATGAACAAGGAGTTTCCAAAGAAGGCGGGGGGAAGAGGGATTTTGAAAAATACAAGTAAGTGTTAATGATATGTAGGATGAGATGGTCAAAGGGATTAGAAAAATAGCAAAGAGACACTTGGGAATTTAGAGACGTTAGACCTAAAAGTAAAGAATCATAGTGGTGGGATGCAAAGGTACAAGATTGAATTAAGGTTCAAAAGAAGTGTTGTAAAACGTGTCACTTATGTAAAGATAATAAAAATTAAAAAAAATATAAAGTAGCTAAGAAATATGCTAAGAAAGTTGTAAGCAAAGCAAGATACAAAGCTTTTGAAGGGTTATACCAATTTTTAAGAACTAAACATGATGAAAAAAAAATTTCAAGCTTGAGAAGGATAGGGAAAGAAAGACAAAAGACCTAATCAAGTGAAATGTATTAAAGATGAAGAGAGTAATATCTTAAAAGGGAGCAAGATATCCAAACACGATAGAAGAGTTACTTTCAGGCGCTTTTTAATGAAGGATACAAGTTTTCTTGTCACTCTGATAGATTAAACATCGTAGAGGAAGAACGAAATTATATATTTTATCATAGAATTCAAGAGAATAAAATAAAATAAAAACTTTGAAGAAAATAGATAATGACAAAGCAATAGGACATGAAAATATACTTATTAAACTATGGAAAGGTCTGGACAGAAAATGCATAAGTTGGTCCACTAAATTGTTTAATGGGATAATGAGATATAAGAAAATGCCGAATAAATAGAGGAGTACTCTAATCTCTATCTATAAATAAAGACATACAAAACTGGGCCAATTATAGAAGAATTAAACTCATGAGTCATACCATGAAGTTATGGAAGAAGGTTATTGAGCAAAAATTAAGACAAAAGACTTAAATCACAGAAAATCAATTTAGTTTCATGCTAAGAAAGTTAACCATGAAAACAATTTACTTACTATAAAAATTTGATGAAGAGATATCAAAGGAATAAAAAAATATTTACATATGGTTTTTATTGATTTGGAAAAGGTATATGATAGAGTGTTGAGAGAGGTATTATAAAATGCTTTATAGAATAAAGGAATACGTATTGTTTATATCTAAACAATCAAATATATGTACAATGGAATCACGACTTGTGTGACAACACAATGAGATCACTAAAGACTTTTTCATAACTGTAGAAATACATCAAAATTAATATCTGAGCCCATATTTTTTTAACTTGATCTTAGATGCACTCACTGAACACATCCAAGAATTAGGGCACTGATATATAATTTTTGCAGATGATATAATCTTAGTAGGTGAATCGAAAAGAAAAATAAATGTGAAGTAGTCACAGAGAAATTTTGAAAACATATGGTTTTCGATAAGTAGAAATAGACAGCACATGAAATTTAAATTTAGTAAAAGACGAACAAATTTGAATTTTGAAGTAAAACTTAAAGATCATTCTATAAAATAAGTCACAAGTTTTAAATATCTTGAGTTCATTCTACAAAATAATAAAAAGGATGTAATCCATAGAATTCAAGCTGAGTATGAAATGGAGAAATACTTCGGTGTCATTTATGATAGAAAAATGCTGCTCAAAATTAAAAAAAAAATTATTATACAACTATAAGACCTGGAATATTGTATGATATTGAATGTTAAATGGTTAAAAAACAACATAAGAATAAACTCAATGTCACAGAGAAGAGAATGTTTCGTTGAATACGTGGACACATTAGATAAGATATAATTAAGAATAAATACATTAAAGAGAAAGTTAGAATATCACCTATTGTAGAGAAGATAATAAAATCTTGTCTAAGGTGGTTTGACTATATGTGGAGGAGATTTGTGAAATCTCTAATAAAAAGAGTAGATTAAATGGAGTGCAGCCTAATAAAGGTAGAGGGAGACTAAAGAAAATAATAGACGAAACTATTAAAAAGAATTTAACAATTACTAAAATCTATTGACCTCATTTACAATAAAACTCTTTGGCATCATTTGATTAGCCAACTTCACTCAGTAGAAAAATATTTGATTGATGTTGTTGTTGTGGTAAGAGTTAGGTGAGTCCTAGATCCTTGCATTAGTTTCCTCAAATTTGCTTTCAAGGGTTTGGTAAGAAGAAGGAATACAAGACCTTGTGACAATGTGTCGTCCACAGAATTTGCAGTTTTTGTGGTTGGAATGAAATGCTCGCATCTTCAAGGGTGTTTCTTCCCCTTTAAATCTGTTATAGGACAAAATTGTGTATACGACTTCTCTTGGGTGTTCTGCACATGATTTATTTCAAGGGATTCACTATTTCAGATATGCAAAAATATTAGACAACTCTTCTTCACTTATTAGATTCATAGGGATTTTGTTTTATTGAATCTGAAATGGTTTTTTATTCTGGTTTTCTGGTGTGAGGATATCTTATCATCCAAATACTTGTACTGTTCTCTTTTCTTTTTCTAATACAATTTGGATATCTTATCATCCAATTTCTTCTTTTATCTAAAAAAAATTTTATTTGAAAATTAAGGGCTCTTTCTAAGGTCAAAGCTTTTGTTCGGTCCGCAATTGATATTAGATTTTTATACTAATGGTTTGTTGAAATTAAGAAGACCTTATAACGCCCTCTCTCCAGATACTCGTGACATGTAATATAAAAATTCTAAGACTTAGCCATTGGTTTTTTAATCATTTTATAGCTTAAAGTTTATGCCGTATGCTGCTTATCTATATGGCAAAGTTTGGGTTTACCTCGGCGTTGGATGATTTTCTGTAAGTTCAATGGAAAGGTTTTTGTAAGAAGGATGGTAAATTTTTGCGGAGACATACTTATTTGCAATGTGGCATCTTTGGATTGAGACTAATTCTGAAATTTTAATTCATCAGAGTGTAGACCATAAATCCATTACCAAGAAAATTTGTTCGTCTTGACTCCTTCAGGGTTGAGCTCATGATTTGTTTATGGAAGTTCTATTTTAGATATTCATCAGGATTAGAGTGCCTTGTTATTTTACACTAACAATTGGGTTCCACTGTAATTTTCTGCTTCCCTAATTTTTTTTCTGATCACAAAAAGGACTGCTCATCCTCCTTTTTCTTCCACTGCCCAATAATAAAAAAATTCTATAATCTTTTTAACTATAATTCATGCAATTTGTTTACCTAGGAATTTAGCTTGCATTAAATTTTACATATATTAAAACAACTCTACAAGCCCTACATCATTTTTACCACAAACTCCAGCACAACACCTATAAATTTGGCAATTGAAGCAAACTGTAAGCAAGCTTCCTATTTTAACCAACATGGATACACAAATCAGAGTCAGATGACATCTGATTAGCAGTTAAACAATTTAAAAGTCAACCTGTAACTTCGAAATAAAATTCAAATACTTGATTTATTGTGTTTGTGCCTACTCTGTCGGGTCAGAACAAGCATGAGCTATCATTTAACAGGTGGGTTTATCATAAATGTTCCAAATGACATCTGATGATAATGAAATGGGAAATACATTATGTTCATTGCATTCAAATAAAATTCAATATGAGAAATACCGATGGAAAAAATATATGAACCAAATAGAAAATACATTTATGAAAAAGAAAAGAGGACAAGAAATTAAGCACAAGCATCTTACCTTGATACACTTTCCCATTAATCTCAACTTCATACGATTCCATGACCTCTTGGATTGCAGCACCGACATCACAAAGTCGCACATCAATTCCTGCTTCCTGTACAGATAGCCATAACATTTTGGTGGAACCAACTCACTACAATATGGCCTAATTGGTGCAAACCCAATAACACAACACAAATTTTTTTGTTAGTTATTTTCATATTAAAATAACTTTTTTAAGAAACCCACACATGCATATACAGGTGCATATGCACACAGTCGTGGACACACACACAAAAGAAATACATATAGGTGCTATATTTCTTTCAATAAAATATAGGTACTATACAGTCAACATCAAATCAAGCTTCAGCAAGCAAAGTTGCATAGACTCTGCTTGTGATATTTACTAAGTGAAACTATTTTCAATGTCAATTACGAAAAGAAAACGTCTTAAAATGTGAAAATCGTCTCATTCTGAGGGCATCTCATAACAAGTTAGACTTACTGATGCAGACAACTACAAAACCAACAAAACATTGGAGCAATACAGGATCCTATCAAGTCAAGTAAGTCTTGAACCAACTTACTCTTAAAAACCTAATAGCCATCTTTTAGGTTACTTCTTCCTTTGTTTTCAAAGATAATTTGACATTTCTGTGATAATAAACATAAGCTGTTGTTGGGCCGGGATATTATGGTTTAAGTTCAAATACTCATACAATCAATCAGCTTTCAACAACTATTTCAAGACCACTAATCACAACTCATTAGATTCAGCAGAATCAATTAGATAATGGCCATTGAAGTTCCTGACACTAAACCAAAGAGGCCATGAAAAAAGAACTTGAGACACACTCAACCCCACCAAATCACTCTAAGACAGATTAACCTTCAAACCCAAAACAATCTCAAATATCTTAAGAAAGATAAGAGAATTGTCAAAACTATCCCTATCTTGTTTGAGAAAAAGGATCTTATTATCCAGAAACTAGAGGTGCGAGACAATTACCTCCTCCCAGACTTCACAAATACCCTTTATTGGCCCTTTATCAACATCTTAAGAAATCATTCTCCTAAGCACGTCCACTAAGGTAAACAAGAAAGGGGATAGAGGATCCCCTTCCCTACCCCCACACTGCCCACAAAACCACCTTTGATTCTCCATTCACAATCACAGAGGAAGTCCTAGTAGAAAGACACCCTGAAAAATTCTGTCCATTTCACACCAAAACCCTTACAATCAAGAACCTTATCCAAATAGCTCCAAAAGACTTGATCATAAGCCTTCTCAAAGTCCAACTTAAAAACTAAACCATGGTTTTTCATCCTCCTAACATCTTCACTACCTCATTAGCTACCAAAGAAACATCTAAGATCTGCCTACCCCAAATGAACAAACACTGATTACTAGAGACAGTATCCAACAACACCTTCAATCTCTCAAAGAGAGCCATGCTGATAAGCTTATACACACTAGTCACCAAGTTAATAGGCTTATAGTCCTTCACCTTAAACTATTTATTTTCATTTAGAAAATAACTTAGCCACAGAACTACAGAAAGTCCAATTTCTTTACAGCCAGTAAAATTCTTAACTCTATGAAAATGTCCTATTTCAAACAGAATCATGCCAAGTGCCACAAACATTAGCATAATTTGTCACTCCATCACCTTGTGTTCATTATTCAACAAAAGTTAGACAAAATGAAACATAACTAGGGTTGTTGAATTCAATTTTATGTTTACAGTTTCCCATTAAAATCCAAAATATTGTGGCCATATTACTGCTACAACTATTACTTTCTTTTTCATTTATGTGAGTTATAAGATTCATATTTAGCTTTCATATTAGGAAATTCATAGATGTTGTCGGAGGTAGTAAAAAAGTTGCATTCATTTCCAGTTGATAAATAAGTTATCTGGAACACAAACTAGCCTATTTTATGTCATTACCTGTCTCACCCAAACTTGACTGGTTAGTTAAAACTGTTAAAAAATTTAGATATTATATGACCATTTAAAAAGGTGGAGTTAGTGTAGAGAATTTTGACACGGAATAATTAATCTAGCCTCAGCTACATGCCTTGACAATGCTCTCTCAACATGACCCAAAATAAAGCTTCAATAGTTGCTCTAACATAGAAGCTTCAGTACCTTAATACCCGTATTGGTTGCTTCTCGAGAAGCTTCAAGCAGTGGTTCAAACATAGGGTTAAATGCCACTGTAAATGCACAGTCAACTATGTATCCTGCACACACGCAATTTATGACAAGAGGTTGAACAGTGTAATACTAAATCAGTCACCAATTACTACAATAATCTCAATAATACAAGCATCAGAATATATTAGGATTTTTGGGATATTACCATCCACATGGGTTCCAAAGTCCAACTTCATTACATCATCATATTGAAGCACAGTCTTATCTCCTGTGTTTGGGGTCCAGTGAGCAGCAACCCTAGAGGAGAAAAAGTTCCAAGTAACAAAATAATTATGGGTAGAAACCACATAAGAGATCAGAAAAATCAAAACCAAGCTATAAAGGATAACCAATTCAAAGAGCATCCTGTGGGGAATGCAATGCCTGCTTGCAGACCATCCTCTGATATTAGCTTACGAACAGTATTCTCCAACTTTTCACATAAGTCAGTCATCAGCATTCCAGGCTTCAAAATACCTTTCATATACTTGCGCACCTGATTATACATAAAGAAAGCCTCCTCAAGTAAATGCTACAAGCCACGGTTATACCCCCAAGCAAAGATGTTATCATTGACGTTCAAATGTATTTTTCCTAATCACACTTTGAATTCAAAAGAAAATAATAATAGAAAATAAGAGGGATGCGATGGTATTTGCTCATGTTTGAATGAAATGAAAGCAAAAGGAATGAAAATGGGGAGATATTGAAAGAAAATATAATATTGCAACATTGCTAATATATCATTATTATACGTTAATACTTCCCTGTCCAACATTTATATTTCTCTCCACTTCCATTCTCATTCTCCTCCCTATTTATACAAGACAAAGTTACAATCTTCTCCAAAATTTTATTCTCCCCCATTTTCATTCCCCCAACACAACCCATCAAAGTTAATGTTGAAACAGAATTGGACAAACGGCAACCTGACGATGAACTTCTGCTGCTCGACGAACTGAATTATATAATGGTTTCTGAAGGCGCTCCAACTCTCTCTTTTCCTCTGAAGTAGTTCTCCATAGGTTACTGGAATATAGATAACAACTTAATAAAGATATTCAATAATTTACACATAAAGTCCAAAACATGAAAATTAATGAAGAAAATATACAGACTTCAGCAGCAAGGTTGTCAAGATTGAGCAAGGGACTAACAATATCAAAATTCAGGATTGGATCAAGGATTGGAAAATCCTACCTCTAATGGAAAATAACAACTAGAAATACACACATATAGAATATAGATTTATAAGTAAATACCATTAAAATTACTTCTAACATAGTCAAACAAAATATATTATAAATATATAAGACCCAAAGCATGATAATAGAGAAGGCACTTTGAGCAATAACAAGAAGAAATATGTACACAAGGTTTGAAAACATAAAAGTAGCGAAGACAAAGACAAAATGAGCAAATTCCCCTTCTTGTAGTTTCAAAATCCCTCCTTTCCTGCCTGAATCCGTTTACTGCACCTAGGATCCTCCTCCTTCTTAGTCGAAGATGTTTAGAGCTGTGACATCTAACCATCAACCTTCAGCAAATGAAGTTGAAGGTTGAACTAAGTTGGGATGGTAAGGCTATAAATGTGCATCACTAAGGGTTTAGGCCAGTTTTATGATTCTCTTTCCATCTCACGTGATCCAAGTAGTTATAAACCCAGCAACAAAGGGAAAAAGCTCCAAATAAAAAATGTCACAAGATTGGTAAGACCATAAGATTCTAAGATCTTAAGATTTAAATCTGTTAGAATATGTGTTAATGCTATTTATAACTTAGTGTGAACATGAGGTATATATAGCAGTAATGTAGTTACTGTAATTTATTGTCTTGTCTTGTATCAAGTCTCTATAAATAACACAGTTGTATAGGTCAGTATTATCACTGACACATTTTAAATCTTATGGCTCCCTCCCTATTTTTCTAGCTTTTCACGGTATCGGTCTATCAAAGCCGAGGAAAACCCTAATCACCCACTGTCAGTGGTGCCCTATAACAGTGACCGTATTTTTCAGATTGTTATCCGTAACCTATTTTTAGTCATTGCCCACTCAGGACCCCTCAAAAGTCGCTGACTGACACACCCATCCAGTCTCATCAAATTCCGATGACCCACGTGACAGCCACATGTAGATTGCCAAATCTGTCAAGTACATGGGAGCTCCGACAGACATCCAGCTAGACCAGAACAAGCTGACTAGTGTTCCACTGCCCGACCCAGTCCTTCACATCTTTGTTCTTGTATGTGAATGTGGTGACTCCTTGCATTTTGGATCTTTTTGTAGTGTTTTCCACCATTGATTTCCACACTCCGCCTCTTTTGGAGTATTTAAACCCTTGTTTGGTTTAGTCAGTATGCATGTTACTCCAGCTACCTTCCAGACTCATTACAAACATAGCTCAAACTCAAATAGTGATTTCTACCTCTGGCCATTAAGATTCACGTTTGTTTACTAATGAAAAGTTAATAGAAGCCTGGATTTTTGACTCTAGAGCATCTGGTCCAATATCTCATAACCTTAGTCTTTTCTCACACCTTAAAAATTCTTCATTTCTTCCCATTGTTACTCTAGCTAATAATTCCAAAACCATAGTTAAAGGCTTTGGAAAAACTCAGCCCTCACCTTCTCTATCCTAGGATTCTGTGCTCTACATTGTTGGTTGTCCCTTTAATCTTGTTTTCGGTAGTAAATTGACTCAAACTCTTAATTGCTCTGTCAC
This sequence comes from Gleditsia sinensis, assembly GCA_037074535.1. NCBI lineage: Eukaryota > Viridiplantae > Streptophyta > Magnoliopsida > Fabales > Fabaceae > Gleditsia > Gleditsia sinensis. The sequence goes on along the minus strand of CM073476.1, from coordinate 319,399 downwards.
TTTTTTCTAATAATTCTGCTTTTATATAGGATTGAGGTACAGGTTAGACAATTGCCATTGAGCATGAGTCACAAGGGTTGTATTATATTAAAATGCTGACATCCTCAGTCACCTGTACTTCTGCTGATTCTCCTGAACTACCTCACAACTCTCTAGGACATCCCAATCTATCCAACCTTCAAAAGATGGTCCCACTCTTTCCTCTACCTCTTTTAGATTCTGAGTCTTGTCAACTTTGCAAAAATACTCATGCATCTTTTCCAACTTATACTAATATTTGGGGTCCTAGATGTACTAGATCTACTTTGGGATTTCATTATTTTGTCATCTTCGTTGGTGATTATTCTTGTTGTACTTGTTATTTCTTATGTAAACTCATTCCAAGTTTCTCTCTATCTTCAAGCAATTTTTTGCTAAAGTTTATACATGATTTGGTATCTCTTCGCACCTTACATAGGGACAATGCACTTGAGTACTTCATATTGCTTTTCAAAAGTTTATGTTTGAACAAGGTATCCTTCGTCAATCATTTTGTTCCCAAACTCCAGAGAAAAATGATGTTGCATGATGTAAAATTGCCATCTAATAGAGACGACCCACACTTTGTTACTTTATAATAATGTTCCCCCTCTGATTTTAAGGAGCGTGTTATTCTCACTGCTTGTTATCTCATCAATTGTATGCCTTCATTTTCCTTACAACATCAAGTACCTCATTCTATTTTGTTCCTCATAAATCCACTTTCCTTCTCCCACCTTGTGTGTGGCTGTATTTGCTTTGTTCATGATTTGACTCCTAGAAGGGACAAACTCTCAACTAAGTACTTTAAATGTATTTTCTCAAGTTATTCTCGGCTAGGAAAAGGCTATCATTGTTATTCTCTAGATACCAAGTGATTCATCTCAGTCAATGTTACCTTTTCTAAGAAGTTTTCATTTTTTACACGTTTACTGCTAATCCAATTGCTGTGCCTGCCACTCTTCCAATCCCTTATCTTAGGCCTTCATTTGAATCAACCCCTAAAAATTCTACTACAACCACAACCACTAATACCTCTAGCTCCTCTTCTCCAAGTCTACAATCGTCTTGACTTTCCATCACTACATATCTTGTGGATGTACCTATTGACTCACCTCTAATTCCAACACCTTAACCTGCTTTGAACCTATCTCCTACAGATGGATTTCCCATCAATCTTTGAAAAGTTATTCGTTCCTCTCAAAACCCTCATCCTATTTATAATTTTTTAAGCTACCATCATTTATCTTCACCCTATTATGCATTTGTATCTTCCTTGTCCTCTATTGCTATTCCTTAAACAATTGCATATGCTCTTTCTCATCTGAAGTGGAGGCAAGCAATGATCGATGAAATAACAACCATGCATTCTTGTGATACAGGAACTTGTTACCTTACCTCCAAGAAAATCTACAACTTGTTGCCATTGGATTTATATTGTGAAAGTGGGTCATGATGGTCAAATTGATCGTCTAAAGGCACATCTTGTCGCCAAAGGCTATACTCAAATCTATGGTTTGAATTATGGTGATAAATTCTCTCCTATGGCTAAACTTACTTCCATTTGCCTCTTATTTTCTATTGCTATTATTCATCATTGGCATCTCTACCAGTTAGATATTAAAAATGCCTTCCTCCGTAGTGAACTTGAGGAAGAGGTATATATGGAGCAATCACCTGGATTTATTGCTTAGAGGAGTCAAGATCGATTTGCCAACTATGATATTCAGTTTATAGACTAAAACAATCTCCTCGAGCCTAATTTGAACAGTTTAGAATTATTGTGCATCAGTTTGGTATAACCCGAAGTGGAGTTGACCCTTCAGTCTTTTATCACCATTGTACCTTTAATTTATGCATTTACTTAATAGTCTATGTGAATCACATTGTTAACACAAGGAATGATCAAGAAGGCATTTACAACATCTTTTCAACCACTTTCAAACAAAAAACTTTGATAGACTAAAATATTAAATGCAAATATGACAATATCTTAGAGGAAATATACTCAAGACATACTTGAAGAGATAATAGTGCTAGATTGCAAGCCAGTTGACACACCCATAGACCCAAATGTTAAACTTCTAGGACAAAGGGAGCCTCTTTCAAATACAAGTTGATATTATAGACTCGTCAAAAAGTTGAATTATCTCACGATAATTAGAATAGATATTTCAATTGTTTCAAGTATAGTGAGCTAGTTTTTATAGTCACCATGTGATAGCCACGGGAAGGATGCGAACATCAAGCGAGCTCTAGGCATAAGATTGCTCTATAAGGATCAGAAACGTGCTCAAGTAGTGAGCTATTCAAGTGCAAATTGAGTAAGCTCCCATACACATAGAAGATCCACTTTGGGGTACTATATTTTGGTGGGTGGAAACTTAGTGCCATGGAAAAGCAAGAAGCAGGATGTTGTTGCCTATGTAGAAGCTAAAATATTATGCATGGCCTCAGCCAACTGAGAACTTGTACAACAACCAAGCTTTTTTCCATTAAATAGGATCAGCTACATGGATTAAACACCATCAAAATGACATATTATAAATGAGATTAATAGACATATTATTAATTGCTAAATTCTTCTTAATAATTTCACCTTTTTTTTACCTCCTTACTCTATCTATCAGTTGCTCTCCACCTTATCTACTCTTCCTATCGAGCTTAGGTTTCCTCTACACATGACCAAACCACTTTAGACGAAATTCTACCATCTTTATCACAATAAATGCTACCCTAACTTTCTTTTTAATGTAATCATTCTTAATAATATCTCGTCTAGTATGTCTACACATTCAATGCAACATTCTCATCTCTGCGACATTGAATTTATTCTCATGTTGATTTTTAATCGCTCAACATCTAGTAACTATACGGTAGAATTTTTCTTTAATTTTAAATGACACTTTTCTATCACTAATAACACCTGAAACCTTCCTCCATTTTATCCATCTTGCTTGAATCCTATAGTTTATGTCCTCTTTTACTTCTCGGTCATTTTGTATAATAAATCTAAAATAATCTGCAAATTTTACCTCTAAATTTATATTTCTGCGCCTATTACTAAAATTACATTCTATATATTATGTCTTATTTTTACTTATACGAAAGTCATGTATTTCCAAAATTTGTCTCCATGGCTTTAACCTCGCATTTATTTACTCTTTCAATTCACCAACTAAGACTATATCATTTGCAAAAATCAACATTGAGGCCTTAATTCTTGAATATGTTCAATAATTGCTTTCAAAACCAAGTTAAAAAGATATGGACTCAAAGATGAACCTTGATCTAATCTTATAGTTATAAAAAAATCTTTTGTATCCCCATGTTGTATTCTCACACAATTCGTGATCCTATCGTACATATATTTGATTGCTCGAATATAAGCAATACATATTCATTTCTTCTCTAAAATCTTCTATAAAACCTCTTTCAGCACTCTATCATACGCCTTCTTCAAATCAATGAAAATTATATGTAAATCTTTTTTATTCCTTTGATATCTCTCCATCAATTTTTGATATAAGTAAATTGAGTTGATCTTTCTGACATAAAATCAAATTAATTTTCTGTGACTCGAGTCTCTTGTCTTAATCTCTACTCAATGTCCTTCTCCCATAATTTCATAGCATGGGTCATGAGCTTAATTCCCCTATAGTTAGCACAATTTTATATCTCTCTCAATTTTATAGACAATAATTAAAGTACTACTCCATTCATCTAGCATTTTCTTAGATCTCATTATCTCATTAAACAACTAAATGAGCCAACTTATGTCTTTCCTACCTAGACATTTTTTTCTAGATATATTATCAAATGCTATTGTCTTACCATTATTCATTCCTTTCAAAACTTTCTTTACTTCGAACTCTTGAATTTTATGACAAAAGATATAATTACGATACCCCTTTATAGTATTTAATCTATCAAAGTGATAAAAAAATGTGTCCTTCGTTAAAAAACACTTGAAAACATGGTAGTCAAATCACAATTCAAATCGTGAATTAGATAGTTTATTTTTGAATCGTGAATCGTATCGATTCAAAAGATTTACAGACACATTGAAAAAGTTTAAAATATGTAATATAATATATATATATATATATATATAAAAGTAGATAATATAAACAAAATATTTAAAATAAATATTTATTTCAATAATTTTAAATATAATTAACTATAAGTCTTAACAATTGTGAAGAGGAATATGTATTTAGTTATTTAAATGAGTTTGAATATGTTTAAAATTATAAAAAAGAAAGAGTTTCTTTTCAAGTTTGAATAGATTTAAAATTATGAAGAGACAAAATTATTTTGTGTAATTTTTCCAAATAAATAAATAAATATTAAAAAAAATTCAAATTGTTGATCAAATGGAACAAAAGAAACGCTGAACTCTTTTTAAAAAAATTTAGAAAATGGAAAGGGGCTTATTAGTGAAACATGTGTGTTTCTAGCTTTAGTGGGACAAAAAAGGAGCAAAAGGCTATCGAGAAGAAGGAGCAAACCATCGCGCAGTTGTGCGACAGCGAAGGACAAGGCCAAAATTAGATATGGGTTTCATGAAGAAACAAAACATCACCCAGCCATGGCAGATGGCTCGCACACCTATGCGAAGGCAATAGACACGGACCAAAATTGCAGAATTGTGCAATTTTATGATTTGTGACAGAATTGCACAAATCTATGCGATTCCAATACCGATTCTAGCCATATCACGATTTGGCCACCGATTTGTATAAGTGGCCATGGGAATTGAAGCAAACCGCATGATTCACGGACTACTATGTTTGAAAGTAACTTCCATCGGGTTTGAATATCTTGTTCTCTTATTAAGACATTACTTTCTTCATCTTTAATACATTTCACTTGGTTTAAATTTCCTGTCTTTATTTCTCTACCTTTTGCAAGCCTGACAATTTTTTTTTACTATCTTTAGCTACTAACGATTGGTATAACCCTTCAAAAACTCTAGTTATTGCTTCACTAATAGCCTTCTTAGTATTTTTCTTAACAAATTTATATTTTTCCCAATTTTCATTATCTTTACATAACTCCTACATTTTATAACACTCTTTTAACTTTTATTCTATCTTGCACCTTTGCATTCCACCACTAAAATTTTTTACCTTTTTAAGTCCAACGCCTCTTGATTCCCTAAGTGTCTTTTTTTCTATTTTTTTTAATCACATTGGCCACCTCGTCCCACATATCATTAACACTTTCTTGTACTTCTCAAAACCCCTCTTCCCACACCCTTTTTTGGAAGCTCCTTTATTGTTCATCCTTCAAAACCACCACTTAATTCTCGAAACTCTTTTTAACTCTTTTTCTCTACTCTTATCTTAACCCGTACATCCATAACTAAAACTCTATGCTAGATAGACAAATTTTTTTTAGGTATGACTCTACAATCTATGCACTATCTCTCTAATGTCCTTACCAAGAAGAAATATATTTGAGAGTTTATTCCCCCACTTTTGTACATGATAAGATGTTCTACCTGCTTCTTAAAACAAGTGTTTGATATACTAAAACTAGAAGTTAAAGAAAAATCCAAGATAGTTCTACCCTCTACATTTGCTTCTCCTAGTCCATATCTCCCATGTATGCCCTTATAAGAAATTTTTTTCTTTCAAAGGTATTTATTGAACCAAACATTCTAAATCTTCCAAAAAATTTATCTTGTGATGCTCATCTAATCCTGGTGCATATACACTAATCATGTTAAACATATCCCACCCCACTACAAACTTTTGAACTATGACCAAATCTCCTACTCTTTTTACATCTACCCACATTGTTCTTCCACTCTTTATCGACTATTATGCCTACCCTCATTGCTAATTCTTATCTTACCAATGTACCAAAACTTAAAACTCTAAGTATCTAATTCCTTTGCCTTTTCTCCTGTCCAACTGAAAACTTGTATGGTTGAAAAAAATTACTTAGAGAATTGAGGTTTGGAGAAATAGGCAACTCAAAATATCACCTCTAACCTATTCTTTCTTAAGTGGACAAAACACATAGAAGTTGATTGTCAATGCATCACAACTCAATTTGTCAACTCCAATATCAACTAGCAGACATTCTCACTAAGCCATTGAGAGGTCCCCGCATCACATATATTTGTAACAAGTTTGGTTCATATGACATGCATGGCTTAGCTTGAGGGAGAGGATTAGAATATATGTAAATGCTAGTTATTACTTAGTGTGAACATGAGGTGTATATGGTTATAATGTAGTTATTGTAATTTAATGTCTTATCTTGTATCAAGACTCCATAAATAACATTGTTGTGTAGGTCAATATTATAACTAACACACATTCTGAATGTTACGGTTTCCTCCCTATTTTTCTAGCTTTTCATAACCAAGATCCTATTGAGATTCAAAAAGAATTAGATCTTCCATGGGATCAGCATTGCCAGGATTATTTAGGAACGTCAGATCTTAAAATTAATCTAGATCTTCACTACCATGTTCAGCAGGAGCAACTTGAGAACCATGCTGTTCATTACTGAAAATGATTTATCCATCCACTCCTTTGTTTGGCAAGTACTTCAAATAAGTAGCCCAATGAAAAGCAAAAAATAAATAAATTACAGCCATCTTATTCCTTGCTGCAGGCAATAGTTTTCCATCAATTATAGAATATCAGTTAAGAAAATGCAAAGAGAAAAGGCCACCTCTATCAATGTAAAATGTAAAATACAAAACAAAAAGAAAGACTAGTATACAAATTTAATTTACATGAATTTAAACTCAAACCAAATGCAAGAAAAAACATATTTTTTTCTAGAAAGAAAAATTGCAAATATTGCTCAAAACTTTCCATCATAAACTTACTCGTCTTTGTACTGCTGAATTTCCCCTTCAGGAAAATCTCCGGATGGAAAAAGGTCAGGAACAGGAATTGATGGAGGATCAGTCTGCTCAGGGAGTTCTTTCTTTTTCCTGACCATACAAAGATAAAATCAGAACTTCAGCAAAGTTTCACAATTTAGAGAAAAATCATTAAAAGCAGAAAATGTCCTCACTTGCTTTTACTTTTCTTCTTTTTCTTCTTTGAAACTTCTGTTGAAAGAGAGAAGAGTGTTCAAATGAAGACAAGTCCATATGTTAGCAACAAGTATGAGGTACATAATTATTATTATTTTTAATATAAGAAGTCACATTATCAGATGGGAAAAAGGGATACAGATAAGAAGAAGGATAATACATCCTCCTTACACAAAGGAAGCAAACAGAAACTTCAAAACAACAAGAAACATAATATGTATATCAAACGAGCTCCAAAATCTCTCTGAATATTAGTCAAGGAAACTCCCTTGAAGAAACCATACGTTAAACACCAAGGGAAGGCCATAAACATAATCCCATCACCTAATAAATGCCAAGATAAACATTTGTCCCTAAAATCTAAGCATATTGCTCCAGCCAAATACACCAAAGAACAGCATACAAAGAAAATTGCCATAACATTTTGCCTTCTTTACTCTGGCCATATCCTTGAAACTAATTCAAAAAAAAAGCTCCCAAATTTGACAGCAAACGATAAGAAACCAAATTTCACCAAACACAACAAAAGACATTCCACATGGAAAAGGCTGCTGGGAAAAGAAGGACAAATGTGCAGCTGTTTACATGATACAATTACACACCACGCACACATCAATAGACAAATATATTAGGTCTACAAATAAACATGTCACCAATATTAGTTCTAATGAGTACCACCATCCTAATTGTAAGTTTCTGGAAGAAAAAACTTTTATTTCTTCTGAGAAAAATGGGTATGTACCATGCAATATATACAAGAAATAGAGAGATCAAAATCCCTTATTTCTATCCTCGATACTTGCCCAAAAATATGACTGTATAATTGAAAGTTTTGACTCTACAAAATAGGAAACTAATAATTACAACAAATATCTACACTAACTAATAGCAAAATCTCATAGGATAGCGAGATAAAATAGAAATTCCCACTCTCTCCCACAAGCTGGAGAGTAAATGTCAACCATTCCCATCTTGGATAGAAGTATGTCAAATTGCAACCTTGCAGCCCCTTGCTCTAGCTTCTCTTTTATGAAGTGTTGGTCAATTTCCAAATGTTTAGTTATGTCATGATGAACGTGATTTTTTGCAATACTTATAGCTGCTTGATTATCACATAGCAACTTCATAGATGTAATAGTTGGCAATTGCAATCCACTAAGTAGTCTCTGAACCCACATTCCCTCACACATTGCATGAGCCAAGGCTCTAAATTCAACTTTTGCATTGCTATGAGCTTCAACTAATTCTTTTTACTCCTCCATGTGACTAAGTTACCTCGAGAGGTTGATCTTTTATAAATCAAGAAACCTGTCCAATCATTATCAAAGAACATCTCTAAGCTCCTGCTTGTCCTCTTTCTAAAACATAATCCTTTTCCAAGTGTCATCTTTAAATAACGCAGTATTCTATAGACGGCTTCTTGATGCTCTTTAATAGGATTATTCATGAACTAATTGATTAAACTAAAACCAAGGTAATGTCAGGACAAGTATTTGGCAAATAAATCAATTTCCCTACTAACTATTGGTACTGCCCTTTGTCCACGGCAGTTAAGTTCTCCTTTGTCCCAATTTTATTGAAGGGATCCATAGGAGTGTCAAAGGGTTTACATCCCAATTTCCTTTAGCAAATTTAAAGTGTACTTACGTTGAGATACTAAAATCCCTTTTCTTGATCTGGTCACTTCCATGCCAAGGAAATACCCTAAGGCTCCAATGTCTTTTGTTTCAAATTCTTTACTAAGAATTGCCTTGAGCTGTGTTATATCTTTTTCATCATTAATTATCACAATTATATCATCAACATAGACAACTAGTAAAGTAATTTTGTCTCTTAAAGATTTTTTGATGAAAAGAGTATGATCAAACTGTCCTTGAGAATACAACTGCTTCTTGATGGCTCTAGTAAATCTCTCAAACCAAACCCTTAGAGATTGCTTGAGATCGTAGAGAGAATTTTTAAGCTTACACACCATATTCTCATTATTTGGGTGCGTAAGGCCACATGAATCTCCATGCAAACTTCTTAAAGTTTTCCATTAAGGAATGCTTTCTTAAAGTCCAATTGATGTTGTTTCAGTAAAGAATAGTTGTCAAGAAAAGTAACACTTGAATAGTGTTGAGCTTTGCAGAAAGGGCAAATGTTTCCTAACGGTCAATGCTATAAGTTTGAGTGAAACCCTTTGCTACGAACCTTATTTTATACTTGTATATGCTACCATCTACCCTATACTTAATAGTGAAAATCCATTTGCAACCTATGAGTTGTTTTCCTTCGGGAAGTTGAGCTAGTTTCTAAGTACCATTCTTCCTTAAAGCATGTATTTTCTCACTCACAACTTTCCACTAAGGTTGCTAAAGAGTTTCTTGAATGCTATTTGAACTTCAATGGTATTGAGATAGGTGGTAAATGCCATAAAGTTAAGAGATAGTTTCTCATAGTAGATGAAATTAGTCACAAGATAGGACCTACCTCGCTTAAGGTGGTTTGGCCTAGTGAGAAGAGTAGATCGGATGGAGAATAGTCTAATAATTAGAGGTAGAGGGAGGCCAAAGAAAATAATAAGTGAAACTATTAAAAATGATTTAATAGTTAATAACTTATCTATTGATCTCATCCATGATAAGTCACTATGGCGCTGTTTGATCCATGTAGTCGACCCCACCTAGTGGGAAAAGGCTTAGTTGTTGTTATTGTATAGGACCTAACTCCTTTTCTCTAAGCAATAGGAATATGAAGATCATCAATAGAGTGGCTAAAATTTGAGTTACCTTGGGTACTGTGAAGGGAATTTAGACTCGGGTTATACTCTTGGCAATACTCAAGAGGAAAGGAAATTTCACTAGATTGTTCCACCATTTTTGACTTAGTAGAAAAAGGCTTGGTTGTTGTTTGTTGTTTGTTGTTGTTCACCATTTTTGACTCCTTCTTGCACATTGAGTAGGTTTTAAGCTCCTTTTCTCTGCCTAAAAATTTGGCTTCAAGAATTTCGGGTGGATGGCCAGCTACTATTCTCGGTAATGTTCTGTTTATTTGATGGTTGTTTACTTGTTTGGGCTTTTCTTGATGTTTTGGCTCCAGCAAAGAAAGATTAGGTTGTGCTGAGCTGAAAAAATAGGAGTAAAAAGGTCTCAAAACTAATATACATTTTGAAATGCTGAGTTCTACCCCTAGATATTGGTTTTGGGGTAATGGGGCAGTTTTCAAAGAAAGATACATCCATGGTGCTGTAGGCTTTACGAGGAATGGGAGAATATTACTTGTACCCTTTTTGGTGAGAGGAATAGCCAAGGAAAAGGCATTTAATGGATTTTGGGTCAAGTCTGCTTCATAAATGAGGAGGTATATGGACACAGGTTGAACATCCAAATACTTTTGAGCGGAATAGTAGTAAAAGGCCTATTGTTAGAAAAATGTTTGTGAGAGCTTAACATGGTGTTTGAAAGTTGAGGATTCTCAAGGGCAATCGATTAATTAAATAGGTGGCTGTGAGAATTGGGGTACATTGTTGGTGAGCATGAAGGCTCTAGCAACCTCTAGGAGGTGCTTTTTTTTATTTCAATTATCCCATTTTGTTAGGGTGTGTCAACACATGAACTTTGATGAATGATGCCTTAGATAGTTTCCATAAATGGAATTGAAATATTGTTTGGCGTTGTCTTATCTTAGACTCTGTATTTTTATTTAAAATTTGTTTTGAATCATTAATGGAAGTTTTGAAAATTGTCCCAATTTCAAACTTTTCTTTCATGAGAAAAACTCAAGTATTGCTAGTGTAATCATCAATGAAAGATATAAATCATATACTAGTGTAACTGCGAATATGAAAGGGTCTTCATATATCACTATGTATAATAGTGAAAGGTTTAAAGAGTTTATAATATGGACACACTAGAAGATATATGATTAAAAATGAGTGCATTAGAGAGAAAGTTGGAGTAGAACCTATTATTGAGAAAATGGTAGAATTTTGCTTAAAGTGGTTTTGACATGTATAGAGAAGACCGACAGAAGTTCTACTGCGAATAGTAGATCAGATGGAGAACAGTCTGATAGTTAGAGGTAGAGAAAGGTCAAAGAAAATAATTGGTGAAACTATTAAAAAAAATTTAACAATTAACAATCTGTCTGTTGACCTCATTCATAATAGGCCACTGTGGCGATATTTGATCCATGTAACCAACCCCATTTAGTAAAAAAAAAGTTTTTGTTGTTGTTGTTGATGTTGTTTAGGGGTTTATAATGATCAATAAAATATAGATTACGATTATGTTTGGATAATTGACAAATCTCACTATGAAAAAATAGATATGAGAATAATTTTGCCAAGTACATCAAATTTGGATGCCCTAAATGAAAATGCCAAAATAATCAAACTGTCTTTATTGGAATTGAGAGCCAAATTGTAACTACCAAACAAATCAAAAAATTTATCAATGAGAAAGGAACTATGATGAGCTTAAGTGATGTGTCCATCATGGATCTTGATCATGTAGAATCCACCACTTCCCTTGGCATTGCCAAATCATCATCCTTGAATCCAAATCATGAAGTAAACAATGAGTGGAAGCGAACTTAACAACACATTTGGAGTCTCTTACAAGTATGCTAATAGACAATAAATTACAAGCTAGATTCAAAACCAAAAGAACAAAATCAAGAATCAATTTATCTCAAATAACCACTTGCCCAATACCAACATCAGCAATTTTAACTTCTTAATTGCCATGGCAAGGATCACAATTTTGGAATAACAAAGCATTATCTCTCAAACGATCTGATGCTTTTGAACCAACAATCCAATTAAAGTTCTGTCTTGGTATGCAAGGTAGTTAAAAAGGTATCTTTTTGGACAGTTGAACCAGTGAGAATTACTGAGGCAGGCTGCATTCCCTGATTGAACATCTTCTGTAGCCACTCCACTTATTCTTTGTTGAAGATGGTTGACTCGCTGATGGGCTTTTCTGTTTCCTCAAAATTCACTAGGAATCCCTTAGTTTCTTTCTCTTTGTTGGATTTCCAGTTTGTTGGTTTTTCATAAATTTTTCAGCAAGTCTCCCTAGTCAGTCCTAGACAATGGCAACGGTCACACCATGGTCTACTCTTCCATGGTTGAGACTCATTTGAGGAGTTGAGTCCTCAGCACACAAAAGCTGAACTTTCCTATACAATTGAGGATACAAGTCCCCCCATCATGAGCTTCTTTTTGTTTTCTTCTCTTTGACCTCTGAGAAGGCCTCATGAATAGTTGGAAGAGGTTTACTCCCAAGGATTCTCCCCCTAACCTCATCAAGGTTTTTGTTAAGACCTAACGAAATCTAAAAAAAATTTCTTTCTCAACAATTTCTTTTAAACATGTCAACATCCTCTAGGCACTTCCAATCAGGACATTAAGAAATATCTAATTGTTGCCAAAGTCTACTAAGAGAATGGAAATATTGAGTCACAAATAGATCACCTTGCCTGGGGTTAGGAAGAACACTTTTGATTCCAAAGAGTTCAGCAGTATTATCCTTGTTTGAGTAAGTGCCTTTGATGGCTGCCCATATTTCATTAGCAATGTCATAGAATAGAAAATTCTTCTAAATGTCATTCTCTATGGATTTGATTAATCAAGACATGACCATATAAATCTCAGTTTTCTAAGTTTTGAATTTTAGATCATCCTTAACAAGTGGAGTGATGATTCTAGCATCCTTTCTTTTTCCAGAGATGTATATCATTACTGACTTGGCCTATTGGATGTAATTCTGGCCGGTCAACTTGTGGCCAGTGATCAAGGGATTGGGTCCATTAGTGTTTCCATGGTAGAGTTTTGGAGCCTGAGAAATCACCAGGAAGGGTGCCAGATCCTGATGCCATAGGAGATGATACGATGGGGCAAGGTTAAGGAAGGGTAAAGACGCAAGGGAAAGTCGTGACACAAGAAGGACTATCGTGATGTTGGGAACACACAAGAGGTGGCCTTGTGATGCAAGAAAAAATGCTGGGAGAACGTCACGATGCAGATTCTAGTGTTTCTAGGTTTTATGCTCTGATATCATGTAAGTTACTGGAAGAACAAACTTTTATTTCTTTCAAGAAAAATGGGTATGTAGCCCACAATATATACAAGAGATAGCGACATCAAAATCCTTGATTTCTCTCCTTGATACTTGCCTAAAAATATGACTATACATAATTGAAGGTTTGACTCTACAAAATAGGAAACTAATAATTACAACAAATATCTACACTAACTAATAGCAAAATCTCCTAAATTTAATTTATTAAGACTTGACCTTAGAAAGAGCTTTGGACTTCCAACTTGATTTATTAAGAAGGAATTTTCCTAAATTTGAAGAATGGGTCGGAAAATGGAGGCAAGACAAATGGATAGAGCCAAGTGAAAGGAACAGGGGACTCTAACTCAGAGGTTTCTTTATCATTAAGGGATTAGTTCCTACAAACAAAAACAATTTTCTGCTTTTGGAAACAATAACAACAACAACAACTAAGCATTTTTCCGCTATTGGGCACTATGTTTTCAAGCTTTAGAATTTTAAATTAAATAAAATAATGTTATCATTTTAAAATCAAGAAAACAACAATAGTTCTGAGATATTTGCATGTTTCTTGTTACGGAGAACAAGTACCTCATTAATGTCACTTTTTGTAATTATCAAAACATCACACAATAAAAATAAAAGGGGGGAGGGGAACGAGAACAGTGTCCAGCTTCCTTCTTTGTGCCCTAGCATCTAAGAGTCCATCACTCTTTCAGCTGTAAACAAATACTCAAGAGGCCCAAAGCAGCAAAATTCTTTATAACAGCACAATTTTTATGTTTACAGGCACAATTTGCAAGCGTGGTTTCTCCATTAACATTCTAAGTTCTTTATACGAGCAAAGGTATGCAATTTATCATAGCTTGACGCCAAAATTTATTGCTTTGAGAAGTATTAGGGTGGTATATTCCACCAAGCAATTTTAGTGGCTGAAGGGATGAGGGTTGATTTATATTGGTTACCATTAGGCTTTGTTCTAGCTTTAGAATTTTATCTAGGACATAGCCAATGTGGTTCTGCAGTTTAACTCTGCTTCCATAGATATCCATGATTCCAGGTTTCCTTTTGCAGTTTTAGGCCTTTAGAGCAAGAATTATTATCTGAATTATTTTTCTAATGTTTTATTGTTTCCTTTTCCAATTTCCAGGAAAAAAGAGAAAATTTATATGTTTAACCGTATTGTTTAGTAGATGGTCTAGCAAAAGTACAAGGGAAGCTACGACATATGGGTAGTTTTAGACTCAAGCTATACACGGTACCCAGTACCAATACTCTTTGGGAACTTTAGGTACTCTAAAATACATATCATGTAGTATTTTTGTTTTAAAGTTTGATTTGGACATATATTATTGTAGATACAATTACAAAATTTTAACTAAAAATTTTAGAGATCTGAACCTACAAACTCAAAAATAATTAAAAAAAAAACACCAGTATTCACAGATTTGCATGAATAACTTTGATATCATATATTACTCTTATTTAATTTTAATAAAGGTATATAAACTTTGACATGGTCACTATTTAGGTTGATTGTATATATTATAGAAAGTTCAATATCTATTTTTACCATCTTCTAACCAATTCATAATTTGTATCCAATGAATAAAATTGAATATAAAAAGAATTCCCATCCTTTATAACATCCATGGCTAAAAAAGACCCATATCAAAAATTTATATAACTAATACCTCTCCCATCATCTCCATCGTTTTGGAATGGCGAAGAAAGCTCAGAAGCCTCTTCTACGCTATTTGTAGGATCTGAAGTTCCATTTTCTTCAACTAAAGTGTTTGAATCCATCAATGAAGTGCTGCATGCACAACCCAAAGGCGATGACACTTAGGAATGAGTAGAATGACACCAATAAAAATAAACTATAAAAAAAGTCTTAGGGTTCACATCCAATCCCTAATCTTCTGTTAAAAAAAGTTCTTCAATTTGTAGAGTGGTTCCTTCTTGATTTTGGGTTGGAACTTATACAGTCATTTCAGACAATAAGATGAGAAGGCTGCAGTAACCCACGAATGGAAGAGATAAAGTAAGATGACAGAGGAAGATGAGGGATGAAGAGTGACACAAGCGTAAAGCAGAAAATCGTACCTGTCTTGTCGGTGACGGCTCAGGGCCTCCGTTGCTTTTCTGACGAAAGTAGGCTGCTGGGGAAGATGATCTTAATTCTTAGTTGAACATAGCCAGGTATTAAACTGCAAGACATATTGTCGTTTCACCCCTCGCTTTTTAAAAACTGTCCAACAAAACATTTTATTTTGTCAAATTAAAATCACCTAAAATCTAGATGAAACGGTAATTCCATCGATAGGCATGCTCGGGTGAAAAAATGATTCCTTAATTTAGTAAACTAGAACTAGACTAATAAAATTATGATTATATTTGAGATATCATTTCTGCATAATGTGGACTAATAAATGGTCGCAAAAAAAGTAGGGCTCACACAATTACGATTTTCTAATAAGATATTTATAACATTTAAGAGACACTTACTCACCTTAAACTATATTAATAATTACATAAATACCTTAACAATCTTGGCATTGATCTTTTATCCCTAACTTATTTTTTTAATTTTATTTTGATTTCTTAATTAAAACTAATTTCTCTAAAATCTCTTAATTAAAAATAATTTCTCTAAAATCTCTTAATTAAAAATAATTTCTCTAAAATCTTTTA
This sequence comes from Gleditsia sinensis, assembly GCA_037074535.1. Taxonomy (NCBI): domain Eukaryota; kingdom Viridiplantae; phylum Streptophyta; class Magnoliopsida; order Fabales; family Fabaceae; genus Gleditsia; species Gleditsia sinensis. Next base: position 303,577 of record CM073476.1, on the reverse strand, counting down.
ATTTCAAAACAATCATTACTAATATTTTTAATTGTAATTCAAATAGAAAAAAAGAAAACAAAAGAATTATTTTTAAAATCCTAATTTCTAATTTCTAATTTCTAAATTCTAAATTTTAAAATTTAAAAGACTAAACTTTATAAGCATAAAACTTAAACTTAAAACCATAACCTCTTAATACAAAATTATAAATCGTAAATTTTTAAATTTTAAATCTTAAACTATAAAATCCTAAATCACAAATTTTAAATACAAAAATTTTAAATCTCAAATTTCAAATTCCAAATACCAAACCTCTAAATCTCAAAACTTAAACTTAAAACATTAAACCACCAAACCCCAAAACCTAAACATCAAAAATCCAATACTCAAACACCAAACCCCAAAGCAAAAAAACCTAAACCCCCAACATCTAAATTTCACAACTCAACCCTTAAACACTTAAACATTAGTCCCCTAAACCCTAAACACCCAACTCCAAATTCAAAAACTCTAAACTATAAACCCTTCTCTAAATCCTATACCCTAAATCTTAAACTTAAAAATTTTAAACACCAAATTTCAAACCTTAAACATTAAAATCCTAAAAAAACAAAACTCAAACTTCAAACCCTAATACCAAAACCCCAAACCCTAAACAACCAAAATTCAAACTCCAAATATCAAACTTCAAATGCCAAAACCCCAACCCTAAACCACTAAACTATAAACTCCAAACACCAAATTTCAAATGTCAAAACTCCAAACTTTAAACCCCAAACTTCAAACACCAAAACCCTAAATCTTAAATTCTAAATACTAAAATCACAAAATCACAAACATTAAATCATAAACTCCAAACTCCAAAATCTCAGACTCTAAATCTCAAATATCAAATATTGAAACGCCAAAGCTCAAATATTAAATCTTAATCCTTAAGTTTTAAAATCCTAAACTTCAAATCTCAAGTCTCAAATTTCTAAATTCCAAATTTTAAAGCTCAAACTTCAAATCCCAAACGTAAAACCAAAACTCGAACATAAAACTCCAAATTTCAAATTGTAGACTCAAAACCTCAAACTTTAAAAGTCCAAATTATAAACCTTAAACTCTAAACACTAACCCTAAAAATCAAACATTGAAATTCAAAAATTTAAACCCTAAACTCTATACATGTTAGGGTTTAAGATTTTAATATTTAGAGTTCAGTATTTTATGATTTGGAGTTTAGTGTTTGAAGTTTAGAGTTTAGGGTTTAATCTTTTCAGTTTTAGAATTTAGAGTTTGAGACTTAGAGTTTAGAAGTTTCAAGTTTTAGGTTTCAAGTTTGAGATTTTGAATTTTAATGTTTAAAGTTTGTTATTAGTAGTTTGAAGTTTGAGACTTAAGATTTAGGGTTTAGGTTGAAATTTAGGGTTTTGGTGCTTGGCACTTGGTGTTTGCAAATTTGAGATTTTCAAGTTTAATGTTGAGGGTTTGAGGTTCAGAGATTTAGGCTTTAGAATTTTATATTCAGGGTTTAGGGGATTTTGTGTTTAGGTGTTTGGGGTTTAGGTTGTGAAATTTTCAAATTTAGAATTTAAAGTTTATAGATTAGTGTTTAGAGTTTTTCGATTTATTGTATTTTGAAATTTAAGATTTTGGTGTTTGAAATTTAAGATTTTAAGTTTTTAAAATTTGATGTTTAGAGTTTAAAGTTTAAAATTTTAGAATTTTAATTTTAGAGTTTATAATTCTAGGGTTTAGTGTATTAAGTTTTAGGATTTTTAATTTTAGAATAATTTTTTTATTTTTCGATTGAATTGTAGTTTTAGTATATAAATTATGATTTTGTTTAAATTAAGAAAATTTAGAAAAATATTTTTAGTCAGAAAATTAAAAAATAAGTTAAAGGATTAAAAGATAATTTAGTAAAAAATATTAACGAAAAAAAATAAGGATAGATATGTCTATTATCTGTAATATTATTTATAATTGATTTATAAATTATATAGATTTTACAATGATTTTTCAATTATAAGAAATATAAATATACAATAGAGTTGGTAAATGCTATTTCTTCTAACTTAAGAAAGTATAATACAACCCTCCAAATATTCTAATCTAACTCCACAAAAAAATAAATTTACACGTGAATCCCAAATGAAAAAAATTCTAATTTGTAAAGAACAAAAACTATTTCCTCCATTTCCACCTTCAACCTTCCATCTTCCTCTTATTCAATAACCTTCTGAGCACCCAAACGGTGAGACCTTCACCAATGTCCATTGGGAAGCAGAACCACCTCTGGCCACCATAAGCAAGGGATTACATCCATCCACTCTCCACGTTCATGAGAAGCACTGCTTGAGTTGAGACCCATCGTGAGTTGTCGTACGTCGTGGTTCATGAACAAGCTCTCCTTCACTCTCCACCAATGAATGCATGTTCCATAATTTTTCCCCCAAATTATTATGTACATGGGTATGGTTAGTTGATGTTTTCCTTGTGTCCTTTCCCCGTTTTGCTCCTTGGATTTTTAGTTGTAAGTGTTCTATAAGACTATAACATATTCGATCTACAATATGTTAGGAACATGAGAAGGTTTAGCAACATGAGTCTATGTTTAACCTAGTGTTTTGATGTATGTGCTCCTAATTTCATGCCTCTATCTTACATAATAACCACAAAGCGTCGAGGTTAGCTATTTGGATGTTTTTACAAAAGAAATGATCTTGCTAATGGTTAACCTCTAAGAAAGAACTCACGAACGTTTATTTGGTATCAAACATGATTTATGGTTTGAGTCTAAAGAGTGTGAAGTGGTTGTCATTGCCACTACTGATTCACTTTATCATTGTTAAACAACGTTATTTTGTGCGTACATTCGACCATTGCTCCCTTTGACTATGTGTGCGTTATTTGCTTGTTTATCTTTTTAGGCATACGCTTAAATTTAGTCACGTTGATATATCACTGAAGTTATGGGTAATATCAATTCGTATGAATTATATGGAAACAGTTGCTTGCTGTTGAGCCCTCATAAAATGGTGGCAAGTACATAAATCGTACATGCCGCCAATGCTTAATGCATGGAGTTTGAAACTGGCTCCGAGGCATGACCATAATGATTGAATATTGTTTCGGTCATGAATCGTAGTGTTTGATTAATCCATTAGCACTATAATGGAATAATTGTTGAAGACAATAGTCCGAAAATATCTATAGACACCATTACACCTTGTGTGTAAATATTAGGCATCCAGCAGTAAAGATATATATGATTGAATGTGTCTTTTCATTTCAGATATAATAGAAGCAAAAGGCAGCAAAGAGAAGAATCCCTCTCAGAAGAATTCCTCGAGGAAGCTATCAGGTGCATAAATCATACATCTTACGCAACGTAATTATTAAGTCTTACTTGTAATGCCTTTATTGCCTCACCTAATCTTTCATGTGTCATTGCTGAAACCATATAAGGGGTTGTGCTATTATTTCTGAGGACAATTCCATTAATCGCTGAAATTGAGCCCGAGTCAATTATTGCCCAACCAGAGGAGTGTGGAGGAGGGGTTTGGCAGAAACAGGTGCTAGTGGAATGGACTTTGGCAGGGAGAGAGGAAGCTTCCTGGGAGAATTTGTTAACTCTCAAGCAACTTTTCCCTTATCTCAACCTTGAGGGCTAGGTCGTGGTGGAGGGGTTGACTATTGATACTGACACAATACCTGCTAAGGCAACTGATGAGCAAGTGCAAGTGCAAGATGCAGTATCAAGTTCTGACTTAGCACGAGCTGTAAGGAATAAGAAGGTTCCTAGTTGGCATAAGGACTATGTAATGTGATGAGAAAAGGGTTTGGGGCTATTACAGGAGGGGGGCTGTTAGATGGGCAGTTAGGAAGTCAGCGGAGTGAGTTTTCTAAAAATTGCAGGGATTGACAGTCAGGGGAGTTATCTGAATGTAATAGAGGAAAGTGAGGTGTGAGTGTGTGATTGAGTAATTCGACCTAAGGCGAGTGTAATTTCCTAAGAAATTCTGTTTCCCTTAAGCTTTTCCCGAGAAATCTTCCTTAACAGTGCAAGCACTATCAGTTAACCTAGAACTTGCGATCATTATTAAAAAGATTATGCAAAGTGCATATAATTGAAATACCTTACACAGTATTGTAGTTTTTACAATTGCAAAGGTAGAAAAAGAGTATTACTATTCACATAAAATTGAGTAATACTTACATTCCCTTTCTTAATTAAAGGGAGAAAGTTCACTAAATAAATCATGTCCCAAGTCCACAGGGAACCCGCTTGAGCTGCAAAAGCAAAAAGCATCTCTACTATCAACCTTACATGACCAAATTGTATAAAAGACTCGACTTCCTGCTTTCATTTGTACCCAAAAATATATATATATCTCTAAAATAGTCACTGTATTCCAGCTAGTTGGATACAAAGTTGAAGAAGGACCTGCAAGTTAAAAACTTAAGCTGAAAAAAAAAAATGTAAAAAGAAGCACATACAAATCAACCTGTAACAACTTTAATAATAAGGAAATGAATAAGCTTTGCGAGCAATCTGGAGATAAGTGGCACTGGCAACATTTGACAATACGTTTGAGCGATTAGTAACCTATTCGCAATTAATTAGTACCAAGCAGCCTTTCATTCCATTGGATTCGGTAAGATTCATCCAAAGTCCCATTGTTCGGATTATATCATAAATCTGATGACGTAAAATGAATTATATTAAGGCAATTACACCATAGAATATAAAAAAAAAATTTAATAAGAAATTTTATTAGAGAGAAAGAGTACAGGAAAGAAGGAAAGAAGGGTCAGACTAAAAATGGTCATGGGTTGATGGGTACGGTAGTACGGTACTACAATATCCAAACTCAAACTACTAAAAAAAATTTATACTCATCCCTAGAGCCAGATGTATAGCAAATTCAAGACTCATATCTATCCCCTTTAAATCTTTAAATTCCTTAATCCAGATTTATTTATCTCAAAAAATTTCAAAATAATTTTTTCTAAACTCATTTACACGAAATCTTTCTTATAAAATTAAAATAAGCCTAAAAAATTATCAATCTAATTTAAAAGAACAAATCTACATAATTTTAAAATATACCATTTTCAACAAAAGTATCTTTAAATAATCATTTAATACAATATAAATTATTTTAAAATATATATCCTAAAAACAATAACAAATCATAAGATTACAATACGAAATGAATGGACTAATGGAGAATGGGGGTTGGGATTGAAACTTTATTTGATTAGGTTAGAATTTGTTGATAAGAAAACAGTATCATCTTTTTCAAAAAAAAAAAGGCAAATTTATCCAGGGGATATTATGATAAAAATATAAATATAAAAATATTATTCGATATATATAATAATAATAATTATTATTATTATTATATAAAGGCAAGTTAGATATTATAGTACCTAGACCCAAAAGTATTCTAAAAAATCTCCATACCCAAACCATACCCATTTTGTTATCCCCATACCCGGCCTCAAGTGGCTAAATTTTGTGGCTGCGTATGGTATTTTGCCCATCCTTAGATAAGACAGCCAATTGAAAAAACAATACAAAATACTAAAAAGAAAATAAAACTAAAATTAAGCAAATAAAATAACCACCCAATTCTATTTAAATGAGACAAAAAAATCCGGACATTCCTCTCCAGCCACATGCACCAAATCACAACGAAAACAGCACATTGCCACAATACTTTGCCCTCCTTTTTATTTTCCAAGTGCTAATACCGGATCAATAAAAACTCTTCCAAATTCTCCGAGTAAACCCAACTTTGACAAAAAAATACTGAATAAATTATTCCAAAGAGATGTACCCACACTACAATGTAAGAACATATGCCTATTAGTTTCTTAGTGCCCGTTATTTTCTTAGTGATCCCAACACATGAAACAAATGTTAGGGGAAATTGCTAAATTTGGCCTCCAAAGCTGCAACATATCGTAAGTATTGGACCGGTGTCCATACGGAGCTTTAGATTTTTAAATTGGCCTCTCAAGAAGAAAAGGAGTCCTATTAGAAGAGATTAGAAAGTCAAAATAGGACTTTCTAGAAAAACACTAGAAGAATCTAAATTCCACTCTCTTATCCATGGAGGGAAGAAAGACGGGTGGACTCAAGGAGAAGAGCCTTGAGTTCATAACTACTCTATCAGATGAATTTCTAACAAAATGAAGATCCCAAGAAAAACTATCCCCCTACCTCCCCGAAGATCCTCCCAAAACCTAATATTAAGGCCATCACCCACTCTGAAAGATACAAGAAATCTAAAAGGAGCATAGTCAAGAGAGAATGTAAAATTTAAATCGAAGTGACAGAACAGAATAATGCCATACAAGAAAGTAATATTAGGATTGTAGAAATAAATAAAGCATTTATTAGTTGCATGGTTATTTGGAATTTTCTAGTAATATAGGATTTCTATTAAATGATTTTTCGTATTTAAAATTAGGATTGCTTGGTTAACAAGCTAAATATTTATGAGGACTAGTTGAGTTATTCTGTTTTCCCTCTTTTCTATCCTTGCCCTTTCTTCCTTTCTCCTTCAATTTTCCTTTCACTTCCTTCTACTACACAGTTCACCTTACATTAGAAAGTGGGCAAAATTATCCTCTCAAGAAGTTGAACTTGATTTTATTCTAAATAATTTGATTCTTTCAATGAAAAACTGAACAAGAATTCGTCCAAAAAAAAAACATACATAAAAGCTACAAATATTAGGAAATCAGATTATAATGCTGACCATTAAAAAACCTGTAATATCTAACTAAAATCATTTCCAAAAGTACAAGAATAATAATGAGACAGTAGAGAAGCTTACTTATCTCTTCAGTTTAGCTTCTTTCTCGTTCTAACCTTTACAATCACCAATTAATGATAAAACTTTTTCCTTGACCTTATCTATAGTCTGCAGACAAGGGGAGAACAACGGTATAAGAGGAAATTTAATTGTGCAGCACAAGTTTTGATATGGCAGGTTTCCATGATGCAAGCTTACCAAGCCAGAGAAGTTTGCCCATCTTCTGACGGAGGTAGCAGCATTTCTGAGGTGAGAACAGCGTGGGGAATCAAAAGTCAAATAATACATTGAATTTTCAGTAGCTTCAGCAACCCAAATATGGTTTATATGATCCTTTGCTTTTTTAATGAGATTACAGAAGCCAACCTGCATATAATGAAGATGTGGAAGTAATGTAATTAACTTGAGACAGTTTCATAAACTGACTAATAGACAGCTGAGAGACAAAGATGGCTTGGTTTCCTTCTCAATACATTCGCTTTCATATCTAGTTAACAAGTCATAGACTGCGTAAACACGTGTAAACTTCAGCATTTTATTTTTGGTGTTAATTGTTTTGTTAGTGAATCTTAATCTGAAATATCTACTTACATATGCCAGTTAGCAACCCTGTGGAAATTATGAAGAATTATAATTTATATCAATGACAATAATAACAAGGTTATACCTAATTGGTGGAAATAAATCATAATCTATATGTAGTACAAAAGTTAAACGCAATAACAATAGCAACAAATATGATAATATATTGCGATTACCGTAGATCCAACAAGGTTATAGTTAACTGGTGGAATTGAATCATAATCCATGGATTGTGAGCAAAAGCAGATTGCAAGCAAAGAGTTGACTGACTGTTCAGTTTGTAAACTGGAATTGGATCCATCCGTCACAAAAACCCATTGTTTCTTTTGCTGACCAGATGCATAAGCTTCTCCCACATGCACAACATAGGCAGCAGTGTCGAACTCACTGTATGGAATACATATATAAATACTAGGGTGTCATTACTTTTCTTTCATATCTTTTTTTAACTGTAAGCAGAAAGATACGTATATATAAGGACTAGGGTGTCAGATTACCTGGAAAGAGGGATATCACTTAAAGTTGACAATGAGATTGATTTGCGACATCTGAAGAATGGCCTACAAAGGGAAACCATAAGCTGGATTCATGAATTCAACATAACTACATGAAAAAAACCATTAAAACACTTAATTTCCCCTTTCGGTTGTTAGATACCTACTTAAACTGTTCCCTTGCGTTGGAAGATAAAGGCAACCATTTCATAGAAGACCCTCTTGCCTGCAAGTAGAGGATATCTGAATCAGAACCTGATGGTATAAGTCCTGCAATTACACATGCTTGACCTTCGACCAGCTCCTGTCTCTGTCACATTGGTAGCATAGAAAAAACATGTCAGAAATCTCCATGACGATTATTATCATGCACAGTGAGGTTATGGAAGAGAAGAAAGGAAGCTTATGATGGTTAGCTAGGCCCACATGCGGAACATATTCACGCATAAAGCCACAACAGCACATGTACTGAAAATTCTGAACACAAAGAAATGAAACTACTCTGTAAATGTGGCTCACCTGCTTCTCGGTTGGGTTCCAGATGGTTACTAAGCCTTCTTTTGGCATGTCTTGTCTACTTTTATGAGTTAAACCAACTATCCGCACCCTCATAAATTGGGTGACTTCTCTATTACTCAAGCCAGCATCTTTCAAAGCTTTCTCAATTGATTTCTCCATGTTCGATTGCCTGGTTGCCTGAAGACGGATTAAAAAATAGTTAACATTTCTTTCCACACAAAAAATTTTCTTAAGGGAGGAATACAACCCTACCTCTAGTTTTGCCTTATAAGCAACGAAAGAACTAAGGTGCTCAGGACTCATATCCGCCATTAGGAATTCAGGTTCTGCAGCTGTCTCCAGCATGTTATAAATCTTAGCTCCTTCACTATCGTCATCATAAATATGTGAATCTTTTCTTTCTTTCTGAAACTTGTAAATGGTGCCTTCTGCAACAGCAGAGCGTCTACAGCCATATAGGAGATCAATCTTAGCACATAAACAAAATTCACACGAATGGATCATACACACAAAACAAGCACACACGAATAATAAGTACCTGCTTATAACTTTGTGGGTCTTCTAAATGCGCAACAATTTCAACTTGTATAATACAAGTGTTTAATTCCTAGTTTCTTCCTGTGTACCCCATCCATTGATACCAAAACTATAAATTTTGTCAGCCAAATTATCAGTTATTGAAGATGAAGTAGTTTTATGGAAGTTGCCTAAATTTATGGGAAATGGGGTAGTTTTTTTCAGTTAGTTAGTTACTTTTATATTTTATGATAATTATGTATTTATGTATTTTTTACATTTGAAAGTAGTTATCTCTTGTAGCATAGAAATAGGAAATCAAATATCCATGGCAAGGATTTTCAATCAATCAATCAAATTGCAAATATCTAATTTATCTCACCTAAATGGGTTTTATCCTTTATTTTCCTCTTATTTATTTTTAAACTTCACTTTTATTTTAATCGCTTGCTAATGTAGAATTCCACGATCCTACTTCACCACATTTCTTCAATTGGAGCAACTTATAGTCTGTTTGGGAAAGCTGTGACATTTTAAAAGCTGTACTACATGTGCTGTGAAAAAAACTGCTACTTATACCGTATAAAACTAATGTTTGCGAAATTTTTTATAAAAGCAACTTTTAAAAATAGAATTGATTGATAATATGTTTTATAATAATTTTTAAAAGTTGTGAATATGTAAAATGACAATTTTGACCATTTTACTTTATATACTTAAAAGAATTCTATTTTACACTAAAAAATTTGAACCAATCTTATTAGTCATGAGTAATTAATAAATATTTAATATAACAAATATTTCTTTTTATATATATTAAATTAAAAATTATTTGCATGCACGGTTTAATAAAAGTTGGAAAAGATATGTGAGGTTTGTTTACCTGATAACATTTTGTGCTTGATACTTTTAAAATTATGACAATATTTGTGCTTTCATGAGAAATTACAATAAAGAACAAATATATATATATATATATATATATATATATATATAGAAGACACTAAAATATGTTCATAATGATATATTTCAAAATTTAATTAAAATATAAAGGTAACCCTATAGTTTCAGCCAGATTTAAATAAGTTCTATGATTTAAAAGTTTCTAATTGAGTTCTTAGTTCTTACAGTTCAAAATTTTTTTAATCAAGTCCTCGAGGCTAAACTTCCATCCAAGGTATGTTAAAAGTGCTGACATGGCTAAATAAGTGCACAACATGTCAAATAACACCTAAGTTTCACTAAATTTTTAACTTAGTCATTATTTTTTTGAAAATATTGGTGTCCTCAATTGCCATATCTGGGTAACATTTTTTTAACTATTTTAAATCGTTTCAAGCAAAAACAATGAAACTCCATGATATTAACCAAAAATAAATAAATAAACAAATAAACTCCATGATAACACGGCTGCTAGCACGCGCTCATCACCATGATTGTACAATAGTAGCATTATGGTTACAGGATGTATACCCTAGTAACACCATGGCACCGACATTACCATGTTGTCATGATGATTGTAGCATGACAACGCCCCTTCTACATATTGGGCTATATCATGTAGTTTCTGAATTTGTTCTGCCTGAAATATAATTGCCAAAGTAAAAAATGTATTTAGATATGTCAACTGAGGGACACAATTTTTTTTTAAATAATAAGGATTAAATTACAATTTTAAAGTATAGGGGCCTATTTAAAATTTTAGAAAAACTATAGATACCAGATTGTCTATATCTTTGCTGATATGAGATCTAAGGTGTAATCGACATGGTGACACGTGTGCACCTATTTAGCCATGTCAGTACACCTAATAGACCTTGGACAAAAGTTTAACGTCAAGGACCTAATTAAAAAAAAAATTGAACTATAAAGATCCAATCAAAAACTTTTAAAGTATAGGGATTTATTTAAAAATTGGCGAAAACAATAACCTTAAATTTACGACAGTCACAGTTGCTTTTAAAAGAACCTCCTATGGTGCTTCCCAAAAGCAATTGTAACTTTTAAAAAGAGCACAGGAAGAAGCACCATAAAAAACTTACTATGGCATCAATAACCATCAAGCTTTGATATAATTTAGCTTCAGCATTAATCAATCAGTCTAAAAGATGAGCAGTTTTAGCGCCAAAATTAACAAGTTATTCTCAACTTTAATGTTATATCAAGCATATTGGAGGTTTTATTGGAGATGAAACAAATTAAAGTCCAATATTGCTTAACCGGGATTATTATTTTGTATGAAACCTTTGAGCAGCCAAATGTGCAATTGTCCAAACTTAATCCATGTTCCATATTGTACATTGAAATCCCTTTTATCAGAAAGCAAAGATATTTTATTACAGATTATGGAGTTGATGGGACTGATAGTTGTCAAAATCATACAATTCACAATTTGAATCTTATGATTTGCAACAAAGCCAACAATATGAATTGATGGCTGAATTAGAAGCAACCATGAACCAACCACTGAATCATATGAATTGGTGTCATTCGAGCCAATATGGCATAATCGCAGAATTGCACAATTTTACAATTCAGAATAAGTGAAAATATTGGGGAGAAAAACCGAGTTGCAAAATCAGTTTCGTCACAACCAAATGCAACCTGGTAGTTAATAATACACTGTCACATGTTTTTTTCCAAATTTTGTTAAAGCAGAAACCCATAACTGCACATAAGAAGTCATTTATGTCTTCAAAAAAATACATAAGCTAGTGAGTCTGATTTAACAATCTCTTTGTAACTCCAAAACTCTATCCCCAAGCAAGTTAAACTTCTCCCACATAAGCTAATGAATTGGGCCTCTACCTTGTATCTCTGTAGTTTAGGTGAGACTTCTACTTATTAGACATCAATATTTCTAGAATGGTGAGTGAATGTGACAACGCTGTATTGTTGTTAAATGTTGGCTATGGCTCCTACAAAGTAAAAGATATTACTTAGGGATCATTTCAAGAATTAATTACTTATGAATTTATGACTTATGGTTAAGTTGATCTTTCATGTTCACAAATCACAACGGATGGAAACCACTACCCAAACAGACATATAAAGAACAGAGTGCAGAAATAGTGGACAGGATTCATTAAACGTTTTTATTTATGTCTGTAGAACACTTTCCTTCCCTAGAAATAAGAGATCTATATTGAGTTGTTTTTAATTAATCTAATTTTTAACTGTTTTTTCTTCTGTCTTGCACAAGGCCTGTCATTTGTGTAGATTATGCTTAAACTTGTTACCCTTTGAACAAACTTTTGCCTTTGCTCACATTCTTTAAAATATAAACTTACTCTGTTTTAGTATTTTATGTTTCTTGTTTTACCAAATTTCACTTTGTTTTATTCATTCATAAGTCTAACCTTCCTAGGCATGCCACCCATCTATCTAAAGCTATTTTGTTCTCACAATTAGCCTCATGAGACATCTCATCAAAATTAAAATAGACAAGAAATTACTGCTTAAGTCCCTAGTATAACAAAGATGGTATAATGGAAAAGAAATATGGAACCAAGTCACTCATCCCTGAAAACTAGCAATCTAGTGTGATAAAAAGAAAACGGCACACACAGAGGATAAAATGCAAACCATGAAAGCTCATGATGACCAAGAAAAAAACCAATCACATGACAGCAGGGGAGATAGACAGAAAGATTAAGATAGTATATCATTTTCATTTCTGCCCATAAATAACACGAGATAAATGAATATTTAGAAGAGAAATATGAATTATTCGCCTGCTAGTGAATGTAGAAGTTACCTTTGATCGTACAGTTGAATCATGTTAGTCTCCATCCTCTCTGATCTGACAACATATCCTCCACTACTTAACCTGAAGGAGAAACCAATTATTACCTTTCTTCATTGTAGAATTAGGCATATTTCTGAATGAAAGAGTTAATAGGTATGCATTTCAAGGGAAACAGTAAAACATTACTAATTTAAAAGTTACCTTTCCTTGTAAAGAATAGGATATATGCGGGTAATTCCAGCCAAAGTTTGAGGGATTAGACCTCCATTGCCTTTTATGCATCTGAATGCCAAAGGTGGACCATCATGCTTACCTGTGGAGTTAGATTTAATATGCATGAGAAGCTAAACTAAAAGAACTAGATGCTACCTTTCTTGTAAAATTGAAAAGAACGGCATCGACTCAACTAAAGGATGCTTACACAATCCTAACTGTTCTGCCCAATGAGCTCTATATGTTCCATTTATATGCAGCAGTAAACTCACTGTTCTCGATACCTGAAATTAGAGATCAACCTAAGAAAAACATCATAACAGAAACTAGCAAAACATATGTTAAATTTACTCAATCAATCCTAAGCCATAAAGAACCTCAAGCGGTGAAACTGGCCCAATCCAGCCACATAATCCTGCTCCCCAGATCTGTATAAGAAAAATACAAAGACTGCAATTTTACCTGCGTGCCATAACCAAAGAAGGTAAAATAAATAATACAGGCTAGCATATTACCCGTAGTTTCTGTCCCACAAACAATCTTCCAGCCGCAAGAAGCTTTGACAATGGCACATCCAAAATGGCACTCATAGAGTACCTGCAAATAAAACTCTTAATACATGCCAGGGAATCTCAAATATGTTGTAAGCAGACAAGCATGTAAATTGGGATTTCTTACCACCCGTCAGTTAATTCAACTTTTACTGCCTCACTGCTCTTAGCCCCATTTGTTATCTCTGGAGTCTCAGTTTCCAGTCCTTGGTCAGGGTGAATGGCAGAAATGCACAGAATCATCATTGAAGAAGAGCATGCATCCCCTTCCAATATTTTCTTGATTGCAGACCGGTGGCCATAATTCACTTCTCTTTCATATCTGCACACGGAATGTTCTCAGTGGTTTTATAGACCCAAGAAAAAGTTTTTGATATAGTAGTTACTTACCTGTACTTCAATTCCTCAAGAACATTTGACACAGTCAAAAATTTTCCAACAGACCTTGCTGGATAGCATCTCTCATAGCATGCCAGTTTCCAGACAATCCATTTGTAATGATTCATGACCCACCTAGAGAGATATCAATGAAATTGCACAATTATGCTAAAAAAGGGCTACACAAAAGAACATTGTATATATAAAATGTAAATCTAATGTCTTGATACCCTTTACACAACAAAGAGCACTGCAGTACTGAACTTTGCTAAATAATAAAAATCAACTGCTGGAGTGAAGGAGCTCTTAAGCTCAACAACTTATATTTTCATGTCAACCAGATAACAAGTGAATACAGCAAGTTGCAAATAATTTTCCCATATGCCTCAACTTAGTAACCAACCAAACGTTGAATAGATCACAAAACCAATTGCAAAGTGATTATTGGACATTTTCCACAGATACTGGAAGTAAATAGTTTAGGACAAAAGAAATTTACACTTTAGAAGCAGAACATGTAGAAGCCCCATGCTGAGCCAACAGATGGAAGAAAGCTTCTGAACCCATATCATTTACATCAGAACCATCACGGAACATGTACCTTTCTGCATTACCTGATGTCACCTGTCTGACCTCGTTTGGAAAATGCTCCAACTAATTTCATTTTGGTGCACAAGGTGATGGCAGAACCAGGAGAATGAGCATTCTTAGCAGAATATATAATCAACATTAACCTTATGAGAATTATACTCACCATTTTTTGCCTTAATGGAGGCATTGTGAAAAATTCCCTCATGTACATCCTTGGATTTTGAAATGGATATCGGGTAGAAACCTTTCTTTTGCAACCAACATTATCAGAGGATAATTTAGAAAAACCTGAAGACCAGATGCCTCAAATGAGTAGAATAAGTTTTGTAACTATCAAAAAATATTAATGTAATTAAAAGCCTTCAACAATATTTACCATTGGGAAATACTGCAACATCCTGGTTCGAAGGGGCAGAAAATTTAGAACTGCGAGGCTTTTTGAAGGGAGAAACAGTAACACGCACTCCTAGCCTCCTTTTTTCACTAGCAGGTTGCATATTGTTTGCATGTACTGTATCCATAGTATTTGAAATGTCAACCAAAGTACGGCTTGATGACCTTCCAAGTGGATCTATTCTTGAAGAGAAACCTTTCAATGAAGAATTATAAAAAGCTGTGTCTGACACTTGGTTTTTGTCATTTAAAGGTTTCTGCTGATGAGCCATGCTACTTTTCAGGCTATAATCAATTTCCTCCCCAACTGCGTCAAACTTTGTTATTAAGTTACTCCCAGCACTTACTCTTTGAAACTTGGTTGAATACTCCATTTGACTAGAAGACCACAAGGGGGAGGTGAAGCTTTTTGTCCTATGAGTGCTCTTTGCCATTATATGATGGTACAAAGGAGTACAAGGATCACTTCCCTCATCAGACGCAGTACAATCAGATTGTCTCTCATTTGAAAAGGAGAAGATTGAATCATCTGCATCCCCTTCATTCAAGAAACTTCCCAGGTCAGGGTCACCAAGAAGGCCCCTGGCTCGTTGCAATGCATCATTAGAAACAGATATAGATCTTCCACCAGCGGTGTAGAATATAATTGAAGCTTGTTTGCAAGTGGAACTATATGATTTTGGTTGAACCAGGTTTATTTCAGATTCACTCTTTAATGTACCAGTACTACCAACTGAATTAGTGTTATAAAGTAAGGAAGGACTTGGAGGTGACACAACATTCATCTTCCTACAACTGTTGACACCCTTATGTAACTGTAGATGAGGTGATTGTTGCCTTTCATATGCTTCACCCATAGCGTGCAATTTCGTTGTTTGCTTAAGGCTTTGGAAATTACAATCAACAGTGTCTTCCTTGGATCCCAGTAATGTCTTAGCTCTAACCATACCATTAGAAGGTATATTGACCATTTTTCTAGAACCTGTCTTAAACATAGAATTTGAGAAGCTGTAGCCATTATCTATTGGGTGCTCTTCGCCTGCAGAATATTAGTCCAGATCAAAAAAAAAAAAAGGCAAAATGAATATTAGCAAAAATGCACATGCTCTTCAAATTACTTATTCAACGAGCACAATTTTCCTTCTGTGGCTTGGAAATTGGACCTTCAGAGACTGGTAGATTTAGAAAATTAATTTTATCTGCTGCTACTTTGCTTAGCAAGAATACACCCAGAACTTAAGTGTTCTGGGAATTTAAATAAATTCGGTATACAACTAAATCCAATATTCCACTTCAAAGAAACATAAAGCAAATGAGAAAACGACTTTCTTGTTCACAGAACTAGATTCTGTTCCTCTTGCCAACCAACAAGAGCTAGAAAATGAGTGACAGAAAAAATAAAAATGAAAGAGAATATTTCAAAACAAAAACCCTCGGAAATTAGCCTGAAAAATTATAGATATAGCATACACTATTAGCATATTGGTATACGACATTCCAAAAAAACAAGCTACCAAATGTTGATAAAGCGGAAGTAAATATAATAGGGATTTCGAGAATCAGATATCCGCACCAGTATCAGCATCCTCGCCAAGAACTGATAAAGCTTTGGCGATAGAAGATTGAGTGACTGCAACGGATTTTCCCAGTCCAGTTCTAAACATGGGAATGTCCTTCGCTCCTTCATTACGATTCTCCTTAAGATTTGAACAGCCTGCAGTGTTACCAAACAAATGGGTCTACATAAGATTATAACGTAAAATGGATGGGTTTTGTAGATATATGGATGGATACCTTGGAGCAGAAGATCAGCCATCGAAGGAAGAGGAGAGTTTGAATTGATAGTGTGTAAATGCGTAGCATTTGAAGCATCATTTGGTTTGACTTCGGAAATCTCCCACCGGAAATTGTTTTCCTCGTCAGAGAGTATCTGCCATGAAGACATTAGCGTGCTTTCTGCAATTACGGATTGTTATTTCTTTAGTTTGAGAGAGCAATGGCGAAACATAACCGTGCTTTACTTCTCCTTTCCGATCTCGCAGCTGAGAAATTGGATTCTTCTCGTAGTTATTTCACGAAGGCGGGAATGGGTTTCTTTTTCTTGGTTTTTTTTTTTTTTTTTAGAAGGCGGGAAAGTAGAAAGATTGTACAAGCCTACGAGGAACACTGGCCAAAATGAATGGGCTTGTAAGGACATTTTAATTTTTTCTAAAATAAAAAATCAGAGGCGAATACTTTTGGTTTATCGAATATTAATACAACAGTTTTTAAAAAAAAAATATAAAAGTATTTATTGAATGTTCTTGCTCCCAAGTGTTGAAATATAAAAATATGATTTTTTTTATTTTTTTTATCAAATATATTTATTTTTCTTTATTTTTAAAAATATACACATCTCTTTTGTATTTTATATTAACTACACTTAATTTTTTTTACATTCAAAATTTTTTATATTTTAAAAATATTATTATTATATTTAATATATTTATTATTTAAAATATTAAAATTAAATTTAATAATAGTTTGTGTGGCTTAAAAGATGGATTTAATATCAAAATATGCATAAATTCAATTAATATATATATATATATATATATATAATAAAAATATAAAATTTAATATTTTTAAGAATTTTGAGTGTTTAAAAGTATGTATTATTTTATTAGAATATTGTTGTAAAAATATTTTAAATTTTCTTTTTTTAAAATTTAAAAATTTTTTTTTTGGGACAAGTGTTTGATAAATCTTAAACACTTGTCCCAAAAAAAAAGCTAGTGCAGGCTTACGCTTGAGCTCAGGCCCAACATTGTTGTGTTTTTTCTTCAAAAAAACTCAACAATATTCAATATTTAATTGCTTAAACCATTATCGATTTACTGTATAACATAATGACTTTAAACTATACTAATATCCATTTAAAGAGGTTAAGATTAAAGCCATACATAAAGTTTTAAATTTGAAGAGGTTTAATATTTAATTGCTTAAACCATTATCGATTTACTGTATAACATAATGACTTTAAATACTAATATCCATTTAAAGAGGTTAAGATTAAAGCCATACATAAAGTTTTAAATTTGAAAACAACTTAGTAAACCTTCAAATATTGTTAACAAATAGCACTTCAATTGAATTTAATACTCTGAACATCTTATTTGATAATTACATTATGCATGTCTTTGAATGTTGGTATATATTTTTAAAATAAAAAAGAAAAAAAAGGTATTTCATGTTTAACTAACGAGACTTGTGATTGCCTTTATGGGAGAAGTTGGAAAAAAAAAACTTTTCTTCTTTCTGAGCAATTGAAAAGTAAGAACAGCCACAGATTCGACCTAATCACTGAGTTTAAAATATAAATAAAATCTATATAATTTTTAAAAATAAATATAAATAAGTGTATTTAATTCAAGGACAGAAAAATCGTTTCACTTTACAAACAAACATTTAGCAGACACATTAAATGTCAAAATTTCAAACTTGATCCGGCCTGTTAGGCAGTTGAACTCCGGTCGAGTCTAAACAGTTAATCAGATTGCTTATGCACTTAACCCGGTCAAACTCGCGAATATTAGTTCAAACCAGTTAAAACTGATCGACTAAAATCGAGGAACAGTTAATTCTGAAAACGTAGGGCCCTTACACCTATAAACGTCCCACATTAGGCCACTAAAGCTTTCTTTCCTATAGTTGTCTTGTCTATTGTATAACATCTCAAATACAATAATAAAAGTAATAAACATAGAAAGTGTACCTGAAGAATCTATGAATTAAAGAAAAGCAGAAACAATGTAACTTACTGGATTCTTTGACTTTCAGAGAGAGTTCAGAAGAGAGAGAGAGTGAATGCAAGATTGTGATAGTCCATCAGTCACGTTGAAATCAACATTTATAGACGTTGTTTAAAGGGCAAAAAAATCAATCAGATAAACCATTAAATAAATAAATATAATTAAAATTATATTTCTCTCTCTGACTCAGTCAGCATTTTGATAGGATCAAAGCTGACAGCCCAAAAAGTTGTAGGTTGGGCCTCTGCTCAAATTTTATGTGCAGTCCACCTATCACAGTCCACACAAGAGTATGACAGCCCAATCTGTACTAGGTTTAATAATTAATTAAATAACAATCCACATATAAATAAAATTATTCCAACAATCTCCCACTTGGATTGTATTTAATTAATTATTTAGAAAACCTCATTAAGCTACTACCACAATTCAGAAAATGAAACTTTACAAAATCACTAGATCCTATGGGGAAGCAAGTGATATCAAACACAAATATAATGTTTCATAATCTGAATATGACAGAATATATATTATTATTTTCAACTCAGTTCAGTAAGAGAACAATACAGTGTTACTGATTCCTATGGGAAAACAAGTGACATGTATATATAAAGTGTATCATGACAAAATCATTGAATCCTATAGGGATACAAATGATATAAAACGTATCAAATTGAATTGAATAAAACTTGTAGAAAATAAAGTAAACAATAACATAATATCAAATATTTTTCAGACTCTCACTAAACCAAGGAATCAAAGGAATTAATAATACCCATACAAGTTACATGATTTCGAAAAACTTCTACGGGTAATCCCTTGGTCAACAGATCTGCAAGTATCTGCGCACTAGGAATGTGAATTATATGAGTCTGAGATTCTGCAATTTTCTCTTTAACGAATATAATTTTTATATCAAAATATTTTGTACGGCTCGAATTTCTGTGATTGTTAGCACAATACATTGCATACTTGTTATCACAATAGATGGTTAGAGGACGCGATATTGAATCAATCAAGCGCATGCCAGATATCAGCTTCCTCAACCATACAGCCTGTTGTGTAGTCTTAAAACAAGCAATATATTCTGCTTCCATAGATGAGATAGCTGTAAGTGTCTGTTTTACACTTTTCCACGAAACAGCTCCTCCAAACATCATGAAGATGTATCCAGTTGTTGACTTACGGTCATCTAAACAAGAACCGTAATCAGAATCTGAATAGCCAACTACCTCAAGAGGATCTGATCTTCTATAAGTCAACATATGATTCTTTGTACCCTGAAGATACCTCATAACTTTCTTGGCAGCTTTCCAATGATCCATGCCAAGATCACTCAGATATCGACCGAGTACACCAATAGCAAAGGCTATATCTGGACGGGTATAGACCTGAGCATACATAAGGCTGCCAACAGCGGAAGCGTATGATATCTTTCTCATTTCAGCCCTTGTCTTATCATCCTTGGGACACTGTGAGTTTGATAACATGTCACCTTTTTTGAACAGGAGCAGGAGAGGAAGCACAAGACTCCATTTTGAATTTCTTAAGTACTCGCTCAATATAAGTTGCTTGTGATAAATCAAGGATGCAACAAGATCTATCACGATGAATTTGTATCCCAAGAACGAAAGAGGTTTCACCGAGATCTTTCATATCAAATTCACACGATAATAATTGTTTCGTCTCATTGAGAAAATTCATCGAATTACTGGCTAACAAAATATCATCAACATAAAGAACCAAGATTACAAAATTGATTCCATCAAATTTCTGATAAATGCATTGATCTAAGACATTCTCAACAAAACTGAGTGAGGTGATGACTTCATCAAATTTTAAATACCACTGCCTGGAGGCTTGTTTTAACCCATAGATAGACCTCTTCAATTTTCATACTAAGTGCTCTTTTCTTGATTCAATAAAGCCATCAGACTGGGTTATATAGACTTCTTCATACAATTCTCCATTCAGAAAAGCAGTCTTGACATCCATCTAGTGAAGTTCGAGATCAAATTGTGTAACTAGAGCCATGACCACTCTAAACGAATCTTTAGTGGAAACTGGAGAGAAAGTATCTGTGTAATCAATACCTTCTTTCTGATTGTAGCTTTTAGCTACAAGTCTGGCTTTATGTTTATCAAATTCACCTGTAGGTCATCGTTTAATTTTAAAAACCCATTTGCAACCAACTGGCTTAAACCCCTGTGGTAACTCTACAAGTTCCCACACATGATTGTGATACATTGAAACAATTTCTTCCTTCATAGCCTTTAGCGATTCATAAGAGTGAGAACCTGACATAGCATCATGATAAGATATAGGGTCTAAATTATTAATATCTGAATCAAATTCCTGTAAATACACCATGTAATCACTAGGAATAGCAAACCTACGAACCCTTTGAGACCGCCTCGGTTCTACAACCGGCTCCTCATCACCCTCTAAGGGTGGTTCTACCTCACATTCATCTTGTTCCACAGTATTATATCTTTCTGCTGAAGAAAGTGGCACAGTAGGCACAAGCAAAATAGTGCTTTCATCTCGTAAAGAGATAGACCTGGGCACAGAACTCCCACTTGCCAAGACATCTTCAAAGAAATATGCTCGATCTGACTCGATGACCCTAGTAGTGAGATTTGGGTAATAAAATCTATACCCATGAGAATCAATGCAATATCTAATAAAGAAACCGGTAACAGTTTTAAAATCGAGCTTCATCTGTTGTGGATTATAGAATTTTACCTTGCTTTACAACCACATACTCGCATATGCTTTAATATTGAAGTCTTTCCAAAATATAATTCATATGGGTTCTTTGGAACCGTCTTGCTAGAAACTTGATTCAAAATGTAGACAACAGTTTTCAATGCATCACCCCATAAGAACTCTGGCAATGAGGAATGATTGATCATACTTCTGACCATATCCATAAGAGTACGATTCCGCCTTTCTGCTACCCTATTTTGTTGTGGGGTGCCAGGCATTGTATACTAAGCTTCAATACCGTGTTCTTGTAAATATAAAGCAAACAGGCCAGGATTCCGACCAATCTCAGTATATCTGTAACATCCCTAATTTCGTTTCTTTTATTGATAAAGGTACATAAAAAATTTAATTAAGGAAATAAAATTTATTAGACAATATTTTAGATATCTAAGGAAATATAGTCTTTAGAAATTCTTCACCTTATGTATATGCATAGAACATGTTTCTAACATTAAGATAACAAATAAATAGGAAAAACCTAATAGGAAATAAATTAGAAATAACATACTAAAGAGATGCAAAATTTTTGGATAAGAAAGATAAATTTTTAGAAACAAGTAAAGGTATTAAAATTTCAAGAACATTGAATTAGGGTAATTTTTCCTAATTCAAGAACTAGAATTACTAAGTTTAAAATCTTTACCCATATATTGGGCTTTTACCTATGAACACTTCCAATAGAGTTTTTTCACTTCACATAAGTTTCTAGCAAGCCCATTGGATAACCTAAATAAGAAATAAAACATAGACTTAGACTAGGATATAGTAATTGGACCAATAGCCCAAAAATTATGAAAATGTGACCAAGCCCTCCAAGAAATGTAGAATGTTATCCAAAGCAAAGAAAATGGGTAGGAATAAGCCCATAATGGATAGGAATAAGCCCAAATCCAAGAAAAAAAATAAAATAAAATAAATTAGGTGATGATATAATAATATAATAATAAAGCTTAAGTTACATAGCATTAAGACAAAAATTTAGCAAGTGGTGTGATTCTACATTCATCATTTTGGCAAGTGGCATGATAATACAAGACTTTAGGACAAAAACATCTATATCCTACACTCATAATTTTAGCAAGTGGTATGATAATACATGGCATTAGGACAAAACTTTCCTATCCCACACAAATAATATCAACCAAATAATGGAGATTCAAAGGCTAGAAATTTGCCACCTAAAAAGGCAAACCTATCATACTTGTTTAAGACAAAAGAAAATGGAAATGAATCCCTAAATCAAAGGGACCTTGTCCCTTATCTTAAGAACATATTATCATAATTTTCAAAATACAAATCTCTTTTTCCTATGCATATCTTGACTAAGGAAGAGGAAGACAAGAACATAAGTTGTTTGTTTTCTAAAAATTCAACAAAGTGTATCCTAATTGTGATAAGGTAGACCCATGATCATGAAAGGTGAATTATTTGGTGGTCTATATAAGAAAACCTACCCTTACAACATTATAATTTCGTCCAAGTGAAGGAGAGGAAAAATAGAAGCAAGGTAGAGTGAGGAAAGCAGAGGAGAAGAAAGGAAGGAAGAAGAAGGAGAAGTTTAGTAGGCTAAAAACTCAAGGTAAGTTTAACAATATTTCTTTTTGAAGAAAACTTTTGAAACTTATAATATTTATATGAGATTTTGATCTTAGAACTTTTATGATTGGTCATAATGTTGCTATATCATGTTACATATTGATCTTGCATGTGATGTATGTTTGAATACTTAGATTGGTGTAGATAGTTCTGCATAGGTATGGCTATGGGTGGCATAATTTTAAGTTTCGGTGTTTTAATTTTTGAGAACAATATATAAGGAATTAAAATAAATGGTTAACATAAGAATTATAGTTATGTGTGTCATGGATTTTTAGCCACTGGAATCATTCAATTTGGAGTCCATATGTGGTAGATATGGTCCGATTAGTAAGCAAATGTCAGAAAATGGTTCATCAGGGAAGAATATGTTAGGATAACTTCTGTGTTTTAATTTCTGGGAATTATCTGTAGGGAATTAAAATAAATAGTTAACATAAGAATTAAAGATATATGTGTCACAGATTTGAAGCCACTGGAATCATTCAATTTGGAGTCCATATGAGGTAGATATGATCCGATTAGTAGTTAAAGGTCAGAAAATGGTTTATCAAGGAAGAATATGTTAGGCCAGCTTCTGTATTTTAATTTCTGGAAATTATCTGTATGAAACTAAAATAAATAGTTAACATAAGAATTATAGCTATGTGTGTTATGGATTTTACGCCACTGGAATCATTCAATTTTGAGTCCATATGAGGAATATATGAACTGACTAATAGTCAAAGGTCAAAAAATGGTTTATCATGGAAGAATATGTTAGGACAGCTTCTGTATTTTAATTTCTGGGAATTATTTGTATGGAATTAAAATAAATGGTTAACATAAGAATTATAGCTATGTGTGTCATGGATTTTAATCCACTGGAATCATTCAAGTTGGAGTCCATATAAGGAATATATGAGCTGATTAGTAGTCAAAGGTCAAAAAATGGTTCATCAGGGAAGAATATGTTAGGACAGCTTCTGTATTTTAATTTCTGAGAATTATCTGTATAGAATTAAAATAAATGCTTAACATAATAATTATAGCTATGTGTGTCATGAATTTTAAGCCACTTAAATCATTCAATTTGGAGTCCATATGAAGAATATATGAGCTGATTAGTAGTCAAAGGTCATAAAATGGTTTATCAGGGAAGATTATGTTAGGACAGCTTCTGTATTTTAATTTCTGAGAATTATATGTATGGAATTAAAATAAATGGTTAACATAAGAATTATAGATATGTGTGTCATGGATTTTAATCCACTAGAATCATTCAATTTGGAGTCCATATGAGGAATATATGAGCTGATTAGTAGTCAAAGGTCAGAAAATGGTTCATCAGGGAAGATTATGTTAGGACAGCTTATGTATTTTAATTTCTGGGAATTATCTGAATGGAATTAAAATAAATGGTTAACATAAGAATTATAGATATTTGTGTCATGGATTTTTAGCCACTAGAATCATTCAATTTGGAGTCCATATGAGGAATATATGAGTTTATTAGTAGTCAAAGGTCAGAAAATGGTTCATCAGGGAAGAATATGTTAGGACAGCTTCTGTATTTTAATTTCTGAGAATTATCTATATGGTATTAAAATAAATGGTTAACATAAGAATTATAGATATGTGTGTCACGGATTTTTAGCCACTGGAATCACTCAAGTTGGAGTCCATATGAGGTAGATATGGGCCGATTAGTAGGTAGAGGTCAGAACCTATCCGAGAAGAAATAACCTATACATTTAGGGAGTAATATCACCTTGATTTCTTAATATTTTGCTACATTGTTCAACATAATAGTTTTAGATAATTGTTTTATCTTGAAATTGACACCAAAATCACCTACATCAGAGTTAAATTGAGGGAGTTATACTCTGATTAGTAAGAGAAGGTTAGATAGGATGAAAACCTGCATTAAGAAAATAAAAAAATAAAATTAGTATTTAAAAAAGAAGATGAATCTTAGTAAATTACTAGTATAGCTATAGCCATTGCCATTGTATGAACTTCTTACCATCTTAAGTGTGAAATTTTGACATGGAAATATTTTATAAAGTGATATTTGAAATAGTTATGTTCATGGCATGATTACCAATGATTTTTTGTAATAATTATATTTTGATGAACATACTTGTTATTGAAAGCATATTTTTGGCTATCATTGTGAAAAGAAAAGAAATGAGCATGGTCACATGACAATCCATGTGGTGCACCAGTAGGGGACGCCCTACCAACGGTTATGATTATGATTATGAGAAAAGAAAGAGAAAGTGTGACATGTCGGACGGAGCGAGAAAAGTCCGTACCGAAGAGTAGAGGATACTCACCCTGACCGGGGTAGCTTGAAATGAGAATAAGTTGTTGGCCATAATATGATATTTTGAAAATAGTTAATCCTGTCATACATATCATTACAGTATGATTCTTATGTGCATAGATATAATGCATTATGTGACCAAAGATATTTTCTGTAGTTTATACAGCTGAACATGATGTGATGAGCTATATTGATGATGATTTATTATTGAACTTACTGGGATTTAATTCTCACTATATTTCCATATCATGTTCAGAAAATTAGTTATGCAGATTTTTCTATAACTCTGGCTTTTAGTGCACGTTAGATCGAGTACTTTATGTTGGGTAGATCCCAAAAGCAAATAAAATTTTTGTGGTCAAGTTGGCTTAGATCTCGGTGAAGGTGCAACCACCCGCACCTATATCTCCGGAATTGGTCAACCAGAATAAATAAGATGTAGATTTTATGTATTTGATATGTTGTACGTATGTTTTGATTAATGACATGTATGTGAACTCTGTATTGTATAAATTAAATAAATGTTATATTGAGTTAAGTTGTAACGAGGTAATAACTTCATTGTATTTTAAAAAAAAAAATTTGATACTTAAATGGAGTTGTTACAATATCTCCCATAGTACTCACCACTCCTATCAGATCTGACAACTTTAATTAATTTGCCATATTTCAATTCAACTGTCGCTTTGAAATTTTTAAATACATTTAGAGATTCTCCCTTTTCACGCAAAAGATCAATCCATCCATATCGTGAGTAATCATTTATGAAAGTAATAAAGTATTTGAATCCACCTATAGCCATAGGTGTGATAGGTCCACATATATTAGCGTGGATAAGGTCTAAAATATTTTCAGACCTCTTTTCCCCTTTATGTCTGGCTTTAGCTGTGAATTTTTCTTTAATGCAATCAACACAAGTTTCAAAATCTGAGAAATCAAGATCTTGTAGAACATTTTGTTTGGTTATTCTTTCTAATATCTCTCTATAAATGTGGCTCAATCTACGATGCCACAACATAGAAGAATTCTCACCAGGTCTCTGACGTTTATTCCTAATTACAATATTGACTTGAGGATTAGAAAGTTCAAGTGACCAATCATTCATACAATATAAACCACATATTAAGGATGCAGAGCCAACAATTATAGAATTAAAGCAAATATCAATCTTTCTATTTCCTTGAAAAAATGAATAACCATTAACATCCAATACAAAAGTTGAAATCAAATTCTTTCTTGCAGAAGGTATATAAATAACATTATTCAAATTCAAAACATGTCAAAAATTCAAATTTAAGGAAATGGATCCTATATATTCTATTGATGCCTTATTCACTGCAATGCTTAAGACTGTCTTCTGCGCCTTACTAGGGACCCTCTTGTCTTTGAGCCCCTGCAAAGAATTAACAACGTGTACAGTTGCACCATAATCCAACCACCAAGAGTCAGATGATGTTTTAATACTATTAGACTCAAAACAGACTAGACCTAGAGGGGTGAGATGAAGAAATGTACCTTCCTTTTCTTGCTTATTCTTAAGTTTAAAACAATCAGTTCTCTTGTGGCCGAATTTCTTACAGTAATTGTAGGTGCCTTTAAAGAATTTTCATTTCGCTTTGTCGTTCTTTTCACCATTCTTCTTAAAGTTGGGTTTTCCACCCTTTTGAACCTCGGGCTTCTTCCCTTTCTTCTTATTCCATCCTCCAGATTGGCTACTGGAGCCATGAGATACATAATTTACAGAGTGAGAATTATTCTTCTTTATTGCTTCTTCTTCTTGAGTAACAATTGAAATTAATTGGTCAATCGACCATTCTGTTTTCTGCGAATTATACGAATTCCTCAAGAATTCATACTCTGACGGTAATGATTGAAGAACACGATAAACTAATGTGCTTTCACCCAAATCGACTCCATATGATTTCAACTTGTTATAGTAATGAACAAGTTTTAATATATGCTCCCTGACACCAGACACTCCATCATATTGAGTGTTATCAAGCTGTGAAAGGTAGAAATTTTTCTGACTTTTATCAAGTCTCTTGTATTTGTCACTAATAGATTTCAAGTATTCAACTGCAATATCATTTTTAGGAATACTATCCCTGATTCCCTTTTCAATGGTATACTTAATTACTGTCAAACAGATCCGGTTGGACTCAAACCATTGTTTATGATAGGTCTTGTCAGTAGCACTAGACTGCAGAGTGAGATCCTCTGGTTTAAGTTCTCTCAGAGCCAAATTTTTTTCAGAAATGGTAAGATACATATTCAGGGACTTTTTTTAGTCATCATAATTAATCACATTAAGAGCTTTCACAAAAGATAGTTGTGCAAAAGCAGAAACTGAAATCAACAGAAAAAATGGGAAATAGTAATTATGCGCGCTCAACATAATTATAATACAAAATTTCCAAAATAAGATTTCAGTTCAGTTATGCAACTATAATGATACATAGAGAAATATTTTATACCATTAAAATTTGGCTCGCACAAAAGTCCATACAAAATATATCCAATATTTTCATACCCATGGGGTATAAGAAATATTTAATACATTACAAGTGCTATATTTATGCCTATTCTTAAAAGTTCAAACCCTCAAAATTATATTAACAATGTCACACATATGGGGTTTGTCCATAATTAATGCAATATGATCTTAAACATGACAAATTATAATTTTTTTTTATAATCTTTAGGAAAAACTAAAGAAATTTCATGAGTCTCTAGAGTTTATTATGAATTAGGAAAAGTCTAGGTGAATACATACAAGTTTAAGAGGTGTCTAGGGGAAAAATTATAATTATGGAATTTTTTTTTTTAAACTGGGCCTGACTTTCGGCCCAGTCAACCTGGCCCTTGCTTAAGTGAAACGCACCGTTTCACTTAAGCCCAGGCCCAGATTCTGGGCCCAATCTAAGCCCAGAATCATAAGCCCAGCCCAGACCCATCTTCAACCTTCGTTCGGATCCCTAGCGCCCGACCTGCCAGCCATCGTGACCCGGTTTGGGTAGATGCGCAGCGCCGCGAACCAGCGTTTTCCCAGGCGAGATTTTCGGCAATTTGGACGACTATTTTCGGCGATACAACCATGTTTCCAGGCCACGATTAGGTGACCTCTAATCGTGTGGCAACCGGAAACAGATTCACCCATTGCCGATGGGAGTGGAGCTTGCGATTTTCGGGTTTGGGTGCGAGAGACGATTCTCGCAGCACCCATATAGATTTCGAAAAACAGAGCAAGTTTAACAGAGAGTGATGGCGACATCCATGATTCCAGGTGTGTGTGTGTGATAGGAATGCATAAATGGTGCAGCAAAAACAGAGAGGAATTCGTGAAATCCCTCCTTCACAATGCAGATCGCGATGCAACCAGGGAAAAAAAAAGAGAAGAATTCAGATACATCCAGACACGAAATATTTACAGGTTATTTACATCCAGGGAAAACTAGCAAAAGACACAAAATGCATTCGGATACATCCAGATTATTTACAGGTTTAAGCGTTATTAATCATGGTTATCTGTTCCAGAATCTAGATATGCGATGAAATTAGAAGCATAGCCATAACAAGCCAAAAGGGAAAAACAACGTAATCACGTCGAAGTATATATATAATATTAACATGTTAATATTACGAAAAATTTATGCACAGCCAAAAGAAGAACCTAATTTCTCTTCCAATTGAATTAACATGTTAATAGTACGGAAAAATATAAAGCAGGTTTAATTATAACTCTTCGTCTTAACAAAAAATTAATTCGAGATATTATAACGATGCTCTGATATCAAGTGTTATAACATCTCAAATACAATAATCAGAATAATAAGCATAGAAAGCGTACCTGAAGAATCCATGAATTAAATAAAAGCAGAGATAATACAACCTACTGGACTCTTTAGCTTTTAGAGAGAGTTTAGAGAGAGAGAGAGTGAATGCAAGATTGTGGTAGTCCATCAGTCACGTTGAAACTAACCTTTATAGACGTTGTTTAACGGGCAAAAAAATCAATCAGATAAACTATTAAATAAATAAATAAATAAATATAATTAGAATTATATATCTTTCTCTCTGATTCAGTCAATATTTTGATAGGACCAAAGCTGACTGTCCAAAAAATTGTAGGTTGGGCCTCTGCTCAAATTTTCTGTGCAGCCTACTTATCACAGTACACACAAGAATATGACGGCCCAATTTGTACTAAATTTAATAATTAATTAAATAACAATCCACATATATATAAAATTATTCCAACAGTCTAGAGTAAGGAACAATTGCCTTTTGGAGTTCCCACCGATGCGGGACTTCAATGCCAACCATTATATTTTGTCTCTTCATGCTTGATAATTTGTTTTCTACACTAGGAATCTCCTTTTGAAACTCGAAAGTCGCTGCCAAATGCTTATTGAAATTATCTTCGCTTAATATTTATATAATTTATAATATAAATTTGATATTTTTAATTTTAAGGAACTAATTAAAATAGTTTATCCGGTAAATTTATTTTTTATTTTATTATTAATCTATTATACATATGTCACGTATACATAATTATATTTATTATTAATATTTTTTTAACTCACTAAATATGACACATAACATACATATAATATATTAATGATAAATAAATAAATAAATAAATAAATAAATAAATAAATAAATATATATATATATATATATATATATATATATATATATATATATATATATATATATATATATATATT
Source organism: Gleditsia sinensis (assembly GCA_037074535.1). Taxonomy (NCBI): domain Eukaryota; kingdom Viridiplantae; phylum Streptophyta; class Magnoliopsida; order Fabales; family Fabaceae; genus Gleditsia; species Gleditsia sinensis. The sequence continues at coordinate 273,598 of CM073476.1, read as the reverse complement.
GACAAATCAATGACATTATAAACAATAAATTTAATAAAATAATTATTTTAATTTATTTATTAAAACAAAAAATTTAATTTATATTATAAATTATAAAAATATTAAATTAATATATTATTAAAATAGAGAGACAAAGAAGTACAATTAAATCTTAAACTTTAATAATTATAAGACATTAGTTTTTTTTCGACTATAGATATATGACACAGGAGGAATGAGAAATTAAGCACATGTCTACTGATACCTTAATGTCTACAAAGTACTATTTGAATCAAATTTCATGGGCAATTATAAAATAGTGGTTACTTATCTAATTGTGTTGATGATGATGGTTATCATTTTCTTATGATTATTGAACAACGAATCTTAACCATTGGATCATAATGGAAAATCCGATTAACAACTATCTTGTATAAAAATGGTTCTCTCGGGTTCATGAGAGTTGAGTGCTTTTACCATTATAAGAGTACATCAAATTAGGAGAGTCAATGAAGAAAAGCCAGTTTTACATCAAATTGTCTATAATTCCCATCATATTTAGAAGAGAATGTCATGGCTTTTGGTTCAGTTACGCTATTGTTGAATTATTGGCGAAGAGTACATGTTCTATGATTTACTATTGTCTATTAAAATATCTAATAATATATCTAACAATCGATAACAGTATAGTTCAAAGAACTTGTAATTTTCAATTAAAATTATTTTTTTTCTTTTAAAATATCTCTCAAAATAATGTTTTCCGATTCTGTCAGAAAAAAAAATTGATTTTTTTAGACTTTGAATTAATTCAAGTTATGTCACCTGTGGCTTTTAGTTATGTTTTTTGGGCATTGCCTTTTATCGAATTATCGTTGTCCCTTATCGAATTGGTTCATTGGTTCGAGAATTATGTTTTTCGGGCTTTGAATTCGTAACGTTGAATTTGCGTGCCTGCATCTTGTTTAAATTCTTTATTCTCTTTCTTTTTCATGTTTCCTTTTTATTTTTTTTAAAGAATTAAATGGGGAACAATAACATCAGAATTTTCAAAGAATCAAAATTGTGATTTTGCTGAAACAATGTTGGACAGAACTTTGTGACTTGCTCGGTTCTGGATTTATTGCCCTGTATAGAGTATTCTATACACAACAGTTTTAAATTAATGGATCTTATTTGAAGGACAGTAATGTTATCCATTGCAATTAAGAGGATGTATCCATTAGATTCAGTTGCATTTAAGTATAAACTTGACTCGTTCGATCAACAGTTGAGTTGAAAAAATAATATTCACCACCAATATCAATTTTATGTTCATCCAAAAATGACAAGTTGAAAAAAGTATGTAATATCTACAACACCGTCAACTTCATTTGACATTGTTTCTTTATATTATATTCATCTTGTGATAGTTCATCGGATGGTTCATCTTCAGTATTATATACGAAGGATTAGTTGGAGAAATTATACTTTGTAAAAGAAATTTTTTTTACTTCTTTCAATACTTTTTCAGGAAATCCATTAGATTTTGAGATAGAGAATGAGGAAATACTATTATGTGTATATTGAGGTTTTTCATTGGATTTTACTTGGATAGGGTATTTGAGAGAGTTTAGGCAAGTGGGCCGCCCTTTTTTTTTAGGGTATTTGAGAGAGGCTAGACAACAGTTCATTAGTCATTTTGATGCATTTAGAATAATCAAGTTAAAAATAAATATATGCGAATAAATATAATGGAACATATATTGAAAAAGGATAAGGAGCTCGAAAGTTGAATTGAGGTTGAGCTTTCTTAATTATATTAGCCTCAATTTGCTTAATCTAAATTTTGAGAGCATTTATTTTAACTTCCTTCTAAGAGAAGATTGGTCTAAAAATTTTTTATTGAAGCAGATATTTCAGTTCACCATGTATTTATTGCATTTTAATTTTTATATTTTGATACAAAGTTTGGACTTGATGAGACAAACAATCAATTTTTAAGTTTAATTAAATAATATGACCAATAACTTGTCTCCTTTGAAATTTATTATCTATAAATAATAATTTTGAACTTTAATATTATGAGTATGCCAATTAAAGACTTCTTCGGCCAGCATGATTGATTCTAAGGCATTGCCTAATAAAACATTAGAAGGTTTATCATAAGGTCTGAATGAGATCTTCAAAGTATGATCCATATGTTTTTCCAAGTATGAAAAATTTTGATCATAAGTGGGAGATACTACTAAGAACATCATGCATGGAGATAGATAAGAGAGTTCTAGTGTCTCCTTCCCATATGAATCTTCTCCATTCAAGAGAAGACCTTCTTCTTTAAGTTTTTTCTAGGCTAGCTCATAGAAAGGTAGATGATCATATTTTTTATACATCCCAAACCCATGGGCCATTATCTGAGTCAAATCTTCTTTTAGGAGTTAGTTGAGGTCTACAAGAGTTTTTTTTGATTTTTTTCACCTCATTTTTTGTTCTTCTTCTTCGTACATGTTATTATACCAATATGAATATCTACATTCACATATAGGGTCAAACATATTTGGCCCAACGTCTCAAATAAAATAACATTCAATTTTGTTTGTATAGATGACAACCTTAAGGATAAAAAGCAAAGATTGAAATTATTGGATCTGAAACATCAACAGAAGTTATCATGTGGCTTTGAAAAGAAAAATAGAAGAATTGCTACTATTTTCTTTCAGAATTTCGAATCTTGTTTTGACAGTGCCATCATACATCTTTTGAAAGATGAGGTTTGCAAAAGTCTAATAGGTTTGGTCTCTAAATGAAAATTTTCATAATTTGTCATTCATTCCAAAGGCATGAACTGTAGTAATTTCTTCCTTGAAATTTGTTTGGAAATTTGCACAATCATCGAAATCTCAGTATTCTCATGTGCATCTATAAATAAGGCATATAAAGAGTGTCTTGTTGGCAGATTCACTAAAGATTTTGGATACGGTAAACAACTTGATGGCACAAAGTAGCATAGAAAGCATTACCAACTTATGGTGCTCCTGTAATTTGAACCTCAACCTTAAAACGGTGTGAAAGAGTGTAATCTTTAATACTAACATTGTAGTTTGGATAAAATGTTAAGACCATGCTTCCAGCCTAAAGAGTACTGAGAATATTACCAATAACAACAAGTTCATAAATAAAATAATTAGTATCTAAAAAATCAATTTGTGTTGTGACTAGTAGATCTTGTTTGCCATAAAGAGTTAGAATCAACCTCACTACACTTAAATGCCTTTGAATATATCCTTTATGTTTCTATTAAATAATAAAATATTTGAAAAATTCAAGGGTAACATATTGTTCAACTGAGGAAATAGAAATTGAACACTGGTCCATTCTAGAGGTTTAGACATATTCTTTAACATCAGAAGGCCTGTTTATACAAATCAAATTTCTAACACTTTGAGTTTTGGTGAAAACATTATAAAAACTAAGAATATGTGCTTGTGCTCCTTAAACTTTTACAGCTTTTGATGAAACATAAGAATATTTTATAAGATTTTATATTTTGAAAAAATTAACATGGGTCTAAGGTTTAGGTATAGAAAAAGATGGATATTTTGGTAGAAAGATTGAAGAAGAAAGTCAAATAATACTAATAGCAGAAGAAGTATGGGAATCCATCCGTGAGAGCGATCTTCTTTACATACTAGGTTTTTCTAACAATTTCTCTTTACGCACAACAATATTAAAGCCAAGGCTATGGCATCACAGGGATACAGTATGAAATTTAACATCAACATGTAATGAAAGAAACTTTTGGTTATTTTCGTAATTTTACTTTAAAGATAAATATTAACATGTAATGAGTTCAACTTATAGTGTAGCATATTCATAATTGTAATAGATACTAAACTTATTATATGTAGTATTGGCAACGAGCAAGATAATGTAAAATCAAAATAAAAATACTACATGAAATCCTTAACATAAAATCAAAATAAGAATAAAATGTCTCAAAAATATTAATATAGTTCAAAAGGACCTCACATGATTTGCTGGAGTAACGTTACAGCAAACTTTCTCCAAGATAAAGGTTCGGGGAATGGAGGTATTGTCTAGTTACTTGACTAGGGTTCACATTTCAAAGTGAAAAAGACGATATAGTCCTTTAGTAATTATTGATTGAAAATTATGGAGGTAAATTAGGAATATTATGATAATATTATAAATATAGAAAAAAGTATTATTTAATAATATATATATATATATATATATATACATACACACACCTACACACGTTACAGTCAACAAAGGGTGAATACTGTATTACTTAAAATCAAAATCGAACATTTAAAAGTACTTTAAAAAGTATCCAAACCTAAACTTAAACCTATTTTTTTATCTCCATACTCGAATCCAAACAGATATAATTTGCAAATATCCATCAACTATATTTATTTTAGCCATTCCAAATTCTAGGATTTGGTTTTACTATAAACCCAAAAGGTATCCTTTGTAAAGAGAACGAGGGAAAAATGTGTTAAATATAAAGAGAGAGAAAGAAAACGAATTGGTGTTATGGAAAGAGAAGAGAGAAGTGTGAGAGAGATCTGAGAGTGTATAGAGAGAGTTCAGATTTAATTATTTTGTTATAAAACTACGTAAATACCTACAAGTTTTTTTCTTCGTATGTAAAAGAATGGTGGGTCTTCTATTCACAATTTTTTTTTTTATTCTGGTTGGCCAAAAAAATGTTTTTTTAATTCTGACATGTTACTATGCTTGAGACAAGTGTCCAATATGCCTATACAACTGAAATTAAGTGCCTCCTTCTGTGCTTCATATATTACTATCTTTCATGAAAGGAAATTCTTTTTCACGCCTGGAGGCTGTAGCTTTACCTTGCATTACATGCTGTCTGACTTTGCTACAGACTTGAATATTATGGACTAGACTTCAAGAAGGGATAAAGTGGTATACCGTGTTATTAATTAGTGGTTTCGTTTTGCACCTACCCAACAGCAGTCATTATATACTGATTACCTAACTTAGAAATGATAACACTGACCAATGGAACCGTAACCGTTGGCATGTTGCGAAAGATGCAATATATTGTTTTGCTACTAGCAAGGCAAAAAAAGATGCCATGTATCGAATGGGTCGCCACCCAGCTACAGAGTGTCGAAAAGCATTATTCCGTTTACGGGACAGATCAAGTGGGGAGTGGAGGATACGGTAAGATGTCAATTCGTGTATGATTACAATGGAGTTTGTGGAGGGAAAGTGAGGAGGACTATGATACTCTTGGTGGATAGTGGGATAGTTAGATTAGCTTCTAAGATAAGGCAAATCAATAAAAAGGAGTAGGAAAAGGCCAAGCTTAGCTTTTTCTTCCCTTTTCTTTTCTGAAATGTGCTGCTATTTTTGACATCTTCCTCGCCCTCAACCAGCAACACTTTCCTTTGTTTACTTGCTGGTATGCACATCACATGCAATGCAGATCCTTGATTTGCTGAAAGCATATCCTTTTCTGGTTAACTAAGGTCTGTGGGTAACAGAATAATCAATCAGCAATCTGTCCTACCATGGCAATCCTCCTCGCTTTGCTTTTTCTCGGATTCTTCTCAGCTGAAATTCATGTCATCTTCTCTTTTACTGACCCTCAAGATGGTAATGTAATATGCCACCCGTTCTATTTATCAATGTAAAATGTGTACTTTGCGTGTTTCTACGCTATCCGTAAAATTCCCATTTCCCCCCATTGGTTATTTTCTGCTTAAGAGACTTGATCATGAATACTCTGCAAATTGGGCCGGATTTTTTTAACTGTAGTTGGATCTAGAAGTGATCTCTAGAATGTCATGGTCCTTCCGTTCTCCTTACTTGCTCTGATCGTATGTTCTTTAGTTAAAAATTATTGATTATCTGAATTGCACCTAGTACGAGGTGTGTCTATGTCACTTTAATATGATTTTTGGTTTCTATTTCATCCGAAAATAGGAGAATGATTCTTTCTTTCAAAGAACAGTAATAGGAAATCATCCAGTTCATCTTCCATTCCCCAGAAAAAAAAAGACTAGGATATATCATCTCTTTAAACAAACCTGCCAGCTTACTTGGAGGTAGAAGTTATTTTTCAGAATTAATTAAATGTCAAAAAATTGAATAAAAATCTATAGACATGTTTGATTTTTTTTTAAAACTGTTTTTAAAAAATTATTTTGCAAAAAAAAAAATTGGTTTAATAAACTATTCTAAAAATATTTTTTTTTTTGTATTCTGAAAATAAAAACAATTTTTTCTTTTGTTTTAAAAACAATTTAATTTTAAAATAATAAAGAAAATAGTTTTCAAATAATTTTTTTATTTTAAAAATAACTAAAAATAAAAAATTATTTTTAAAACAATAAAATAAAAATGCCCTGTAGTTTTTGTAAAGAATATTTTCTGAAAACCACATTTATGCAAAAGAAAAGGCCATGGCTCTGTATCAGATCAGATGGCATAATGAACCGTATGGTCAGGAATATAAGAAGGAGATAATGGGTTTCGTTGCCAGAAGAACATTGGTGTGCTTTTCATTGACTTGAAAGTTAACCTGTAGATTCATGTAATTAGCTTATTGAAACTTTTTGGTTGGTTAACATTACATGAGTTCACCTATGTTTGGGGCATTTTGTATACTTACGTACTAAATATACACTGGTGCAGTTACTGTACTCAGATCTTTAAAGGATATATGGCAAAACACACCACCCAGCTGGGACAAATCAGACGACCCTTGTGGAGCACCTTGGGAAGGAGTGACTTGCAACAAATCAAGGGTTACTTCACTGTAATAAGTCTTAAATTGAGTATTTGTGTGTGTTCATTTTTCTACGCATGTTAACTCCATGCTCTTTGAATTGTCTTTTCAATTTATATTTGAAGTAAAATGACTACTCATTTTGATTGTAATTATAGGGGATTGTCAACCATGGGCCTCAAAGGTAAACTAAGTGGAGACATTGGGGGACTCACTGAATTGAGATCATTGTGAGTATCATTTTTCCCCTCTTATTAGAGCAAACCTAAAGACCAGCATTAGTGCTGCGATGATGCATCGTGTTATTAATCTACATAGCCTAAGATAAAAAGTCTCACAAAGCATATTTCCACCCTACTATTGGTTTATTTTTGTCATAAAAGGAAGAAGAAAAAATCTTGCATAACATGAGTTGCGCAAATTGACTTTGTAAATTATTTATCTGCAGGGACTTATCATTTAACAGAGGTTTGACAGGTTCTCTCTCTCCACAGTTAGGAGACCTAAGAAAGCTAAATATTTTGTAAGATTCAAGAAGGGAGATTGCCTAGTGTCACTTCTTTCTGCAACTTTATTCTTAAAGCAATTGCAAGATATATCTTTTCTTCATGTCTTTCAGGATTTTGGCCGGTTGCAGCTTCGATGGCAAAATTCCAGATGAATTGGGAAATCTTTCAGAGCTATCTTTCTTGTTAGTATAGCCTAGGAAGAAGCATTGCTACGTATAAAACATAAATTATCCTCCCCTGCCCCTGCCCCCCCCCCTCTTACCCCAAGGTTTCCGTTTTGGTTCAATTTAAAAAATACATCCATCTCTTGAAACTCTACAGGGCGTTGAATTCAAACAACTTCTCTGGACAAATACCTCCTTCATTGGGTAAACTTTCCAAATTATACTGGTTGGACTTAGCAGACAATCAGTTATCAGGGACAATCCCTGTTTCGACTTCCACTACACCTGGATTAGACCTCCTTTCAAAGGCCAAGCACTTGTGAGTACTTTTATTGAGTGAAACTAAATATGTGCTGAGGCAGTGTCCCTTTCTTTTTATGCAAACGGAAGTTAAAGTATTGAGTATTACAGAAACAGTATATTGGTTTTGATCTAATGCAGCCATTTCAATAAGAACCAGCTTTCAGGTTCCATTCCACCCAAACTTTTCAGCTCTAAGATGGTACTCATACATGGGTAAGTTGAAAAAATTGTTTGTTTGTTTACAAGCATGTACTCTCAACTATTGTGCTTCTTCCAACCAAGATTTGTTCATGACAGATTATTTGATGGAAATCATTTTATGGGGACTATACCATCAACTCTAGGACTAGTTCAGACACTTGAAGTTCTGTACGTAATGCCTTCCTTTATATTTATATTTATATTTATATTTTTCTTGTTACATCATTTCCATTTATTCCATCTTATATTTCTTTTTTTTCTTATGACAGTCGGCTTGATAGAAACTCATTGACAGGAGAGGTCCCATCAAATCTCAATAACCTTACTAACATCAATGAATTGTGGGTACTTAAATTTGAGATATAGGCATATTATAATATTGTTTTAAAAAGAAGCATTCTGACCCCAATGGAGATGAACTTATATAATGTTCTTCTGTTCCAGGAATTTAGCCCATAATAATTTGACAGGCCATTTGCCAGACTTAACTCAGATGGATACACTGAATTATGTGTTAGTAACTGGCATTAGCCGGTGATTCTTCATACATTCCTTTCAATTATCTTACTGATGGTTCTAATCAATTTATAATCTTGGACAGGGATCTGAGCAACAATTCTTTTGATCCATCAGAAGCTCCAACTTGGTTCACAACTTTACCATCACTTACAACTCTGTAAGTCTTTTCCTAGTATTTCAGTGAAAAAAATTCTCTTCGATCCTCTACCTAAAATTTTGAAATAAGCTATACCTAATGAGGAAATTCTGCACAATCTATGCTGCAAATTTAAGAATTATGGAGTTTGGGTCACTTCAAGGTCCTCTGCCATCAAAACTCTTCAGCATTCCCCAAATACAGCAAGTGTAAGTCTCTAACTCAACTAAAACATGGATTAGAATACATTACAAACACTGAAATGTAGTTGTCATAAATTTCATATTTTTAATTATCTCAGGAAACTAAGGCACAATGCATTGAACAACACTTTGGATATGGGTGACAGCATTAGCCCCCAATTGCAGCTTGTAGATTTACAAGACAACCAGATTACCTCAGTAACACTCAGTTCTGGATACAAAAATACATTGATGTGAGCATGTTTTGGCTCCTTAAACTGATACATTGTATATTCTGTCTTCTATATGGCCTTTTTTCTGATGTCAACTTCATGAGTTTCAGTCTTCTAGGAAATCCAGTGTGCCTTACTGCTCTCTCAAATACTAATTACTGCCAACTTCAGCAACAGCCTAAAAAACCCTACTCCACCAGCTTGGCTAATTGTGGAAGCCAATCTTGTCCCCTTGATCAGAAGCTCAGCCCACAAAGTTGCGAATGTGCCTATCCATATGAAGGAATGCTGTATTTCAGAGGACCCTTGTTCAGAGAATTGTCAAATGTCAATACATTCCATTCACTTGAAATGAGCCTATGGGTGAAGCTGGGTCTCACTCCTGGCTCAGTTTCTTTACAAAACCCATTTTTCAATAGTGATGATTATCTTCAAGTGCAACTGGCACTCTTTCCACCGACAGGAACATACTTTAATAGGTCAGAGATTCAAAGAATTGGGTTTGAATTGAGTAATCAAACGTACAAGCCTCCACCAGAGTTTGGACCCTATTACTTTATTGCATTTCCTTATGCTTTCCCAGGTAACATGGAAACTCAATGCACATAAAAATGCTTGTTCCCCCCTTTACATTGACAAATAACTGAAGGCTAATTATTTCAGCCTCCCACGGAGCAACTTCTCTAAGCAGGGGTGTCGTCATTGGGATAACAATTAGCTGCTCATTTCTGATTCTGAGCCTCGTTGGATTAGGGATATATGCAATTGTGCAGAAGAAGCGTGCAGAGAAAGCCATTGGGTTAAGTAGACCTTTTGGTAATTGTTCTATTTACTTATTTTTTGTTATCAATTCTGTAGCTTATACGTTGAGACTCCACATATACAAAAGGTCAAAACAAAGAACAAAAAAGCTTTAAGTTGCTTTGCTTAAAACAGTGGGTCTTCTCTGTATTCCAGCGTCTTGGACACCAAGCGGCAAGGATAGTGGAGGTGCACCACAACTAAAGGGAGCAAGATGGTTCTCTTACGATGAACTCAAAAAGTGCACCAGTAATTTCTCTGACAGCAATGAGTTGGGATTTGGAGGTTATGGCAAGGTATTGCATTCTTGTGTGTGAAGACATGTTTAATTCTAGACCCCGTATTATAATGTCCTTATATTGGTTCTAGGTCTACAAAGGCATGCTCCCTGATGGACAAATGGTTGCAATCAAACGAGCTCAGCAAGGATCAATGCAAGGAGGACTTGAGTTCAAGACTGAAATTGAGTTGCTCTCACGAGTTCACCACAAAAATCTTGTTGGTCTTGTGGGCTTCTGCTTTGAACAAGGAGAACAGATGTTGGTTTACGAATTTATGCCCAATGGAACACTTAGGGAGAGTTTATCAGGTAAGTTAACTATACAGAAACACTGAAGTAGTTAGTTGTTTGCTCCTCTGAAGGAAATTTAATTTTAGAATTCGGGTTTGACATTTATATTGGTTCAGTCAATTGTATTAGAGGATCATTTCATACAACCGAAATATCATATTAGAGACACTGAGGTTTCTTTGGAGCTGTTGGTCATGGTTTTTCATTTGGCATTACTATACTACTCCAAGAGAAGTAGTTCAATAATACATCTTCGACAAATACCAGAATTATTTGCATTAATATGATTGCAGGGAGATCTGGCATTTATCTTGACTGGAAGAGGAGGCTCCGTATTGCTCTTGGCTCAGCTAGAGGACTTGCTTACTTACATGAACTAGCCAATCCTCCCATAATTCATAGAGATGTGAAATCGACTAATATATTGCTGGATGAAAATTTGACAGCAAAGGTTGCAGATTTTGGCTTGTCTAAGCTAGTATCGGACAGTGGAAAAGGGCACGTTTCAACTCAGGTTAAAGGCACATTGGTGAGTAATATTGTACCTTTATGGATCTTCATTCCTAACATTGGTAATATTTTAAGCTGTTGCTTACTAAGGATTTGTTTCCACAAGCACACTGGCATAGCCTTCTCTTTATAAACATGTATGCACAATACACAAAATCCTTATATACTTGAATAACTATATTCTCATATTATTTGGGGTTCAATTGTTCAACTTTGTCATAAACCTTAAATTTATAATATCTGTTGTTGCAACTTCTGTGCAAAAGCTCGATGATAATCTCCACGCCCGGGGCTGAATGAAACCATGCGTTTTATCCTCTGGAAGTATCTTCCTAGCAACACAATCAAACTCTCGATTGAGTTTTATATGGATTTAAAAGTCTCACAATCTACACGGTGGTGTCTTTTGTTGTGGTTTTTTTTTTCTTTTTCTTTTCCTCATTGATAATAGAAAATCGATAACTGAGATGAATATACATTTGCAGGGTTATCTGGATCCTGAATATTACATGACCCAGCAACTTACTGAGAAGAGCGATGTGTACAGTTTTGGTGTGGTTATGCTTGAACTGATAACTGCGAGGCAACCTATAGAGAAAGGAAAGTACATAGTCCGCGAAGTGCGCTTATTGATAAATAAGAATGATGAAGAGCATTATGGGTTAAGGGAACTCATGGATCCAGTGGTTAGAAACAGTAGTAATCTTGTAGGGTTCGGGAGATTCTTGGAGCTGACAATACAGTGCGTTGAGGAATCAGCTGCAGACCGTCCAACAATGAGTGAAGTTGTAAAAGCACTCGAAAACATTTTACAGAATGATGGGGTGAATACGAACTCCACTTCTGCATCCTCATCAGCAACAGACTTTGGAGTTTCCAAGGGTGCTACCAGACATCCTTACATTGATACTTTGACCAGAAAGGAGATTAACGAGAGCAATGCCTTTGATTATAGCGGGGGCTACACACTTTCGGCAAAAATCGAACCCAAATAGAATAGGAACTATTTTTGTCGGACACCTTGTGGTCTTCTTTTACGTTTTCCTTTTTTATTCTAGAAAATATTAATTAAGTCATTTTGTATCTCCATTTTTTCATATTGTTATTCCATGAAAATGTTTGCTGTTTAGAAAGAAATGATACACGAGTTTCAAATTAAGTTTTATCTTTAAAAGATTTGTTTTTTTTTTTTTTTAAATATCGCAACCCGGCTGTAAAATATAAGAAACACACTAATAAACATAATAAAATTAAAAAGCCAAAATATTTTTAATTTTCTGTAAAACAAAAAAACCAGTCGTGCACTAATTTTTTCTTGTTACTTAATCATAAAATTTAGACAAGTTATTCTCAAAAGTGCTTTGGCCTCTCCATTTTCCTTTTTCCTTGTAGCCACCTCTCTCCTTCAACCAATCTTCAATTGACATTGTCAACGCAATACAATAACAACAACGTCATTCGTTCGACGGTTAAATTATCATCGATGATTCGACTCGTCCTTCATCACATCCCTTCAATCATCATCCGTGAGTTGACTCGTCCTTTATCATATCCCTTCACAGCTAATTAAGCATTAGCCTCAGCGGTTTCTCTTCTCCCTAGGGCGACATTGAGTCAAATGAGCTATTCGTGCTGCAACTTTGTATAACAAGGAAGCTGAAAGGGATTCAATTCCATAATTAAGTTGGGCATTGAGAACATTTTGTATGCGTATCAGGGGTAAGTTAGGTTGGTCACGAGATGACCTTTTTTTTTTTATAATTATAATTATCCAATCTGGATATAAAAAATTTCATTCGCATATATAAAATACTTAAAACATAATAAAATGCTTAAGAGATAAAAGAAGTACATGTATCTATCTAAATCATTGTTAAAATAGAGTGACTTTTTTATTATATATATAGATAATGGGAAATATCAACATGGTAATATTTGGCTATCTAAATTCATACAATTTTGAATAAAAATAAGTTAATAAAGTAATTAAATTTATTATTATAAATATAATTTATTTATTATTTTTAATTTTAATAATTTTATATTTTGACATTACTTTTCTGTTGGTCTAGTCCATCATGGAGCCACTAGATTCTAGTATAGTACATTCATCCACCGTCAATAGCAACATAAATATTTAAACAAGAGTAAATCTAAAAAAATGTAATTTGAATTTATTAAACCCCTAATTTTAGTTTCTAAATTTATGTTAATATATAATTTAATTTTTTTAATTTATTAAATATTTAACAATTTAATACTTTTGTCATCTCACCTTTAACTGCCATTAAAATTATATTGATATGATATGTTAAATATCAATTTTACATGTTAAATGTAGGATAGCAAATCACCTCAATTTATGGAGGCGGCATTCTTTAAACAAAAAAAAAAAAGCTAAATTGTTTGTTGGTGCCTTAATATATTTTTTGATTATGTTTTGACTCTTTAACTAAAAATTATTTTTGTAAAATCTCTTATCTTTAAAAAAATTATAACTTATAAGTTAAAATTTAAAACTTTAAATCATAAATCTTAAATTTTTCTAAATTGCAAAATTCAAACTCTAAATATCAAAATACCAAATTTCAAATTGAAAAAATTTAAACTCCAAACCCTAACTCCAAATTATAAAATTTCAAATTACAAATTGCGAATATCAAAATTTTAAAATTTAAAATTATAAATTTCAAATTTTAAACTTTAAAATATAAAATATTAAATCCCAAATCGTAAAACCTAAACCTTAACATATATTATATGTTTTATTTTTCATTTTTTAATATACATTTTATGGTTCAAAATTTATGATTTATGATTTTATTTTTTATATTTTAGAGTTTAGAATTTAAATTTTACTGTTTAGTGGTTTAAATTTTTTAGTCTGAGATTTAAAATTTATAGTTGAAGGCTTTGAAATTTAAAAATTTATGATTTTAGAGTTTGGAGATTTTGAATTTTGAGATTTAAACTTTAAAGTTTATGATTTTTAAATTTAGAGTTTAGGGATAAGTACTTTAAATTTTAGAGTTTGAGATTTGAAATTTTGAAAATTTAAAATTTTTGGTAGGATTTTGCTATTTGAGATTTTGTAATTTGAAATTTAAGGTTTAGGATTATTGAGTTTGAATTTTTGACGAGGTTAAAGATTTAAGTTTTATGGCTTTATAATTTAAAATTTAGAGTTTTGAAATTTAAGATTTAAAATTTGATATTTAAGATTTTGTATTTAGGGTTTTAGATTTTTAGGTTTATATTTTAGCGTTTTGTGATTTAATGTTTGAAGTTTTAAAATTTTATGTTTGGTGTTTATAATTTTGAGGTTTAGAGTTTTTAAGTTAAGATTTAAATTTTAAAATTCAAGACTTTTGGTTTTGAGATTGTGATTTGAAATTTTAAAATTTAATATTTTGAATTTTAGAATTTAGAAGTTTGTGATTTATAGTTTAAGATTTTGTATTTTAAAATTTTGAAATTTGAAATTTGAATTTAAGGTGTTGGAGTTTAATTAGTTTTTGGGATTTATTGTTTATGTTAGAATTTAAGTTTTAGATTCTAAGAATTATAATTTAAAATTTTAAAATTTAAAATTTAAAATTTTAATTTTTTAAGTTTATTGTTTAAAATTTTAATATTTAAAATTTATGGTTGATGATTTAAAGTTTTAAAATTTAATATACGAGTAACAATTTTTTTAGTTAATAAACTAAAATAAAATTAAAAATAAAAATAAAAAATTTTAAAAAAATTGAATATTTTTTTAATGAATTGTGACTACGTAAATTGAAGTAAAATGCTATATTAGCTTTACCGTACTCAATGACCATTTAATGGGCCACATTAGTGTTTTTTTTTAAAGTAATTAAGAGTAATATGGCAGAATAATTATATTGTAGATCGTTTAGTAAATTTAAAAATTATATTATAAAAATTTTATTTGACAAAAATAATTTATAAATTAATTAAAAATTTATAAATTATACACTATTTAAAAGTAGTATATAATTTATAAATTTTTAATTAATTTAAATTATTTAAATAAATTTATTTATTAAATACTTTTAATTTTATTAAATAAATTTATAAATTAATTAAAAATATTATAAACTAATTTATTTATCTTGTTAAATCCACTCAAAATTACATTTTTTTAAAAATATGAGTAAAAGCACAACAATATATACTACAGGGTTCCATTTTGGAAACACACAATTGTGGATACAATACACCTTCTGCGTATTAAGTCTAAGCTTGTATAGTCGATCCAACATCATCCATTACAGTATGTTTCGATTGAAGGGACCCAAATTAAAAGAGAGAGAGAGAGGGAGCGTTTGATTTAAATTTAAATAAAAAAAATGTCTAAGTGAAATATTTCCTTCCCTTACCTTGTCTATTCTCTTCAAATCCAACATATCCACTTAAGAGCCAATAGAGCAACAATTTTACTATATAAATATTTGAATGCAACATAAATTGAGAATGTAAAATTCATGTATTTCTCGCCAACTAATTACAAAATCTTCATAAAATAAAAACTAATACATACATACAAATACAACAATAATTCTCTAAAATATTGTGAAATATTTCGGGAGTCAATAAACAATTATTCTAAAAAATATTGAAAAATATTTTCGAAAGTCAATCAATTCTAGAATTTAAAATTCTGCCAGAACTCAGGATTTTGTCAATTCTACCCCTCAAACTAGCATGAAAATATCACTCATGGCAAGTTTGCTAACTAGATTCTCAGACTTTGCCTTGGTAATTACCTTGGTGAGAATGTTTGTTGTTTGGCCTATGGTAGCACGACATGCATATCACGCCACAATCTATCTCCTCCTTGATGAAATATTTGTCCACATCTACATATTTTGTTCTATCATGTAGAACTGATTTATGAGGTATCAAAATTGCAGCTTCGCTATCAAATAGACTCTAATAATAGTAGATATAAGAACCTTCAACTCTTTTAGGAAACTTCTATCTATAACACTTCACAAAATCTATGAGCCGTGAACCAAAATTTTGCTCCTTCTACTAACCACAACATTTAGTTTTTTTGATAGGAACCCAACCATGCAGACATGAAAATGGATGCATGGGATATAACAACCATGAAGATGCAATATCACGTGGGGGTTTACGCAAGTCCAGACATAACAAACCCGAACCAACCTGGATGAGGGACTGCATGACTACTCAAGGGAGGCATATGATTCGGGTAGTTAGAGGAATGAGTTGTAATAAAATGATTGGCCAGCAACCTCTTTATATATAGGAAGATGTACGTAAGAAGGATATGAATGAATGAATGAAATCAGTATTTTCTTTTTTTAGTTTTCAGGAAGCTCTTGCCCTCGAAGTAAGATCATAACAATTGGTGCTTTCATTGAGAAGAGCTATGGCAGCCAACCCAAAAACAACTGATAAGCTGAAAAACCCCCTTAATTCCATCATGGATCATCTCAATACCCTTTCTACAAGAATGGCAGCTATCGAAAATAAAACCCATAAAAACTTAAACGAGAACCCTTCATCCTCGAATGATTTCCCAGCCACCATCACCATCACCCCAACCACTATGAAGCTAGACGTGCCCAAGTTCGATGGAACTGACTCAATGGGGTGGATGTTTAAGATTAATCAGTTCTTCGATTTCCATAGGACCCGGGATGACCAGAGAATCAGGATTGCTTCATTTTACATGGAAGGAGAGGCGCTTACCTGGTTTCAATAGATGCATTCCAACGGACAGCTATTATCCTGGCCCATATTCCTACATGCTCTAGAAATGAGGTTTGCCCTTTCGCAATACGAAGATCCTAAGGGTGCATTATTCAAGTTATGTCAATCTGGTTCGGTCCAAGATTACCAATCCCAATTTGAGTCACTCGCTAACCGGATTATCGGCCTTCCCCCACCATTTCTACTAAGCTATTTTATCTCCAGTCTCAAACCAAACATTCGCCATGAAGTCCAAGCCCTCCAACCCATTTACCTTTCCCAAGCCATAGCTCTCGCCAAACTCCAAGAAGATGAACTCCTTGCCTACCCCACCCAAACTGCACCCTATTTAATTCCTTCCACATCACCTACACCAACTTCCTCTAAAATGCTTTTCAAACCTCCACCCACCGCTATTATATCCACACCACATCGGCTATCTCCCTCTCTGACATCCAGTTCTTCTTACACTTTTAAACCATCCATCAAACACCTATCACTTGAAGAAATGCAAGCACGCCACGACAAAAATCTTTGCTACAATTGCAATGAACAATTCGATCACATTAGTCAATGGCAGTTTATGCTCTTTGTCATTGACTATAAATTTTCTCAGCTCAACAAAATTAATGATCAATCCTTCCAGCAGCTTGCATATGAAGAAATCAATGACAACCATGTTAAACACATGCCTTCAAAAATCACTGCTGGATTTTTTCACTTGCAATCACTTCTTTCATCACTATCATCACAAGGAAACCAGCACATCCTTCAAGTCATGAAAGTCCTCCATGAGTATAACGACACCCCAGCATCGTTGCCACCCCCATGGCCTCTGCCTTTACTCAAAGGACCAACACTGGTGCACGAACGACCTTACCAATATTTCCAATTGCTGGATTCTTGCATGCCTACCCCTAAGTCACGCCTTGAGGACAATGTGTTTTTCGTAGCACCAAGGAATGATAGGAACCCAACCATGCAGACATGGAAATGGATGCATGGGATAACAACCATGAAGATGCAATATCACATGGGGGTTTACGCAGGTCCAGACGTAACAAACCCGAACCAACCTAGATGAGGAACTACATGACTACTCAAGGGAGGCATATCATTTGGGTAGTTAAAGGAATGAGTTGTAATCAAATGATTGGCCAGCAACCCCTTTATATATGGAAAGATGTACATAAGAAGGATATGAATGAATGAATGAAATAAGTATTTTCTTTCTTTAGTTTTCAGAGGCTCTTGCCCTCGAAACAAGATCATAACATTTTTGCTTCTCTAAATAACCAAATTCCATCCTACAAAGGTGCAATAACTTGAAGTGAATATTTTATCATTCATTTTGCCTGCCAAATCTACATTAGTAGTGTAGGCCTCTACCTGAAGATGAATTCTATTTGTGAACAGAAGTCTTTTTCCTAAAGTCCGATTGAGGTATCTAAGAATTTTGAATGCAGTTTCAAAGTGAGTAGGTCTACATGAATCCATAAATTGATTTACCACGTTTGCAAAAGCAATGTGAGATTTAGTATAGATTAAATAAATAAGTCTATTAACCAATATTTGATAACACTCTTGATCCACTACTTCTACTGCTTCTAACTTTATATTAGATTTAGTTGGAGCATTTGTTGCCTTACACCAAGTCATTCTTATTTTTTTGAGTTAATTAAGAACGTATTTGCATTAATTAATAAAAATTTCTTTCTTGGATCTTGCAAATTCCATCCTAAAAAAGTATTTTAATTTTCTCAAGTCTTTGATATTAAACTCAACCTCAAGTTTCTTCAATTTGTTAATCTCAAGATAATAACTCCCAGTCATGATTATGTTGTCAACATAAATTATCAGAATAGTCACTTTACTTATTGCAAAATGTTTAAAAAATTAGGATGTGATTAGCTTGACCTTGTGAGAATCTATGTCTCCTAATAACATCTCTAAAACATTCAAACTAAGCTCTATTTATTTGAGTAGATCAATTACATATTTTTTTTTGTGAGATTGCAATTCCTTTTCTTTGAACAAATTACTTTCATTTCAAGAAAATATTTAATTGTTTCAAATCTTTAATCTTCAGCTTAGATGGCAAACATTATTTTAAAATAATGTCATCCAAATAAGCTATGAGAATTTGATTGTATATTTTATTAATATTGTATGATCAGATTACCCTTGAGTGTATCTCTGGCCTTTTACAAACTACGTGAAACTTTAAAAACATGCCTTAAATGATTGTTTTAGTGCATATAAATTTTTTTTTAGTTTGCATACTCTTGACTCAAACTTTTTCTCAAAGCCAGCTAGTAGATCCATCCTCTAAGTCAATATTAAGGAATGCATTTTTTACAAGTTGTTCAAGTGACCAATTAAGATTGGCAGTGATTGATATAATAACTCTTACGGTTGGCCACAAGTACAAAAGTTTCATAGTAATCAATAGCATGTGTTTGAGTGAACCATTTGATCACTAGGCATGCCTTGTATCGCCCAAGGGATCTATCTGACTAGTACTTAGTTGTGAACACACATTTGCATCCAACAATTTTTTCCCTTCTAGTAGCTCCATTACCTCCCTTGTCTTAAAGTGCTTGCATCTCTTCAGAAATAACCTCCTTCCGCTCAAGAACCTGTAGAGCATCTTGCATAATTCTCAAGGGCTAGCTTTGAATTTGTTTCCTCAAGTAACTAGGAGTTCTTTAGTTCTCATTCCTTCTCCATTTCTATGACTATTATGAGACGGCCTTATAGAACTTTCACGTAGATTTTTCATAAACTAAAACACTAAATTGTGTTTATGAAAAAATTGAGTCCATCATAATTAGTGTTTTCAGGTTGGAAAACATCAAAATTATAAGAGTTGATGTTTTTGAGTTGAAACATATTAATAATTTTTTTATTTCGAATCTTCAATTTATGTCTCCCCCTAAAGATGAGAGTCAAAATAATGTTTAAATAAAAAAAAAGTGACATCCATAAAAACAAACACCTTCTTAAAGCTAGGATCATAATATTTATATCATTTCTAAGTTAAGACATAACCAACAAAAAAACATTTTTTAGCTCTTGGATCTAATTTTCCATGATTGTGTTCATGAATTTGAAGATAGGCACTACATCCAAATACCTTTAAAGGTAATTCTAAATTTAACCTACTCATGGGAAATAATGTTTTAAGAACATGCAAAGGTGTTTGAAAATCCAAATTGTTTGTTGGCATATGATTTATGAGATATGTAACAATTAAAATAGCCTCTTCCCAAAAATACTTTGGAACTTTATTTGTGAGTAAAAAGTGCTCTAGTAACTTCCAAAAAAATGTTTGCTTTTCCATTCAACTATGCCATTTTGTTGTGATGTGTTATTGTAAGAACTTTGGTGTATTATGTCCTTTTCCAAGAAAAAATTGCCTAAGACATAATTAAAGCACTCTTTGCCATTGTCACTTCTAAACACTTCTATTTTTTCTTGGAATTGTGTTTCCATCATACTGTAAAAAGTTTTAAAAACAACTTCTACCTTAGATTTCTCTTAGCACATACACCCAACTTACTCTTGTGTAATTATCAATAAAGTTGGCAAATCATTTTTTTCAGAAGGGATTAAAACCTGAGATTCCCAAATGTCACTATAAATCAACATGAGCGGTTTTATGGATTGGTATAATTTTGAAGGAAAATATAAATGATGACTCTCTGCCAGTTCATAAATTTCACATTGAAAGCAAGATGGCCTTTTAATTTTAAACAAACAAGGAAATAATTGTTTTAAATAGTGAAAAGTTGGATGACCTAATGCCATTGCATAACATTTATTAGAAACAGAAATAGATTGAAAACATGTACTGTGAACTTGTTTGCCTAAATCATAACCGTTTTCAACTCTAATCATCTTCCTTGAGGCTATTTCCTGAAATTCACACCGTGAGGAGTAAAAGTTAGCTTTGTATTTTAGATCAATGGTTAATTGATTTATGGACAGTAGATTACAAGACAGTTTAAGCACATAAAAAACATTGTGCAGAGTTATAGAAGGTGATATAACGATCCAATCCCAACTGTTGCCAAGAGAGACCCATCAGCAATTCTTTTTTCTTTTTTTTGTTACCTGCACAAGGAGTATAAGTAAAAAAAAAAAAGGTGGGAGTAATTAATCATATGATCAATTACTCCAAAATCTATGATCCAAGTTTGACTTGAATTGACATTAAGGAGAGCAGAAACAAAATTACCTTTTTGGGCTAGGGAACAAGAGGGATTTACTTGAAATTGTCAAGATCGAAATAATTTATACAAGTGCTCCATTTATTCCTTTGTGAAAGGAGATGGTTTCAATGGTTTATCATGAATTTTCCAACGAGTGTCTTTTGTGTCTAAGGCTTCTTGCAGTGTTAACACCAAGAATTTTTTCTCTTTTTTTTTTCACTTTCAGTTTCTGCCCCCTTTGAAATCAGGGTTGAATTTTCAATCTCCACCGTTGGTTTAGCTTCTTCGCTGGTCAACATTACTTTCCTTCTTGTTTCTTCCCTTCTAATTTCTAAGAATGCTTCATGAAAAGAGGGCAGTGGTTTTCTCCCAAGAATTCGAGAACAAACTTAAACAAACTCACGGTTAAGGCCAGCCAAGAACAAGTACACACGGTCATTCTCTCTTTTTTTTTTTTTACACTATCAGATGAACAATTCCATTTATTATCATAGCATTGACTAATTCTTGCCATATGGAAACCATCTCATTATAATAGATAGTTACCTCATGTTCTCCTTGTTTTGATTTCCATAATTTTGTTTTTAAATAAAAAATTTGAGAGGAGTTTTCTAAGTTAATATTTTCATGCACAGCCTCCCACACATCTTTGGTGGTAGGTAGAAAAAGATAAGGTTTTCCTATAGTAGGCTACATTGATTTAATTGACCAGACAATGGTTAGGAACTTTTTGGACCTCCATGTGCTCAAGCTGGGATCCTCAGCAACTGGTTGCTTCATGTCTTCAGTTAGGTGCCCAAGTTTTCCCTTGCCATCAATAGCCAGCTTCACAGATTGGGGTAGTTCTTGCCATTTGACTTATGGTCTATATTATGGGTTATAGCAAACCTAAGAGATGATCTTTCTATTTCAGAAGAATCCGAGGTTCTTCTTGCCCCAGTCATGGTCATTTTAGCCATAAGC
The DNA here is from genome assembly GCA_037074535.1 of Gleditsia sinensis. Lineage (NCBI taxonomy): Eukaryota > Viridiplantae > Streptophyta > Magnoliopsida > Fabales > Fabaceae > Gleditsia > Gleditsia sinensis. The sequence goes on along the minus strand of CM073476.1, from coordinate 251,820 downwards.
TCATATCAGTTTGAAAGAAACAGATCTCTCTTACAGAGAATTCAACTTATATAGGGGAAGCATAACAACAATCAAATCTGTTATCAAATCCCTTGATACAAGGAATGATGAGATCCCTTAAATTAAGGGATTTAAAATTTGAAAATAAAATATGATTCTACTCCCTAAAAATCAGGAACTAAATTCTTGATATGATTTATTAAAAAAAAAAGGGCTAGAAATCCCTAACTATTTAACATATAAATATACACACACACACGCACTAAGATGGCATAACAATAAGAGAAAAATAGAGCCGCAATAACTATATGGTAATAAATCCTAGACATGTGCATTGTAGCACAATTAATTTAGGAACTCAAATGTATAACTAATGTTCAATTGTTATATAAATATGCCGTTTGATGCATGGTGTAACTGAATAAAAAAAAAAAAAGGGCGACCCAGTGCACGAAACTCCCACCTGGTGGGGTTTGGGGAGAAGATGTACGCAGCTTACCCCCGCAAACGGAGAGGCTATTTCCAGATAATTTAAAATTCAAATTCTATTCCAAGAAAATAGCAGCATGAAAATCAATAAAGAGCACAAGTACTTGTGCACAGATCACTCACATGAGTAATGCCATTTTTCATGATATTTTATCATTTCGTCCAGCTGCTTCAGCAGGAGTACTCGTAGTCATCTGATCAACTGCATGAACTGTACTCTGAAGCTCCTCCCATATGGCTTTGTAGACCATTCTTTGCCTATTTACAGCTGATTGTCCCTCAAAGGCAGCAGACACAACGTCAATGCTGCAAAATTGACCCACATATTAGACCCATGTTCTATCCAAGCAACAGTCAAGTGCCAATTGCAAATGATATCACAAAGCATGGCATCTTATCCAAGTGAGTTGACCCACAATAACGTCACATACTTCTCTGGAGGCTAAAATTACACTTTTAATAAACCTTGAACCGAACACCATAAAGAATCTCTGAAGACAATCCTAGCCCATAAGTCATTGAAAGAGATCAAAATGCCCCTAAAAATATGTACATTCCTCTCTAGCCAAACATTTCAAATAAGTGTAAAAGCCACACATTGCCACAAAGATACACCCTCCTTTATACGGCCAAAACTTTTAAACCAAGTAAGAAGAAATTGTTGTAGGTCTTTCTAACAAACCCAACTCTCACCAAAGATCCCAAAGAGCTTATTCCACATGAAACAAGCCACTAGACAATGTAAAAATAGTTGAGCATCAATATTTGCACTATTTGTACACATTATACAAATGTTAGGAGACAAAGCTACATTAGGTCTTTGAATTTGCAACATGTAATTTTTGTGTTAATTCTATTGAGTTCTGTTGTCCAAATGACATATTTGATTTTTGAAGAAGCTTTTGATTTCCAAATAGGTTTTTCCATAAGGAAGACTTCCCTAGTTGGAGAAGAAATAAGGAAGTGAAAGTAGGACTTTCAAGAATACACACCAAAAAGATCAAGATTCTAAACTCTCCTATCATCAAATTGGGAAATTCTAACACTATCAAGAAGAGGTAAACGAATTTCTATTTCATTCAAATATCTAGCAATTAAGTCCCTAGAAAAGTGAAAATTCCAAGAAAGCAGAGTACCCTAAATAGAATAAAAATTATGAATTGAAGCATTTTGTAGAGAAGAAAGCTGGAAAAGATTAGGGAAAGCTTGACAAAAAGGAGTATTTCCTACCCCAAGTATCCTCTCAAAAACTGATACAACACTATTATCTAGTCAAGCAATAATTTTAGAGTTTAAATTAAGTATTTACTGTTCTATTCTACAGGGATTAGATAGGATTCCCTTTATTCTGTAGTTAATGTTATCTCGTTGTAGTTTGTATATAAATATTTTTAGTGAGATCAAATAAAGTAAGACCGAATATTCAATTGCAGTACTGTATTTCATCTGCTTCCTTGTGTTAGCTCACATAATATCAAAGCGATGTTCTAACATAAGTTGCAGGAGACAATGGTTAGCCATGGTAAGGGCAAGCAAAAGTGGGTTAGAGGTGTCCCCCAAAAATTTTCAACCTCCCTCTACAATTGTCCCCACTACAAATAATAAAAATATTTCCCTACAATCACAACCCATAAACTGAATGGAAAAATTTTCCTACAGTGGTCTTGTTCCATTCAAATGGTGATTTGTGGAAAAGGGAGAATTGGCTACTTGGATGGATTAATTACAAAACCAAATTCAACTAATCCATCTTATCACTACTAGGAAGTTCAAAGTTCGATGGTTCTGGCATGGCCTATCCACTCCATGGAGGAGCATGTTAGTGATACCTATCTTTTCTACTCGACGATGATGAAGGAAATATGGGTATTGTTTCTCTTGCCTATTCAGATCTACAGGATTCTCCACAAGTGTCTGATTTGAGAAATCGTCCAAGGGACCTCAAATAGGCAGATCAAACAGTCAATACTCTAATTCTCTCAAGAAATTGGGATAGGAACTTGATTTATTTAACCAAATAGCGTGGAAGGATATGGTAGGGTAATGTATAACAATATGTAACTTATAGTTGTGTTTACTATTTTTTAGTAAGACTTAATAAAGACCTAGATGAAGTTAAAGAATGGCTCTCTAGCACTAAACCTATTCCCTCCGTTGATGAAGCATTTGCTAAAGTCTGACAGGAGAAAAGCCGCAAACGAGTCATTCTAGGTCATTGTCATGAACTCGTAGTTGTCACAAATGAGTCATGGCAGGTCATTGCCATGAACTCGCAATTGTCACAAACGAGTCATGCTTGGTCATTATCAACAAATAATACTATTGCATTACAAGTTAGGACATCCAAATTTCTTGTACTTGAAGCATCTATTCCTTACATTATTTAGGAATTCTGATAATTTCTAATGTGAGGTTTGTCAACTAGCCAAACATAGACATGTGTTTTTCCTCCCTCAACCTTATTAAGCATCTTTTGCTCTTATTATAGTGATATTTGGGACCCATCTCGTGTTCAAACTCTAATAAAAAATGGTTTATCTCCTTCATTGATTATCATACTCGTGTCTATTAGGTGTATATGTTAAAAGAAAAATCAAAGGATGAACGGATTTTTCAAAGTTTACATTCCACGATAAAAACACAATACAATGAAAATGTTAAGATCTTACGTACTAATACTGGGACCAAATACTTTAATTGAAACTCTGATTTTTTTGGTAAAAAAATGGTGTCAATACTTTAATTTAAAAAAATGGTGTCATTCACCGAAGTTCACGTGTCAAAACACCTCAACAAAATGAGATTTCTATAAAAAAAAGCCGTCATTTGCTTGAAGTTGCTTGCTCATTACATTTTTACTTCAAATATTCCTAAACAATTCTAGGGGATGCTATTTTAACCACTTGTTACCTTATTAATTGTACGCCTTCACAAATCCTTCATTACAAAACTCCCTTAAAGACCCTCCAAAATTACTTCCTTGAGTCCTGTGTTTTTTCCCAACTAGACTCTAGATTTTTTTATTGTTCTACCTTTGTGCACATTCATGATCAAAGTCAAAGTTAATTGGATCCTAAGTCCCTGAAATGTGTCTTCTTAGGTTATTCTTCTACTGGAAAGAGTTAAAGATCTTATTCCCTAGAAAAACGCAGATACTTAATTTCTAGGGATGTCACTTTTTTCGAAAATCAAGCATTCTTTCCCAAAAATCACCTTTGGGGGGGAATCTTAATTGGGAAACTCCAAATTCAAAAGTTCAGTCAAATTCAAATTCTACAGATTAGGAATATCTTTGGGATTTCTCTCCACAAATTCAGCAAGCATAATCTGCTAATTTCCCTTCCCTCCAATAATGCAGTAAATCTCTTCACAAAATCAGCAATCTGAATCTTTAAATACCCCACCAAATCTGCACCATATTTCTCCCACAAATCAGCAAATTAAATCCTTGAACTACCCACTAAATCAGCGTACAACAGAATCCTTAAATTACCCATCAAATCGCTAACTACTCCACAAACGCATTTGATTTGTAATGTCACTTTGTTTTCATTTTCACTATTTTTTAGTTATATGATTATGTTTTCACTTTATTTTCATTTTTACAATTTTTTAATTATATAAAAAGTAAAACATTGTTCATATAGTTCGAAATGCTGTTACAGTGTGCTACAATGTTGAAAATTCTAAAAACATCTTTTTGACATTTTCAGAATTATCAGAAATTCTGAAAACATTTCTTGAAAATGAAAACAGATCAACAGTCAACGATAACTGGACGTATTTTCATGGCTGTTTTCAGTTTTAAGTAAAAATGAAATATGAAAACTAGAAAACCAAACAAGCCATTAGTTTCTCAAAGGAAGTATGTTTTTGATCTTCTTAAAGAAACCGAAATGATGGGACGCAGTGGACACACTAGTAGATCCAGGTCTAAAATTAATATATCTGTCACTCACATACACAGCCAAACATTACCTTTGTTATTAGCTGTGTGAGTTAGTTTATGCATGCCCTAGTGAAAGATCACTTAGAGACTATTTATAAGGTGTTAAGGTACTTGAAAAGACAACCTGGAAGAGGGATTTTTTTTAGGAAAACAAAAGAAAGAGGTGGTGAGATGTACACAAATGCTGATTGGACAAGGTCAGTAAATGATAGGAGATCCACCTCCGAGAATTGCTCATTTGTTTAGGGTAATTTTGTGACCTGGAGAAGCAAAAAGCAAGCAGTAGTGGCAAGTAGTGCAAAAGCAAAACTAAGCTCACTAGCGCATGGTGTTTGTGAAGGTTTGTGGTTAAAATTATTGTTAGAAGAATTAAAGATATTAGTGCAAGCACCATTAAAAATTTATTATGATAACAAGGCAATTATTGGTAGCTCTCATAATCTATGCACGATGATAGGACTAAACATGTGGAAGTAGATAGACATTTTCTCAAAGAAAAAGTTGAAAGCAGTGTCATCTGCATGACCTATGCGTCTACTTCTGAGCAAGTATCAACTGTATTAACCAAAGGTCTCTATAAACCAGCATTTGAGAAGATAATAGACAAGCTGGGAATGTACAATTTGTACAATCCACCTTGAGGGAGGGTGTTGTCATGTCATGCAGTAATTTTAGGAGTTTAAATTAAGTATTTACTGTTTTCCTATTCTTTAGGGATTAGATAGAATTCCCTTGATTCTGTAGCTAATGTTATCTCACTGTATTTTGTATATAAATATTTTTAGTGAGATCAAATAATGTAAGACTGAATATCCAGTTGCAATACTGTTTTTCATCATCTCCTTCACTGTGTTAGCTCACAAACAACCATTCCCAACCCTTAAAGAAATAAAGGAGCGAAAATCATCATAACCCTGAGAAGTGAATTTCCAAGGACTAATCTTAGCCCTAATTGCAGTGTCATCCCATCCATTCGGATCCAAACCATACTACAGATAACTTGATGCCATAAGGAAGTAGTTCCAAGAGGAAAATGCCATAGCCATTTGGTTGTCAAAGCCTTGTTCTTGGATGCCAATTTCCAAGTCCTAGGTCCCTTCACTCCTAAATCTACAACAAATATCCCAATTAACAAGGTGATCCTTTCTCAACTCTCCCACAACCCTCCCAAAGAAAAAACTGCATAATTTTCTCTAAATGCCATGCAACCTCTACTGGGATATGAAAGAGGGAAAGATAATAAAGCAAGACACTTAAAAGGCATAATTGAATAAGGGTAATGCAGCCACCCAAAGACAAGAACGAACCTATCCAACACTCAGTCAGCTTCTGCACCATAGGGCTCCAAAAAGAGGCAGCTCTAAGATTCCCTCCAAGAGGAACTTTTAAATAAGTGAGGGGCTACTGGAGAACTTGGAACCCCCAGAAGAAAGAATATATGAACTCACATTAATACCTTCCAAGCCACATTTTGGCAAGTTCACCTTCAAACCAAAAATATCCTCAAAGATTCGTAAAAGACTAAGAGTATTCAAAAGGTTTCCTTCTAAGAAAAGAACAATGTCATCTGCAAAATAAAGATGAAACACCACAATCTCTTCTGTTTCAACCTGAATGACCCTAATAAGACCTCTTTCAACTACCCTCATGATCATCCTACTAAGCACATCCACTACTAAGGTAAACAAAAAAGGAGGCATAGGATGCCCTTGTATCATGTGCACCATTTGACTGAAAAAGAAACAGAAATTTTCATGGGGAAAGTACAGTCAAACAGGAAGCTGAAAAGGACTGAGGTTATTATCTCTTTGCATAAACTTCCATGATTCTATCAAACTTGTTCTCATTGTAGGCATTGCTTTTTTAGAGTTCTTTAAATCTTTGTCTCCTTTGAAAATTTCAATGTGGAAGACTCCATAAACTACTATTTTACTCTTTTTCATTTTCTTTTTTTGAATTTTAGTAAATCCTTTATTCAAAGACTTCCTATGAACCTATTGTTTAGTAGCAATTAATTGAAATCTTCTATTAATCCAAAAAAGTATACACACACACACACAAAGGCAATCATAATGAATCCAACCTTCATTTAAAAAGTAGACTAAAAGGAAATCGCTTACCTAACATGCCGACCATCACCATAAGCATCTTTTACAGAGACTGATTCTGCATTGAGATGTTCCTTAATCTGTGCAAGCAAGTTGCAAATTGAAACTAACAATTAAGGGCAGCATTCTACTAACCCATATGATTGAAGTTAACAATTCAATTAACTTGTGGTTTTGGGTCAAATAAAAGTCAATAAAATTTGACAATCTGAAAGGATAGCAGCTCGAAAACAGTTGAACAGGTTACCTTCCCATCCATAATGCATACTATCATACGATAAAAGAGAAATACAGTCTAAAGACGGCAGGTAAGATATTTCGCTAGAAAATTTGTCAATAAGCACTCAATATGACAAAAAAATTGAAATTAAAACAAAAAAAAAAAATACCTTCTTCTCCATCGACTGCACAAGAGGCAAGTCGATAGAGCCGGCGTCGTTGACATCGGTGGCGCGTGCACAAAATTTGCGAGCAAAACTCGAGGTGAAAAAGGTGTTTAGTGAGAGAATCTGCGAATTCCTGGAACCGGTGCTGGATCTTTGGAGATGTATAGCAGCAGTTCGAGGAAGAATGGAGTTGTATGATGGAAACAAAACTGGAAGAGCCTGTCGAAGCAAGCAACTATTGGCTGAGAAGAGATGGGCGCGCATTTTCACTCTTTCCTCCGGATATTTCCTTTCTTACTCGGAAATTTGGGTAACCACTGATAAAAATGCGGAAATTAGGTGCACGCCAAAGCTTCGTCAAGTAATACCAACTCTTTTTTTTTTGGACAAAGTAATACCAACTCAAAAGATATCTGATTATATAAAAATTAGAACGGCCCTGCTTCTTTGGGACAAGTTCACGTTCCATTTGGTTTACTCTCGTTTTGGCATCACAATTTTTTTTTTTATATTTAATATGTTTTAAATAATATAAACATAAAATAAAAAATTGATAAAATAATAAAATTATTTTTATATAAAAAATTATTTTAAAAAATAAATAAATAATAATATAAAAATTTGAACTAAATTTTATTTAAAATATTAATAATATTAACAAATAGTTTAAATATTATTTATTTTATTTATTTATCAATAAAAAATAAAATACTTTAATTTTTCTTACTCCTGTTTCATTTATTTTCTTTTATTTTCTTTTATTTCTATCACTTTTTTAAGTTAAACTACTTTTTCATACAAAAAAAATATTTTATAAATTTTTTTTTCTGTTGACCAAACATAATTAATTGATAGAATAAAATTCAGATTTTAATGCCATCAATTTAATTTTGCATATCAAACGATACTTTAGTTATTAGATATCTAAATTTGGGCGTTAATTTTTTTAATTAAAGGAGTTGAAATTAAAAATTTAATCATCACTTGTGAATAGATGCTTTAAAAATAAAATAATATATTTTTATATTATATATAGTTATATGAATTATCTATTAAAATTTTATTTACATAAATTATATAATATTTCAAAATATAATTATATATACATTAATTATAATATAACTTATTTAACCCTCTGTAACTTATTTATTGAATTTAAATAAATATATTTAACTCATTAAAAATATTTGTATAATTTTAAGCTAATCAAATTTGACATTTGATTTAAATAAATGAATTGAGTATCAACTTGTCCTTTAATTCATTTCTCTCACAAATTGAGTTCGAGAGCATTAGAGTTTAGTTTGACTCAACTCATTTACATCTCTAATTAGAATATTTAAAACAAACTCTCCTCTCTTTTTTTAATCAATAAACTTACAAATTGGTTTTCGAATTTATTAGGGCTCCAAACCTTAGTTCTTAAATTTATGTCGCTACACAATTTATTAGTCGAGTTTATTAATTATTAAAAAATATAGTTTTTTTATCATCTCACTCTTAATTACTGTTACAAAAAAAATATTGATATAGTCCATTAAATACTATTTGACACGTTGAATTCAACATGACACACCCCTCGATTTGCTGAGTCACAATTTCTTAAAAAAAGACCAAATTACTCTATTAGTCTCATTAATTATTTTTTCATTCTGATTTAATCCTTTTAACTAAAAATATTTTCTCTAAGATCCCATAACTTTAAAAAAGACACCTATGCTCTATACCTTTAATCATACATCTTAAATCCTAAATTATAAACTCTAAATTTTAATTTTTTAACTTTAAATTACAAATATCAAAACTACAAAACTTAAAACCCTAAAACCTTAAACATTGAATATCAAAATACAAAGCAATACATGATAAATCTAAACATTAAACTTCAAACCTCTAAATTCAAAGTCCTAAATACCCAACCCCGACCCCAAAACACTTAAACCCCAAAATTTTAAAATCTAAACCACTAAACCATAAAACAACATATCCTTAATCTCAAACCTCAAACCATAAAACCTAAAGTCCAAAACTTTAAACTCAAAATCACAAATAATAAAACTAAAACCCTAAATCTCAAAATCATGAAACCTAAGCACCGAACTCTAAAACACAAACTCAAAACTTCAAAACTCTAAGCTCTAGAACTCAAAATTCAAAACTCCAAATATTAAATGCTCAACTCCAAACTGATAAATTCAAAATCCCAAAACGCAAAGTCCTAAACCTTAAACTACGAAACCCCAAATCCCTAACCCTAAAATCTGAACTCCAAACCCCTAAACCCTAAAATCCAAAAGCTCTAAATTCTAAATTCTAAAATGTTAAACCCCACACTTAAACCTCAATGCCCCTCCCAAAACCTAACACCCCAAACACTAAATTTTAAAACTTTAAAACCCCAAAATCTTAAGGAGTTTAGGGATTATGAGTTTAATATTTAGTGTTTTAGGGTTTAGGATTTGAAGTTTAGTTGTTTTTAAGGTTTAGAATTTGAGTTTTAGAGTTTAAAGGTATAGGGTTTAGGACTTCGTATTTTGGAGTTTTGAAATTTAAAAATTAAAATTTTAGAGTCTTGAGGTTTAACATTTAGAGTTTTAGTTTTTTGAGTATTAAAGTTTAAGATTTTGGATTAAAGTTTTGAGATTTTAATGTATGGGTTTGGGATTTGAGATTTTAAGATTTAGATTTTAAAATTTTGAAATTTTTGGATTTTGGGTTTTTAGATTTAGAACTTTGAGTTTTGATATTTTGAGGTTTGGCATTAGTATTTTTAACGTTTCGAGGTTTTATGTTTGGCATTTAGGGTTTAGGGCCTTGAGTTGTGGGATTTTGAGGTTTAGGGTTTGGTGTTTGAGATTTTGAGTTTTTGAATTTGAAGTTTGGAGTTTGGTTTTTTGGCTTTAGTGTTGTGGTTTGAGATTTAAGGTCTAAAGTATTGAATTTTAGGGTTTGTTGGTTTAGATTTTAAAATTTTAAGTTCAAGGATTTACAAGTTGGGGTTTTAGAGTTTAGGGTTTAGGAGTTGATTTTAGTGTTTAGAATTTAGAATTTAAAATTTAGGGTTTTGGGTTTGAGGTTTAAGACTTTAGATTTTGTGGTTTTGAAATTTAGGTTTTGGAGTTTGTGGTGTTGGAATTTTGGGTTTAGGATTTAAAATTGAGGGTTTTGAGCTTTGAGATTTGAAGTTTGTGATTTGGGGTGATAGGGATTTGAGATTTGAGATTTAAAGTTTAGAGACTTAGTGTTTAAGGCTTTGAGTTTAGAGTTTTAGGGTTTGAAATTTAAAGATTTGATGTTTAGGGTTTAAGGTTATGAGTTTTGAGATTTTGATTTTTGGGGTTTAGAGTTTGGGTTTTGGAGTTTTGAGACTTTGGGGTTTCTGTTTTGGGATTTAGGGTTTGAATTTTGTCGTTTTGAGATTTTTAATTTAAGATTTTGAGTTTTGTGGTTTAGAGTTTTGTGATTTGAGATTTAGGGTTTGTTATATGAGAATTTAGAGTTTATGGGTTTGAGTTTGGGTTTTAAAATTTTGGATTTAGGGTTTTAGGGGTTATGTTTGGTGGTTCAGGGTTTTAGAATTAGAATTTATACTTTAGGTTTTTGTTTTTAGGGTTTAGGTCATTAGGTTTTAGGATTTCGAATTTCGAAATTTGAGGTTTTATAGATTAGCATTAATTAGTTTTAGCTTTGGGTTTTTTAGGTTTAGGGTTTGGGATTTTGAATTTTAGATTTTGTGGTTTCATGATTTAGGGTTTGGGATGTTGAGTTTATGTTTTGTTGGTTTATAATTTAGGGTTTAAAGATTTAAAATTTAAAATTTATGGTATAAGTAGTAATTTTTTAAAAAATTAATGGATTTTAGAGAAAAGTTATAGTAAGGAGCCAACACATAATGAAAAATAGGTTAATGGACTAACAGAGCAATTTAGCCCCCTTTTTTTTTTTAAGGAATAATGACTTAGCAAGCTAAGTTGGTGAGTTATGTTGAACACTTAGAACTTAATGTGCCAAATAGCGCTTAACGAATTACATCAACTTATTTTAGTGGCAATTAAGATAGAAATAAAAAAAAATTAAATTGTTGAATATTTGATAAATTTAAAAATTATTTTATGTATTTATATAAATTCAAAGATTAAAATTTAAATGTCTAATAAATTTGGTGGCCAATCTGTAGGTTTAATCTTTTTTACCTTTGTCAATATGGATCGAGTAAGGTGTCACGGCCCCTGTAGAAGCAGGCACGTGACCAGCACAAGAGTAGGATTATATCCTATCCTGTAAGCCTAAAATCAATTGGCACCAAGTTATCATTGTGATTTACAACATATAGACACAAACAACATTATGCATACCATAAGGATGGTTTAGAATTCATAAATTCACATACAATTGGCATTCAGCCATACAATACAGAATTCATCTATTTTTCATACAATAACAGTTCTATCAATATTCAGATACGCAGAGATGCAGGGATCCTGCCTGTAGTTTATGGAGCTACCTTATAATACAAACTGAAAATATCTAAAAAAATTGAGAGCCCTAAAAGTAACATGGGCTCACCATAACTCTTTTAACTCACTAAACAGTTAGAGCTGGATCTGAATTTTTTTGACTATCTGAAAAAGGAAACATTTGATGGGGTGAGTATAAAACTCAGTGAATAGGTAATCCTTACTACAACAGAAACAGGACAAGCAAGGCACGAGTTTTTCCTTCACAAATATAATATTTAATGCAAGAAAAAGATGAATGCTATATATGTGTCATGTGTTTGAATCAATAACAAGAAAAGTTCAATATTAAAAGATATAATATCAATGTTAGAGTTTAAACTCTCTCTATGTTATAACTACAGTCATTTCTCAAGTATGCAATAAAGAAAATATTCACCATCAATCAGGCCAAAAGCCTGTAGTCCATCGGGTCAAAGCCCATAATCCATCAGGCAAAAGCCCGTAAAGTCCATCAGGCAAAAGCCCACACAATCATCAATCAAGCATAAGCCCGCACAAGCATCCCTCAGGCATAAGCCCGCACAATTTATCCATCAGGCAAATGCCCATACAATCAGTTAAGCAAAAATCCATTAAACTTCAATATGCACAAATCAACAATAGCCAAAACAATATCAACTTAGTTTACACATTTATATCCAAAGGCCTACACATGTGCCTCATAAAATCATCTATCAATTCATATAAAATATCAACATCACCATAAACCACTAGAGAACTAAAAATATAAATGATGCTTGTTCTACATTTCTAAAGTTTATACTAGGAGTCATATTTTAACATAAATAAATTTCACATTAATAGTAATGTCTCATGTAGATGTATCAAATGGATAGTTTAAAAAAAATAATGTCATAGTAAGTATTATCTACTCACACACTAGAGATGCGTAGTTGAACTCTCTTAATCTCTTCCACAACTCAATGGTCGAATTGATGCTGAAAGCTATCTTCTGCTATCTCAAAACTTAGAAAAACAACTTTAGCATATCAATTTCTAACCAATCACCACGAATTCACTATTTTATGCCAGTAAAAAAAAACTCTGTTCACTGTTCACCGTTACTGTTCACGCGTATCAGTTACTGTTCATTCGAAACCCTCTTTCATGATTTAATCCTTTAAATCATGTTTTTCAGCCAGAAAATTATGAATACACTAATGATTCTATATTCTAAACGTAATTCTAGGTTCAAAATCACCATAAAACATCAAAGAATGTTGAAATTCAAAGTTTACCCATCGCAGTTACTATTCACCATTTCTGGCGAACTTCCGACGACTTTTCGGTGAAATTAATTGGTGGGTTTTGAAGTACTCGTTGCCACGAGTCCAACGGTTCAGACGGTTCATCAATTGGAGGTCCGTAGCTCTAGGTATGAGGATTTGAAAAGTGAAAGGAAAAATGGTATGAAATTTTTTTTTCTTTTCTGCGTTTCCCCTCTGTTTTCTGGTTGCCCGTGTCTATATGTGCAGGAGCTACAGTACGCTACAGTAATTTTTTTTTTTTAAACTACTAAGGGGCATTACATAAGGGTTGGGTTGAGTTAAGCAAATTTGACCTTAAAATAAGCGTCCAAATATGCTTGCCCTAAGATAGTTGTGGGCTGGGCTAGGTCTCTCCACATTTTTGTTTTTGTTGGCTAAATTTTACTCATCATCAATATATACATTACTTTGGATCACTTTAGTCCCATAAATTTTTAATTTATTAATAAAATTCTATTTTATTTCTCACTTTTCAATAGGTCAATAACTACTAATTCACTTTGAGTAAATAATAATAATAATAACAACTGCCAACTCACTCCTTCATTAATTCACTCTTCCACTAATCACCACATAATAATCACTTTATAAATAATAGATAGTTTTTAATAGTATTTGTTTTCTACCATTTAATTTTTAATACCAATTATTTAAAGGATAATTGGTAGTTTTATTTGTCACATGATTAACTAGTGTTATTTTTTTATAAATAAATAATAAATAATAAAAATGAATTGAGTGCATGTCAAGCCACTAGTTAAGTATAAAAGCTGTGAAAATATTGAAGATTAAGCGCGCAAGCCAGAGTAGGATATAAAGAATTTACAAAATACGTGAAGGGGAAGTTAAGAAAATATGATATCGAATATTACATGATTGTTTACAGCAATGGCATCGCTACAAGCTTGTCCTTTAGACGTCAAGTATAATCACTTTTGGACTTGTATTTATTATAACATGTGCTATGGACGTGAGGTAGGCTAACAACCAGTTTATGTCAACGTCATATGCACCATATGTTAATCGTTTATTTTTTATTGCAATTTGTTGGAGAAAGACTGAATAAAAGTTACTTCACGGTATTGATGGAAAGTGCCAAAACGGTAATTGCACTGTTAAAGCTGATAAGGGGCTTCTTCACTTAGTGCAAATATGGAGAGGACTACAAGGAAAGATGGCTTCTCGTGGCTTTAAGGATGGTTGGTTTTGCTTCTCCAGGATCCCTGCTCATTGTATTCCATAATATGTAAACGCCACTCGATTGGGATCTTATCCCACTTTCTAATTGCTAGAACCAACTAAGTCTTGTTTTGGAATCTATGCAATAGTTCTTTTGTTACTACTAGTTTTATTTGATTTGACTATGTACTTTCTTCTAAGTTTGTGTAAAAATATTGAATTTGTGAATATGAATTATGATACCCAATCATTTATATTTTGATTAATTTTGATATAAATATATTTAGAACGCGTAAAAAAAAGTTGGCATGAGCCAGACCCTAAAATTTAAGTGGGATTAAGTTAAAAGCCTTTGATTAAAACGAGTTGTTTATACGTTAGCTTAGCCTATTTTGACAAATTTACTGTTGATAACTAATGCATAACTACTCCTAAAAACAAAGCACAAAAAAATACCATAATTGATAACATAAGAAAATAAGGGGAGAAGAGAAAACTAGGGTTTGATCAAATCTCTCATCTTCAATCTTCCTAATTGCTTTGAATCTTTTGTTCTACTGGAACTAGAGAAGTCTTTCTTATTGTTGCCCTAGGTCAACTATTTATATTAATTAATGGTGAAAAGAGTCTATTTAAGAGTGATTTTTCACATTGAATGATGTCAAAAATATGTAATGTCACAATGTTGCTTGTTGCAATTCATGCCCAACTTAAAACATTTATAACTTTTGATTTGAAACAACTTACGAGGTTCATAAGAAATTAATGGAAAACTCTTTTGGAGCCTCTTATAAGAATATCTAGAGTTTTCATAAGTGAGATAATTTAGAACTTGTTTAATTTTTGTTTTCAAATAATTAAAAAAAAAGTTGTTTGAGAACTTGATTTATGTTTTTATTTTGAAAACAAGTTCTAAAATTACTTGTTTTTAAAATAACAAAACAAAAACAATTTCTACATGATTTTGTTCTTTTGTTCTTATTTTCTAAAGTGACAATGTTATAAATATAATGTTTCATTAATGGCAATGTTGTAAATATCATTTAAATATGTTTTCTTTTAGTTTTTTGTTTTTAATTAAGCATAGTTATTAAAACACATCTCAAAACAAGTTTTGAAAATAAAAAAATAGAAAACTCTTTTAAGTAAAGTCTTATATTCTCAAAAATTCATTCTTTTGAGTAATTTCAGGGAATAGTGCCAAATTTCAGGGTTTATTATTAAATAAAGTGAGTTTTTTTTTATAAATTTTATTTTTTATTAGAATTTATACAAAATTATTCTTTCATGCAAGTATATATATGTCTCTTAGGAAGACTATGGATGAAATCAATCGAACCCAGAAATAGTTGAAGAATGAAAAGATAGAAGGAAGTAGCTAAATGTCACAACACAAGAAGAAGCCTAAAAATGTCATTTATTCATAATGTCGCAATGTTAAGGTTTATCACATATTTAAATGTATTTTGTCGATTTTGACCCAATTAAGCAAAATAATATTTAGAGAACCTAAGGATTTGGCCAAACATGATAGATACTAATTTTAGAAAGCTTTGGAAAGGCAAGAAGTGGCACCTAACTTGGAGATAATCTATTAGTTCAAGAGATTAGTTTAGAGAATAGAATTTGGAAAATTTCTCTAATCTTCTTCTTCTTCTCTTATATTTTAGTTTTAATGTTTTCTTTCTTCAATTTTGGAATGATTTTAGGATTAACTATGGAGTATATTTTTATTTTTAGGCAATTGATGGATCCTAATATGTATGTAGAATTATTTATTCAATTCCGTGTTTAATATTTTTGATTGTTTTGATCACTAATTGAATAATTAAAAAACAAGAATTCATTTGATAAAAGGAGCTTTATTTATTGTGATCTGAATTGAATAGCGCATGATTGGATATAGTAGTCTAAGTTGTGAATTAACCAACTTGTATGTACAGAATAATATTTATTCCTACATGCCTTGCATAGTCTAATAGAGCTATTGTCTAGATTCTTGACCTTATCGTTTGATTTAGCAATTTAAGAAATTATTTGGAATGGAATCATGTTTATTTATTTTGAAAAGGGTTTATAAATAATCTTATGCTATGTTAATAATTCAAGATATTGGAATAAAATTTGAGTTAGGAGTGACAAGCTAATGAAATATTAGGTGAAATTAATTTACTTAAACCTTGTCTTACTTGAATGTCATCTATGCCATTAATGTTTGCTTTTGCTTTATTTTAGTAGTGGTAATTAATTATTTGAGTTGCGTATCTTTTGTGGGTATGATCCTCAACTCAACCATTGTGTTGCTTGTAATATGTGCTCTTATGTGGTTGTATTAAAATTTCACTAACATCAGGCATAACCTTCTGAAGAATATTTTGAGCAGAATCAATTAACTTGACTAATTATGTATGTAATCTCAAAATAGCTTCTATGTGGCTTTTGGCTCTAGTATTATTCTCAGCCATAAATCTATTCCATTGTTCATGTGTTGATGGCTCTAGAGTGCTATCTCAACAAGAATCAAGATGGCTACTCCAACTTGGACTATAATGATAAGGATCAAAATTATTTTGCTAGTTGAAGTTATCACTTTATAATTTGAACATTGGTAATCATGGGGTATTGGTCACTCTCATAAAGATTGAGAGAGATGAAAGGCATCTGCAAATCAAGTTTTCTCACTTATCTAACTTTTGTTCAATTGTAGTTAGTTGTGTGATATTAACAAAGGAAGTAGACTCTTATGATGATTTATTATCCATCATATATATATGCCATCTTGCAGGTCTAAAAACTTAAAATTAGAAAAAGAAAAAGAAAAAGAAAAATAAATAAATAAATGTTTAAATTAAAATTGGGATAATCGAATATTGATGTTAACTAAGAAATTAAATGATAGCAAAAATTTGTTTATTAATTTTTATAATTATGCAAATGCATATATAATGACTGTAATACAATAGTTTGAGTAAACGATATTTTTCACGGAGAAACAAATAAAATCTTAATCAACTGCCAAACTCTCAATCTCTCAAATTTATTCAAACAATAGAATCTCTTTTTTATTAAACTTATATGAAAACTAACTATTAGTGAATGATAATTTAAGAATTTTAATTTTACTTATTAGTTTACTTGACTCTTATCTCTTCCTTATTATTTATTTTAACATTTAAAATTATTCAACAAAACATGATATTATTTATAAATCTTGTTCAAGAACATATAAATATAATTCAATCCCTCGTTAATAAACTATATTACTATAGTCAACAAAAAAGTCTAGAATTCATATAATTGGGTCAAGCTTTAGTAGCTACACATGGAATGTAGGTATAACGCTATCCAACATGTAAATTAATCAATTCACTACTTGACTACCATGACTATTCGTGTACTATTTAATTCATGTAAAAGCAATTCAACTCCTTTTCAAGAAGAATTCATATTTCTTGATCATATAGTTAATTGCAAAGCAGATAGAATGAATAAGAACATAATTGAATTAATAACTCATACAATATTGAAAACAAGTAAGAGAAAGGTATCAAAATCAAACTACATGAAAAAATCTATTGAATCCTTAAAAAATTAAATTAATACATAAATACTTCTAAAAACAAAATACAAAAGAAAGATATCGTAATTGATATCATAAGAAAATAAGAGAAGAAGAAAAAATTAGAGCTTGATCAAATCTCCAATCTTCAAGCTTTCTTATTTCCTTCGATCTTTCGTTGTTTAGGTGTCGTTTCTAGCCTATTTAAGATGAAATCTCTCTTATGTTTGTCCTAGGTCTCTTATTTATATTAGAGGTGAAAACATAGAGTCCTAGTGCACGTATTACTGATTTTTTTTGCACTGAATGATGTCAAAAAGTCTGCAATTTTGCAATGTTGCCTGCTACACTTCAGGGCCAATTAAAACATCCATAACATTTTATGCGAGAGGATTTACGAGATCTATAGGATATCTACAGAAAGATCTTTTTGAGCCTATTGGAACCATTACCAAAGATTTCTCATATGACATCATTTAGATCCTCAAAAATCCATTCTTTTGACCATTTGTAAAGCATCAACATATAAAGTAATTTTACATTTGGTCAAATATCTATCAATAATAAAACCAACTAAAAAATATTTAAATGTACTCATTTTACCCAAGGACAAACACTAAATAAGGATATAAATCTAGGCTGAAAAACTCTTTAATGAAGAGTTATTAGCCATTGATTCGATTTGGAAAGCACCGACGTGAAGGCAAAGTTATTAGAGAAAAATTGTAATGAGAGTAAATAAGAGGGTCAAACCAAGGGGATGAGAGAGGTCCTATTTAAGGAGTTTGTAAGTTGCTGTATCTAGAGGGTGTTTTCATTTCTAGGGCAAGTTGGTTATTGGTGTCATTTAATTGGACAAATTGATTTAACAAATAGTTACAGAGGTTACTATGTTTCTATTGAATGGTTTGAAGTGGGTAAAGATAAACTTTTGGTACCAAACCTAATTTTAGAATACATTAGAAAAAGTGTGGCTAATAAAGAATAGGTTACTAGTAATTCAGAGCAAACAAAGATTTTATATGTTGATCATAGGCTTCAAGACTTAAATATTGTTGTAATTAATTTTATGTTCTTAAGAGTTTTTTCCTGTCTAAGAAATGATGAAATTTGAGAAAAGAAAAAAAATTGAGTCCAAAGTATATAAAATCGTTTGAGATTTTGGAGAAAGTTGGCTCTGTGGCATACCATTTAGCCTTGTCACATGAGAATAGATTAGGGGTGTAAGCAAACCGAGGAACCTGAACCAAACCGCCTAAACCCATTCAAAATATGCCATATCGGGTGAAATATATCGGATTTTTGGATTATAACGGATTAAAAAAATAAAAAAATCGGGTAAAGTCGGTCCGGTCGGATTTAAGGAAAAAAAGAAAAATCGACCCGACCAACTATATAAAATACAAATATTTTGGAAGTAATCCATCTTCTTTCTCTTTCTCACATTTCATATATACCTACCATCATTATTACTTTTCTTTTCCCCACCCACCTATCATAATTACAATTTGTCTTTTTCCCATCATCTCATCTCTTCACCATCACACTTTCACACGGCATTCTATTTCCTCCTATTTCCCATTCACTCTCCACTTTCCTTTCTCTCTTCTTTCACGCCATTATACCTCTTCTTTTGTCCATTCACTTACCGCCATGGCACCATCTCTCTTCTCTCATGACTTACAATTTCTCACCTTCCCATTCTTGGCTCCTTGTCGGCGATGATCTCATAAGCTAGATTCGAAATCTGGCCGAAGCTCATACCCACAATACACAGAATCAAGCATTCTCGTAGAAGTTTTGGAATTCGTAAGGTGAAGGTGAAAACTTCATCAGGACGCTTTGATCTTCGGATCTGGAATCCATAGCATATTTGCAACAAAATTTCTTTTCTTATTTGTATGGTAGTTCTTTCTTTCAATATTTCAATCTTCACATTTAAATTAAGGTTTAGCTTCTGTTATTCTCATCAATCTTCTCTCTTCTTAGTAGAAAAATTTGATATTTGGTTTCTTCTGGTTTCTTTGTATCTAGACCCGTGACCCGCACATCCGACCGACCCGACCTTAAACCGAATGAATCCGATTTTTTCGGATGACTTGAAAAGTTGATCGGATACGGATGGTCATTTCTTCACCTGAACAAAGTTCGGTCGGATTGATTTTTAGATCAAACCCGACCGAACCCGACCCGTTTACACCCCTAGAATAGATAATATTATTTTATCTATATATAATAAGAATGATCAAATTTAGAAGTTTTACTCAATCTTTCACTCTACTAAATAGTTAGTATTTTTTTTTTGACAAACAAATTATTTTACTTTCGCTCACCCCAACAAGTAGTATTTCTTTCCACTAGGTTGAAAATGCTTTGTAGGTTAGTAAAATTTAGGTGACAACATTGAAATGTGGAAACTAAAGGTAGAACTTTGATAATTTGCTTGTTGGTTTCTTTTAGTAGGAATTATAATTTAAAAAGAAATAAATATATTCTATTTTAATTATCTTTTTTTAATATTAGAGAAATCAAAAGGAGAAATAAAAAAACAGAAAAAGGGACTACTCCCTGACAAAACAAACAGAAGCCACGTCTTCCAATACAAGCTACAGTCACAAAGATAGTGTATCGACGACTTGTCACCAAGGTTGCATCAGTCACAAATAGCATATCCAACTAAGTGGCACAGTGAGTTAAGCGTAAAAAAAATAAATACACTGAGAGAGTGTAGAGAAATTATTTGCAATTCGGTTAATTGTCTAAGGTTCTCAATTGAATATAAAACAATCTTTGTAGGGAACTAATTAAGACTCGTAATCAAATTAAGAAACAGAAATATTCTATGAAACTTAAGCAAAAATTAATAAAAATAATATATTAAAATTAGAAACAAGTCAAATAAGTGCCAAAACATTGGGCCTTGAAACGATCTTAACTAGTAAAACTAGGTTAGGACAGCTTTAGGCTCAACAACGATTTAACAAGCTCATAACTCTAACCTTTGTTTATTCTCCCATGTCTCTCAGCACCTGGGCTTTGGGCCCGCATTGTATTTGCTTTAGGCTTCGGCCTATGTCCAAAAAAAAAAAGTCCACTCAAGTTACTTGATGAAGGCAAATGAAGGCAAACCGATACCACAAATTTGTATTTCCAAGAAGGACCTTCCAATCAATAATTTGTTATAACCTGTTGACTTGCTTTTATTTTTCAGAGCAAACCTTAACTCCTGCGACACATTGAAGCAGATCTTGGAAGAATTTGGTTAGTTATAGAAGAGGTCTGGGAATTGCTCCTGTTCGAGCTCAGAATCTAGCCTTGTTAACCAAGCAATACTGAAAGGCGTACAATAACAAAGATTCTCTATATAGTCAATTGATTTAGAGTAAATATGGGACATGTACACTGAACGAGAAGCTTTGTTGTGCTAATAATGCTGCGCCACTATGGGAAGGTATTTATTCCACGGCTTCACCGATTGATTCCAAGTTATGGAGGTGCGTTGGCGATTAATGCACTCTGGAGACAGGAGCACTGGCAGAACTAGCTATCATCTTGGAGGATATTACGAGACTAAAGTCCTGGTTTCAGCGTGTTTTCTTTTCTGAACTAGATAATTAATGTTGTAGCAATGTATATCCATACATCCATAAGAATCATGCTAGGTATGTGCTCCCTGGCTGTAATGTAAGTTCTTAAACCTTTATTCTGTTATAATAATCCAAAAAAGATTCGCTTTTATCCTAGTTAAAAAAATATCAACCCGACTCACATTTAATGTATTGATGGGGTTGTTAGCTTAACTCATCTAGGCGTCTAGCTTATAAAAAGTTTTAAAATAATTTAAGAAGTTTGTTTAATAATTATTGACTAAAAATTTTATATATTAAACTAAATATTATAATAAATTTAATATCACAAATTAATTCTATAGCTATAAATAATAAAAGCCATGTTATTGAGTACTAATTTTTTTAAAGAAAAGATAAATTTACAAGTTTGACTTTCAAGGTCAACTTACATAATTCACGAATTAGATGGATCGGGTTCAAATTATTATTTCTTTTTTGAGTTTCAGAGAGAGGGGAGGAGATCGAATTTCATTTGAACCGAAATTATGGGACCAAATTTCTCGGGAAATGAAACATTCTGACAGCTGTATGAAAGTAGAGGGCCCCTTCGTTCGTTCTCTACTTTCTTCGTTGTTCACCATCTTCGCTCCTTCCTAATTCAGCCGAACACTGGGTCCCAATTCCTTGTTGGGATTGGACCCAGATGTGACCAGTGATATATTTCCTTTTTTCTTTCGTATTTCTAAGGCTGGCATTCGTTGGAGGCAGATATTGGCACCAACACTTTCGAAGTCGAGCAGTGCAGAAGAAGATGGCGTTAGCGTCAGTACGCGTACACTCAGTTTGCGCTGCAATAAATATCACAAGGCCACTACACTATCAGGGTCACTTCCTCTCAACGTTAGCTAATCCTCTCCTGACCTCTTCAGTACGTTCTTCGTTCCCTTGACTCTGTAAACCATTTTTTTTTTTTTTGTTGATAAAAACTCTATACTATTGCCATGGGCAGAGCGTAGTTATGCGTTGAGGGAGGCTTTAGCCCCCCCAAAATTTTTAAAATTTATTAATAATAGTGTATAATTTGTTATTTAAATATAAATATATCATAATTTAACCCCTCCTCAATTACTATCTTTAATTTTCTTTTTCAGCCCCCCTAATAAAAGTTGCCTAGCTCCGCCTCTGACTTTTGCTCACAGATAGTTGCTAAAAGTACTGCCACTGTCTTTATGAACAAAATAGTGTGGTGGGTTTATTATTATTATCCCTTGACGATTTAGTCACAGTTAAAAAACAAAACTTATTTGGAATCACAGGTTCCCATGCCTGTGCTTGTGTTCATTTGTTCTTTTTTTTTTAATTGAGCGTTTAGCAGCTGAAGATGCAGATCAACATATGTACGAACATGGACAACTGGCTGATCAACACTTAAAAATGTGATCAAAATGCTCCTAAGAAGGGACAGATACTTCTGACCAGAACAAAATTATATAGTTTCCACTTTTATGGAAGTGTCATATCTCCAGCATTGCCTTGCCCTGCTAAGGCTTGTTCATAATGACGCCCTACCTCAGGGCAAGTAACTACATTATCTCCTAAAAGAGCATAATCCGTGATACGCCGTGCGCTTGCTCAGCGCAACCACTATCTGAAATGAGTTACATAGAATGACTAATAATCTACTTCATTTTTTTTTTTTACTTTTTATTTTACCAAGTACTGAAACTACAAATCTTCACATATTCAACATTTACTTATAACGTAGATGGATAATCAGGATTTCCCTTGGTCCAATTATGGGGAATGAAGATTATCAAGCTTGCTTTGAAATTGTAGCTGCACTATTTCCCCATCCAATTAGACTAGTCCCAAGGATTCGTATTTAGAAGATTTTAGAAACTGACTAAGCATTTTTGAAGAATTTGACTCCATAGCATCTTAAGAATGCCTCATTCCCTCACCAAAATGAAGATATTGGTTTCACACTTGTGGTATAGAAAACAATTAAAACTACTGTAGTTAATCTGCTTTACAGAGCAACCTGGGACCCAGAACTATCTCCAGCAATCAATTGGCTAAGGCAGATTAATCTTGCTGCAATTAAGGAAATGCACATGTCATCATTGTTGTTTTCAATATGCATATATGCTTACTTTCTTGTTAACATGGGAGGAGATGCAAACTTAACTTCTAGCACTTCCATGAACTCACAAGAATTGAATGCTGAAACGACATTTATACTTTAATTTAACTAGACACGGAACTGGTAATCTTTACAACAATTATCAGTAGGAAATGTATATAGGCATAAAAGAGCAATTAGTCAGTGTTGATTCTGGGAAAGGTAAAATGTTATCAAACTTATGGCTATAAAATAAATGAAATTGATCATTTGTTGTTTTTATTTCAAAAAATTTCTTTGGTCCACGAGACCGTCGCTCCACAGCATAAGTGACAGTGACCAGAGTTGTGGCATATAGCACATTCTGTTTTGCTTGGTAACATCATTTCATTTTTGAACAAAAGTTCATGTTTCTTTGATGTTCAAAACCCTCAGTTCGATGCTGCACGAGGTCATTTAAAGAATAGTTAATCACTTATTTCAGCATAGTTATGTTGATTTTTATTTGATTAAACTATTTTTTTCCAATGGTAAACATTTTATTTTTTATTTTTGTCTGTGAAGACATGCATTTAAATAGTAATATCCCAAAATCAAATTCCTCTTTTTAGCTTTGGTTTCCTCCTGAATATGAGTCTCATCATCTTAAATTACATTATACATAACAGCCTCTATATTGTACCATCTTGAATATGCAAACTTTTTACTGTAATGCTTTAGTTTGTTTTCAGAAAAAGTGCAATTTGAATCTTCAAAAATCACGAGACTCTGCAGACCGAAAAATAGCATGTAGCTTACTGAAGTTGGAAGATGAACCAAACGATGAAGTATGTGAATTAGTCAGTGGAGTGGAGCTATCGCTTGGGGAGTGTGATGATAGTATCCATGCTTATCTTTTCAAGGCAGTAAAAAATAATAATGGAACCGGCATATTGCTTCTTTCAGATATTTTTGGATTTGAGGATTCTTTCACCAGAGATTTTGCATATCGTGTTGCTTGCAATGGTTACAAGTATGCTCATCAACCTCAAATTACTATCAACCTATAGTTTTCAAATTGCACACTGTATCTGGGCAGATTCTTATTATAAGAATATACTTAGTCTATTCACTTATCTTCTTATGAACTCAATTGCAGCATTCTGGTTCCAGACTTATTCTGTGGAAACCCATGGTCGAAAGATCAGCAAAGGACTATGTTTGAACAGTGGATTGCTAGACAAGACCCTGAGAGGATTGCTAAGGACATTTCCAGGTGGACAAAATGGATGGTTGATGAATTCATGGCTGCGGGAATTTCAAAAAAACTTGGCATAATTGGTTTCTGCTTTGGAGGTGGCCGAGTGTTAGAGGTGCTAGCCCAAGACAAGGGTGCTTGTTATGGAACAGGAGTCTCCTTTTATGGTACAAGGATGGAATCTCCAACTGCTTCTGATATAGAAGTTCCTGTTTTGTTTATTTTAGGGGACAATGACCCCCTTTGTGCTGTGAGTGATGTCCAGAATATTGAGAAGAAAATTGACAAAGGCTCTAAAGTAGTGATATTCCAAGGTAGAGGTCATGGATTTGCCCACCGACCTGGATCTCCTGAAGAGGATGCGGATGCAGAACAAGCCTTCATGATTATGAGAGACTGGCTATATGATAATTTGGTGATATAGAATGAAATTCTTCTGGATTGTATATAAACATACCTTAGTGTCTTGACATTCGCATGCATAATTGAGATAGTGTCACTTTCCAATAGTTGTACACATAAATTTCGTTGAATAAATGACATTATTTTGATGAACAATTGGAATTAATTTGAGAAAAATATGAGTACAATCTCTAAAGAATTCACAGATGAATATGATCCTATAATTCTTATCAACAATAAATTACCGAGAGCCTCATTATTAGCCTTCTTGTCAACACATTTTTTCAACAATAAATGGATCAAACACCTAATTGGGGTGACGATAATGCAACCTTAACATGTTGTGAATGAATGATTTATACAAATAATATTACTCTTACAAGGAAATAAAATGCTAAAGATTCTCAAATTCAAATTTATAATCATGAAAATAAAGCTAGCTACATAACTCTAAAAGTGATTCTCCTTAAACTATTATTTATTATAGACACATACATATACTTGTCTAGATGTGCATCGTCGTGAGTCTTATGAGTTTCGTAAATAGCATATCTTAACAGTGCAAAAACATATAGGGTTTCTTTTACTTTTAAAAAAAAACTAGTAGTAAAATATGCACAAAGAGTAGAGAATTGATAGTATTTGATGCAACAATTAAGAAGCTTGAGAAAACGTTGGTGAATTTGTGTAACGCAATCACTAACCAGATTCCATTTTGAATTTGGCAATATTTCCATGGTAACATTTGTAGTTTACAGCCAAGTGGCTATGGCCAATCATTAGGTGAAAGATATATAAATCATGCTTAAAGCCTCTCAAATTTATCACAAAGTATTTTTACAATGCCTTCATTATATAATCCTCTGTGGCGTCATACCTATCATTTGGTAAACAGAATTGATGGGGCAATTATTTACATTAGCTCTGAAAAGAAAATCACTAGACAAAACCCTTCCTATCTTTCTCAAAATCGTAGTCTGGAGATTGAAATGTGCAAGAATCAGCATCAATAAGCATCTTGACAACCTCTCTCATGGTAGGGCGCAAAGATGGAAGCTTCGTAGTGCAGTGGATTGCAACCTTCAAGACCTTTATCATGTCATCTTCAACAGACTCAGATGCCACTTTATCATCAAGAATGTTGACAGCACTTTTACGGTCATTGAGATGAGTCATAACCCAATATACAAGATCCTTGCCTTCTCCATAATCCTCTTCAATGGGTTCCCTCCCAGTAACTAATTCTAATAGCACTACTCCAAAGCTATATACATCACTCTTTTCAGTGACTTCTAGTGTATAAGCAAGCTCTGCAAGGAAGAGTATAACATATAAATTAATTAACCAAATGCTCTAGTGTTCAACCATTCTGGGGAGCATTTGTAGGCTTACCAAAGAAATTCAAACTTGCACTTTTTTTTTTGTGTAGGGAGAAAAGAAAACTAAGTCATTTGTTTGTTATAATTTGCTATATTCAATCAAAACTTCCACACTTCCAGTAATCTCAAAGACATAAGGACTGAAATATGATTGGAACTGATACACTGATTTTGCTTAATGTGCATCACTTCAGCAACAGAATTACCCTTATCAATCATTCTTGGGCACCATCCTAATATCATCAACGATAGCTGGATTAAAAAATAGAAATTAATTGGAAGGAATTTAGTAGCTTTTCAAAATTTAGTTTTAATTTGCATGTCCATAGTCCACCTATACTTTTAAACAAGTTGACAGACCACAAAGATCACAGATATTGCAGATATCCTTCAGCAATCTTTCCTAGGGACGGTTGTCTAGTCATATATTATTTTAGTTATTCAAACAGAACATTAGTGTCTATTGTATTGTGTATATATATTGAAGTTATCATGTCAAAAAAAAAAGTGTCGAGTGTGTAGAGAACTTCTAAGATGGTGTGCCCTTGAATAAGTCTTAGCAAAAATAAATTATCAAAGTAACAACCATGAGAACGCACTATCTGTACTTTAAATTCAGATAAATGACTAGCTTTCCCCGTACCCCACAAAGAAGTAAGATTGGACGCAGCAAGACATACAGAAGTATCAGTCTTACTTATATCAGTTTCCAGTAGTGAAATTGGGCTTGTCAGGACTTATTTAAGTTGACTTCCTACCCAGATAAATCAGAAACTAACAGAACCGGAAATACTAATAAGCAAACTTGAAGCTGGTATTAGAAAAAAGATTTTCATTTCAAGAATTAAAAGCTGATTCCAACTAGAACATAAATTTTAATGTCTCCCTTAAGTTTCTTCAAGCATAATGCTTGCAACAGAAGAAAGCCATGCAGCATAGCATGAGTCTTAAACACAAGAATAATTACCTTATTTCTTTGTGTTATATTTTCATGAGATTCAGTTTGATCCCAGTATCAAAATTTTTATTTCGGGGGGTGTATGTGAGAGAGAGAGAGAGAGAAGAAAAGAAAAGAAAAGAAAACACTCATTAAATATATTCTACAACTTATCTGTTCATTAGATGGAAGTGATTAAAGGATCATCAGGATAGAGGATCATGATCAGATGAGTGGAGTGAAAATGAATATAGTTATGAAATTTGGTGTTTAAAGCATAAGATCACAGTACTCAAAAGAATGACGAAACAATAAAGAAAAGCTTAATTGAAATAAAAATATTTTATTGGCTGCAAAGTATACAGTAGTGACCAGATTCCAATACCCACAAACCATAACTTAACAGGTCAAACAGGAGATTCTTCTAAAGCATAAACCGAATAATAATTTGTTTGTTTAAAATAGTTGAAAACCTCACCTGGAGCAATATAACCATGTGTGCCAGCAATACAGCTACAACCTAACTGCTTATCAGATTTTTCAGCAAACTTTGCAACACCAAAATCAGCAATTTTTGGCTCATAGTTCTCATCAAGCAAAATGTTGCTGGATTTTATATCTCTATGAATAACAGGTGGAGAGCAATCGTGATGTAAATAGGCAATTCCTTTTGCAGTTCCCAGTGCAATTTTGTACCTCTGGTACCAATCCAGTTCTGGCTTCCCCCCTTTTATCTCTCTGTGAAGAGCATGAAAAAGATTACCATTCGGCATGTACTCTAACACTAAGAAGTTTGATCCTCCTTTAAGTAAAGAAGCATAAAGTTTAAGTATATTTCTGTGCCTAATTTTCCCCAAAATCTCCATCTCTGCGGCCAAAATTTTTACACCATCTCCTTTCCACAGTTGTTTTACAGCCACCATGGCACTGTTTTTTCTCAACTCCACTCGATAAACCCTTCCTGTACCACCAGTTCCAATTAAATGATCTTCATCCAAATTACATATTTCATCCACATCAATATCGAATTGGTGGAAAGATGCAATTTTCCATTTTGGATCTACTTCCTTTTGACTTTGTAAGTTCTTCTCTACATCTGCTTCTCCGTGCTTCAAGCTTCCATAACTCACAAGCAGCAGCCCAGCCAAAACTACAACCAAGATGGAAGCAATAATACAGAGTAAGTCAAATTTATCAGCAAAGACCTTTTTCTGACCAGGAATTCTTGCACAAATGTTCAATTCAGAATTCATGAGAGTTTTTGAATCTTTGTCAACACAAAGTCCCTTGTTTCCAAGAAAAGCTTTGTCTCCACCAATAATTAGAAGGTCAGATGGAATTCTCCCAGAAAAATGGTTTCCAGAAAAATCAATTGAGCTTAGTTTTATTGACACTAAACTTTTCGGAATAGAACCTGTAAGCTCGTTTCCAGATAGATTAAGAGAGTTCAACGAGCTCATAAGTGAAACTGACTGGGGAATATTGCCAGTTAGAGAATTCCAACCAAGATTCAAGTCCACCAGCCTTGCACAATTACCCAGTTCTGCTGGTATCAATCCGGTTAATGAATTTTCTTCTAGATGCAAAGAGGATAGCTGCTTCAGAGCTCCAACTTCAGGTGGTATATCACCAGAGAAATTGTTGTTGCTCAAATAAAGCTTTTCCAAGTTTATCAGCTTGCCAAGTTCTGATGGAATGTTACCTGAAAACCTGTTCTTCATCAAAACTAACTGACTTAAGCTGGCAGAAAACCCAATTTCTGGAGAAATTTCACCACTAAAACTATTATAAGCCAAATCAATTATTTTTACATATGGAAGTGCCCAAAGCTCATTTGGGATTCTTCCAGACAAGCGGTTCCTGCTGATCCTAAATCTCTCCAGAGATTTGCATGTAATATAAGATTCAGGCAACTCCCCTGAGAAATTGTTTTCCAAAGCAAGCAAAAATCTCAACTTCCTGTTTTCACACAAGAACTTTGGGAAATTACCTGAAAATTGATTCTCAGATATGTCAATACTCTCAAGTGGTGAAAATTGGCCAAAATTTTCTGGAATTATCCCAGTGAAGCTGTTTCGATAGATTGAGAACCCAATAAGATGCTGCATGTCTCCAAACCCAGCAGGAAGTTCTCCAGAAAAGTTGTTTTCATATAGTTGAAAAACTACCAAGTTTTTCATGTTACCAATCAACTCTGGCAACCTTCCATACATATTGTTCATAGAAATGTCAATTTCCTGCAGGTTGGTCAGGTTTGCTAGCTCAGCTGGAATTTGTCCAGTTAAATTATTTGAAAATAGCTCAATCTTGTTAAGATTTCTTAACTTAGCAATTGACTTGGAGAGTTTTCCAGAGATCTTGTTTCTTGAAATATCCAGTGTCTCCAATGCCTTCATTTCATAAATGGATTCTGGAATCTCTCCTTTCAAGTGGGAGCCACCAAGGTAGAGCCAAGTTAAGTTCTTCAGATTGCCAAGAATCTCTGGAATTTCACCCTCAGTATATTCATTTTCCCCAAGTCCCAGTGAAACTAGACCAGTTAGATTT
Source organism: Gleditsia sinensis (assembly GCA_037074535.1). Classification (NCBI taxonomy): domain Eukaryota; kingdom Viridiplantae; phylum Streptophyta; class Magnoliopsida; order Fabales; family Fabaceae; genus Gleditsia; species Gleditsia sinensis. The sequence continues at coordinate 222,169 of CM073476.1, read as the reverse complement.
CCCACCCAGCCCGGCAAGTAGCCAGAAAAGTAGTTTGCTGAGAGGTCAAGAACCTTCAGATTTCTCAGCCCAGAGAAGTCTGGAATAGTTCCAACCATCTGATTTCCTGTTAGATTCAAAACTCTGAGATTGCTACAGTTGATTATTTCATATGGAAGCTTCCCAGAAATCATATTTGATGGGAGTGACAAAACTTTCAGGCTCTGGAGGACAGAAATTGATGGGAAAATATCCCCCGAGAGGGACTTATTTTCCAGTGAGATTTCTGAGACTTTTCCAGAAACTGGATCACAAGTGACTCCATGGAATTCACATGGAGAGTCTAGTTCTTTCCATGAACCCAAATAATACAAAGGGTCCTTCAAATGGTTCTTGAACTGAAGGAGTGCCTGGGTTTCCACCGTTCGGGCCATACAAGGCGGGAAAATAGAGTAGGAAACCGATAACAGGATTGCAAAGAACCGCAGGAAGAAAAGGGGACTGTTGGCCATTAGGACGAAGTGTAGGGGCAAAATGGTCAATCCAAGACAAGGATAACTGGAATGCCGCTCAGGTGGCGAATGATCAATACTCCATTATTGCCAATGGGTCACCATCCTCGAAACAGCTGAGCAGGTAACAGAAACATTCATTAATAGAATAAATAAAGCATACATTAATAAACAATTTGTAGGCAAAGCAACGTGATCAGAGTCAGAGAGAGGACAAAAGGTGACGTTGGAACGTCAATTTTTTTTCTAGCTGTAGAGAATTACTGTACTGTCATTACTGTGATTGTAATAAAAGAAAAAGATCATGCTTAGAAGTCACTCTACTCATTAGCATCTTTTGTATAATGGGTGTCAATCTAATTTGCTCTCAAAGCAAAGAACATCTAATTATGGGAGAGTAGAATTTCTTTTTAATCATTACTCACTAACAACCATGGACAATTTAGATTTATATTTTTGGGAATAGTTAATCAGAAGCTAATCCTTAGGAAAGGAGTTTTTATTCAGCTAAGTTTGCTACAACTTCATTTCTTTTAGACACCTTTTATCTCTCTTTCCATCTTTTTCTTTTATCTGTTCTCCACGAGTCACTTGAAAACTGGGGGAAAAAGAGAAGAAAAATATGGATAAAAAAGATTCTAAGAAGAAGAAGAATTTGCATAGAACAGAAGATATAAATTTCGACAGCAGGGGCTTAACTTACCTCACGAAGGATCTGATAGCTGATTTTCGACCTGACTTCCTCGACCTTAAAGGACATACAGCAAGTTAGCAACTTAGCAAGTATTTGGGATCTCTGGATTCTCTCTTCTCTCAATTTGTAACAAATCCTGGATTACTGGAACCGAAAATTCAGAGAGCAAATTGTAGGGAAGAATAGAAAAGGGTGTTGCAAGTGGGAACAGGGCTTTCGAAGGAACATGGAAATGCTTGGAAACCAACAGAAGATCATCAAGAGCTGAGAATTGGGTTCTCAAAATGAAGAACAAAATGAAATTTTGAAGGCATAGACTCTCTGGTAGATACACTGTAACAGTACTTCATAGGAAATCTCAGTGGAAAGTTTCTACAAGGTTAATTACGCAGAAAGGGAAGGACAGAAGTGGGAGCAAAGTTTGAAAGTGAAAGGTGGTGGTGGGTGAGCGAGAGGTGTCATATACAAGATGGGAAGAAAAGAGAGAGAAACTGACATAGCAATTCACTAGTGGGTAGAGACAAAAATACTACAAAAGTAATTGGCAAAGTAGTTACCTTGAAATCTTCCAAAAGCAAAACAGAAAGTTAGCAGGAGGATTACTGAAGCTAAAGAATCTTTCAATAGCTAACGTCTAGGGAAATGTGAGTGAGTGAGATTTTTGGAGCCCTGTGGGGCCATGGGGATGGAGGGAAAAAAAAAGCTTTACAGGCTGGTATTAGGATTTTGTATACCATTCCGGATTTCACCTATTCCACTATCGAAAGTATTACAGAAAATTCGAATCCGTCGTTCTCGTACCATGTTCATCATTTAGTGGACCACAAAAAAGAGAGGTACGGTCGATGTACCAGCAGCTTTCTTCTTGTCGTAACAATTTCTCACTTTTTTCTTCCTTCACTCTACCTTTTCGTTACACAAGTTTGGAAGAACAGTTGGGAGGAAATCATTGGCAAATGACTAACCATATGTACTCCCACACAGCAAATTATGCTGATTTATTATATGTATTGTACTACACACGTTACTTAAATTCACACTATTTTTAAGCCTTTTTTTAGAAAGCAATATTTTATTATCAAAAATGAAATTTTCTTAAGATAGATTAGATGTATTAAAAATAAACCAAATATAATGACAAAAATAAATAAATAAATAATAAATATGTAATCATGTTTATGTAAACTTTCTCTATCACATGTCCATATAAAATTATTTTCTAGATGAAATCCGGTGGATTAAATATACTTAGGAATTTCTTTAAAAATTATATTTTATGATAAATTAATGATAAAATGATAAGTGTAAAAATAATTGTGAAATTTCATCCATATACGGGTGAACAGGAGAATAATGTTTAAACATTCAGATTTTGGTATCTCTATGTACTAAAATAAAATGTAATACAAAAAAACATATATAATTACTTAGATTTAACACGCTTTATATATATTGTTGGTTGTACGTGTGGGCCCTTAAATTTGGTAAAAATTTTCATTTGACCCCAGAATCCACTAACAATCAATTTATTTATATAATTTTAGGTGACCCGATAACGTGAAGTTAATGTAAAGAAAATGAATGACCAATTTTTTTTTTTTTAAATTTATATTACATATAAGGATAAAAAAAAAACATATATTACGTTATCACTAGTTGTCACCAGTAAGCGATTTCATGAAATTTAAACATATTAAATACGAAAGAATTAAAAGATATTGTATCTATATTTTTCTCAAAGTTTATTATTAATTTGCGTGGATATAATTTCCAAATTAAAATTCATTGAGTTACTGCAATTATTATTTTAAAGCATATTTATTCTTGGGTTAATATCGAGAACTTTGTTGTTATGCCTTCGAATATTGTTTGGGTCATGATATTGTAGTCATTTAATCAATTTGCACAAAGACTCCCTTCTCGATCTGCACTATGACAAAATAAGGTTTCGGTGGTGACTAAAATCACCGTTGAAAGCCTAGAAATCATAATCAAATGTTTTTTTACGACGACTTTAAGTCATTAGAGCTTATACTTTTGTGACTGAAATTTTTTTATAATGACTATTGATATGAATATAAATTATTGTATTTTTCTCTTTAAATATTTAGTCTTTAATATTAAATTAATCCCTAAATATAATTATTAAATTTGTATCATAATTTCTGAGGCAATTAGAGGTATTAGATGTAAAATGAAACTAAATTGGAGTAAAAGAATTGAGAACACAAATATTTAAAATAGAATGACCAGCATCGTGATGGTAAAAAATTAGAGTCATGACACTTAGAATGCATAATATTATAGTTGAATTCTAATAGCTTTAGCATTGCAGTTGTAAAATTTTAAAGTTGTGACACTAAAAAAAGTTTAATTTAATTAAAATTATAGAAGAAACGATATCACAAGATAGTGTGACAAAATTATCTATAATAACTGAGTTTAAAATATTATAAAATCATCTTAAAAAACACCTCTTTAAGCGATTTTTCATAGAGAATAAAAACATTGAAACCAAGAAATAAGAGAAGGGAAGAGGAATTGTGAAACTTTTTTGGGATCATGCCCAAATTCCATTTCTTCAATCTTCTAGACGATTCTTTGCTCGGGAGTTGTCTTTTTCAAAGAGAATGCTCTAAACAAGAACTCATAAACTCTCATTTCACTTAAGAACAAGCCTCAAATATGACCAAAATCATGGGTAAAAAAACTCCCTGAAGGCGAGTTATTAGATGCTAAAGTTGCTAAAGCCTTTGGGAAGGTTAAAGAGCCTACTAACCCTGAGCCTAACTAATTAATGTGAATTCATTATTTTTATGAAGCAGTGAACAAAAGTAGAATTTTTCAAGAGAGTGGGCCTGTGAAGGGTAGTGACTTCTAATTAGCGGCCTTTGTCGCATTTTGTTAGGATTGCTACATCTTCCTTGGGCTCTCCACTGATGGCCTTGATGTACCTTTCCTAGGCACATAGGTTTCCTTTAGCTCCTATGTTCCTCTAAACACTCACTGGATGCACACTGACTAATTCCATGGTTAGATAAGCATTTCCTAAGGGAGGTATGCTTTAAATTTTTATCTGGATGCTAACTACCAATTTAATGTATAGTTAACCCACATATAATAAACATTTTCACAAAATGATAGTAGGTACAAAAACTACAGGTTCTTTGACATGCTCACGTCCTTCAAAATGAAAGTTGATATGTTTATAATTAAATATAATTTTAATATTTTTAAATTTATTTTTTATTTGTTTTAAATAAAATATGATTAGAAATTAATTTAATTTTGTTTATGTTGTAAGAATAAAAAAAAAAGAAAATAAGAGAAAAAAATAAAAAAATATGAAAAAATATTGAATTGTAATTATTTTAAACTTTACAGCACTAATTAGACCATATCTTCTTTAGATAACTTTTAACCGAAGTGATTCAAGTGGTTATGAAATTATAAGACAAATATCTACAACTTTAACGTTGAGTGCTTTGTTAAATTAAAGAGATTTTATAGCGTTACAGAACTTGAAAATTAAAATATCAGTACATTAGGATGAATTATAATAATTGATCACTAATTTATGTATATTTCTCTTATTTTAATTTTGATTAAAGTGATTCCAACAACCGTAAAAAGTCAAGAGATAAAACTACATTTTTCATGTTGACGACGTTTGCAAATTTTGAAAAAATTATAGTACTGCGGACCCTGTAAGTGAGCATCGTGGCATGAAGAAGCTGACTACTAAGATTTGTCCGTACCGCCACAACATTCCAAGAGGGCCACGCCGCTCGCTGTAGCAACTCCTTGAACTAGATTTTCTATGTAACAATAGCCAATGATTAGCAACCAAAACTTGTTAGCCCTATATGGTGAAGGAGGAGGACATATTTCAACATATTAACAAGAAGATCAAAATTACTAATACTTTGTCCAATCTACGCCTATCTTTGTTCGTCTCCCTATAAAGCAAGTCCAAGATATGAAACTTCCTCACTGGGAGGTCGACAACATTAGCAATTTAGCACCACCAATAGTGCACTAACATTGGAAGACAACCTGGGTTAGCACCACACAACCCTTAGTCAACACATTATCATGCACGAACGCCAAAATATTTGTCTAAACTTACCATCCTGCATCATTGTAGATCGAGCTCCATGCTGTTATGCCTCTATATTTTCTAGATCTTCCTTCCTCATCTTCCTACGATATTGCCTCTTATCTATCTCCTCTATATGTGCTATCCAACCTAGTCAGCTCAAACATAGCACCCATCAATTACATTTCACCCTGCATTGCATGGTAATTATTTAACTAGTTGGAGCTATGTTCTCAACTGCTTACCATGAATGACGGGCTGACCATGTAACGGGTTATAGTGCTAGCCCTCACCTTTTCGTCTTCTATCATCAATCAACCTGCCATCCAAATTACAATTGCAACATGAATCTAATTCGATCAGTGTCACTACATTATATAAGTAGGTTGTCATCATAGGGGCATTGATACACTGACCATTGTATTTACCTATCCGTTGGGTCAAGTGCATTCTATGCATTTCGCAAACATTCCTGATCGACCAATAGTAGCAAATAAGTTAAGACGATGGTTTAACTACTATGCAAGGAATGAAAAGTTGAACAGAATGATTCACGTCACTGTCCACCGTGGCTATTGTTCATCTTGTATAGTCATACTCACGGTGAACGAAGGTTGTTGTCTTGGTGGTGGCGAAGTTGGATAGACTCTTGCCTACACTGACGCTGTTTCACTAGTGGGAGACAAAGAAGAAGACGAAAGGTTTTGCTCGAGAATGGAGGGGAAAAGAGGGAAAATCTAAGGAGTTTTGCTTTTTATCCATTCGTCAATTGCTAAATTTTTTTTGTAAATTTTGGTTTGGGTCTCGTGTTACTTTATTTTTTGTGGAATTAAACTATAATATTTAGATTGAGGTTCTACAATTTTTTCAGGGTCAATGTATAAATTTAATTATTTGTAGGACTATATTATAATATTTATATTTTGTGGTTCATCAAAATATGTTTTGGGGTTAGTGTGTAATATATATTTATTTAAGTCCTATTTATAAATTTCCTAAGGGTAGAATTATAAATAGTCGGAAGTTTTAATTTGATAGTTATAAATTGTTGCCTACGATCCTGTCACATGTGGGTCATCTATTGGTCCACATGGACTCCGCAGCAACCACATCTATGATACCATACCTCACTTTGGAGAGAGGCAACAAATTAAGTAAGCACATTACATTATACCTATGATGTTATTCATTATTTAAAAGTAAATCACTAACTAAAATATTATAATTAATCATTTTAAAGAAAGATAAAATTATGAAAAAATATATATTATAATTAGTTGATTTTCATTAGATTCTTTTAGTTCATTATTTAATAGATTTTAAATATTTAAATAAAATAAAATAAAATCATCATTCAACTCTACTTTCCTCTCCCCACCCTCCCTTTTTATTTTCTTTGAATTCCTTGCTTCCCTTTCTCTTTATAACATCTATGTAATCTCTTAAGTAGTGTTTAGTATTAAAAATATTTTAGAATTTATGAAAAAGTGAGGTGAAATTTTTTTTTTCATATTTAGTATAAGAGATAAAATTTTATTTTTAAAAGTGGCAAGTGGAAAAGTTTGAGAGTTAAAATTACAAAATTATCCTCTTCTCTTTTAATCTTAACATCTTCTTTCTTTTGAGTAATCATTAGATCTTAAATTTAAAATTTTAACTCCTAAACTCTAAAATTTAAAACCCTAAAACACTAATACCAAAATCTTAACCCTAAACTCTAAAACACTAGTCCCTAATCCCTAAACTATAACCAATATACCCTAAACCCTAACTCCTAAGTTTTAAATTTTAATCCTTAAACTTTAACTCTTAAATACTAAACATTATAAGTTATAAATTATAACTCTTAAACTTTGAATTATAAATCTTACAACTTAACTCTTAAATTCTAAATTCTAAATTCTAAATTCTAAATCATAAATTCTATACTTAATCTTTAAACTATAAATTTTAAATCTTAAAATCTTAACTCCAAAACTCTAAACTCTAACTCTTAAACTCCTTTAAATTTTTTTTCTTTAAAAATATTTTTTAAAAAATAAGTATATTATCAATAATATTTCACGTGAATTAAACATAAAAATAAAAAATTAGTGATAATACAATAAATAATTTTTAAGAAAATAAAATAACAATTAAATATATTTTTAAAATTTTTTCATTTATCTCATTTTTAAAAATAAGATTCTCAAAAATAAAACTTTATTAAAAATAAAATATTCAAAGAACTAAAAACTACCTTAAAAAATGTTTGAAAGTTAAGAGAAGACAAATTGAAGTGAAAAGAAATAGATGAGAAGAGAAAGTGAATTGTTAAATTTTATTCTTTTTTGGATGTTTAAAATAAAAAGAATAAAAAAAATTAAATTATTATGTATAATACAATTTTACAAATTTATCCTTTTTTAATAAATTTGTATATTAACATTTTAATTTCAATTATAAATGGTCATTATGACAAATATTTTTTCCAAAATCCCTTAATTTGGGAGAATTAAAAATAAGTGGAGATTAAAATAAGTTAATCTAAAATCTCTCATTTTCCTCTAAAATTGATCTTCCAAACAAGGAAAATATTTTCATACAACCTTTCCTCCCCTCCATTCTCCTCCATCCAAACTTAAGCCAAGAGCGCACTTTTCAAACTTCACCACCCCTCGAAAACAAAAACAGGTTGAAATGCTATCAGAATGCAGAATACAAAACTGCGTTTACAAAAAATGATTTCACTAATTGAAACTCAGCCACTGTTCCTTTCCTGGATCTCATAATAGCACTGATACAAAACCCTTTTCAAATTTCATGCCTCGTCGTTCATATTATATTATTCTCCAAATTTCATTCAGTTATGTACACAAGAACAAGAAGCTTCCATAATATGAAGCCATTCTAGCTTCTTAAATGGTTTCAAATAGAACACGGTGCTCAAGCAGTTCAGATAAAACACCCCTCATTTTATCAACAGAAACAGGTTTCAATATGAGGCCATCCATACCAACCCTCATGCAGTTCTCTTTTGTGACCTTGTTGGTGTTTCCGGTAAGAGCAACAATAAGGGGTCGATCTTGACATTTGGTAAACTTCTCACGTACACGTACAGCAAGATCATAGCCATCTATACCTGAACAAACATCCATGAAGACGACCTTGTGTTCATGAGAAAGAACACGCAAGCATTCTTCACTCGAGCTTACCGTTATAACCTCACAGCCTAGATGCACAAGAAGTCCCTTTGTTACTGACCTGCTAACCCTGCATATCAAGTTTCAACATCCAATTATAAGACATATCACTTGATGTACTCAATTACTTCCAATAAAATACAGAGTCATATGACAGCCTGATTGAAGTGACTAATCTTGACATATGACAAGTTAACAAAATGCTTAACCACAGTTAAGGCCAAGGCTTTTAAGACCACAAGCTTCAAATTAAATAATATAACAAGACACTGAGCACATATTAATTTAAAGTTGCAGTGTATCCAATGAACCAGTCAGAGAGGCAAGCTAAAGCTGCTGTTGGGAGTCAATATGTTGAAGACTTATAGTTCACCCAGATTGTAATTACAAGTTGAATTACTAGATTAAGACTTACAATACGGAGAATATTTCCTGGCATTAAAGAAAAATAATAATATACAAACAAATTCTCTCTAACTTCAAAGTTAAATATGACTGGATCGCCATTCTTGCAGCTTGAAGCTTGAATATTAATCCTATCCCATAATACATCTAAAGGCAAACAGACACTCCTGTAAATGTAAGCATTTGGCTCCCACCAAATACACTGAAGCACAAGAAAGACTGCACGTTGCCATAATGTTTGGCCACCCATTTTCCATCCAAAACCCTTTAATTCATATGAAGTGAAACTGCTCTAAATTTAGAGGGTACATTGAAGTCTTACCAAGGACCTCCAAACAACTTATTGCATAAACAAGCAGCCACACAACATTGTAAAACTAAATGAGCAATTGTTTTAGCACTATAAATGCACATAATGCATATATTAGGAGTTGTTTGATCTGCAAATTAACATGTCTTTAGCATTAATTTCATTGATTACTATTGTCAAGATAAATGACTTGACCCTTGATGGAGCTTTAGAATTCCAAATGGGCTACTCAACAAGAAAAGTTTGCATAGGAGAGTAAAAATGTTAGTAGAACTCACGAAAATACACACAAGAAGAATCAAGAATCTATACTCTCCTATCCGAAGTGGGAGAAAGACAGATAAGATCAGGGTGGAGCAGAAGGGGTTCTAGTTCATGAATATTCCTATCATTAAGATCCCTTCAAAGTGAAATTTCCAAGAATGGTTAGCACCCTAAAATAGACCAAAAGCTATATACAGGACATTATTCAAAGAGGAAAGCAATAGATAACTGGTGTGGCCTGGAAGAAAGGAATATTCTGAATATTCTCTACCCAAAAATCCTCCCAAAGCCTAATACAAAGGATCTAGGCAAAAGGTTTTCCATCAATTACAACTTGAAGTCTTGGACTAATTATCATGCAATGGGATTTTCTATTTTGGATCTAGGTAAAAGGTTCCAAAGATTCATGTCACCTCTAAATGTATTAAACTACTTAATTCTGTCAATCTGCCACCATTTGAAGGTCACGAAAACAAGTTACAATGTCTTAACTCTTAAGCAGCAGATCAAACATGCAACTTGATTGAAGTGTATAAAGAAACAAATCCAAATGTTCCAATTGCTTAAATCAACATTCTGGTGTACAACTCAATAATTATAATCTCCCCCTCTCAAATGTCTAAAGCTGTCTAGAGCTACTTGTTCACTAAGGTCAACAGGCAAGGGTACCACTTCACAACCAGACTTGACATTCCCACTACCTCTCCATGAGGAACCAAGAATGTTAAAATGGAAGGCCACTATGTTATTGAGTAAATATAATTTGTTATTGTTAATAACTATTTTATCTCAAAAGCTTAAACTGTCGAGCAAAAGTCCATGAATAATTTTTATTATAATCTCTAACATGTCCCATCACACAAAAATACTTTACTTTGGACTTGAAGTGTGGATAAAGCATAGGCCACCATAACTTTTGCTAAAAATTAATTTTCAATTAAAAGAATTAAGGTCGGCAAGGATCAAACTTCTAACCACTTGGCCATAGAGGCTCTAATACCAAACCAAAAACCATTTTAACTCCAACTGTTAAGTGAAGGTTTATAAATAAATTTTATTATAATCTATGACAGCTATGTCAGAAGCAGCTAACTGTAAAAGTAACTTGGTTAGAACAAGCTGACACAACATGGCCTAAATGCTAAACAACACATGTCAGGACAAGCATGGTTACTTGAATACTCACCAGTGATGTGGATTCTGGTGGAAGTCTACCACAGGCAAAGGCACTTCAATAATATATCAATCTTAGCAGTTAGCACCATTGCTAAAATGATTGAGCTCAACTTACTGCAGCAAACTACTCCAGTCCTACATGCCTTAACTCTCATTGCTTGGATATCAGACACCTGTTAGAATGAGCCAACCTCAAATAACTAGTATTCACATCAGGACCAACTAGATGATCAGGATACACCCACAGGTAAAGTGGGTTCCCAGGGAAAACCCACTACAAAGAATGCCCCCTAATCGTTACTGTCATCCATGACACTATCATAATCATCTTTCCAATCAAAAACTTGATTATTTAGCTTCCAAGAAAAAAGAAATGATTGACTGTATACTTAGTAGTATTCAATATCAAGAGGGATGGAAATAACCAGAAAAGGACAATTTAACTTTAAGAACATGTATGCAACTACAATTTCAGATTGACCTTGTATTGGACTAATAGAAAACCACTAGCCCATGTCCTTGACCTCTGTAAGGCCACACACCTTCGTTCAAAAGTAGTGGAATACTTAAGGTATAGGAGATATATTTTGGCCTATTATCTTACTGGTATGCTTTAATTGAACCCAAGTACGAGCCTAGACCACATATGGGAATACAGCATCATCAGCATAGCTAACAAGTCATACATCCTATAGCCGCCTCCAAAACTTTCCAAAAATAATAATAGACAAATTAAATAGCAATATTAAAACTCAACGGAGCTTGAATCAACAAAAATTAATAGAAGACTGGGTCATATATCAGCTCCTTAAGAATATAACCTGATATGGATCAGTGTGAATAATTTTACAAATAAATTAATTCAACTACATAGCAGAAACACAAAGTAAACAAGAAAGAACGAACAACTTAACATACACAGTATGATTCTACATTTACCAACCATTCTTAGACTTTCCTTATCAAATTATTTGACCATATTTTACAAACACCTAGGAAGTATCATAAAATGAACTATTTGTATTAGAATAATAAATTATTTAGGTGATATTGAACCAAATTCCAAGACTTAAGGTATAAAAATATAGCTATGCCACTTACCCATTATCATCCATGACAAGAACCTTGAGCCCTGTAAAGTTTGTGGAGCCACGATTTCCCGGAATTTTAGGTACAAAAGGGGGTTTAGATTCATTTGACCGATCTGGGATTCCAAGTTTTACAATAAAGGTAACTGTACACCCCTTACCAATACCTTCACTCTCAATCCAAATATGCCCCTCCATAAGATTTACAAACCTGGTCACATGTAAAAACAATACATGAGCAACAGTGAACTCTCATAGGATTCTAAATAGAACTCGTTCCAATGTTGCAAGCCAGATTCCAAAAAATATAAAACAATTCATAGTGCTCTGCATCCCAGTTTTGGTGGGTAAACATAAAAGATACAGCACCTCTTACAAATTGCAAGGCCAAGTCCATTTCCGCCAGAATTTCTTGTTGCTAATGATTGGCTTTGCGCAAACTTAGTGAATAATGTAGGTATATCTTGTGGATTAATTCCTGATCCTAAATCTTTTACCTACAATGAGGAAAATTAACAAACTTCATAACTGAAATCAGATAGCAAAAAATAAAATCCCCCGACACAGACGAGTAATAAGTAAGCTTGAAGGAACAAACCTGTACTCTCAAATAAAAGTGGCTATCACTCGATACTGGAAGAAAGTCAGGAACTCTAACATCCCTGAAGGATTCAGCTTTTGCAACAAAAGCAGTGATGGAGATACTGCCCTCTTTTGAGAATTTCACAGCATTACCAACAACATTCAGAATAGTTTGCATTAGACGTTTTTCATCACCAATAGCATACACTGGCAAGTCTGGAGCTAAATGCAAAGTGAGTGACAACTTTTTGACAGATGCAACAGGTTTAATCAAGTTATGGACCTGCAACCAGAAAAGCAGATTTCAACATACCAAGCTTTCCAGGAAACTCCAGATCATCAGGCTACAAGTCAATCTGATGGAATTAAATAAGGACTTACGATAGTTAGAAGTAAAGGGAGGGAAAAAAAAACAATAGGTGAAATTATTAAGAAATATTTAATAATTAATAATCTATCTATTGATCTCATTTATAATAGATTACTGTAATGTCATTTGATCCATGTAACTGACCCCATTTAATGGAAAAATGTTTGGTGGCGGTTGTTGTTACGATATAAAGTTTACCTCTTTGAACACAGAATGGAGGTTAAATGTTGCAGCATCAAGTTGCAGACTGCCATCTTCAAGCCGTGAAAGATCTAAAACATCATTGATGAGAGTAGCCAATAGATTACTACTTTTCAGTATTGTCTCAACCATCAGACGTTGCTCAGGTGTCAGCTCCGTTTCCTGTAACAATGAAGAGAGTGCAATAATTGCATGCATGGGAGTTCTCATCTCGTGATTCATAACAGCCAAAAAATCATTGCGAGCACGAATTGCAGTTTCTGCTTCTCTTCTTGCCAAATCAAGTGCAACATTTTGCTCCATGAGCTGATCCCTTGCCCTCATTGACTCTTCTAAGATTGCAGCATGTGAAAGAGCAACAGCTACCTATCATAGGAGATATAATAGTAACAAGTCATCTAAAGGTATGTTTAGATAATACAAAGCATATTTCTAATTTAATAAATTTTTTCATTATACCCAGGTAAACTTTTTTTTTCCTTTTAACTGAAGATATTGCATGGAGAGAGAAGAATGGAGAATTAAACCCGGTGCCAAGGCTCTTGGACAAGAAAACTTTTTAATTCAAGGAACAACTATTTAGTTAATATATAATACATATATAAATGGAAAGATAACACGTTCTCAAGTAAAAATTTTAACAAGCATGATCAACTTCCTACATATCTCGGGGATTTGGGAATATAAATTTACATGCTTTTATTCTGGCTTAACAACAAAAATATGGGTACATCTAATTCATTATAATTGTGTTCAAATTCACTTTATCTTTGGAGGGGGAAATAAGAGCTAAACAAATATTTATTGAAGTATAGAAAGCTAACACATTCAATAGACATAAGAATGTAATTTAAAAAAGTGTATTAGCTAGTCAAATGAAAATCCATACAATAATAACAGACAAAAATTACTTTGTTACATTTCTTCAAACCTAGATAGTTAAACTAAAAAGTAATCATTGACCAACATGTTCATGTAAGCAAAAATGGAGATAAGAGACATGTAACAAAAACATATAAGAAAAGCAATTGAAGAAAATAAATGGAAAAGATCTTACTTGATCAGCAACAACCTCAACCAGCTCTAACTCGTGGACATGCCACTGTCTGGCACTATCTGATGGAAGCATCAAGACCATCAAGGCATAGCTTCTTGATGAAACTGCCGGCCAATCATATATTTGGAAATTAGAAAGATGTAGGAGAGGGACTCTAACAGCAACTACCTCTCCGGGCATGTATTTCCCTGCATGAGGCCGTAATCTAGCCACTGGGCAATTCGGTGAAATTTTTACTGCATGATTGCTACTAAATACTTGATTGATCACAGGAAGATGGATGGGCACTGTATATCCAACTGGGTTTTGCTGTCTCAATGTATACGAAAGTTGAAGCTCCACGCCAGTACGGGTTGGCATCCATAATGCACACTCCTCCAGTGCCAAAGTTCTACCCAGTTCAACAAGAGTGGTTTTTAGTATGGTGTGTCTATCAAGAGTGCTTCTAATCTCATGAGTCAGCATCCTAACATGTCGACCAGTTTCTTCCTGTGTGCGAATCAGGCCCATTTCCTTATCAAGTTCCGCAGCCTTTTTCTTTAAAAACAGCTCTCTAGTCTTAACACTCAATAAATCAGGAATGATATGTACAAGCATGAGGGCAGTTGCACATGATACCACAGCAGTTAAAACCTTAGCAGTGGTCATTACTACTGCCACAGTTCTTGAATGCATTGTAAAGGTCCATAAACTAATTAGATGTGTTGCTCCACATAGAACTATGAAAGCGCCAAACTGAACGAGGACCCATCTATATGGAAATACTGCTGATTTCTTTACAAAGTAAATAAGCTCTAGAGGGATCGAAAAATAAGCAAGGGCGATGAAAAAATCAGAAATATATTGGTATTTCATCAGCAATTCATCAGCTGGATATTGTGGCTCAATACAGTTGCAGGATTCCATAGTTAATCAAATCGACCAGAGACAATATTTCCTCTTTCACATAACTGCATTTGAATATGTAAAAATTTAGCCTCAAATATATGGAAAAAGAATTAAAAAATATATATTTAAAAAGAAAAACTAAATATTAAAATCACAATATTTAGTTGTTCACTTTCCCAATAATAGTTAGCAATATGTTGCAGAAAAAGGATGACAGAGGAAAGATAAGGTTATAGAAGATAAGGCTATACCAGAAACGTTGTTATAGAGAAGCATTGGTAAAATGCCTACCAGCGATTCCATCTAATTTCAAAATACTGCTACTAATACTGACTTGAAGCTTCTGTGTATTCTCACACTATGCCTTATCATCATTATTACTCGGTACATATCTTAAAGCCTCCCTTCTATTTTAGCAAATCTGAATAATGAAATCTCTTAACTTCCAATATAAATAAAAAAATACACACACACACAAATATGTATATACCTGCCTCGGAAGCTCAAAAAACTTCTATAGCTTCTCCGTGATACAATCAACCGTCCTGATCTAAATTGAACAGTTATAAAGAGAAAAATGAGTTTATTCTACAAACAAATTTCCGGCAAGCACTATGTAGGAATACGAGGAGCATACATCTAAGTCGAAATAGGGTTTCCTCGAAGAACCCAATTGGGAGTTTGGGAGAAAGACAGCATAGAATGAAAATATAAAATAATTTAGGTATTTTTCAATTTCTCTTGAATCAAAATACTCGGATAGCTTCTGCCGCCTACTATCAAACTTCCATAAAAAAAACTAGAACAAATAAAAAGGAAGGAAAAAAAAACTTACCCGAAGTGGAGCAAGCTGCAAAGACTTCAGAAGCGAAAAGAAATCAACACAAAAAAGCTGGTTAATTTGGATGCTGCTATGGCGGTTAAGTTCAATGAATTTTCCTGTCTGTGAGAAGACAGAGAAGAAGGGCTTAATATTTACCACCGCATGTGATGGAGACAGATCTCTGGAAGTCCCAACTAGTCAAGCCTCCCAGCACACACCAAACCCAGGAATTCGGTGCATTTGGCCTCCGTTTGGCATTTGCTATTTGTTATTTGTAGTATTCGCCCTTTCTTTCTTCAAATGGCAAAAACGACAAGTCATATAACTTTTCTTTTCTTTTTCTTTTTCTTTCGGTTCCCCATCTTTCTAAGCAAGTAATCCTTTTTTTTTTTACATGATTTTATTTCCTTCTTAGTATTATTAATAATATATTTAAATTAAATTTAAAAATATATATCAAGTTGTGGAAGTTGTTTACACAATTTAGTAAACATTAATTATGAATATTGATTTTAATTATCCTTTTATGTCAATAGGATGAAACTTATTGAAAGTTTTCAAATTACATAATCAAATATGAAAAGAAATAATTAATAAAAAAATTATGTCCATGTTCATAGAATTTTCAACCAATTAAATTTCAATAATTATGGATTTCAGCAATAAAGATTTCCCTTCTGAATAATTCTAGTTTTTTATAATTTACCAAAATGATTTTTAATTTATATATATAAATAATATTAATGAGCTATTTGTCGTAGTCTACGGAATGCGAACGAGGAAAAGGAAACAAATCAATGTGCATGTTCATAGAACTTTTAACTAATTTAAAATTTAAGAATCACGAATTCCTTTACCTATTTCTATATCACTATATATGTGTTTGCAACGATTTCGCTCATGGCTCAAATAAGAAAAATTACAAAAGAAAAAAAAAACTCACCCAATAATTCAACTTTTATTCATCCATCTCCACTTAATTTTTAAAATAAAAACACATACAATTTAGTTATTAAGTGATAAAATAACTTCCACAAGATACAACATAATCCAATTATTGGGTGAGAAGATGATTCCCAATACACACAACAAGCAACGTTCCAGGAATTATCTTAATTATGAAATTATAAATAAATTTAAAAGTAAATAGACATAAGGCAGCAAAGTAATTATAGCAATGAAAAGGAAGAAAATTACAATTGCATCAATAGCAAAGTGTTTTTTTTTTAAGTCAAGGGATTTAAAAAAAATTATTTTTATTTATAGAATCAAAACGAAATTAAAAAATAAGTTAAAGGATAAAAAATAATTTGATTAAAATTGTTAACAAAAAAAAAAAAGGCGAGAGGTATTTTTATTATTTTGAGTGTTGTTTGCAATTGATTTATAGGTTGAGAAAATATTGCAAAACTTATTAAATTAAAAAAGTTACAATTGATACTATAAATTAAGGTGCGTAAATACTATTTTTTCAAAATTTTATGCCTTGTAATGCAACTTCATAATATTATAAAATTTTTCATATTTTAAATTACTTTCCATGCATGGTTTTTTTTTTATATTAAAAAACTGGCAATGAAATGATAAAAAGGAATCATAAAATACGTATAAAAACATAATTTTCAATTTTGCATCAAAAATTGTATTGAATTTAGCGTAAGACTTAGTATTGGATTGAGTCTGATATTAAATTTTAAATCAAATTTAGCATAGAACTTAACATTGGACATAATTTAGTGTTAAATTTTACATTAAATTTATATCAGCTTTAGTGTGAGAGTCAGAATCAAATAAAGTTTGATGCTAATTTTGCATCAAATAAATCATTTGATGCTAAATGTTTCATCAAATTTTATACTATTTGATTTTACATCAAAAAAATTATTTAGCACTGAAAAATTTGATCCTAAATCTATTTTATGTCAATTTTTGTTTTGTTTTTCGCATTGGATTTGTCTATGCCGAATTTTTTTTTTTTTTTGTAGTGGTTGTAATTTGGTTATGGGGCTAAGTGAGGTTTTTATGGAAGGAAAAGGGCTCACTTCTGGGTAACACGATGATTTTGATAGAGGAATAACTTGATGTTTTCTCTGTACTCGAATGAGAGTTTGTTTAGAGTTCGAGAACTGCCGTCAATGTCAATCTCCCTTATTCTCTCCAATTACAATGATTGGACCCACTCTTGTTTCGTTCGGCAGCACATACACAATACTTAATGATGCGTTTGGTAAAAACGTTTTCTATTTTTGTTTTTAATTTTTAATTTTTATATTTTTAAAATTATGTTTAATTTATATTTATATTTTTTATTATTTTTAAATTATATAATTGTGTTTTTATTTTTATTATTTTATAATTATATAAATAATAAAATATTATATATATAATTTAAAATAATTGTGATTGTGAAAATTATTTTCAGAATTTTAAAAATATTTTAAAAAAAAATTATAAACAAACATATTTTTATATTTATTTTTAATTTTAAATAAAAATAAAAAATTAAAAATTAAATAGACCCTAATATTTTCAGTTTAAAAACAATATCAAAGAATACAAAATTTACTATTGGTTCAACAAATTATGGTCAAAATTGTGTTTGATATAATATAAAAAAGGAATAAAATTTATTTTCAGTTTAAAAACTCAACATTTTGTTTTTCCCGGTGACAACATACTTTTATTTATTCATTTATTTGGAACATAGCAAATTACTCTAATTTGAAGTTTATTTTTGTAAAACATTACAACTCAGTCTTGATTATCAGCTTTCAGAGCGCTTCTCTCAACAGAAGCTTAGTGTTAAAGAACAACACGATATTTTTATGACATTTGAGTTACACATCTTACAATTTTCAGATTTTTGTTTCTGAATTTGATATTAAAAGTTATTATATCTGGCGTATGTAGATATTAATATATAGAAAATCGTAGTCAGTTTTGGCCGTACAAATTGTGAAAACTACAATACACATTTACAAAAAAGTTGGGTAGGTTTTTTTTTTTTTTTTTTTTTGGCAAAAACGGAAGAGTAATGATTTGTACAAAAATTTTAAAATGCACATTTTCTACACATGCATATATTTAATAATTACTTTCCTACAAAGTTCTGATTTTTTTTATATCTTTTCCTTTTTAATATATGACTTCATTTTTTTTCCCCCTTTCTTTGTTTCCGAGTCAAAAGACCAAGGCATATAAATTTGAACATTATTGGTGAGTGTGGACCAGGACTACTGTCTGACTACACGCTCTTGCTACCTTTAAAAACAATGGAACTCTTCCAATGGACTCGGTCTATGGTCTTCACCATTTTTTCAAACCGCGTTTGCTTTCTTTTTCTCTCTTTGGCCTTCCCATAAAACACACATATCTATTTTCCTATGCTCTTGATCCAAACCAAAACTGACTATGAAATTATCGATTTCCAGGAATCATTTCTATGGCTTTTCTCCTTAATTACCGCCCAAGCTGCTACCTCTTCATTTGCTTGTACTTCCTTTCTTCTTTTCTAGTCATAAATTCACTATCCACTGTTTCCATTTCTGAAACTTCCAACCAAACATTAATTTGTGCCTTGCAAAATTCAAACCGGCTAGGACAAGCACATCTCAACTGCACTAGTTTTTCCCCTGGCATTCAAATTCAAGTGAATTCCAATATTTCCTATTCCGAGATTGTGGGAGGATATGGGTTTCTATGTGCATTGCGGCCATCATCATCATCTTCTTCTACTTCTATCATGAGTTGTTGGAGATTCTCTACCAATGCAACAAATGTTCCCTCTAAGCGTGTATACCGTGGGCCTTTGGTTCAAAATCTTGATGCTGGGAACTCCCAGATTTGTGGCCTTGCCAGTGCGAACAATGCCCTTCAATGTTGGCAGTGGCCTGAGTTAAATAAAAGCATGGCGAGGAACTTCTCGAGCATAGCTGTGGGAGGGAATTTCTTATGTGGGTTATTGGAAACCAGAAAAATCAACTGCATAGGAAATAATAGCATAGTTGTTGGCCATGAACCCGGTGGGAACTACTCTGTAATTGCAGCTGGAACCAGTCATGTCTGTGCTGTCTCTTCTAATGGTAGTTTGGTTTGCTGGGGTGACATTCGAGGTGCAACACCACAAGGGAGTTTCATTGCTTTGGCGTTGGGAGAGAATCGAAGTTGTGCTCTTCGGGCTAATGATCAAACATTGATTTGTTGGGGGTCAGATAATTTTCACATTCCAGAGAGCTTGCTAGGGATCTCTTTTCAAGCAATTGCGGCCAAACAAAGTGTTTTCTGTGGGGTGAAGTCCGAAGATTATTCTTTGCATTGTTGGGGAAATGATAATTTGGGGCCAAATACTAAGGTGTTTGATAAAGTCCTCCCAGGCCCTTGTAGGAATAGGAGTGTATGTTCATGCGGGCCATTGCCAGATGCTGCTCGATTCTGTAATCAGGGAATCATTTGCAAGCCTTGTGAGAGCCAAACTCCAACAGTAGCTGAATCCCAATCACCATCACCACCACTATTTAGTCCTTCCCAACCTCGAAACAGGGTTTGGAGCAACAAAATGGTAGCTTTTTTAGTGGTTGGATGTGTTGGTTCAGTTTCTTTGTTGCTAGTCTTGGCTTTCTTTCTTTACAAATATTGCAAATGCAGAGGTTTCCGTGTCCATGACTCAGGGCCCTTGGATGAGTCAGGGACCTCACCAAACCTACCAGAAGTTCCGCAAGCTCAACCTGTTCAACCAGTTCTGGAGAAGCGATTGAGTCATATAATTAGCATGGGAAATGGGGGCCATTTGGAGGAGTTTTCTCTCCAACTACTCCTTAAAGCCACCAACAATTTTTCAGAGGATCAGAAAATCGGGACAGGCAGCTTCGGTTCGGTCTACCATGCCACACTTGAAGAAGATGGGAGGGAAGTTGCCATAAAAAGAGCCGAAATCTCACCCACGTCCCCATCATACAAGCGCCAAGAAGACAAAGACAATGCCTTTGTGAATGAGCTCGAATCTCTGTCCAGACTCAACCATAGAAACCTGGTCAGGTTATTGGGTTACTTTGCAGACAGCAATGAGAGCATTTTGGTCTATGATTACATGGACAATGGCAGCCTAAATGACCATCTCCACGAGCTCAATAGTTCTTCTCCCCTCATGTCATGGGCAGGGCGCATTAAGGTAGCTCTAGATGCAGCTAGAGGGATAGAGTACCTCCATGAGTATGCCATTCCACCAATCATTCACCGTGATATAAAGTCAGCAAATATACTATTGGATGCCAAATGGACAGCAAAAGTGTCAGATTTTGGACTCTCCTTAATGGGTCCTGAAGATGAAGAATCTCATCTTTCACTTCTAGCAGCAGGCACTGTTGGCTACATGGACCCAGAATACTATAGGCTGCAGCACTTGACCACAAAGAGTGATGTCTACAGCTTTGGTGTGGTTTTGCTGGAATTGCTATGTGGGTACAAAGCCATCCACAAAAACGAGAATGGGATACCAAGAAATGTGGTAGATTTTGTGGTGCCGTACATTGTGCAGGATGAAATTCACAGGGTTTTGGACCAGAGGGTGCCACCCCCAACACCATTTGAGATAGAGGCAGTGGCATTTGTGGGCTATTTGGCTGCAGATTGTGTTAATTTAGAAGGCAGAGATAGGCCATCTATGACTCAAGTTGTAAATAGCTTGGAAAGAGCATTGACTGCGTGTTTAGCCCAACCAAAACTGTCCTGGTCCACCGCCGGTTCTTCCGAGTAGCTATGGGGTTACCGCTCTGTGAAAAAGTCCACAATTGTATAGTACACCAATTTTCCTCTTTTTTTTTGTTGATTTTTTTAAACTAATTTTGTTGTACACCAGACAACGATTAACGCAATCCAATTTTTGTTAATTTTTTAAATATAATTGTGGCAAAAAAAATGTTCGACCTTGAACAAAGCACAAATTAGCGCTGGTCCACCACTGAATCCTCAGTGTAGTTTATGGGGTTGCTCTTTGAGCATTAGTTCACTATGGTAAATCAATTTTCCTCTTTTTTTTTTTCCTGATTTTTTTAAAACAAATTTCGTTGCACACAAGACAATGAATAATACAATTCAAATTTGATTTAATTTTTTAATTAGTTTGTGGCCAAAAAATGTATAATATTGGGCAAGAAGAATGATAACTATTACTTTATAAACAAATGAGTTGAATGTGCTTCAGACCACTTGTTTGTTTTTTTCTCCCCTACTTCTTATGAATTGGTCAAATAGGTTATTATCTAATTCCAGAAAGTGACTTTTGATTTTTTTTTTTCCCAAGAAGAGGTCAAACAGGCGGAAAATTTTGAAATAGGAGCATAACAGAATCTTAGACATGAGATCTGCAACGAACTAAAATAAGTGTTTGGTGCAATCTTTTCAACGAAATCTTCACAATTATCAGAATAGAATACCGAAACATTTTAGCTTTACTATTTTATCAAAGCGTTCAATTGATATTAAGATTGTGCGATTTCAGATTTTTTACATGTAAATTTTTTCAGTTCACATTATAAAGGGTTCTAGAATCCATTCGTGTTAGTTTTTTAATATTTTAATTTTACCGTTAAATATATTTCAAAATTTCTTAGTTAAATTATAAATATAGATATCAAAATACATATAATAGTAAAAAATGAACCTCTTAAAAATTGAACTCTCCTTGAAATTATCCATTATAATTTAAGCAAAGGCAAGCACACCATAATCAACCGTAATTTGAACATCATATAGCACTAGCCCATTTAGTTGAAGCATCTGAATCCGGAAAAACCCACGATTAGGCTTAGAGAAAAGTGAAAATGTGTGTGAGAGAGAGATAGAGAACTTGGGATGTAGTTTTTTGGATGAAAATCCGGAAAAACCCACGGTTAGGCTTGGAGAAAAGTGAAAATGTGTGTGTGAGAGAGACAGAGAACTTGGGATGTAGTTTTTTGGATGAAAAGTGTGAGAGAGAGAGAGAGAGACCAAGGGGACAAATTGCAACAATTAGAAAACTAAAGGCTACATTGTTGAAATTGATACTAGAGGCACTAAAATGAGTCTTTTATCATGCTTATATGGGTCAAAAATGATATTTAACCCTTTCTTTTTTATAAATGTCTTTTCTTTCATAGTATTTAGAAATATGGCTTTGTTCTTCTCAATGCAATTAATTTCAATATTTCAAAAAATTAATAGACATTTAAAAAAAAATGTGAAATTAACATGTATACTTCTTTGTGAATATAAAATTTAAGAGGTAAATATTTCGACTTTATCGCAAAGGATGCATACTAATAAGAGATCACCAAGGGAAATCAAACTCAAAACTCCTTGCATTAGTGCAGCTCGATCTTGGGCGTTGATTCAAACTTCGTTGAAAAAAGACGATTATGGTTTGGAAAATATTTTCTATGTGGCTAATTGGAAAATATTTTCGAGAATATGCCAAAAAATAGTAATTATTGATCAAACCATAAAATATTATGCAGTGTTTTGATATCTTTACGGCAACTTTGACTTCCTAAAAAGAAGGGATTGAATCCAACTAATTACAACCGCCATGTTATAAGCTGTTTCAATGTATATAATGCATCATACTATTTTTTGTAAACTTAAATTTAAAAACCAGAAAAAAGAACTCAATTTATCCAAAATTGAACTGTTTATGACGAAAAAAAAAATAGTAATTATTGATCAAACCATAAAATGATGCATTGTTCTGATATCCTTACGCCAACTTTCACTTTGGTTCCAAGTTCCAACTAACTACAACTGCCATGTTATAAGCTGTTTCAATGTATACAATTCAATTTTGGATAAATTCAACATTTTTTTAAACTACGGTAAGATTACAAAAACTCCGCCTATTTTCAATGTTACAATAAGCTTTATTGTTTATTTAAATTACAGATGTCTCTTTGGCAATTAGACGCAATTAAATCTATTTACATTATTGTATTGATTTTGTTTTAATATTTTCAAAACCGAGTTAGAAAGATGTTAAAGTAGCTAATTTGTACAAATATTTAAAAATATAAATAATAACATTTTGTATTCAATTTAAGCATTATCCCCATTCAAATATAATTAGTCTAACAATTTTCCCATTAAACTTAATAAGTGCTTTGAATCAGATGTTGAATTGAGGACTTTGTTCATATAATAACATAATAATATTAAAAAAAAAAAAATCTAACCGTATCTCAACTGTTTAATTGAGAACTTCGAATCAGAGTCGTTTCTAGCTCTCATCGGATATTTAGCAGGTTGAGTAGCTGCTGGAAATTATGCAACCATCAAGCAGTTTAGAGGTAATTTGCTTTTTGGTATTAGTATCTTCAAAATGAATTCGAAAAATTGCAAGGTGTTTTGATTTAATAAATAACTAGGACTGAAATTAGGGATTATATATACAAAATACAAAATATTGGATTCCCCCACCCAATGCCATCACTAGTTAAATTTTACATTTCATCCCCAAGGGCTTCCTCCCATCACTGAAACCACAGTCTCTCCTCAAAGTCCATTAAAATACATTGTTAAACTTGCACGTGCATTCACAGCGGCAGATGCAGGCGGCATTAGGGTTTTCAAAAAGTGACGACCAAAACTGAGTGAAGGGGATGGGGGGAAAAATGAGATGTAAAAAGGTCAAAATTTGTAAATCTAGGCTATGTACATTCGGAAGTGAATTTAGAATTTCAGCCATTAAGCTTTGCTAAAAATTGACTCAGATTGTACTCTTCTGTATATTGTGAATGGTCCCAAAGCTCTTCCAAACCCCCAAGTATTGCTTTCAATCCCTTCCCGCTGCCTACTGATTTAGTGTCTCCATCGAAGTTATTTGAACGCTTTGCACCAGAAGCCCCCTACACAGCAAAAAAGACAAAAGAAAGGGGGAAAAAAAGCACGAGTGTTGGTGTCTATCCTTCAAAAATCTTTGCACTTGACCATTTCCATCAACAAAACAGTGGCACAAACCCTTTTACAACTTACGATTGCCAGAAAACACATACAGCATGCACAAATTGATACTGTTCAGCCTTGGTGAATTTGAACGTGACACAGTCATATTCAAGTTATAATTGTTTTGCATTTAACACAATAATTTGAGACATAAACAGGTATTCATACCTTGGAGGTTTCTGCTGATGCAAATAAATCAAGCAACTGATCTGTATTCATTGTTTTCATACTGGCATTTTCCGCATTAATGACAGCATTAGCCACAGAAACTTTGAACCTTTGTAGGCTCATAACTTTCTCTTCCAAAGTCCCACGCATTATTAGACGGTGGACATTAACAACTTTTTTCTGACCTAAACGGTGTGCTCTGTCCATAGCCTGCAAGGCAATTAGTGTAAGAGACATTGCTATAGCAAAAGAAATATTGGACGTTTCATACCCTTGAATGTGCTTATCAAACTACAGATCTCAAGGCAGACAGCATGCCTTATCAAACTATAGAATGTGCTTGAAGTAAAGCAAAAAATAGAACATAATGAATCATAGTTACCTGATGATCTCGCATTGGATTCCAGTCATGCTCCACAAAAACAAGGGTATCTGCAGATGTCAGGTTTAAACCAAGCCCACCCACTGCAGAGTATTTCAGAAAATTTCAGAAAAATTAACTAGTAATGTCATAGGGACAAACCAAGTAAGAGGAAATAATTTTTTTTACCATGTGTTGTAAGCAACAAAACATCAATAGTAGGGTCTGAATTGAAAACTTTGACAATTTCAAAACGCTTATCTGGCTCAACAGATCCATCCAGTCGCAAATATGTGACACTTCAATGAGTTGAAAAAAAGAAGTTATTAATATTGATAATAAATCAGAAGCAAATGTGTTGGAGAAACACAAGTCAATTATGCAAAAGCTATTAACTAAAAACAGCAACCCTTCCACTCCACAAGCATGAGGCCTTTGTTCAGTAACAAAAATCAGCTATCAATCAAAAAGTTAAAATATGATGAATCAAACATGAGAAACTAAACAGCTAATCTATCAAGATAACTGGATCTAGGACTAGGAACTAACTTCTTCATATATGTCTGGAACAAATCTCTTTCAATAATATCCAGAAAAGCCTGCATATAAGCCATTGTTAAAATAATCAGTAAATCATGTATTGAACTTCAGAAAGAAAGTAGGCCCCAAGGGCAAGCATTACCTTATGCTGGGCAAATATCAAGACTCTGTGCTGTCCAATGCTAACAGAACCCTCAGAACCAGAAGCATCAACTCCAATTCCACACTCTTCAAGAATCTCCTGAAGAGCAACCAATTTTGGGGAGTGATGCAGTTTGTGAAGTTCTGAAATGATGTCAGAGCCAGCAGGCAACAATTCTGAGACAATGGCAGAGAGTGGATCTGGAATCTTTTCACCAATGATCAGCAATGGATGACTGCACAGTTTTAGCAAGTATTGGAGCGCCTGAAACAAGGAATAGATGTTTCAGACATAAAAAATAAAGTTAATGAAATAATAACAAATAGAAAATTATATAAACCAAATTACCTGGAAAACATGTGAAGATGCTTTAGGTGATCTGTTACTTCCTTCTGTTGCAGCTGACTCATTCATTGTTACTATGGAAGAAATCTCTTGTTTGGCGCTAGAACCAGAAAACTGTTCATAAAGTTTAAATTGTACAGGGCTCAAATCACAGAACCTGTCCTGAATTATTTTTTCTGGCAGATCCGACAAGACTTCTTCCTTTGTTCGACGAAGGAGGAAAGGCATGACCTAGTAGATAAAAATCTATCCAATTAAGAGAGCATAAAATTAAAATTGTTACGGTGCATCTAAGAGAAAAAATCGTCACCTGCTTATGTAATGCTTCCATAGCAAGTGCTCCAGCTTCAGCATCCTTAGCAGAACACTTGGGATCTCTTGCAGCTAGGAGTGGTTTTCCATAAGTGGCTTGGAACTGTTGGGTTACATTAAATGGGAACGAGTTGAAACAGCAATCATCATAGGATGTGACATACTAAGAATGCTAAGATTGATTTAATGAGGCTTATGCTGAAACAAGCAAAAGTACTATTCTTTCCTCTCTCCCCTCTAAGTACACATTAAATAGCCAAATTTCTAATGAGGAGACTAAGTTTGCAATGGTGAAGAGAAGATGCTTGCACAGATAATTTAACTGGTTGCATATACGGCCTTTTTTTCCGGTTCTTCACCAGATAGCCGTAGATAATAATTTTCCCCAAATAACTGTTAGCCCAAACCAAAGGTAGTGAAATTCTTATAGATCTTAAGGTTATGCCACATTTGGCATCATTATAGCATTAAAATTAATAAAGCAATAGCCACACCCTCTGGACAAGTGTAGAAGAAATTCCAAAATCTTTAAATGGATATATGACTCAGTGCTCTACAGCTGTAGTTGTATAATAGAGCCAAGGAAAAAGGGCTAAAATTCTGGCAAGCAAATTGAGGCATTGTTACATTTATTCATGATTATGATCATGATCATGCTTCCATGTAAAAATTCTTTTTATTTCTTTGGATGTGGTTTACAGCAATAAGTGTGGCCTTAATTGCTGACAAGATGAATTGAGAATGGTAGCTGGGATATGTGATTCAGCAAGAAATGCCAGGAGTCTAGCTTGGGTTGGTGTAATGGTTCACATTAGTTTATCTTGTAATGGTTTATCTCAGTATGAATGAAAAGAATATCTGTGAAAACAAATTTCCCAGCCCTAGATTTAGTCACCTCTTAACACAACCACAACACTGAGTGCGGCTTGAGATGTAAAATATAATCACAACTAAGAAAAGTCCATCTGAGCATGATAGCAAATAATTCCATAAATCTTATTGAATTAGAGTCGATACATATATACACCAAAGGGTGAGAGGAAGAGCTATAATTAAGGGAGATAAATCTGAAAAATAAAATCTTAACAGATCACTAACAGATTCTAGAATTATGCTATCCTAGAATCAAGCTAATCTCCCACAAAATCAGTAACTATATACAAAAGATATATCCTAATAAATGCTCGGTCAAAGATAACCATGATCACAATCCATTATTGATGTAACTGTTAAAATAGCTGTGAATACTAGTGTGAACAGTATGTTGAACAGTACTAATTCAAAAAGGGAAAAACTAATTTATTTATTGATTTATCAGCATGTACAGGGGTTATACACACACACACACACACAATAGATTAGGATTAATCTATTGTATGTATGTATGTATGTATATATATAAGCCTATTTACAATAGATTAGGATTAATCCCTATAATTTTAGACATACTTATCCCTTGATATTAAGAAGAAAATAATTAATAACTCCCAAATCTTAATCAGTTTCTAACTCCTAATCTAATTAATAACTCAAATATTTAAATCCTAAACCTAATCCTAGTTAAGATAGGAAACAATAAATTAAATATTCAAATATTCAACAGTCTCCTTAAATTAATGCATAGATATTAATTATGTCCAACTTGCAAATAAATTCTTCAAACTTTAGTTTGAAATAGCTTTTAGTTAGCACGTCCGCTCTTTGTTACTCTAAGGTAAAGAAAGACATACAAATAGCCACCACATTTTGATTTAAGAACTTTAGCAACTAGCACTTCTTTTGACGGTGTCTAGTTTCCAGAATTAACACATGACACAGCTTTTAGAAGTCTTTGACTTTCTTCTCCTAAGTAGACCCCTCAATCTTCTCTCAACTAGTCTTCATAATTTAGGTTCCTCACCAGATATTCAATCACAACTCTCGTGTGTTTGTCTTCAACACCATTAGGTTTTAATCACTCACCTAAAACTTCTAACAATGTTGGTTTTCTTTCGCTTAACAACAATATAAATTATGATTTCCTTTTGCTTACTAGCAACGATATGAATAATTGTTTTTCATTCGTTTACCAACAATGACACAACCTCCTCTTTTTTATTTTTTTGAGGGAAAATACTTTAAATACAAAAAACTTGGATAGCCTATCCTGCCATATCATGACATTATTTCACTAGTATTAGAACTATAGCAAGACTTAATACCAAAGACTTGAGCTTACTTACACAAAGTGCTCTTTAGCATTTCCAATCATCCTTTTCATTTCTAACTCCTGATTGGGCTAGAGAACAAGATGGAGTGTTTGAGAATTGAGTGGACTGGAAAAGTCTATATAGTTGTTTTAACTACTCTTTACTAAAAGTTAACGTTTCGGAAGGAATATTAGTAGTATCAAGTTCCTTAGTGTCTATTTGCCTAAACTCATGGTGTGACTAGTTGAAGTTCCTAGACTTCCAATTTGGTGGTTTTTCATGTAAATATCAACAAATTTCTCGGGTACGGCATGGTTTGTGGCAATGATCACACCATATTTTTTAACCTTTTTTTGTTTAATCAGGCTTGTGGCTAAGGAAAATTGACTATTCCTAGTAACAACTAACAAGGGCAAATACTTCCATTACTTTGCATTGGCTTTCCATTCGTTTAATCTTTGCAAACAAGTCCCTAATTGATGGTAGAGGTGTTCTCCCAAGAATTCTGCTCTTGACTTCATCACGATCTTTATTCAAACTTGCCAAGAACTCATACATTGTCATTTTCTAATTGTTTTAAATAACGAACATTGTCAGCTTTATAAGCCCAATCATCATCATAGCAAAGATCTAATTCTTGCCATAATACCTTATCTCATTATAAAGGAAAATTGAGTATTCCTAGTAACAAGGACATATACTTCCATCACTTTGTGTCGGCTTTCCATTCGTCTAATCTCCGCAAACAACTCCCTGATTGACGGTAGAGGTGTTTTCCCAAGAATTCTGCTCTTGACTTCATCACGATCTTTATTCAAACTTGCCAAGAACTCATGCACTCTATCATTTTCTAATTGTTTTAAATAATGAATATTGTCACCCTTATAGGCCCAATTATCATCATAGAAAAGATCTAATTCGTGCCATAATGCCTTATCTCATTATAAAGGAAAATTGAGTATTCCTAGTAACAAGGGCAGATACTTCCATTACGTTGCATCGGCTTTCCATTCGTCTAATCTCTGCAAACACCTCCCTGATTTATGGTAGAGGTGTTCTCCCAAGAATTCTACTCTTGACTTCATCACGATCCTTATTCAAACTTGCCAAGAACTAATACACTCTATCATTTTCTAATTGTTTTAAATAACGAACATTGTCAGTCTTATAGGCTCAATCATCATCATAGCAAAGATCTAATTCTTGCCATAACGCCTTTATCTCATTATAATATACAGTGACCTCTCGTTCACTCTGTTTGAGTTGCCACAATTTGTTTTTTAATTAAAAAATTTGAGATGAATTTTTAAGATCAAAGTATGTCTCTCTTACTACATCCCACACATATTTTATAGTAGGAAGAGAAAGATAAGTCTTACCAATTGACAGATCCATAGAATTGACTAACCATGCAATTATTAAGGAATTTTCAAACTTCCAATTAAGCCGTGACAAATCAGATTTGTTTGGATCTGAAACTTCACTAGTGAAATAGCCTAGTTTCCCTTTTTTGTCAAAGATCACCTTCATAGACTGCGACCACTCTAGAAAATTCTTTCCCTTCAATTTGTGAACAGATAATAGTATGGAAGATCCATCACTACCACCCCAGTACACAAACTGCAGTGATTGGCACATACTAGTGCTTACACTAGATATCACAAAGGCAGAGTCGGATACTTATTCCCTTGATATTAGGAAAAAAAATTAATAACACCCTAATCCTAATCAGTTTCTAACTTTTAATCCTAATAAACTCAAATATTCAAATCCTAATCGCAGTTAGGATAGGAAACAGTAAATTAAATATTGAAATATTCAACAACTAGTTGTAACCTATTGTGAATAAGAGGGGTATATAGCTGTAATATTTATTGCAGATATTGTAGTTTAATATCTTGTCTAGTATCAAGTTTGTGTAAATATCATAGTTGTGTAGGCTAGTATCATACTAATATACATTCCAGAATTAAGGTTTCCTCCTTGCTTCCTCTTACTTTTCATGGTATTAGAGCCAAGGGAGGAAAACCCAAAGCACCCCGTGTCTGTTATTTTCCCTTCATTTTTAGTTATGAAATTATTTCAAGTCATTGTGCACAGTCGATTGTTGAACACCGGTGCATAGGAGTGTGATGAGTCTTCGACAATAACAGAACTGGCCAACCAATCTTTTCCAGCTTATCCGAAGCTTCCACATGTTTGCTTAGCAATTCATTGTGGTGACCCATAGCTTTTATGAAGTTTTCTAGCCACTATTCAGTAATTTCCACCAACATTTGGTGTGTTTCACCAACTGATTGATGCTCATTTGCCCATAGTGGGTGTTTTGTGGTTTAAACTCGCTATGCATCACACCAGCAACAATTCCCTTGAGTTGTGTGTCACTCCATCCATTATCACATCAAAGAGCTTTGTTTGGTCAACCTCTGAATTCTAGCTTTTCTTGTTTTAGGGTTCTGGCTTAGGTTCAAATAATCCCTCCTACATTCAAATTCATTATTTTTACCTTTGTTTTTTTCCTGCTTCTAACATTATTACTGATTAAAAATTGACAGATATTTGGATCTTGGACTTTGGTGCATTTGATCACATATTCCATAGCATAAGTCTCTTTTCAACTATTGTTAATTTCTCATCTCTTCCCACGGTAACTCTTGCTAGTGGTTCTAGAACCATAGCTAAAGGCATTGGAAAAAATCAACCCTTACCCTTTTTATCCTTGCACTCTGCATTCTACTTTCGTGGTTGTCCCTTGAATGTTGTTTCTGTTAGCAAATTGACTAACTGTTACTTGTTCCACCACTTTCTAATAATTATGTTCATAAAGGATCGAAGTACTACACTGACAATTGACATCGAGTGTGAGTCATAGAGATTGTATCACCTTACTATGCCAAACATCCTCCACCACTATCATTGTTAGAATCTAATGTATATAGTAGGAGTAGGCATAGTTTTTCATTATTCCCAAGTTGCTTATTTTGCATATTGTACATATTACACCTTACTACAAATAGAGTAAGGCATAAGCCCTATTATTTACACATTCAAAGCATTCCCTCTCTTTATTTAGTTTAAGATGGTATTAGAGCCAGGAAAGAGAGAAAACTAGGTTACTGCTATTGTGAAATTTTTTGGTAGTTGAGCAATTCATTGAGCATGTTTCCATTGACTCGAAATTTTTTCGACAAAGCCCATTTGCTCTAGTGACACTTGGGGGGGGGGGGGCTCCAATTAGGTTCACAAAGGAGAACAACGTTCAAACCATACACCACGCACTGCCATGACTTTGCTGCAAACTCTACAAGCTAGCAAGTGTGGGCATATGAAGCCCCTTTTTCTGACATTTTCAACGGCGTCCACCCCAAAAGATTCTGCCAATTCAGATTTTGGCCTCTTGCATTTCCAACCTTGTGTCACTCCTTTTTTTTTTTATAATTGCTGTGATTTGGTACACCCCTCATGTGTTTTCAGCTTTGGGTCTTCTTACTTTTGCTGTTTGCAGTGTTATAAGACTTCTTCCAACTATGTTTAAAGCTATCTTAGGGCTTCCTTCTGTCCAAATTACAATATGTCTTCTTCTACAAAGTACGGCATTTTTTCCTCAACTATTTGTATATCTCCAATAGTTAATAATTATCTATTGATCTCATTCATAATAAGCCACTGTGGCGTCGTTTGATCCATATATTCGACCCCACCTAATGAAAAAAGACTTAGTTGTTGTTTATATTTGTATATCTCCAACTAACTATTACTTTTGGAAAATTGATTGGGAGTGCAAATTATTTATCTTGGTCCTCAGTTGTTGAGTTGTGGTTCACAAGACATGGTTGTAGAGATCACTTGATGAAGAAAGAAACCATTGTGGCTATAGCTAACCTACCCAAGTGGATACAGGTTGACGCCTACTTGAGTAATCTTTTAAGGCATACGATTTTTCCTAAACTACTACTTGACTTGCTACAAATTATGAACAAGGGCTATGACTTTGTATACTAATGATATTCGTCATTTTTAGAACATCCGAGATGCGTAGCTTGAAGTAACAAGATATAGATCTAGAAACCTTTCTTGACTAGATTGAGGCCCTTAAAGAGGAATTTAATACCCTCTTGTCCACTACCACTAGTACTGGGGAGCAAGATGCCCAAAGACATTTTTTATGGTGCTTAGCTTGGCCTTTGATTTGACTTGGGCTCAATTCGGGATCTTATTTTGTCTAGCCCCAGTGTTTCATCCATGGAGGATGTCTGTGTGGCTATTGCGCATTTCGCTTTCATTTGAATTACTAGTTCCTCCATTTGATGTATCCTCTAGTGATTCTACTATTTTGGCTTCTCAAACTTTGGACAAGGGAGGCTGTGGAGAATGCAACCGTAAACAACTTAATGCACATATTGCAATAAGATTAGAAACACCAGAGATCGTTGCTATGCTCTCCACAGATGGCCACCATGTACACCTAATATGTCTTAAGACATTACTGTGCTTTTATATAATTCATTTGAGGGTCAATCTTCATCGAATATAACTTTATCTGTTGCAGATTATGATGATTATTCACAATAGCAAGCCACTCGACAGTCCTCAGCTACTTTTGGGGCCAAAACTAGTAATTCAATTGTTTGCTTTATGCCATCATTTTCTCCTAGTCCATGGATTCTTGATTTCGGTTCCTCTGATCACATATCTAGTACAAAAATATTTTTTCTAGTCTTAATACTACTTTCCATCCTTGTCCCACAATTAGGGGTGAGCATAACCCGAACAAACTGTTTGAACCCGCTGTAACCAAACAAAATAATTGTATTTTGGGTGGATCAAATCGGGTTAACGGGTTTAAACGGGTTAATTTTTCTTAAAATTTTGGGTTCATCGGTTCGGGTTGGTTTCAAGGCTTTTGAATCCGAAATAACCCGACTCGACCGATGACTTAAATAAAACATCCTAGGTCTAATACACTGAAGCGGCTATGCTTCAGTGGCGTGGTTGTGTTTTGCTTGGCCAAGGCTTGGGTTCGAATCTCACAAGGGCATTTGATCTTTAGCCTTTCTTTTTGTATAGAATACCCAACGACGTCGTTTGTCCTAGAATATATATTTACCACCGTCACTCACAACTCACCCAAACCTTGCCCAGTTACCCTAGCCATTGCGTCGCCCTCACCTCTCACCCCTCATCTCTCGGCCTCCACCATCTAGCTCCAACCATACATCGTCCTCTGTCCTGGTGTCCTCGAACCGTCGCCCAAGCTAGCAGTTTCATACATACTTTTCAGATCTAGAGGGAGAGAGAACTCGAGACGTTACCTTGACTGTAACATGATTTTCTACCATTTGCTTCGATCTCCACCGCGAAGACAAAGCCAAGCAAACAAACTTTGCCGTTTGCTTTGACCTCTCTTGCGAGTGACTGCTTGCAAACCCTTAGCCTCCATCGTTAAGAAGCAACCCAGCCAGCAGAGTTTATGATCTAGAGTCTTCTAGATCCAAAGACTCCTCACAAACCCTTGGCATCCACCGTCATTTTCTTGATGGCTTTGTTTGGTATATAGAAATTTTACCTACTAATTTACTATAGTATATTTTGAATCAATGAAAAAAATTTCTTATTAATATTCTCACTGCGCTATCTTTTTAGGAATAATGGATGATTTTGCATATGAATGGCTTTGATTTTTGCATATTTTGGAAACTTATTCTTCTTGCTTTGATGGATTTCACGGGTGACCTACCAACTCGACCGTGATATCCATCAACCGACTAAACTCAACTTGTTCGGTTCGCCTGAAATCACAGTCGGATTCGAGTGGGTATTTGGCAACCCGAACATTATACAGTCGGATTGAAATTTTAGCCAAACCCGACCCATGCTCACCCCTACCCACAATTACTTTAGCTAATGGATCTCAAGCTATAGCTACAAACATTGGTCAAGCTTGCCATCTTCCTTCTATGCCCTTAGACTTTGTTATTTGTGCTTGAATGCCCATTTGATTTTTATTAGTCACTTCACTTATACTCTACATTGTTCCCTTAACTCTTTTTTTTTTCCTGATAAATATGTTTTGTAGGAATGGGGTAAGAGATAGATGGTGTGCACAAGATATGAGTCACAGGGGCTGTATCACCTTTTGTTGTTGATTTCTTGCATTACTATTGATTTACTTCGTATTCATTTAGGACACCCTAGTCTTTCAAAGTTCCAATAGATGGTTCTCAATTTGTCTTATTTAAAGTCTTTAAATTGTGAGCCATGTCATCTCGGTAAACATACCTAGGCTTTATTTACTATGAGTGTCAATAAGTAGGTTGTGTCCACTTTTGAACTTGTTCACTTTGATGTTTGGGTCCTAATTGAGTGAGTTAAATTCTTGGTTTTTAGTATTTTGTAATGTTTATTGATGATTATTCTCAATGCACTTGGTTATTTTAAATGAAAATTTGTTGAAAATTGTTTTCCCTTTTTAAGAAGTTTTGCACTAAAATTCAAACACAATTTGGAACAATTGTTCATACCTTACATGGTGATAATGCCTGTAAATAGGTTTTTGCATTTTTAAAATTTTTTTGACTTAACTAGGAATTCCCCATCAATTCTCATGTGTTTATACTCTTCAACAAAATGTGGTTGCTAAACATAAGAATAGTCATCTCATTGAAATCACTCACTTTGTTTGCATAACCATGAGCCCTACAGTTTTTGGGGAGACATTCTCATTGCATGTTACTTGATTAATCGCATGCCTTCCTTTGTATTGCATAATCAAATACCCCATTATCTTTTATTCCCAGACCAAGCTCTTTATTCTCTTCCTTTGCATGTTTTTTGTAGCATTTGTTTTATTCATTATTTAACCCTTGTACAAGATAAAGTTTTTGCCAAAGCCATAAAGTTTTTGTTTCTTGCCTATTCTCGCCGACAAAAAAGGTATTGCTATTACTCTCAAGCTACAAACTGCTTCTTTGGCTCTATTAATTTTACTTTCTTTTAACATTCTCCTTTCTTTGCTACATTGATGGACCGTCCATCCTAATATGAGTGTGACTGAGTTACTTCCTATTCCTCACATTAATCCTCCAACTGTTCCTTCTCTTTTGCCTCTTTAGACATAATAGTGTTGCCCTCGTCCCAATCCTCCTGTGCAATCGATTACAGCAACGAATGACTCACCCTATTCCAATTTCCTTACCTGCTCCAAAATTGCCTCCAAATGATAGTCTCCCTTTTGCTCTTCAAAAAGGTATTCTTTCTACTCAAAAACCTCATCCTATTCATTATTTCTTGAGCTATCACCGATTGTCTTCACCCTATTACACATTTGTATCCTTTTTGTCTTTTGCTTCTATGCCTAAAACTACCATTAAGGCTCCTTCACATCTCAGGTGGTGCCAAGCTATGATTGATGAGATGAATGCTCTCCATTCCAATGGTACTTTGTATTTAGTTCCCCTTTTTGTCTTACCATGGTTGTCGTTGGGTGTACATTGTGAAGATTGGCCTAAATGGATAGCTTGACTACCTTAAAGCATGCCTTCTTACAAAGGCTACACTTAGATCTTTAGTTTGGACTATGGGCGACACATTTTCCCTAGTGGCTAAAATTGGTTTAGTATGCTTGCTTCTTTCTATGTTTGCCATGGGCTGTAGGTCTCTTAATGGGAATTTGGGTTAATATGCGGATTTTGTTGCTCTCTCTATTGCTTCAAGCAATCTCCTTAAGCATATTTAACAAATTCAGCGCAACTGTTTAGACATTTAGACCAAGTCAAAGTGAGTTAAATCATTTAATTTTCTATCAACATATATCTCATAGTCACTGCATCGATTTTGTAGTCTATGTAGATGATATTGTTATAACAGACGACGACCAAGATGACATTCAATCATTAAATAATCATCTCCTTGACCACTTTCAAACTAGAGACTTAGGAAAAGTTGAGTATTTCCTAGGTATTGGGGTTGCCCAATCTAACTCTAGGGCTGTGATTTCCAAAGTATGCTCTCGACATTTTTCAGAAAACTATTATGATGGACTATTGGCTTGTTGACACACTTCTGGACCTAAATATTAAATTATTACTAGGGCAGGGGTAACTTTCGATAGATTCAAGTAGATATCAGAGACTTGTTGAAAAATTAAACTACCTAACAATTACAGAATTGGATATTTCATTTGCAGTAAGTGTGGTTAGTCTATTATCACAATCTCCATATGAGTCATTGGAATGTTGCGATTTGCATTCTTAGATATCTTAAGGGAGTGCCAATGTTGTATGAAGATAAGAGCCACACTTAGGTGATTGGTTACACTAATGCCAATTGAGCAAGATCTCCATTTGACAAGCATTCCACTTCTAGATATTTTTCCCTTTTTGGAGGGAATTTGATTTCTTGAAAAAGTAAGAAACAAGATGTTGCTAGATCTAGTGCAGAAGTGAGTTTGGCCTACTACACTAGCTACATGCGAGCTTATTTTGTTGAAACAATTACTTTAGGGATTAAAGTTTGGCAAGGCCAATAAAATGCAACTAATTTGTGATAATCAAACTGCCCTACACAACCTCTAATCTTGTTTTTCATGAGACGACCAAGCATATAGAAATTGAGTTTCATTTTGTCAAGGAGAAAGTTTTGTTTGGTTGCATAACTACAAACTTTGTCTACTTAAGCGATCAATTGGCTAATATATTCACTACATCTTTAAGAGGTCCTCGAATTAAGTATATATGTAACAAGGTTGGTGCATATGATTTATATGTTTGAGCTTGAGGGGGAGGGTTAGAATGTAATGTACATAGAAGGAATAGGCTTAATTTTTCTTTAGTGCTACGTTGTGTACTAAACAGCTTCAAACTTATTATAAATAGAGTACAATATAAGCACTATTACTTACGCATTCCAAAAGCTCTTTCCTTCTTTTGTTTAATAATCACTTTCGATTGTTCACTTAAACATCTTTACAACAATCTAAGACAATCCTAGTTTATCCAAACTTCAAAAGAAGTTCCATTCTCTCTCCTCTTTACCTTCTTTAGAATGTGCATCTTTTCCAACTCATACCCATAAAAGAGCTAAGTCTCCTTTTCTTTAGTCCATTTATGATAATTAGGGTCCTAATCGTACTAGTTTTACTTTTTCTATTCATTATTTTGTCACCTTCACTGATGATTATTCTTGCTATACTTAGTTACTCCTTATAAGAACTTATTCCGAGCTGTCATCTATATTCAAAACAATTGTGTAGAAATTTGTACTCAGATTAGTGTCTCTGTTCACACTTTTACGCAGCAATAATGCATGTGAGTACTTCTCTATTGCTTTTCAAAATTTTTTGTCTAAACATGGTATTCTTCACCAATCATCATGTTATCATACTCAGCAAAATGGTGTTGTGCAACATAAGAATCATCATCTAATAAAGACTACTCATACTTTGCTACTTCATAATAATGTTCCCCTCCATTTTTTGGGGGATGTTGTTCTTACTTCTTGTTATCTCATTAATCATAGACCTTTTGTTTACAAAGTCAAGTACCTTATTCCATTTTGTTTCCAATCACTTCATTTTCCTTCTTCCTCCCTGTGTCTTTGGTTGGATTTGCTTTATTCATGATTCGACTCCTAGATGGGACAAACTCTTTGTTAAGCCCTTTAAATGACTACCGTTGGTACTATTCAAACACCAATCCCTATTTCATTTCATCTGATATTACCATTTTTTATAAGTCTTCTTTTTTCTCACAATCATCTCTTGATCATTATATTGTGTTTGATGTTCTTCCAATCACTTATCTTAAGCCTTCATCTGATTCAACCCTTGAACATCCTCTTGTAGCACTAAAACTCTTTGTTTCATTCCCCTCCTTCTCAAGTCTACAGTCACTACCCTAAGCCTTTTGTTAATACAAGCCCTTGGGAGTACTTGTTGACTCAATTCCAATCCCAACGCTTTCAGCCCATCGCCTACTTATGGATTTTCCATTGCTGTTTGAAAAGGTACTCATTCCACTTATAGTTCTCATCTCATTTAGAATTTGTTGAGTTACCATCATTTATCTTCACTCTATTATGCATTTGTACCTTCCTTGTTCTTTGTTGCTTTTCCTCAAACAACTCTAAATGATTTTTCTACTCCAAAATGGAGGCCAACAATGATTGATAAAATGGTAGCCATTCACTCTACC
This sequence comes from Gleditsia sinensis, assembly GCA_037074535.1. NCBI lineage: Eukaryota > Viridiplantae > Streptophyta > Magnoliopsida > Fabales > Fabaceae > Gleditsia > Gleditsia sinensis. The sequence continues at coordinate 183,325 of CM073476.1, read as the reverse complement.
AGTAGTTGGGAATTTTCACATTACCTCATCAAAAAACTGTAACTAGTTGCTAGTGGGTTTATACTCTCAAAGTAGGTCCCAATGGTCAAATTGATTTTTTGAAGGCATTCCTTGTTGCCATAGGCTATATAGATAACCATGGTCTTGACTACAGTGATGCATTCACTCTGATGCCTAAAATTGCTTCTATTCGGCTCTTACTATTCATTGCTGGTATTTGTCATTGGCATCGCTATCAATTGTATATTAAAAACAACTTTTGCTATGGTGATCTCAAGGAAGAGGTATATATGGAACAATCACCTAACTTTGTTTCTCAGGGGTAGTCAAGACTGGTTTGCCAGCTATGTCCATTTATGGACAAAAGCAATCTCCTTGAGCCTGTTTTAGATGATTTAGTACTATTGTGCAACAATTTGGTATGACTTCTAGTGAAGTTGACCATTCAATATTCTATTGTTGTAGCGCCTCAAACTTTGCAAGATTGTATTTTTGTCAGTCGAAACTTGGTATCATGAAAATGCAAGGAGTAGGATATTGTTTCTAGGCCAAGTAAAGAAGCTGAGAATCATGCCATGGATGGCAACTCGTCAATTTGTTTGGTTTAGAGAATTGAGGTTTGGAGAAATAAGCAAGATGGAATTAATTTGTGACAATCAAGAAGTGGTACACATCGCTTCCAACCTAGTTTTTCCATGAGCAGAACAATCACATAAAAGTTTATTGTCACTTTATTAGAGGAAAGATACTCTTTGGATGCATTACAACTACATTTGTCAACACCAACAATCAGCTAGCATATATTCTCATTAGTGTTTGAGAGGTCCTCGAATCACCTATATTTGTTACAAACTTGATGCATATAACATGTATGCTCTAGCTTGAGGTCAGTGTTAAAATAGGTATGAAAACTAGTTATAACCTAATGTGAACATGAAGTTTATATAGCTCTAACATTTAATGTAGTTGTTGGTTTTTAATGTCTTATCTTGTATCAAGTCTCTATAAATACCATAGTTGTGTAGGTCAGTATCACATTGACCCATTCTAGAATTAAGGTTTCCTTTTTCTCTAGTTTTTCAATAACTATTCCATCTCATCAAGGGCAAGATTAGAGATGCTGCTTAAGGGTCTATATCTTTCATCCCAAAAACTACAATTAGTCTATTATCAAAACCTTAAACAAAAGATAAGTAAACATTGCAATTAATAACTGTTGGGTTTGGACGAAAAAGAGAAAATAAAATTGTGGAACTATGCTATTTATGCTGTTTTGTGGTGTGCATGGTTGGAGAGGAATGCTTGAATATTCCAAGGGTACTCGACGTCCTCAAATATGTTATGGGATATAGGATAAGGTTTATGGCTTCACTATGGTGTTAGGCTCATGGTTTTTTTAAGGGAGTCACCATTTCAAATTTATAAAGAGATTGGGCTGCTTTTGTGCATGTTGAATTTTCTGTTTTTGTTTTTTTCTATTTCTTTCTACTCTAGACTTTTAGTGGTCTTTTGGAGGAGGATGACTTATTCTCCTTTCTCGTATTTCTCTTTTTTCTTGATAAAATTTCTTCTTCTATCTAAAAAACTGCTAAATTAGCATTAGTTCATCTTTCTTCTTTATTTAGTCACACTATAGAAGTGCCACTTTGGTTGTTTCACAAGCTAAAGATGTAGCAGAAGCTTCCCTTCCTCAAGACTTCATGAAGTGTTCTTTCTTATTCTATTATTCTTTAGAGGGTACCGGAATTTGGGGAAAGACAAAAGTTAGTCTCCTGTAGCTGTGTAGGTGATGTTGAGTCCTATTGTGGTGATCGTAATAGTTTGGTATTATGAGTAAAGTATTTTAGTGTTGATTTTTCGGTTTGGCTGTAAGGGAAGTTACAATCAGAGCTCTTGGTGAAACCTGGGGACTCATAAGGAGTAGAGATCTTGAGACTTGCATATGGAAGGGGATTTGACACAAGGGAGTTCTGTGCTGTTGGGTACCCTAGTATGCAACCCAAGCAGTTAAAGACTGCTGAGAAAAGATCAAGGGAGAGAGAAGTAGGATGAAGACTTCTGGAAGCCTTGTCATTTATTTATCTAGATGATGTGGCAAGGGGAGAACATCAATGGAGAATGTTGAGGTGGCCGCTCATTGGAGGTAGGTCAAGAAATTTTAAGAGCTGTTTGTCTGCCGAGGATGTTGTCAATGGGAGTACTGATTGCTGAAATTTTTGAGTTGGTTGTTTCTGGCAATTCAGTTTGTTTTTATTGTAACAAGTAGCAAGTGTGGAATTGGATTTGAATGTCTATTGATTTTGTTTGAAGCTGGCTTTCACACAGTCATTGTGTCTGTCAATGATATATTTTATTTTGGTCCATTTTGCTCTGCTTATTTTCTCAACAATGAGTAACCATGGACTTGAGTAGGATCATTGAGAACTTATTCAATCCAATCAATAACAGCTCGTACAAAAACTAAATATCTTATATTCTATCCCAACCTTTTAAGATCCTAACATACCTAACATACTTCATAACCATAGCAAATACAGAACACAGTTGCAGATACCATTCTAGTAATGAATAGCACATAAATTATAACTGTCAGGCATTAAAAAAGTTACCTGTCTCTCTGTACCAAGAAATCCTGGCATTAGGAAATCAAAAAGGGACCACAAGTCCATGATGTTATTCTGCAAGAAAAGGAAATCCATTTATCTGATAAGTTGTGATGGTTTTAATTATAACGAGCACGCAAACCAGTCACCAACCTGTATTGGCGTTCCACTCAATATCAAACGGTGTTGGGCTTTCAACTGCTTTACAGCAAGGGTAACTTTGGACTTAGCATTCTTAATTATATGTCCTTCATCTAAAATGCAGTAATTCCATTGCAGTTGACCCAAATAATCAATATCTTTACGAACAACATCATATGATGTTATGATAACATTATGCTTGCAGAAATGATCTCTAAGACACGTCCGCTCCTGAGCAGAACCACCATATTGAAGAGTAGATATAACAGAAACATCGATATACTTCTCAATCTCAAAAGCCCAGTGTGCAACAAGTGTTGATGGGCAAAGGATTAAAGAGGGCAGAAGATCCTCATTCTCATTTGAAGTTTGACGCTCAACTATATCAGAGGCCACCATTGCTGATGCCTGGAGTGTCTTACCAAGCCCCATGTCGTCACATAAAATTCCATGAAGCTTGAAACGTTTCAAGAAAGACAACCAATTTATTCCTTCCTGTTGATACCTGGAAGCATAATAACAAAAAATTATATGTTAAAAAATTAAAATCCATGTGCAAAAACCATAAATACAACATGATCACAAATCTAAGAACATGAATAAATATATAAAAGAGTAGAATTGATAAGTGCATGGAACAAATTACTAGAAAAACAAAAAAGGAAGGGCATCTCATGTCTTAGACCAAAATAGGGTTCAAGTGCATGCCATGAAAATTGCATTCCAATGAAATCCAGTTATAACTTCAAGCTTCATACATTCAAGTTTGTTAAAAGTATTTTGAGACTTAAAAGACAAATATTTAAGTTCCATTTTCATTATGAAGACTTCAAAAGGAACAAATATGAGAGGATGAGAAATCAACTTCATCCTTTGATCATGTTTTCCCACATAATTTGAAAAAAAAAATATTACTCCCTTGATTAACCCAGGACAAGTTGAGCAGAGGTGTAGTATTGTAAAAACTATAGGATTGTTGAACTGTTTCGGAAGGGAATTTCCAGAGGTAAAAAAGAACTCCATTCCAATTTACCTTCTCAACGTTACTTTCAATTCAGTGCACAATTTGTAGTCTTCGATATGAGAGTTGTCAAGTAGTTGCTCCAAAAATTGCACATCTTCTGCGTTTCTAGATAAACCTTCCCCTAATCCAATAGGTGGAGGAAGGCCTCGTGCTAAAGGAAGTAGAGGTACAAGAGCCGCAAAACTATGGGTCACACTCTGTCTGACAGACTGATCACAATCACTCATACACCTAAGAAGTGGAACGACCAACAGAGGAGCATAAGGGACCAACTCTACACCCAGTCCCTGAACAAGAAAGCTAATCAGCATGCCAGCTCCTTGCCGGGCATGAACTGACGATGCATCTGCCAACATAGGGATAGCATTATCAACCACAGCTCCCATGACTTCCAAAGTCATAGACCTGGCCATTGAAGTGATGCAGCGTGAAGCAGCTAATCTAACTGCAACGTGAGGATGCTTAATACATTTGAATATGCATGGGAGAAGTGTCAACAGTTTTGGCTTCAACTCCTCATTTAGCATGGGAGCAATAGAACGTACCACCTAAAAGAAAGAATGTCACATATTAGGCAGGTTGATATATCGCTCAGAAACAGTCGAAATGAATACCGATAAATCTCAAGGATTTATTGGAATTTTTTTTAAAAAAAAAGTAATATTAAAAATACATGCCCAGTGCAGAGACAGATTAACAAAGCACATAATCCAAACCATAAACGATAGATTTAACTATCTATAACCGTCAAAGACTAGATGAAATAGAAGCGACTTAAATTAAAATAAAATAAAACTGATTTTTCATGAACTTTCAGTCTATATGAAATTCTACACAAGAATCCTTTAACTGGGGAAATCTGTGAAAAGTCAATAAAGTCCAGTTGGGTTTTGTCTTCATTTCCCTGGGAGGTCTGTGTGCATTTTTCTAAATAACAAGAGAGATTTGTGTAGGTTTTTCAAATAGAGGGGAGGTTTGTAAGAAATCAGGAAATTACATTGCAGATTGAAGTATTTTACTGAGGATTGTAACCAGTTTAATATTAAGTTTGTGTCCTCTCCTTCCTACCTCTTGTTTGGCTCAATTCATTTCGCATCAGCAATAGAATAGCCTCTAGCGTTATGGTTTTATTATTTTAATAAGGTTCCTACCTATATGACAAGGTCCCTAATTTCAACTAGAGAGGTTTGCAACATCTGACCATATTTATGAAGGGCCTTACAGCATTCAAACTGATTTAGGAAAAACTTGTGCATTAAATTATGAGGTTGAAACAAAGCCAGTAAGGAAGTTGTTTGATAATAAGGAACACTAATACTAATGTTCATCTTAAACCATATTCTTTCTTGGCACATTGAGCTATAAGGTATGAAGCAAGCATGAGATGTGCTACAATACATGCCGTATGATGATTTGCAAATGACCAAGAAGGAAGATCTGGAAATCATTGTTTAGATATTAATTGACAGTGACAAAGTAGAATAAACCAGAGAAAAATTTTCTCACCACCAGAGGAATTGATACAAGTGCAACTTAAAAAGAAGAAACAAGAGTTTCTGTTCACAAAACTGTAGGAAAATTTTCATTTATGAATCCTTTGGTTTCTCAGTTGAAATAGTTTAACTTAATTTTACAGCTTTACACTTATTTCAACATTTGGAAGCTATTGAATAAGGTCTCTGTTTTATATAAAGGCAAGACTGTAAGGGATGACTCAATTTTCTTAGTAAAGGAAATATTTCTGTTATCTTATTCCTGACTGTTCATCTGAAGACCACTCCCTAGTTCCAGCATTTTGTTCTTTTCTTTCTCATGCTTCTATCTATAAATTTCTAGTACAATCTGATTCTACTCAATTTTTACCTTCAACATGAATTAACTGAAACAATAACTACCTGGTCTCCCAAAAATAAGGACATTCTTCCTCAACAATTTCATCCCAGCTTACAACACTGCAGTTCAAGTGCATACAAATGCAAAGCTGATGGTAAAATTATGTTGATCCTAGCAAAAGTCCAAATTTCAAACAAGAAACTGAACAGATGTAATGACCCACAATCACAATTAGAAAATGATGACACCAACCTGGATATTGTTAATCAAGAATTGGGGATTGCTAATAGACTCAATAGCCCAAGTGATTTGTTTTTCATCAGCTGCCAGAGATTCAGCAGAGCTTGGATTAAGCACTTCAGTAAGGCAATCCCACAGCTTAGGAAGCTTATCAAATAAAGAAGCACTGAACTTCTCACACAGAAGCCTCAGTGAGAGTTCAGATCCACGTCTGCTAATAAAACCCTCCACCTTTGATCGATCTTCACCAGACAGCCCATGGACCTTTGTCTTCTGTTTACCCACGGGAGCTCTAAAGGACAGAAGACCTTGGTCATCAATACTCTCCATGGATCTAATGAACTCAGCTTGAGGTGTCTCAGAGGGATCCATACAAGTCAAACCACAAATATTCTTAATTAACTTATCATTGGGACAAGGCCTACGTGCAACACAATGATACATAAGCTCAGCAAGTGCCTCAGCTGACTTCATTTGCAGTATTTCCTCCTGCAAGGACATATATGTTAAAATTAAATTAAACATATCTATGTGCAATAGAGAAACAATAAAAAATAACCAGCACGACCCAATGTTGGCTAGTTGCAGTGGTAGCTGCTGTTTGAACCCTAGGAAACAACAAAGATTCGACTACTGGAAATGTCAACTTGGGGAGGGCCTTACCCATTACACTACCAGCCCGAAGGGTAGTAGTCTTCCATCCAATAGGATGGAGAATACCCATGGTAGTCACAAAAAAAAAAAAAAAAAAAAAAAAACAGCACCTGCTCTCGTTTGATAGAAGCCATCAAAGGCAAAATAATTGGGGTGAGACGTGAAGGAAATTCTGACATCCAGACAACTGCAGCCGCAACAGCAGATGAAACCGTAATATGCAAATTGCTCTGCAAATTGTCCCATTAGTCAGAAAATAGCATGTAAAAAATATCTATTAGGATAACTTCAAGTACAGAAGTGAGGTAGAAATCTAGTAATATAATCCAATTCAGGATAGTATAAGTTTTGTATGAAGCATACCTGAACACATTTTAAATACCCAGAAGTTGCCAAGACTCTCTGTTTTGATGACTCAATGTCATCCATAATGTTTCTTCCCAAGGATTCATTGCCAGCACTATCGCTACACAATGCTGGAACTTTTGATGCAAAATTAAGCGCATCATCCACACTCAAGCTCTCCAACTCAATATTCATAGTTGACAATAACTCACTAAACATACCAGAAGATTTGATAGCATTAAGCAATTGACCAGCCTCACTACGCATCTTTGAATACGTTCTTGAAAGCTCAGCATAAGGAAGAAGTGAATCTTTTGTCGGGAATGCTGGGTCAGAACATGCCAGTAAGTCCAGCAACCAATCTTTGAGATAATTGGGGACACTAGGAATATTATTATGGTTTTCAGATAAATGCCTTTTATTAATCTCCTTGAACCAAGAACTAAGTACCATTGCTGCCACCTATATATGATAAATAAATGTTAAAGGATGGAGAAAGAAGGCAGAAGATCACAGGGATACAGAATCATTAAATGCAAATTCAGAAAGTACTACCTGGCGCTGGACACCAGACAAAGAGGTAAGAGAGTTCCACAGTGGATGGATCACATATTTGATAGAATCCTCTGGCAGCTTAGAAGCAAAAATTCCCAAGGCAGTTGCAGTTATCACTCTAGTATGAGTTACTGATGTGTCCACATCGGCACCAACAACTATTTTGACAGAACTCATAGCAATATCTCCATTTCTTTCTCGTTGATTAATTTCTCTCGTAGAATCCACGCCAAGATCCCCACCAGATTCATTTTCAATCTTCACAGCTCTCATTTTAGCTGCTGCTCTAAATTGACTTTTTCGTGGGAAGGCAACAGGCCAAAACATTTTTGAGGCATCTAATGCTGCACCAAATGGTGTAGACGCAAGTTCAATCCAAGAAGTCATGTAAGACCTGGCAGATCTCTCCAAGTCTTCTACTGAACACTGCCACCAATTAGGAAGACAACTTTATAAATGGGAAAATAGAGAAATATAAAATGATGAAATAGTCCTTTATGAGGGGTGAGAAGGGTAAGGAGTGGAAGAGATTCTACTGAAGAAATTAATCCTCATAGACATGTCCAACACGTAACAAAAATGATAAAATTAGTTAGAGACAGCATATAAATCAAAGACAATATCAAACGGAAATCAATGTTCAAGCAAAAAATTTGTGATTCAAATATTGTACATAAAAAATAACAACCAAAGCTTATGTATTAGCAGGTGATAGTTGCTCCTTTTTCATAAAACAAGTCATTAAAGAGAGAAGAGTAGGTGATGACAAGTGAGGAGGATATTAACACAATACAGGGCAACAAATCAAGAAGCTTATGAGTACAAAAAAGCTCTGCAATCCTTCTGCACATCAAACAAGGATACCACCTGAAAGAGGAGACAGGCTCACCCAGAATAAACCATATAGCAAGCCTAGATCATAACAGATCAGCAAGGCGCAGCATAATTTCCTTAAAACCACGAGTATTTTACTGTAATTAAACAACCAAATAGAGGCATAAACAGTACACAGCCATAAATTTTTGCCCTCCATACTCCTATCAAATCCTTTGTAATTGAACAACAAACTGGTCCCAATTAAGGTGCACGTAAAAATCACCAAAAGTCTTGAGTTCTAACAGGTCAGCCTACCACCGAAGAAGTGTCTCCAGCCACCTTTGTTGGCGCCATTCATCCCTAAACAGACCAGAAAGTGCCAATAAACACCTTCCAGACTGCATTTGTTTGTGCTACCCAGACAGCTCTGAAAATCACTCTAGGCACCTACCTTCTACTACTTCCACTGTTTTCTCTTTGTTCATGGTGGTTTCCTCTTACTGGTCTGTTTTTGGCTTGAGTTTCTCATCCAAACATGATAGCTGCCTCCTCCATCATTCCAACAAAAATAAGGTATTTTCTCTCCTGTTATTATTATTGAAAAATTAAATGGATCAAATTATTTTTCATAGGATGCGTCTATTGACCTTTGCTTTCTTAGTCAAGGTCATTAAGACCATTTAGTAAAAGAATTAACTGAGATTCCTGAAACTGATAGACCTACTTGAAAGAAATTAAATCATTAGTTGTGTGATTTGTTATGACACTCTGCCAATTATAAGATGTCACCCCTTCTTTATTCTTATAAAACATTTCATACCTTCTGAAAAAAGGTCAAGTCTCTTTACACTAATAATATTCAGCGTTTTCATTCTATTGTGGAAAAGACAATGAATTTGAAACAACTTGCACATATATGAATATTTATTTAGACATGGTCCAGTCTGTAAAAGAAGAATTTAATGAATTGTTGCCCATTACTGCTGATGTTAGTGAACACAAGGAACAATGAGCTAAGTTCTTCATGGTTCTCACTCTTGCCAAGTTGAACCCTGAGCTTGAACCAGTTCAAGAGTAAATGCTCTCTAGTCCTGACATTCTATATTTAGACAATGTGTTTACTCGCTTGCTACATGTATCAAGAATAGTTCTCCCAAGGGCAAGAAGTATAGTTTTTGACCTCTCGGCTCTTGCTTCATGGGTTGCCAATCACAACAGAGCTAGTAATGTTGGCCGGGTGGCAGATGTAATCAATGGCAATGCCTTAATGCAGTTATTGTGACAAAATTGGCCATACTTGGGATAAGTGTTATTCTCTGCATGGCTGTCTACCAAAAGTTGCTCATATTAGTTCCTCTACTAGGAGCTATCAGGCCACTAAAAATTATGTTGGTTCCATTGGTTCTGTCGCTCATACTAGTAATCAGGTTGCCTAACTTACAGCCTTCTTCTCTTGGCCCCTAGATCTTAGATTCTAGTGCTTCATATTATATCTCTTGTAACTTTGATCTTTTATCAAAACTTGATATTTCATCTTCTTCGCTTCTTGTTATTCTTGCTAATGGTTCTAAATTTGTTACCAAAAGTATTAGTCAAGTATGACCCCTTTCTTTTCTACCTTTTGATTATGTTCTTTATATTTTTTGTTGTCCTTTTAATCTCGTCTTCGTTAGTAAATTTATTCAAACTCTTAATTGCTCTTTGATCTCTGTTGATACTTCTATTCTTGTATAGGATCAAAGTATTGGTCAGATAACTAGAACCAAGCATGAATCACAAAGTGTTATATCATCTCACCATGCCTACATCTTCAATTTTCTACAATATCTCTACGTTTCCAACTATGCTTCATTGTCGTTTAAAACACCCCAGTTTTGCTAAACTACAACAAATGGTGCCTAATATTTCTTCTTTGGAATCTTTAGATTGTGAATCATGTTAGTTGAGTAAACATTTTCGTATATCTTTTCTTAAACTGAGTCAAAATAAAGTCGAATCTCTTTTTTCCTTAGTTCATACTAATGTTTAGAGACTTATTCGTAGTCATTATATTCTTTGTTTTAAGTATTTTGTTATTTTTACTGATAACTATTCTCATTGTACTTGATTTTTTTTAACGAAGGATTGATCTGAATTGTTCTCTATTTTCAAAAAAATTTGCACTAAGACCGAATTTGATGTCTTGCTAAAATTTTGCCAAGTGATAATGTACGTGAATATTTTTTTGCCTCTTTTCAAAATTTCATAATTGCACAGAGTATACTTCATCAATCTTCTTATTCTCATACACTACAACAAAATGGCATGGCTAAACCTAAAAATTGTCACTTCATTGAGACAACCCATACTTTGATACACCATCTTCATGTTTCTCTTTCATTATGGAGTGATACTATTCTTACAGCATGTTATTTAACCAACCACATGCCATCCTTAGTGCTCAAAAATCAAGTTTCATATTCTCTCATATTTCTAAGCCACCCATTGTATCATATCTTTCCTCGTGTCTTTGGATGTGTCTATTTCATTCATAACCTTACCCCAAGTCATGATAAACTTTTAGCTAAATCTTTTAAATACATCTTTTTAGGTTATTCTAAACTCCATAAACGGTCTCACAACTCGTCAATTCTTTGTGTCCATAGGTCTATCATCACCATCTCTCCACCATGACTCCAACAGATCTTCTACATGTTTCTGTGAAGATTAACAACAACTTAGATCATGCTTTGGGCTAGTCTCCTGCTGAGGGATTTCTCGTTTTCGTTCGATAAAGTATTCATCTTTATATTCTATTTCTATTTCTTAGGAAACTCAGGAGGCTCTCTCACCCCGAGTGATGGCAAGCAATGGTTGATTAAATAACTGCATTACAGTCAAGTAGCACTTGAAAATTAACATGTCTACCTCCTGACAAGTCTACTGTTGGATATTGTTGGGTTTACACAGTTAAAGTTAGACTCAATGGTAGTATTAATTGACAGTTAAAGTTAGACTCAATGGTAGTATTAATTGTCTTAAGACTACTATAATTGCCAAGGGTTATAAATATATTTTCAAGTTGGATTGTGGTGATGCCTTCTCTCCAGTTGCCAAAATAGCTTTCATTCGACTTACGCTATCTATTGTAACTATGCAGCATTGGCCTCTCTATCGCAATTCCCCTAGGCTTGGTTTAGTTGCCTTAGCAGTCAGGTACAACAATTCTGAGTGATCCATAATGAGACCAACTACTCAATTTTCTATGTACACCAGTCTTCTAACCTCTGCATTTATCTAACTGTCTATGAAAATGACATTGTCATAACAAAGAAGAATTAAGAAAGAATTTCCCAGATCAAGTAACATGTCCTTAAGTTTTTCCATGCTAAAAAATTGGGAATGTTAAAGTGTATTTTAGGAACTGAAGTGGTACAGTCTAGTACTGGTATTATAATCTCTTAAAGAAAGTATGTCTTAAATCTTCTTCAATAGGCAAGCATGTTAGACTATAAACCAGTTGACAATTCTATAGATTCAAATGCTAAACTTCTACCTAGACAGGAAGAAACTTTATTTGATCATGGTAGATACAACAAACTTGTGAAAAAATTGAGCTATCTCATGATCACCCGACTAGATATTTCCTTTGCTATGTGCATAGTAAATCAATTCCTACAATCTCCACATATAAATCATTGGGATGTAGTAATTTGCATTCTAATATATATATCAAGGGTACTCTTGAAAAAGGACTATTGTACAAGAATAATCAATATGCTCGAGTAATTGAGTATGTAGATGTTAATCAGGCAGGATCCCTCTCAGATCCACGATCTACCATAATATATTTTGTGTTAATTGGAGGAAATCTTGTTTTTTGAAAAAACAAGAAACAAGAAGTGGTGGCAAGATATAATGTAGAGATTGAATATCATGTTGTGGCCCTAGCTACATGAGTTAGTATGGATGGAACAATTGCTTCAAGAGTTGCGCTTTGGAGAACTTAACAAGATGGCACTCGTTTGTGACAATCAAGTTACATTACATATTGTCTCTAATTATGTGTTTCATGAAAAGACCAAGGACATAGAAGTTGATTGCTATTTCATTAGAGAGAAGATTCTATCAAGGACCATTACTATTAGCTTTGTCAACTATAATGATCAATTAGCTGACACTTTCACAAAGTCTATAAGAAGTCTACATATAAATTATATTTGTAGCAAGCATGGTGCATATGATTTACATGCTCAAACTTGAGTCAAAATTAATGTAAATAGATTATATTAGTTAATTAGAATTAATGTGAGATTAAGATAATAGTCATATCCTTGATACGAGAAATAATTAGGACTGTAATTATAGGGAATATTTGTAACAAGTTTAATACATTTTACGATTGTGTTTTTCTCCTAATTTCTCTGATTTCACAATTTCCAATGAGGGTTTTGTTTTATTTTTATAGAAAGAAATTATATTAAGAAGGAAAGAAAAAAATTACAGAAGGATAATGAAGTATCCTTCTAAGAAAGTACTACAAAGGAACCAGAACAGAAAATAAAAATTGAGACTCAAACATGCAGCAAAGCTGTCCAATCCCCCTGCATATCTAAACTAGAGATTCCCTTAAACCATGAGCCAAACAACAGAGAGAAGCCCCAAAAGTTATTCTATCCCATAAAATATCTAAAGACAAGGAGACACCCTTGAAGATACAAGCATTCCTTTCCAGCCAAATATGTTCCATCCAAGCATGCCTTTAGGATAGCATCTCTTGCTGTTTGTCATAAAATGATTGATACAGAATTGTGTTTTCATATGTTCCATACCCAAAAGTGTCTCCTCTTTGCTCTTAGTCAATGCTTTTTCCCATTCTAAACTTTGCTATTTTTGTTACATTATACTATCGAACTCCAAGTGTGATCAACATTTACATCCGTTTTCCCAAGGTTAAGCTTTTTAGATGAAATGGTCATAGTATTAAAACTAGCTGTCATTCCATCGTTTCCACCTTCATTTTTCTAACTAAATTTTTTGCATTATGTATGATGATCATGTGCTATGTAGTGGTCATTCGATTGTTTCCACCTTCATCATTTTAACTAAATTTTTTGCTTTAGGTATGATGATCATGTGGTACATCCATGCATAAACATCCTTAAACAGGTCCAACAATATTTTTCTGTTCATCACTTCTTAGAAGTATGGAAAAGCAAAATTTATGGTTGATGCCATCTTTAAAATAGAATTTTAAATTAGCAATAGTACTCATGCATAAATTTTGAGATTAAATTTTTACCAAAGTTACTGTTGTACATGATTTCTGTAGCTTTCAAAATAATTTTTCTAGACATTTACGGTGTGGCGTTCACAATATGCTGATCCGCGTATCACAAGAACTAAAAGGAAGTTTAACTGTGAAGCAAAAAAGTTCTTTCCAGGCCGCTAAACAAGGTCAAATCCAGTGAGCTATTTCGCAGACATGGAACATATCTGTTTGTTTGAAGGGATTTGATTGTACTTAAATTTTCTGATTTTTCTTAAATAATTATATTAAGCTTTAGTCAAGTAATTGTTCTTTCTAATGGTTTAAGCCATAATATTGATTTAAACATCAAAACAATGTTGATTATAATTTACAACATACAGCTGATAAGATATAGAAAAATATTTCTTCTAAAAAAAAATATCAACTCCCTCTTATCAGATTATATACCTGAACAAGGAGCCTCCAAACTCTCTCAGAACACTGCAAAATAGACTCATTTGATTCCAGTAGCAGATTCTGAAAGACAATTTGAAGAGTGTCTCCCAGTATAAAAGAAGGCCAAAATGAACAAGCGCTAGAATGCTCAGATATGCTTCTCTTGTATCCAGCTTCAAGCAGCCTCTCCTGCAGACGAATATTTTTGGATAAGCAATCGCTAGGTGCACCAACTTTTGTCAGAAACAAACTTAATTGTAAATATGTTATAACGAAATCTATCCAAGCTTCACTTGAACATTGTGGAATAAAGATAAATTACCAAAGTGCGAATAGCTGAATAACGGACAGATGTGATACTATGCCTCATAAAGGGCCACAAGCGTGGTGCCAACATTGAAAGCATATACGGATTTTTGTCAACATCATCACCACCACCAGCAACTCCATGTAGATTAGCCATTTCGTTGTCTCCCAATTTAATTACTTTATTCATCTTTGGGATCATCTCATCTTGAGAATACATTTCTGCCAGCAGATTCATTACACTGCAAACAGATTGCAAACATATTAATCTGTAGACTCAATAGTAGTATAACAAAACTTAGGTTTGAAGTCTACGTTTTGCAAAATACAATCAACTAAAGTTATGGTTAGTGGGATGTTAATTGAGATTCTAAAACTCCTCTATGCTCTCAAAATAAAATAAAAAAAGAAGTTGGAGCTAGTCATTTTTATTTGGATCGAAAAAGATTTTATTAAGGAAGGAGAAACTTGCAAAACAAGAGGAGAGTAAGAAGCCTTCCTATAGAAATTAAAAACAAAAATGGGAAGTGTGGAATTATATTTCCTATTTGGTCATGTTTCCTATTTCCTTGGCTCATATAGAGGAATTGCAAATATTAGTAATTAGGCTAGTTTCCTTTTTTTGTAACTGTGCTGACTTTCTAGGGATTTTATGCTCTCATTATTCTTTTAGCCATGTACCTTGGCCGTTCTCAAGGAACATAATTTAATTTTGATTCCTCCTGCATCCCTTAAAAGTTGCTGGCAACCTTATTATTTTAGTAAGAAATACACAGTACTTTCTTCCCGTTCTTTATGATATCAGAGTAACCCTCACTGGGCCACTCTCCTCTCTAGCCTTCACAGCACTCTCTTGGTTCAGAGGTGTGTTTTTCCTTTCCATCGCAGCATTGTTTGTCCCTGCCTCAGTCTTTTCTTCCTTGTCTAGACACCGTTTTCCCTCCTTTATCATCTTCCTCATGGCATCAGAATTCAGTAAGAATTACACTGCCTCATCAGACTCCATGCACCAGACCGGGTCTGAAGGTCCCGTCCCTCTCATCGCAGGGCACAAATTGACCGGCCATAATTATCTTTCATGGGCAAAGTCCGTGATGATGTTTGTCTCAGGCAAAGGCAAGGATTACTACCTGACGGGAGCTGCTGCCCAGCCCAAACCAGATGAACCAAGAGTCAAACTTGGAAATCTGAAAACAATATGGTCATGTCCTGGTTGATTAATACCAGGGACAATGAGATTGGACAAAATTTCCTATTCTATGACACAGCCCATGAAATCTGGACAGCAGCTAAGGAGACCTATTCAGACAAAGAAAACACTGCTAAACACTTTGAAATCAAAGGCACTTTACATGATCTTAGATGTCCTCCATTACCTAATATTTCAATACTCTCTACCGACTCTGGCAACAATTAGATATCTTTGATAATCCTAACTGGGAATTTTCAGTGGATGCTAACAAGTATAAAAGAAAAAGAGCTTTCAAGATTTTGTTGGGCCTGGACAAAACCCTAGATGAAGGATTCTTGGAACCAAACCACTTCCTTCAATCCATGTAGCCTTTCCAGAAGTGCAGAAAAAAGAAAGCAGGAAAAAGCTGATGTTTGGATGCCACATATATTTTTCCTTGTATTTCCATCAAAATCCTTTAAGCTTTAAAAAAAGAAATCCCCCCAAATTCAAAGGACACCCCCAAAGTTCACCAAAGATTTAAAACAGGTCATTGCACGAAGATACTGTAAGAAAAGATGGGCAGCTGATTCAAAGCTATCCATACAAATGACACAAATATAAAGGTAGAATGTTCAACCTGCACAAACTTGCCTATAGGGTGTTGAGTGTATGTGCGGATTCCCTTTCTCAAAGCAATAGATAAATAATAAGAATCTACCAAAAAACCAAAATCAGTAGTATTACCTGAACTTGGTTCAGATTCTTGACAACTTCAGGGTAGGAGAAGCTATTTGATGTTTCCAACGAATATAAACACAAAGTTCAAGTTTGAGTTGGGTTTTTAGTGACTGGACATTATGATCCAGATCTGCAATATCGGTTTCAGGACTGTCAATATTGGCAGGGTTGGTTTCTTGGATTCCAGCCAAAATTTATAGATTTTCTGCTTGTTCAAGATTATCCAAGATAGGTGTAAGTGTCCTGTTAGAGGTGTCCAGGATTGGAGAGGGACATTTTCTCCCCCCGAAGGGAATTTTTGGTAAAGTAAGGGACATTTTCAAAGAATGTAAGGTCTATAGTGACCAGATTTTTTTTTCTTTTCAAGAATATAGCATTTATACCCTTTCTGGTTGGCTACATACTCTATGAATATAGATTTTCAGGCTTTGGGGTCAAGTTTTCTGTGATTGGGTTCATAGTTATGAGTAAAGGCAGTACATCAAAGACTTTTAAGGGAAGAGTGTTGAATGTTTTATTTCCTGGAAAATATTTGGAGAGGATATCCAAAGGGGTTTGAATTGAAGGACACTGATGGGCAATCTATTTATTAGGTAGCATGCTGTGAGAATGACATCTCTCCCAAAAAACTTTGGTGTGTTAGTGATAAACATGATTGACTGGGCAACTTCCAAAAGATGTTTGTTTTTTCTTTCTGCGATCCCATTTTGTCAAGGTATATAGGTACATGTATTTTGATGAATAATGCCATTCTCATTGGGTAGTTACCTAAGGTTTGGTTAAAATATTCCCTTACATTATAAGAGTGTAAAATTTGAATGTTTGTGAAGAATTGAGTTTTAAACATATTGTGAAAGATTATGAAAGTTTGTTTATTCTTAAGCAAGTATAGCCAACATACCCGTGTATGATCATCAATAAAATTTATAAACTATTGTATTGAATAGATGTTATGAGATCGTGAAGGACCCCAAAGATCATTGTGGATCATAGCAAAGGGTTTGGTGGCTTTATATGGCTCGGAATGTCCTAACCTAAGATGCCACAACATGACTTGATTTTGTCTTGAAAAAGTTTTCCAACTAACGGTTAGAACTTGTTTATCCTTATCCGAGTTGAAGTAATATAGCCCTCCCTAACATTGCCAATTCCCCCCCCCCCAAGAGCTCTTGAAAACCGCAATTATTTTGTGATAAGACTACCTTATAATCATAGTCTTTGGAGATTTGGCTAACTGATAAGAGGTTACAAGATAGTTTAGGGACATGTAAGACAGATTTAAGTGTAAGAGTGGGCTAATTTGGATGGTCCCTATTCTAGCAATTGGTGATAAAGTTCCATAAGCTATCCTTATTGTTATAGGGCTAGAACAAGGAGTATAAGTGGCAAATAATTGAGCACTACTTGTCATAAGGTCTAAGGCACCAGAAACAAAAATCCAAGTCCTTTTTCTTTCATTAGTGCAGTGTAGAGTAATCGAGAATTTATCTTGTTGGACTATAAAAGAGATACCAATATTGTTTTTTTGCAGTAAGAAGCTTGTAAAAGCAGTTAAGCTGTTCTTTATTGAGGTTGACACCTCCCAGACTTTTACCACCCTTCAGTTCATTGTGTGCCACACTAGACTGGTAGGCTCGACTATCTCTTAGTTGCTGCCTAGATTGCTTCTCATAGTTAGAATTATTAGGTGATTTCCCATATAGCTTCCAACATGTGTCTTAGATGTGACTAGTTTTTTGAAAAAATCACACCAGAGATTCCCCTTTTTCCATGCATACTTTTAGTTGTTCTTTCGCCTCTTCGATTTTGCTCAAAGTTCCTAGATATCAAGGCAAAGGCTTCTGTTTGACCAGTCCCTTAAAAGTCTCCAAACATTAATTTTCTTTTACTTTCCTCCCTTCGAACAACTGCAAATACCTCTTCAATTCGTGACAATGGGTGAATTCCTACTATTCTACCTTGGACTTCATTTTAAGTCTTTATTTAACTATATAAGAAAATCATAAGTGCGAGTTTTTTCTACCAATGTTATGTATTTGTCTTGACATCTATCACATCAGTCACTAGGTTCAAAGAGATCTAACTACTACCATAGTTTAGTGAGGGCAGTAAAATATTCAGTTACACTTAAATTTTCTTGTTTGAGGACCCTGGTCTTATCTCTCAATACACACAAATGAGCTGACCTGTTTATGTCAAAATAAGCAATTGTTACCTTATCCCAAATATCTTTGACTGTAGGGTAGATAAGGTATAAGGCCCCAATATGTTCTTTAATAGAATTGGTAATCCATGACATCACAAGGACATTTTGAGTGTCCCAAGCAACATACTCTAGATCTATGGGTGCTGGCTTTGCTTTGGTGCTTTCAAGAAATCCAATTGTTCTCCTTCCTCGGATAATCATCTAGACCGACCTAGACCACTAGAAAAAATTCCTTTGACTGTCCAACATTCAATACCATATAATATAGCAGATCTTACGACCGACCTGTTTATCTTCGTGTTGTCTTTTGACCGTCCAACATTCAATATCATACAATATAGCAAGTTTTATAGCCGTATGGTAGAATTTTCCTTTAACTTTGAGCAGCACTTTTTTATCATAAATGACACTCGAAAGTTTCCTCAATTTCATTCATTCAACTTGAATCCTATGGTTTATGTCCTCCTTTACTTTGCCGTCATTTTATATAATGGACTCAAAATATTTAAAACTTATAACTTGTTTTAATATATAATCTCCAAATTTTACATATACATTCGTATTTGTTCGTCTCTTACTAAAAATACATTCCTTATATTCTGTTTTATTTATACTTATAAGAAACTAAATAACAACAAACAAAATAAAGTAATAACAAACTCAATCAAAATCTGAGAGAAAAGGGCTGAGATATGGGGAATCAAATATAGCCATATTTTCAACAGATAGTAAAGAGGGATGCTGGACAAAGACCCCTGAATAAAAGTGACCCACTCACCAAGAGAAAAATAAACCCTTTTCTAGTTGTCAAGCCATTTGCAATCTTTTGCAACACAAGGTCCCCAGAAGGACCACGTGAATTACACCCAAATGGCAACCCCCTTGAAGAGACAATTGGCAGAACACCAAAGCGAATCCATAAACTTTATCCCATCCCATAACATATACAAAGACATCAAAGTTCTTTGAAAAACTCTAGCATTCCTTTCCAACCAAACACATCACAAAACTGCAAAGACAGCACAATTCCACAATAAAACCCCGCATCCAACCATCTCACCTAATTCTCCTACAATCTTACCCTCAACATAAATCCTTCCAAGCCACACTTAGAAATGTTAATACGGAGACAAAGTACAACCTCAAAGACTTGTAGCAAAGAAAGCAAAACCCCATCACTTTTGTCCTTGGAAGGTTTGCCAGAACCCTAGTGAACCTCTGTTGCCATTGCTGGCAGTGCTCTTGCCAAAGCCAAATCTGCCATGCTCTTGTGATTAGAAAATTGCACTTAGATTCTACCATGCTAGACCCAGGTATAGTCTTGCATGTTAGGTCATAGGAACCCACCTTTGCATAACCCGTATTCCTTTCTGCTTAGCCTAATTGGTCCCAACCCTTGTAATACATATTGCTTAATTCCACCTGATCTTGGAGGAGCTAATGCCCTTGGCCCATAATTATCTAAGCCTGTCCCACCTTCTTAGCACTTTGTAACCTTTTTTATGCTCAAGAGAATTTTCAGTAACCATCAGTCTCCAAATACAACAACTGAGTCTTTTCCCATTAAGTGGAGACGGTTATATGGATCAAACGACGACACAGTGGGCTATTATAGATGAACTCAGTAAATAGGTTATTAACTATTAAATCATTCTTAATAGTTGCACCTATTATTTTCTTTAACCTCCCTCTACCTTTAACTATCAAACTATTCTCTATCTGATCTACTCTTCTCACTAGAACTTCTGTAGGTCTTCTCCACACATGCCCAAACCACCTTAAACGAGATTTTACCATCTTTTCCACAATAGTTGCTACCCCAACTTTCTCTCTAATACACTCATTTTTAATCATATCTCTTCTGGTGTGTTCACACATCCAGCGCAACATTCTCATCTCTGCATCTTTAAGTTTATCTTCATGTTATCTTTTAACTGCCCAACATTCAGTACCATACAATATTGCAGGTCTTATACCTACATGGTATAATTTTCTTTTAACTTTGAGTAGCACTTTTCTATTACAAATAACACTCGAAACTTTTCTCCATTTCATCCATCCCGCTTGAATCCGATGGTTTACGTCCTCTTTTACTTCACCGTCATTTTGTATAATGGACTAAAAATATTTAAAACTTGTAACTTATTTTAATACATGGTCTCCAAATTTTATTTCTAAATTCGTATTTGTTCGTCTTTTACTAAAAATACATTCCATAGATTCTGTTTTATTTCTATTTATATAAAAACCATGTGTTTCCAAAACTTGTCTCTATAACTTTAACTTCATATTTATTTTCTCTTTCGATTCACCAATTAAAACTATATCATCTGCCAAAATCATACATCGAGAACCCAAATGTTGTATATGTTCAGTAACTGTGTCCAAAATCAAGTTAAAAAAATACGAACTCAGAAAAGACCCTTGATGTAGTCTAATAGTTGTAGGAAAATCTTTTGTACCCTCATTTTGTGCTCTCACACAAATCGTGATCTTATCAAGCATGTCTTGATTGCTCGAATATACAATATACGTACTACTTTCTTCTCTAAATTCTTCCATAGTCTATTTGAATTTAGAAATTGTGAGAAATCCTCTTCATCCCTAACACTTGTCTCTCTTGCCTTTGCTCTAGCAAGAGATAATGGATTCACCTTCCTGCACAGTAGAACTCTAAAATAACAAGGAATCAGACTTTGTTATTCGGACATTTGACAACTACATAGATTATTTTTTGTTCCCCACACATCCACATGACTTTCCTTCCCTCAAGATGATTTCCTATATACCTAAGGACTACAAGACCCCAACAATGGCATCTATTCCCAAGAAAAATGCGTTAACAAAGCCATAACCTCTTTCTACTAATCTCAAACTACAACATAAACCACATTCATCATAAAAAAGACCAAAAGTCTCTGATTCAATCTTATTACTAACTTCTTAACACTCCCATGCTATTAGAACATAATAACCATAAAACACATTCTCTGTTATTAAATGTTAAAGGCAAAGAAACAAAAAAAGATCAACCAAGGAGCTGCATAAGCCCGAACAGATACTACGAGTAATGGACAGGAGCTAGTATTGAGATGAAGTTAGTTTAAAGTTTATACTACCAGCAGATAGCAGGATTGAACTAGAATATAACGCATGGGAATCCTTTGCATCCAACAACAACAAAATGTAGCATAGATATGTATGACAGTAAACAGGATGCATGATTAGTGCTTCAGAATATATTCCCACAGCCAAAATCTAACAGTAAATTAGAAAAATGGATATCCTATTTTCATATTCTGAGATGCTGGATTAAGTTGTATCATGAGATATAAAACAACATAAATATGCAGAATTCTTTATTCTATTTAGGATATTTGAGGGCCATGGATGACAAACTGAATGCAAAAGTACAATAACACCAATTTATTTTATTTATCTACAACTTAGATGACAAAAAATCTATCATTAACTAATTTGCTACAATAATAAGACAAATAAATTAAATGAAGCCAGATATGCATTCAAGGTCTATACGAAAGACTAGCATGCAAAGCTTTAGAACCATTGATCCTCCATGGGCATCAACACACAATTTTTCTAATTGACAAAGCATGAGAAATTTAACAGTCAAACATGTTCTTTATCAATATATTATGTCCACATAAAGGAAAACGTAATAATGAATAAAACCGCAAAAAATAACTACTAAACTTCTGTCCAATTAAATACCTGCTAGTGGATGGACTTAAATCATCTAAATCAAGCAATATATCCCACAATAGCATCACAATTGAGTGTAGTGTTTGACCCTGCAAAGCAACAATTGCAGCTGCAGCTGGTATTAAAGCATCGGCAGCAACTGCTCGGACATCGTCATCTGGGTCCTCCAACCCAATTTTGCATGCAGGAAGAACACGTCCAAGCAAGTCAGGAAGCAACTCCTAGTGCCATTAACAGAACCATCAGAACTGAACAAAACATGTCGCAAATTTCAAACTAATAAAAGATGCAACCATGCAACGTGCATCAAGAAAAAAAACCTAAGCTTTCACATAAATATAGGAATAAACACAAGCAATGTTTATTCTTAGTCTTGGAATGCCTGCCACTGTCATCAACCTTAGTAACTCTTGAAGGAACAGCAAGGCAACAGATGAGATCTGATTTGAAGAGAGGTTCCTAGTTGAACCATGTGTGTTTTGCAGGAAATTAACAGAAGAAAACTCAAGGGGCAAGCAGAACCCACCATTGAATTGATAAGAATCACAATGTAATCTCTCCTTAATTGACCTCTACAATCTTGCACCTAAAGTAGGGAATTCTTCTGTATCGTTTTGCAAGTCCACTGCTTTATAAAGTCTTGGACGCTTCAGGGTTTTCTTTTTGGTCTCTTCTTTTCTTTTATCCCTAGTTGACCATACAGTTCATTTCCTGTTTACACTATTATTTCCTTTAGTAACTCTTCATTTAATTTGCTCCCATCAAAAGCCAACCTTATCACCCTAGGAATATCCATCAAATAAAACAACTACTTAGGCCTGTGAGTCCAAATACACACAAAACAGCGACACAAGGCAAATGTCCTAGGACAACAAATACAACTCACAGGCATGGCATATGCAAGTTGCACTTGCTTCTACCCAAACAAACAATAATCAATGGGGTATTGACTCCCCAATCCAAGATAGCTGGCACCAACCTCATTCGACATAGCCAGCCATGCCCCGTGCATTTCACTACAGTCAAAGAGAACATTCTTAAAGCAGTAAAGATTTATTGAACATTCTAGTCTATGCCACACCAACACAGTAAAAGCCCTGCTATTATTCACCAAAAAAGGATACATACGGCTTCATACCAAAGGAAAAGAAAAGCATAGATAGTTGCTAGGTGGCAAAATCTTACAGCCACATACTGCTAACTTGTACAATAAAGAATCATATAGGCCCAATAAGGAATGTTGGGATCATAGTAGTTGTCTTTCTCTAGCAATCAACCGATATATATCATCAGTCTATCAAATACTTTTATATTTCTTCTTGTTACAACAAAATGGTAAAGGCCATTACAGGCTTGAAATATAATTTACTGGGCTGAAATAGATTAAATGCCATTTAACCTCTTTCTACAAACATCAACAAGATGAACAATCACATATAAAGTTCGATTAGGAAAAGAGCTTGGTTTTACTACCAAATAAATTTCAGGAGGTGCAGAACTAGCTTCTTTTGCATTTGTTGAAGATTGGGATAAAGCTGATCAGTTTAGCCCTAATATCTAGGGAATTAATTCCTCTTGGCCTCTTGGGTTATCCTTTAATAAAAAGATTAGGGAGGATAGTCTTCCTAATACTTTCTGTTCTTATTTATGATTCTATTCCTTATTTTTAGGATTTTATTGTTGCTTAAGTTTAGGGATTGGCAGCGCTTATTTCCAGGGAATTCATCAACAGAATTCTTGTCAAGTTTCCCTATATATTGCCTCTACCATTTGGTGAATAACAACAGAAGAATTTCGTTTATTTCATTTTCTACATGGTGTCAGAGCCTGCAGGCCAGCACCGCTGTGCTACTTCTTTATGACCTCCATGACGGCTGCCACTCTTCATACTACCTCCTTTGTACCAGAAAATATTATATACCATGGTCAAGGTCCATAGAGATGGTTGTGCGCAAAAAGGTAAAGTATGGCTACCTTGATGGTTTGGCTGAGAAACCAACAGAATCAAACCAATTATTCCGAACTTGGATAGCCAGAATCCGACAGTCATGGCTTAGTACTTCATGGATGAAAAATCAGTGAGTTCTATGTGCTATAGAACCGCCAACCTGGAAATATCATCTCAATTCTCTGAATTAAGGAACTGGGATCAGAATCTAACCCAAGCTGAGATGGATGTTACAACCTATTTTAATACCCTTTTAAAATTATGGTAGGAAGTTGACCTTTTTAAAAATGGTCATTGGCTGTGTTCTCAATGTACTGAAAATTATCATAAACTAGTTAAGAAGGAGAGGATTTATGATTTTCTTTCAAAGCCAACTACCAAACATTGAGGATAACTTTGCAAAAATTCATAGAGAAGAAACCCGCAAACGGGTTATGCTGGGTACTACAAAACCAGCCACTGAAAATCCTACATTCACAGCCCATGGAACTTAAAATTTCCAAAGCCAAAAGAAGGATCTGAGGTGTGACCACTGCTAGAAGTCCAATCACACATATGACAAGAGCAGGAAATTAAATGGAAAACTAAATAACTGCAAGAACAATAGAAGGGATGCTAGAGGTTTTCAAGTTGTCATAGATACTGCATCAAGGACTGGTGACAATGACTCCAACTTCACCCTAAACCAGGCGCAAATGGAGCAACTACAACAAATCTTAAATTCCCAACCTGAATCAATCTACTACCTCGAGTCAGCCACCTCCATCAGCCTTCAATACCTTTCCATCAGCCCAAAAAGGTACTTTCATCACTGCTTTAAGTGGTACTTCTTAGATTATTGGACCTCGGGCAATAGACTTTGGGGCTAAACACAATATGACAGTTGTGCTAGTCTCTTTTGCTCTTACAAACCAAATCTAGGAAATTTGAAAATTGAGATTGTTGATGGCTCTTTTGCAACTATTGCTAGAACTGGTACTATTAATAATAGTCCTCAAAAATCTCTCAAGATGCTATCCATGTTCCAACATTATCTTGCAATTTACTAACTGTGAGTAAGACAACCAAAGACCTAAAGTGTACAATGCAATTCTCACAGTCTGCTTGTAATTTTAGGATATGATTTCCGGCATGAGGATTGACAATGTTAGAGAACACAACAAACTCTATTATTTTGAGGAAGAGATCTTCAACAATAAACAAGCCTTGATAAACACAACCAAGTTTTTTTTCACTAGGTATGGTCGGCTACAAGCCTTGATAGATGATTGCAAAATTACCTTTTCATCTAGAAAATAACAAATAATGCTATGGAACTCTTGGTTAGGCCATCCTAGCTTTCAATATGAAACTTGTTTCCTTCACTTTTTTAGAATAAAGATATTTTTCAATGTGATATTTGTCAAATTGCTAAGTATCAAAGATCAATCTTTCCTACTAAGCCCTATAAATCATTTGAACCCTTTGCCCTAATTCAAAGTGATATACGGAGTCCTTCACAAGTTCCAAGTGCTACTAGAAAATAATGGTTCATCACCGTTATTGATGATCACACATATCATATGGATTTACTTTCTAAAAGAAAAAAATGAGGCCGAACAAACCTACAAATAGTTTTCACTTAATGGTCAATAATCAATAGAGCGCTAAAATACAAATTCTATGGACTAATAATGGGAGAGAGCACCTCAACTCTATTTTAGGAAAGTACCTTTTGAACAATGACATTATTCATTAGTTCCTGTGTTTATACTTATCAACAAAATATGATAGCTGAAAGAAAAAACAAACGCCTCCTAGAAGTTGCTCACTCAATTATGATTGCTAACAATGTCCCTAAATTTTGTTTCGAGGGGGGGGTTCTATTCTTATAGCTTGCTAACTCATAAATCACCTTCCCACCTGGGTTCTCAACTACAAAACTCAATCCCACTTCTTCCTCCAATATTACCTACAAACAAGGTTGATTTGTTCTTTACCCCTCAAAGTGTTTGGTTGTAAGGCTTTTATACATATCCATGACCATAACTGAAGCAAACTTGATTCCCATGCTGTCCGTGCATTTTTCTTGGGTATTTTGCCACTCAATGAGCATATAGGTGTTATTCCCAACAAACACAAATATTTTGTCATTACGGATATTGCCTTTTGTGAAAATCAGCCTTATTATTTGAAAAAATTTCTTCAAGGGGATTTTAGGAGTGAAGTTTCCTTTTGGGAACCTACACTAGAAATTAATCCATCCACACCTAATCCTACCCTTCCTTTCCTGGATCCTTTCACCCATACCGAACAAACACAAGACCCTATACTTGAAACTACCTTAGCTGATCCTTCTACCCATGCCAAGCCTACACCCAAAACTAATGCCATAAATACTGCCAACTCTAGGGGAAGAGGTGATTTATATCAACAACTGAAACTGCTGGTTAATTGCAGGAGAAATTCTTCCCAAAGAGTCGAGAACATTGCAGATTCAACACATTTTCATACCATTGAATCCAATTCATCTCCTGTGGTTAGTGATGGCCTATTGCATTGAGAAAAAAACATCGTTGTTGTACTAAACATCCTATGTCAAATTATGTCTCCTACAATCACTTTTCTTCTTCTTTCCAACCTTTTATAACTAATTTGTCTAAAGAAAAGATTCCTAGAGATATACAAGAGACTTTGAGTATACATGAATGGAGAAAGGAAATAATAAACGAAATATGAGCGCTCGAAAAAAAAAACTTGGAAACTTATTGAGAAACCTCAAAGCAAAACTCCAATTAGTGCAAATAGGTGTTTACTGTGAAATATTGATCAAATACGACTATTGAGAGATACAAAGCAAGCTAGTAGCAAAAAGCTACACTCAAACCCACACCATTGATTATAATGAGACATTTGCTCCAACCTCAAAGCAAAACTCCAGTTGGTGCAAATGGGTGTTTACTGTGAAATACTAATCAAATACGACTATTGAGAGATACAAAGCGAGGCTAGTAGCAAAAAGCTACACTCAAACCCACACCATTGATTATAATGAGACATTTGCTCCAATTCCTAAACTCAATAATATATGGGTCCTTCTTTCCATTGCAGCCAACTTGGACTAGATTTGCAACTAGATGCAAAAAATTCTTTCCTTAATAGTGACTTGGAAGAGGAAGTCTACTTGGATCTTTCACATTAATTTGACCAAGACTAGAAGGATGGGACTTTTGCAGAATAAAAAAGGCTCTTTATTGGCTAAAACAGTCTCTAAGAGGTTGATTTGGTACGTTTACAAAGGCTATATTACAAGAGTATAAGCAAGCTTATACTAATCATGCTCACTTTTATCGACATAAGGATGGTAAAAGTAAAATTCTTATCGTCTATGTGAATTATATAATTTTGAGAGGAAATGGTACTATTGAAATATCTAGATTAAAAAATAGACTTACTATTGAATTTAAAATAAAAGATCTAAGATCCTTGCACTCTTTTCTTGGTATGAAAATTGCTTTAAATAAGAAAGGAATATCAGTCACTCAAAGGAAATATGTCCTAGATGGATGCTTGGATGTAAGCCCATTGATACACCAATGGACCCCACAAAAAAGATAGGAAACAAGAGGAAGGAATCCAAGTTAATAATAGGAGATACAACATCCAATGAGGAAACCTTTTTAACACTTGCCCAGAAATTGCTTTTGTTGTGAGTGCTGTTAGTTAATACATGCACTCTCACCGCGAAGAACACATGGAGGTTGTTCTCATAATCCTAAAGTACCTCAAAGGATCCCTAAGCAAAGGGTTGTTCTATAGCAAAAATGAGTTCAAGAGCATAAAAGGGTACACGGATGCAGATTGAGCAAGTCGTAGAATAGGTCTATTTTGAGATATAGTACTTTTGTTCGAATAAATCTAGTTAATCGGAGAAGTAAGAAGTAACCAATCGTGGCCTAGAGTAGAGAATTACAAACTATAGCTCACAATACATGTGAGATGTTATGACTAAAGTTGCTACTTGAAGAGTTAGAGGTGAAATTAACCTAAAAATTTTTTGTGATAAAAACACAGCCATAAGTATTTGGCACAACCCAATTCATCATGATTGAACAAAACATTTAGAAGTGGATAGAAATATTATCAAGGAAAAACTTGAGGATGGTATCCTGTGCATAACTTATGTCCACAGGAGATAAAGTTGACAAGCTAGGCATGTTTAATCTTGGAAACCAAGATTAAGGGGAGTGTTAAAGATTAGTTTCAAGCTGATCTATTTAGCCATGATGTCTAGGTATTTATTTCCTACTGGGTTATCCTTTAACAATATGATTAGCGAGGATTATTTACTTAATATCTTTCTATTTTCATTTATGATTCTGTTCGTTAATTTTAGGATTTTATTGTTGCTTAAGTTTAGGGATTGTTTACGCTTATTTCAAGGAATTCATTAACATAATTGTTGTCAAGTTTCCCTGTATATTGCCTGCATCATTCAAGGAATAAACAACGAAGAAGAATTTCTTTTATTTCTTTTTCTATAGCATTGAACTAATTGTCAAATATTATGTGCTTCCTATAGCAACAATGCTTTTGACTTAATCTTGATTTGAAGGCAAGAGACTTACAACAACAACAATTAAGTTTTTTTTAATTAGGTGGGTCAGCTACAACCTATTATAAATAAAGTTAATAAAAAAATTATTAATAGTTAAATCATTCTTAATGGTTTCACCTATTATTTTCTTTAACCTCCCTCTACTACTAACTGTCGGACTACCCTCCATTTAATCTACTCTCCGCTCTAGGGCTTCTACGAGTCTTATGGCCAAACCACCTTAAGCAAAATTTCACCATTTTTTTCGTAACAGGTGCTACCGTAACTTTCTTTTTAATACACTCATGATTAATCATATCTCTTCTAGTGTGTTCACACTTCATATCTTTTAACCGCCAACATTCAGTACCATACAATATTGTCGATCTTATAGTTGTACAATACAATTTTCTTTTAACCTTAAGCGGCATTTTTCTATTACAAATGACACCCGAAACCTTCTTCCATTTCATCCATCCCACTTGAATTCTATGGTTTACATCCTCCTTTACTTTTTCGTCATTTTGTATAATGGACCCAAGATATTTAAAACTTATAACTTGTTTTATAAGATGGCAAGAGACTTGCATTCTCACAAAATTCTCTAGCAGCTGTGGTTCAAAGTTTGTAATAATCATGTCGGTCAAGGACATAATATATGCCAATTACAGGAGGTCTTTGACATGATAGTAAAGCCTCTATAATAGGAGGTTTGAAGTTCAATCCATGCCACCCCTAATGATCATAAATAAAAGAAAGTTCAACACTAGGTAGGTGGCCATGGTACTTTTTCCACATTTCAAGTCCTAAAAGGCTTGTGTGAGGAGGCTTGTTGCAATGTTTATAAAACTAATAATTAGCCTTCACATAATAGCTTAGGCTTTTGAGCTAAAGCGAGTCTTTTGACACTCACCATGGGCTAAATCTCAAAGTCAAACTTCAAAAGAACTTGCTTGATAGAACTCCTTCAATTGTTTATGTTTCGACATACTGATTACCTTAGGTCCTCATCTATTTCTAATGAGCAAAAAACTATGAGTCCAAGAAAGTGTCAAATGAAGATAATATGCACCTTAATAAGCAATCATTATAAATGCATCTTTATCTCAGGTTACTGAATCATCTGTCGCAACTCATGAATATATTTACCACAAAATTTAATGGAATAAGTACACAGCAATTTCACATTATATTTTTCTTGTTGTTGCTGATGCATTGATGAACTCTGCTTATATATGTATAGCCGGTCCCAAGTCCAAATAAAGACGAGGGTTGTGTTAGGCGTGCGATAGCCCATGTAAAACTTTGTCGTACCTATATGAACATAGATAAACGAAACAATAATATTATGATTAGCTCAATGCTCTAAAGCAACGCGTTGTATAGCTCAGGTGCAGTGTCAAAAGAGCAAGACCCGTTGCATCGACGATCAGGTGTAGTAAAAAATAAGCAAGAGTTCCTACACTTTAATGAACGAATGTGGACAAAGAAGTTAGTTCATGAGGATATGATCTATTTTGAAACTTGGAATGCAGACACTCTCACAGGAAAATCAATGGAAATAGTTGATACCATGATTAGGAGAAGGATCAACATCATGTGTCTACAAGAAACTAAGTGGATAGGAGAAAGACAAAGGAATTAGATTTTTTGGGTTTTAAACTTTGGTACATTGGCAAAACAAGAACAAGCAATGGTGTAGGTATAATAGTTGATAAGGAGTGGAGGAACAATGTGGTAGATGTAAAAAGATTAGGATATAGGATTATAATTTTAAAGTTTGTAGTGGAGCGGGACACTTTTAATGTGATTAGTGTATATATATCTCAAGTTGGATTAGAGAAGCATCACAAGAGAATTTTTTGGAAGGATCTAGAAGGTTTGATTTAAGAAATACCTCTGGGAGAAAAGATTTTCCTAGGAGTAGATCTAAATAAACATGTGGGGAGTGAATCTAAAGGATACAAGAGTATACATGGAGATTTTGTGTTAGGAAAAGCAAATGAAGAGAGTAAAATCATCTTGAATTTTGCTTTAGCCTTTAATTTTACTATAACAACCACTTGCTTTAAGAAGCGGATAGAACGTCTTATCACGTATTGTAGGAGCAAGTTCTCAAATAGATTTCTTCTGGGTCAGAAAATTAGATAGAAAATTTTGAACAAATTGCAAAGTCATACCAGAATAGAGTTTGGCTACCCAACACAGAGTTTTAATTTTGAACGTACAAGTTAAGAGAAGAGTAGAAAGAAAGAGTAAGAAAACAATTCTCAAAATTAAATGATGACTTTTAAAGAATGAACAACAACAAAAATTTCAAAGAAGAGTGAGGGAAGAAGGGCTTTGGGAGGTCAAAGAAAATGCTAATGATATGTGAAATGAGAAGACCGAAGGGATCAAAAATATAGCATGAAAGATATTTGAAGAATCAAGAGGCGTTGGACTAAAGGGTAAAGAATCTTAGTGGTGGGATACAGAAGTGCAAGATAAGATTAAGGTTAAAAGAAAGTGTTATAAAGCGTGGCACTTATGTAAAGATAATAAAAATTAAGATAAATATAAAGTTGAGACTGTGAGTGAAGCGAAATCTAGAGTTTTTGAAGGACTATATCAATCTTTAAGAACTAAGGATGGAGAAAGAAAAATTTACAAGTTTGCGAAGGGTAGGAAAAAAAAGACAAAAAACCTTGATAAAGTGAAATGTATTAAAGATGAAGAGGGTAATGTTTTGATAAGGGAGCAAAATATTCAAGTACGATGGAAAAGTTACTTTCAAAGGCTTTTTAACGAAAGACGTGAGTTAACTTATGACTCTGACAGACTAAATGTTGTAAAGGAGGATCGTAATTATACCTTTTATCGTAAAACTCAAGAGTTTGAAATAGAAAAGGCTTTGAAGAGAATGAAAAATGGCAAAGCAGCAGGACTTGATAATATACCTATTGAGGTGTGGAAAATTCTAGGAAGGAAAGACATAAATTAGCTCACTAAGTTGTTTAATGTAATAATAAAATTTAAAACAATGCTGGATGAATAAAGGAGAAGTATTTTCATCCCTATCTATAAAAATAAGGAGAACATATAAAACTGTGCCAACTATAGGGGTATTAAGCTCATGAGCCACGCAATAAAGTTATGAAATAATATCATTGTGCAAAAATTAAGACAAAAGACTCTTAAGTCAAAAGAATCATTTTGGTTTTATGCCAAAAAAGTCAACTTTAGAAACAATTTACCTATTGTAGAGATTGATGGAAAGTTTTCAAAGAAGGCAAAAAAATTTGCATATAATTTTTATTGATCTAAAAAAAGGCATATGACAGAGTGCTAAGAAAGATTTTGTGGAAGGTTTTAGAGAAGAAAGGAGTATGTATTGCGTATATTCGAACAATCAAAAACATGTACGATAGGATCACGACTTGCGTAAGAGCACAAAATGGGACAATTTTCACAACTATTAGACTACATCAAGGGTCTTCTTTAAGTTCATATCTTTTTAACTTAATTTTAAATGCAATTACTGAATATATACAATATTTGGAGCCTCGATGTATGATTTTTACAAATGATATGTCTTAATTGATGAATCGAAAGAAAAAATAAATATGAAGTTATAGTCATATAGGAGAAGTTTTGAAAACACAATAGTTTTCGTATAAATAGAAATAAAACAGAATATATGAAATGTATTTTTAGTAAAAGACGAATAAATATGAATTTTGAAGTAAAACTTCGAGACCATATATTAAAACAAGTTACAAACTTTAAATATCTTGGATCCATTATACAAAATAATGGTGAAGTAAAAGAGGACATAAACAATAGAATTCAAGCAAGATAGATGAAATAGAAAAAAGTTTCGACTGTCATTTGCGACAGAAAAGTGCCGTTCTACCGTTCAACTATAAGACTTGTTATATTATATGGTACTGAATGTTAGACGGTTAAAAGACAACATGAAGATAAATTCAATGTTGCAGAGATAAGAATGTTGCGTTGAAAGTGTAGACACACCAAAAGAGATATGATTAGAAATAAGAGTATTAGAGAGAAAGTTGCGGTAACACCTATTGTGAAAAAAATGGTAAAATCTCGCTTAATGTAGTTTGGACATATATAGAAAAGACCTGCAGAAGTTTTATTGAGAAGAGTAGATCAAATGGAGAATAGTCTGATAGTTAAAGATAAATGGAGGTTAAATAAAATAATAGGTGAAACTATTAAGAAATATTTAATAGTTAATAATCTATCTATTGATCTCATTTATAATAGACCATTGTAGTGTCATTTGATTTATGTAGCCAACCTCACGTAATGGGAAAAGACTTTGTTGTTATTGATGCATTGATGGTGAGTAGCGTATTGTTGCAATACAGATTCCTAGAGCCATATTGCAAGACGCACTACACAACATGCCCATCATTGAAGTGTGACATACATAATTATAGAATTCAAAATAAACATACAAGACAAATAAAATAACACACAATATGTATACGTACATACATACATAGTGTACAAAATAGACTATGTTAGTCCCGTATTGCCTGTTTCTTATATTGTAAAGTCTTTTCCGTATTATAAATAGAGTACATCATCATCCTTCCAACTTATGCTTTCCAAACTAGTCTATCTCTTTCTTTGGATTTAACATGGTATGAGAGCTATGAAAGAGAGAAAACTAGGTTTCCACTGTAGCATAATTTTTTAATGCTAGGCAGCTAGCCAAGCAAAAATTTTCCAGCGAGGATTGTTTGGTTCACGGCCTTCCAATTAGGGGCAGAGTGCTCCGACCAACTTGGGCAAGAACAACACCCTGATTTGTCGCCACACAACAATGTGACGCAACCTTTTCTAACAATCTCGCCACCATTCACCCCACAGGACATCAACAATACAATTCTAGCCTCCCTTATGCATTTTTAGCCTTGGGATATCCCCTTTGTCGTTTGCTATGTTCTGAGAAGTGTTGGGGGTTGTTTCAACCACAATAGTACCACTTCCAAGACTGTTTAAGACTTCGTAAGATTTCCTTCCATACAAAATTACAATATGCCTTCTCCTACTATCAAGTCTAGTATTTATTTATCTGTTATTTCAACTTTTGTGGCTCAGACAAGTAACTCTTTTGCTTGTTTGACACCATCCTCTTCTCTTAGCTCATGTATTCTTGACTCTAGTGCATTTGATCATATTTCTAGTAACAAGCTTCTCTTTACCCAATCTTAATACTAATGTTAACCCTCTTCCTACTACTACCTTAGTTAATGGATCCCAAACAATGGCTATAGTCATTGGCCAATATCACCCTATCTCTTCTAAGCCATTATATTATATTCTTTATTTTCCAGAGTCAAATTAATTTAATTTCCGTTAGCCAATTAACTCATGCCCTTAATTGTTTTGTGACCTTCTCTGATAAATCTATCAATATTGCAGGACAAAGGTATGGGACAAACAATCTGCATAGTACATGAGTCACAAGAGTTGTATCATCTTTCATAGTGAATTGCATGCACCTCTACAAATTTTCCAGCCCTCATTGATAGTCACTTGGGCCATCCTAGCCTTTCAAAGCTACTAGAGATGATTCCTCAAAATTTTATGACTTCCCCAAGAATTTTTCATCAATAATCTTGTGCACATACCCTTCAACAAAAGAGGTTGTCAAACATAAGAGTCGTCATCTTATTGAAACCACTTGAACTTTGTTATTGCATAATCATGTGCCCTCTCATTTTTTGGGGAAATGTTGTTCTTACTGCATGTTATTTGATTACTCACATGCCCTCATCAATGTTCTATTATAAGATACCTCATTCTATCTTATTCCAATCAGCCTTTGCATTCTCTTTCTCGGTGTGTTTTTAGTTGCACTTGTTTTGTTCATGATCCATGTTCATAGCTTTAAAGATTAGGAGATAGGATTATAACTTTAAAGCTTATAGTTGAGCAGGACACTTTTAATGTGTTTAGTGTATATGCACCCCAATATAGATTAGAGAAGCATCACAAGAGAACTTTTTGAGAGGATTTAGAAGGTTTGATTCAAGAAATACTTCTGGGAGAAAAGATTTTTCTAGGAGGGGATTTGAATGGATATGTAAGGAGGAAATCTAAAGGATACGAGGATATACATGGAGGTTTTGGATTAGGAGAAACAAATGAAGAGGGTAAAACTATTTTAGATTTTTCTTTA
The DNA here is from genome assembly GCA_037074535.1 of Gleditsia sinensis. Taxonomy (NCBI): domain Eukaryota; kingdom Viridiplantae; phylum Streptophyta; class Magnoliopsida; order Fabales; family Fabaceae; genus Gleditsia; species Gleditsia sinensis. Next base: position 148,558 of record CM073476.1, on the reverse strand, counting down.
ACCTATAATTTTACCATAGCGAATACTTGCATTAAAAAGCAGATAGAACATCTTATCACATACAAGAGTGGAGGAGCACGCTCTCAAATATATTTCTTCCTGGTAAGAAAATCAGATAGAAAATTTTGCACAAATTGTAAAGTCATACCTGGAGAGTGCTTGGTTACTCAACACAGAGTTTTAGTTTTGGACGTACGAGTTAAGAGAAGAGTAGAAAGAAAAAATAAGAAAACAATTCCTAAAAGTAGGTGGTGGTCTTTGAAAAATAAACAACAAAGAATTTTTCAAAGAAGAGTTGGGAGATCCAGGGAAATGCTAATGATATGTGAGACGAGATGGCCAAAGGGATTAAGAATATAGCAAAAGAGATATTTAGAGAATTAAGAGGCGTTGAACCTAAGGGTAAAGAATCTTGGTGGTGGGATGCAGAGATGCAAGATAAAATTAAGGTTAAAAGAGAGTGTTATAAGGAGTGGCACTTATGTAAAGATAATGAAAATTGGGATAAATATAAAGTGGTTAAGAAATACGCTAAGAAAGTTGTGAGTGAAGCAAAATTTAGAGCTTTTGAGGGGTTATATCAATCTTTAAGAACTAAAGATGGAGAAAGAAAAATTTACAAACTTGCAAAGGGTAGTGAAAGAAAGACAAGAGATTTAGATCAAGTGAAATGTATTAAAGATGAAGAGGGTAATGTTTTGGTAAGGGAGCAAGATATCCAAGCACGATGGAGGAGTCACTTTCAAGGACTTTTTAACGAAGAACATGAGTTGACCTGTGACTCTAACAGACTAAATATTGCAGAAGAGGGCTGTAATTGCACCTTTTATCGTAGAATTCAAGAGTTTGAAGTAGAGAAGGCTTTAAAGAGAATGAATAATGACAAAGCAGTAGGACCCGATAATATAACTATTGAGGTGTGGAAAAGTTTATGAATGAAAGGTATAAGTTGGCTCACTAAGTTGTTTAATGTGATAATGAACTCTAAGAAAATGTCAGATGAATGAAGGAAAAGTACTTTTATCTCTATCTATAAAAATAAAGGAGACATACAGAATTATTCCAACTATCGAGAGATTAAACTCATGATCCACACTATGAAGTTACGCGAGAAGATCATTGAGTAAAGATTAAGACAAGAGACTCAAGTTACTGAAAACCAATTTGATTTTATGCCAGGAAGGTTAATTATGGAAGCAATTTATTTACCACGGAAATTGATGGAAAGATATCAAAGAAGACAGAAAGATTTGCATATAGTTTTAATTGATCTGGAAAATACATATGACAGAGTGTTAAAAGAGATTTTATGGAAGGCTTTAGAGAATAAAGGAGTATGTATTGCGTATATTCAAGCAATCAAAAACATGTATGATAGGATAACGACTTGCGTGAGAACACAAAATGAGGACACAAAGGATTTTTTTACAACTATTGGAGTACATCAAGGGTCTTCTCTAAGTCCGTATCTTTTTAATTTGATTTTGGACGCAGTTACTGAACATATACAAAATGTGGGGCCTTAATGTATGATTTTTGCAGATGATATAGTTTTAGTTGATGAATCGAAAGAGAAAATAAATATGAAGTTAAAGTCATGGAGACAAGTTTTAAAAACACATTGTTTTCGTATAAGTAGAAATAAAACAAAATATATGAAATGTATTTTTAGTAAGAGACGAACAAATACAAATATAGATGTAAAACTTGGAAGACGTAAACCATAGGATTCAAGCTGGATTGATGAAATGGAGGAAAACTTCGAGTGTCATTTGTGATAAAAAAAATGCCGCTCAAAGTTAAAGAAAAATTTTACTGTACGGCTATAAGACTTGCTATATTGTATAGTACTGAATGTTGGGCAGTCAAAAGACAACACGAGAATAAAATCAACATTGCAGAGATGAGAATGTTGCGGTCGATGTGTGGACACACCAAAAGAGATATGATTAAAAATGAGTGCATTAGAGAAAAAGTTGAGGTAGCACCTATTGTGGAGAAGATGGTTGAATCTCGTTTAAAGTGATTTGCTCATGTGTGGAGAAGACCTGCAGAAGTCCTAGTGAGAAGAGTAGATCAGATAGAGAATAGTCCAATAATTAAAGGTAGAAGAAGGCCAAGGAAAACACTAAGTGAAAATATTAAGAATGATTTAATAGTTAATAACCTATTTTTTGATCTCATTCATAGGCCACTGTGGCACCGTTTGATCCATGTAGCCGATCCAACTTAGTGGGAAAAGGCTCAGTAGTTGTTGTTATTGTTGTTTTTTTGTTCATGATCAAAAGGATAAACTTTATGCCAAAGCCATAAAGTGCATTTTTCTTGGTCATTTGTGTCTTCAAAAAGCGTATCATTGCTACGCCCTAGCTATCAACTGCTTCTATATCCCCACCAATGTTACTTTCTTAGAGCATTCCCATTTCGTCCTTGCACCAGTTGACTTTCCTCAAGTGAAACAGGCACTTTGCATTCCTTACATTTTTCCTCCTCTCCTGTGCCTCTCCAGACATATCAATGTCGTCCTCATCTTGATCCTCCTAATTGCAACACCTAATGACTGCTCCAATGTCTTTACCTATGACGAATCTATCTCCAAATGATAGTCTCCCACTTACACTTCAAGAAGGTATTCATTCTACTCAAAACCCTTGTCCTATTTATAATTTCTTAAATTATCATCATTTGTCTTCACCCTATAATTCTTTTGTATCCTCTTTGTCTTATGTTTCTGCGCCTAAACTACCAGTGAAGCTCTTTCACATCCCAGATGAAGCCACACTATGATTAATGAGATGACTGCTTTACATAGCAAGGGTACTTGGTATTTAGTTCCACTTTTGTCTAGAATGACCACTATTGGTTGTCATTGGCTGTACAGATTTAAATAGGCCCTGATGGACAGATTGACCACTTAAAGCTTGCCTTGTTGCTAAAGGCTACACTTAGATCTTTGATTTGGAGTATGGTGATACTTTCTCCCCATTGGCTAAGATTGCTTCAATTTGCTTACTTCTTTCTACAGTTGCCATGTATCATTGAACTCTTTATCAGTTGGATATTAAAAATGACTTACTTCATGTTACACTTGGTAATAAGTCATCCGCTTCTGTCATTAGCAATGGATCTACTTCCCCCCTAACATCTCTTCCCTTAAATTTTTTTGTGCTTACCTCAGTTTCCTTTTCATTTGCTATTTGGTAGAAAAATTACTCCTGCTCTTCATTGCAGTTTTCACTTTTTTCCAAATTACACTTGCAATGCCACAGCCATGGCATTGCCCAACTAGCTGCAGCATATGCCACACGCCACTGCTTGCCATCAACAACTTCAATTTTTCTGTAGTTCTTTCCATGACTCTATTAAATCTTATATAACCAAAACCACTAAACACTTGAATTACCTATAATAAATAAATAAAAACCATTCTGCTGCTTGCCCAAGAAAATGCGAAATGTTCTTGACAATGTCTTCCAAGCTGCATTGTGTATCTGCAAGCTCCAATTTTTTTTTTTTTGGACAAGTGGAAAAACCACAAGCAAGCTCCAATTATATATTCTTCAGTACTTCCCTTATTTTCATAGATCACGGAAAACACTAAACACTTCTGTTACTTTGAGGGAAGTCTAAAGTTACTTGCACAGGAAAATGCAAGATTTCTTGGCCACCTTACGGCTGTATTTGTGCATGAGAAACCCTGCATTATATTTCTTCAAAATATCTTATACCCTTCATTGCTTATACCCATTCTTTCATCACTCTATAAAATGTTCTTTCTTCGTCCCAAAAAAAAAAATTGTCACTACTTTCTTTTTTCCATTAAATCCTATTTTGAAAAAGCCATGAAATTGGATTGCTTTGGGGAGAAAGGAAAAGAAAAAAAACTTGTCTTAGACAAGAAGGCATAGCATGGACAGGAAAAAAATTACATTAGGGTAGAAAAACTGAGGACTGAATAGTCTCCTAACCACAGTTGTTAAAAGTGCGCCATGGTGCAGTGCCTCAATAGTGGTGTTGCAGAATTCATATAGCGCAGTGGTTTGTACCACATGCACCAATGGCATTGACACCTCTATAGCACAGACACTTCACAGCATAAGTTGTATCCGTGTCTAACACATATCAGACAGTTGTACTATACACAAGGCAGCTCTTCAAATTACACATAGACACTAGATTTTATCAAATCAGTGTCTGTGTTAATGTCATATTGTGTGTCCATACCAATGTCCATGCTTCTTAGGTTGAAGCAAAGGACGCACCATGTTAAAAGGACCCCCTTTCACAATAAACCATTCTTAACTTTCTAACCATTAGCTGAAAACCACAAGGAGGCTAAGAAAGAACACCTACCTTTTCTCAAAAGCTCTAGCATGGCAGTCTTACCATACACCACAATCCTGCAAACAGAGCACAACTCTAGAAAGCCCTACTCCACTTCCTTCTCCAAAATGACAAAAAACAAATAATAATTGAAATGCTTTAGAGCATCAGGGCAGATCCACTACTCATAAAAAAGTTTGTGCAATACGGTAACATATTTTCCTAAAAATAAGCACTGCTCACATGCAACTCCAATGAACACGATCTAGAATGAGTACCAATTGCTTTTGTAACCAATGTCTTGACACATATAATTAAAAGATCCAATATACACAACAATGGACAAAAAGACTATGCATAACAACTAGTGAGGCATCAGGAATATGCCTCAATTATCATGGAAAGTAAAACACAGAAATGAAGGGACAGCAGAATGGACATGTACCTGCCTCACAGCAACCAAATATTTGATACCTAAAAGGCTGCCATGACGAATCTCCCATTCTGGTCTACACTGAACAAAAGGCAACAAATGTAGCATAAAGATTAAACACCAATCAGAGTCAGAGAATACACACAAATTTGAAAGAAAAGGAATTAATGAATAATAAGGTAAAGGACATAAAAAAATAAAAGAGCTGAAAGCATACTAGAGAAATATAAAATTACATCTAGAAAAAGAAAGAAAAATGAACCTTTCGTTATATTTACCTGCATTTTCAGCAATATATTTAATGTTTCATTTACTAATGCTGGATGCATGTACTTGAATGCAGCACCTAACGATTGTGCACAAGTTTCCCGCACAGGAGCAACAACCTGATCAGATACATAATCTCCAAAACTGCAATAACATAAAATGACCAAGGAAAAATTATTAAAATAACTTGCAAACAAAGAGACTACTCCAAGATAGGACATCAACAATAATTATCCAAAGATTTAAGAACAAACAAAAGAGCAGCAGCAAGAAAATTTCTTTGTTGCCAATCAGTTCTGTTAACCAAGTTCGGCAGAATCACGTTCATTCATTACAAGGCATACACAACGAAAATATCATACCGGTCTAGTGACAACACACACAAGAAGCGTATTACACAATCTTGAAGAAATTCGCAGTTTTGAAGCCAGGAACTTCGAGCCACATTAACCAAGTTCACAAGCTCACAATTCTGAGGGAGATTTCCAGAGGGAATGTTATAGTCATCAGGATAACCCTTCTGCTCTGCTATATTAGTACGCTCCTTGCATGAATGACATAAAACCTCAGAGTAAGCTTCCATATCCAAGTCAAGAGAATTATCAATATATTGCCCATTCCTGTAATTCGAAAGTAAATTGCATCTGCAGGTTTCAGTACTAATGCTGATTTCAATATCACCTCCATTGCTGCAAGTGATAATACTATCCATGGGAGTGGATGATGATATATCTTCAGGCTTGGGCCTCTTAAAGTTTGACTCCAATTCATCCACTGCAACTTGCATATTTAAATCAATCTCCCTGTCTCTTTTTAATACATTTGATATACTCTTGTCTTCAAATTCAAATAGTGCTCCACCCAAGCGTGAGTCAGGTTTTAATACTCCAGCAGAAGCACCTTGATGTGTCAAAATCTCTCTCAATGCCATTACACTACCATGGCGGACCTCCCAAACTAGAATACAATTTGAAAAGTAATTATTTAAAGAACATTAGTAAAATGAGCATAAAAACTCAATCAAAAATCTGTATGGCATCCTTCTCCCAAAATGTACTCAGAAAATGAGAGGGTAAAACTTTACCAGGATCAAACATATCAATAATAAGCTGCTCAACAAAAATGTGGAAAGGCCACCGTCCATCCCCATCATGCTCAAAGGAATCATCGTCATGATTAATGTCCATGACAGCCTGCATAAAACATCAATGTCAAAACACATAATTATACCTTGTGATTAAAGACAGAAATGGAATCAACTTGAACTGTGACAATTCAAAAGTCAAGATACCATGTTCAAAGACATAAGACGATAGAATGCAACTTGTTTCATTGCTTGCTAGGAAGTACAAATTACAAGAATAATAATAATAACAGTAATAAATAAAGAGCAACCAGCACCGACTAACTTCAACAAGAGGAGTGCAGTGGAATAACTATGAGAAGGCATGCCTCAAGAGACAACACCAATATATTAAAACAGACACCATGTACAGTAAAATCAAAATGTAACATGTTTCATTACCTTATTGTAATTTCCAGAATTTCCCGAATCAGGACATGTGCCTTTAGAAGTCAAATTTGGAGCACATGATGCCTCTATACTTCCATCCTCACACCAGCTTTTTGTTTGGTCTTTTGAGTTTATTTTTGCTTTCCGTTTTAAAAGATTCCGCTCTCTTGCACTTGGCCACTTTGACTTAACACTAGGAACCATATTTGCAACCATTTTCTGTATGTTATGCACAGAATGAGATGTAAAAACTCTTTGATCTATTCCATACGGATGTAAATCTGATTTGTATGCCATAAGATCTTCATCTCTTATCACATCACTGATATCCATAAATTGTTCACATACATCCAAACCTACATTATGAGATAAGAATTTTGGCATAAGAAGCATGTATAATAAAGTGGCTAGCTGTAAAATATTAAAAAGAAGCACATCATATCTAGCAACAACGATGCATAAATACAGAGGAAATGAGAACAGACAATGCACATGCTACAAAATGCACCCTCAAAAGTAAAGGGCAAAGGGGATCATTAAGGATACATCAATATGCAAGGAAAGCAAATCAGTGACTTGTTTCAACTCCTTCAAACAAGGTAAACAGAAGGACCACCAAAGCATTCAGCCACTAAACTGGCATGCATAATTTTAGTTTATATTCATATTCCAAATAAACAATAAGAGGGCAAAAGGCTTTTGCAGATCAGTTACAGCATTGAACACAGTATTTAAATATCATGTGTCATTTTATTTTCTAATAAAACAGAATTGCTTTCTTCCCACTACAGTGCATTGTTTATGTGTCAAACAAGTTCCACATGCATTGTGTGTCAATTGGAGTGGATACAAAAAATTCCATAAATTGTTTAGCAATCATCAGGCCAATTAAAATCATAACTTCAGCTTCCTTCTTGTCAGCAATAAGATATTACAGCTCATGGCACTCTTACTAACCTAGGCGGCGTCGAAGATTTTGCTTCTGGCGGGCCAACCGCTCCTTTGGATTCTTTACATTATCACTTCCCATATCATACTCCTGAAAATGCAATAAAAGCACAGGCAATTAAAAAAAATTAAAAGGAAAAGGTCCATTGCTTTTCTACAAAAAAAAAATATAAATAAAAAAAAAATCAATGTAAGGACAAACTAATGCCATGTTAGAACAAGTTCAACTTTCCTTTTTCCATATTTTATCCTTTCTTTTCTTTTTCTGGTAGGCTTGGGATAAAGGATTTTGTTTAGGGAGTTCTTCAGGGAACATGAGCACAACAGCCCAATTAGAAACAATGAAGTATAATATCTACATGAACTAAGTAGACTATGGCAACACAACCATAGAAGACAGGTTATTCCGTCAAACATGGTCTTGGTCATGCAAACAGATCTCTCACAAGATGATACTAAGCAATCAAAGTCAATGCGTTGCCAGCCATTATTATTCTAGGACACCAATTTTATAGATGGTGCCACTAACCTAGTAATTCATTAATGCAGAAAGACAAGGGAGAATTATTATTTTATTATTTCATTGTTTGAGATCATTATGAATTTATAATAAAATAATTAGGGGAAATTGTAGGTTAGGTAGCAGTTAGCAATAAAGGCATTTGAGCCTAGGATATTGCCATCTCATTAGTATTAGAATTAGTTATTCGTATTATTTTATTAGGGTTTATATTTCATTTTTTCATTACAATTAAGATTTCTTATTTCAGTAACCTATATAAATGGCTTTAGGAAAATAAAGTAGTTACCTCTTTCTTAAGATGAATTAATAGATTGAGATATTTGATATTGAGTTTCGAGAAATTGTCATTTCTCTTCTGCTTTGTCTTCTCATATGCCTCACTTCATTTATTTGCTATTTTATACTTAGTAAGAAACACATGCAAAGCTGAACATTCAAAGAGCATCAGAGCATGGCACCCAAGGAAACTAAGGAAGTTCCAAGTATTACACTAAAAGCCTTACCAAGATGCCTTATTAGATTACATGTTCAATCACAGCCATTGTGCTAAATGTAACTCGGGTAGCCATAGGATCTTGAATAAGCTCTACAGTTTAAAGACCATGATATCTTATACCTCAAGCCACCTTAGGCTCGAGTCAGCTATGTGTTCTCAAGACAGTGATAACTTTACCCCGGGCTACCATAGCTTTGAGTCAGTGACCTCAGGCGTTTGCTTATGGCTCTTTCCACAAACAAAAAGCTCCCAAACTACTTTAGACTGCTATTCTCTGAAATTCATCCTAGAGGCTAGCCCAATTGCTTTTTTTCACTTTTGATCCCAGTTCGTGGTGAGTTAAGATTGTTAGTCCATTTTTCTCTCCATTATGTGAGTCGTGTCAGTTAAGTAAACATTCTTGTGTGTCTTTGCCTTGACAGAGTCAAACTAAAGATTGTAAAGATGAAAGACTTCGAACAAACACCAACCTCAAGTAAAAGGACTCAATTAAAAAAAAGTAGTCAACTTCTCTTATGATAATTTTTCTAGCATCATATTGGCATTTTGGAACAAATGCAGCCCAAGAAATGACCTAGAATAATGAACAAAGGTCTGATAATGGCTGGAACACTCAAAAAGTTACCACGTTCCAATATGGAACATTACCATGGAGGCCAAAGGAGAGAACATTGCTAGTTTGATACGTAGCAATTAGAGTGGCTGGAGTGGAAAAGTACTACTAGTATGATGCATAGTGGGAAGAGCTACTAGAATGGAATAACGCATAGCAGGAAGAGTGGCTAGAATGAGGCACAACCGAAATTAGAGAGAAATACCAAAGAATTCGTCGGAAGATGCTAGAAAAGTGGTCATAGAACTTGTTGGGAAAGACAATGGAGGTTTGCCGAAAAATTGTTGGATGATTGCTGCACTAGTCTGCACACAGAAGCAATTCAAGATGGAGAAGTGGAGAGCCTAACGCCCAATATAGGGCAGGGCCTAATCCGGCTCATGGCTTGCAAAGAAACACCACGAATGGTGATTAACCTAGAAGAAACCACCACAAACAAAGAATGAACAGTAGCTAGGCAGATTCCTAGATGATGAGTGGCGATTTTAGGCAAGAAACAGATGGAAGACATGATCTAGGTTTCTAGAAATGGATAGTGATCTGGGATGACGTCTTCTAAACTAGTGGTGATGCGTGAGATGCAAGGGAAAAGCTATCTGGACCTATCAAAAACGGTAGCTAGTGGTGAGAGTTGGCCAAACTTTGGATTCTAATCAAAACCCACGACTTCCTCGAGCAAGAATGGTCTTTGCAATGGCTGGAAGGATGCGCAGCCACTGATCGCAATGTTCCTTTTTTTTTAAAGCAAGTGTTTCTTGATACTCTTAGAGGCAGTGTAATTCTCAACTTTCTGCAGCAAAACCCTTTTTTTCCATACTCTTGCCGAAAAGGACAGCTAAGAGGGACTATGTAATTTGTTTTTTTCTCAAGGCTTTAATACCATGTTAAATTCAGAGAAAATAGGAGGAAAACAAGAGGATGAAATGTAGTCACCTTGATGAAAGCCTACACTAATTTTTGATATTTATAGAAAGAATTACAGAGAAGACATTAATTATAAAAATAAATGACCCATAATTCAAATTCAAATTAATTCCTTAATCAAGGGATATGACTATCCCAAATTAAGGGATATGATGACCTCTAATTACTCCCTTCATAAAGGGATATTATGATAACTATCTACTATTTCAACAGACCATACACCAGCATATAAAAACACCCAAATTTCTGAAACAAAAAACCAACAAAGCCATCAAATTTATCTCTTATCTAGCTTTTATTTTGCTTCACAATAGTTGATTACAACGAGCCAACACTATACAATACACTAGCATGTAAAAATACCTAAACTTCTAAAACCAAAAACCCAAAGGGATGCATTAAAAGGTGAGATTAGATCTTCTGAAACCAAAAATCAACAAGACAATACACTGAAATTGGGAGTGAATTTGATCTTTTGGATATGCATGCAGCTTGCAAATGGAAGCCAAAACTATCAAACCCAAAGGAATGGCATTTGAATGTGAGATTTCTGATTGCCCGAGGTGAGTTTTGTGGGGACTAGAGTTTGATTTGGGAACTTTTTCTACATTTTGTGATGCTTGGGGAAAGCCAGTACGCTGGGTTCTGGCCAAAAAACACAAAAGTAAAAAAAGTCAACATCTTCCATGATCTCACAATCTTGATCACGACCCTAGAACAAAACAATCCACAATAGGATCGAGATCACTTTCCTTGACTGAGATCATAAGATCTTACGATCAAAACCACAATCGTAACAACCTTGACTGAAATGAGAAATACTAATCCTAATGAAATACTAAAATTTCAATTTCAATTCTAATAAAATAAAACGAAGGGCCTCAAACATCAAAATGATAACTACCTTAATAAAGTAAAACTAAGGGATAACAATCCCTGAGATTCAAACACCCAAATGATAACTCTAGCTAATCCTAGCATTACCACAATATAATTAATAAAAATATCATAAATCCCAAGGAAAATTACATCAATATTAAATAACAAAATAAGCCATAATTCTATCTTCTCACCCTCACCACCCAATATGAATTTACCCATATATAATTAATAACAAAATTCAATAATGTTTATGATGAAAGGCCAAAACAACCGAAGTTTGAGTTCAGAAGTAATTAAGTTCATATCTTTTATATTGTTTATTTTATTGTAATACATAAAAATTTATGTCATTCCTTTTATATCATTATTTACTTTTATTTATTTATTTATAGTGGTGATTAATCATTTAGAATATATGTTTATAATTATATATGTACATATATATTGTAACATGCAATATTCTGTTTTTATATAATTATGATGTTATCTGATGTTTCCCAATTTGACAGTTGGTCAAACAAGTTAAACCAATGGACTTATCACTTATGGCTGGCCTCCAAGTAATTCGAACCTAACCATTCCCACAACAAATGTTGAGATATCTTTCTTGTCTATATAGCATGCGGAGACCCTAGGTTTATATTCTTCTTGAAGACTTGAACCACTATGTGTGAACATAGCTTAGTCCTATTTATGAGTTTCTTTTTTCTTTTATAAAAGAAGAAATTATATTAAGAAAGAAGAATGATACAAATGAGGAGGATTGTGTATCCCCCAATGAAAAAGATGAAGATTAGAACAAGATAACAAAAATTAAAAGGAAAAAAAAGCAGTTAAATATGCAACAAAGAAGCTCCAAACAAAATTTTTTGTCCATAAATCTAAAGACAAGGAAACACGCTTAAAAGTACAAGTGTTTTGCTCAAGAAAAGTATTCCAAATTACTGCATAAACAAAGTTCTACCTTCCTTTGTACAGCCATAACCTTTGAATTGTATACAAAGAAATCTAAATCCTGTGGACAAATCTAATTCTCACCAAAGAAACTATGGTTTGATGCGTTGATTGTGCCCTCAAAATTGGAGCAAGCTCCCTTGTAATATAATTTTAAATTTGAAAATATAAATTTGGAAATGGAACTTTTTTTTCATTCTAATATTTATTTTTTTTCAAGAAATTTGAAAAGCGGAAGTCAATTCTTTTGGAAATGTATTTTAATTAGGAAAGGAATTGTGAAATGAACACGTTTTTAATGTGTTGCTATGTCCTATTGAGCATACGTGCTTCACAGAACCTTGACTATCTCACTAGTCTATTTGACTCACACCATAGATTTCTTTATGCTTTGAAGATTAGACGAACAACACCAATTGAGTAATCGGATTCCATGATTTCAAGATATACAATGTCCACAAATATTCTAAAAAGTTAAAGACATGTAATCAGGCCACCATATCTTTTATAGCTTAAGGCTATTGTTCATGATGTGACAGCAGGTCAGTTTTCCAGAGGTTCTGGTTTGATGAGTGGCTTTTATGGACTTTCTGTCATTTTGTTTCTCATGTATTTGTTTGATTTGATAATATGAATATTTATCTGCTCTTATTAATAAAGCGATGATTATTTTACCTCAGTTTTGTTTTAGCTTTCCTGTGTGAACTCTTTTCCTTGTCAAGGAGTCAGGTGTGGGTCTGAGGCTGATGCATTTGGCCCTCTATTCAAATGTGGGCCGCAAGTCCCATTGATTGAAGGCTGTGACGTAGTGATGAAAATTATTGTTATTGATAAACGAGTTTCTTCTAGCATTTTGGGACTCATCCTTGAAGATAGGAAAAACAGTTATTTATCTTGATCCATTGTTGTTTATAGCAAATCAAATTCACTATTTTTGGAATATTTAAAGCCAAGTGTGTCTGGTCTTAAGGCTTAAGATAGCTTCAAGCAATGTAATTTCTTGACAATAGCATTTTATTCTTAAGATATGTTGTAACTTTAACAAGAATTGTACTGAATCATAGCAAAATTCGGGCAAATCCTTGCTAGCCAATTTCCAAATCTATTATTGTTGTAAGAAGCATTTACAGGTTTGTATGATTCCGTCATAGATATATTACAGGTTAAATCACTCTTCTTGCTCAATTACTAAGTGCTTGAAGGGTACTTCCACTCAATAGATAGTGGTAGACCACAAGAGCTTTAAATCGATTAAAAGGAAGATTACTGAAGCTTTGATCCTTTTACTTTTAGATTTTGATGAAGTTTTCAAGGATGAATGTGATGCATCAAATGTGGGCAGTGATGATGTAATTAATCAAGTGATCAATTACATTCTTTAGTGAGAAGTTGAATGATGCTAAAAGGTGATAGTCCTTACTCCTAAATTCCTCTAAGACTAATCAAAAGAGATTCCTCCAAGCTCTGGGGGGACACTCAAGATTCAGCAAGCATAGAAGCGTTGGTTGCTGGATAATAAAAATCACAATTACTTCTTATAACCTAGTGCAATGAGGAAGAAGTCTCTTGAGGGAAACACCATAACCATTTATTGACCAAAGCAAATATTTCGGACACCAAATTAGTGAAACGCAAATGCTCTAATTTTTTGGCTACCAAAAAGTTTCTAATGAATCTAATCTAACATGTTTCTTTTATTAGTAAGTTGAGTTTTCTAATTTTTTTATTCTTCCAATCTTTCTGAAATTTAGGAGAAACATCTGCTTTAGCTTCTTTATTACAACCTTAATTTCCTTAGCACTAATGATGAATTGTCGAAAGAATTCACTAGTTCACTTCCAAGAGAATGTAACATTTGACTAGCTAGCTCTTTCTAGTCATTGGAATATTAACTCTCTCAAACTTGTTCCTCCACAACAAAGTCTAATCACCTCCCTTATTTTTGCAACATTAACAAATGATCTCAAGGTCCTACACCTCCTCCTCCTTTCAAACAAGGGTGCCCCTTCAATCAAACTCAAAAGAATAACAAATCACAGAATAAATCATCTGATGCTGTTTTACTAGCATATGCAATATTACAATCTCAGCATATCAACAACAAAAATAATTTATATGATATTCTTACTGCCAAAAAACAATACAGGCTGACAAGAAATTATTGTTTTATTACCTGCCCTCCAGATGCTAATAAAGCACCAAATTCAAGCACCTTATTGATATCAAAGCTGTCAAGGGGCACACAAAAAAAATATTAAGTAAATATCTTTCTGAAATAATATTGAAAACATGAAGAAAAATTCTATTCTCAATCAATAAACATAGTACAACCTCCTAAATGAGCTTCCCCTAATTTTAGATTGTAAGTAAGGCCATGCACACATATCTTCGACACTACCAGATATCCCAACCTCTGACATTTTTGATGCAACAGCGGCAATAAGTTCATTCAAACATGTGTGCTTAACATTCTCAGCTATAGCCCCAATTGCATGTGCTGCTGCAACTCTTGTATCCCAACTTTTACTGTGCAGATATTGAGATACCTAAAAATCATATGACAAGAAGGTTAAAAAATTTAATTAAAAAAAAAACAACTTTTTGCACAATCCAGATAGGAGGATTTGAACCCTTGATTCTTTCGGTGTTTATTCATGTAAGTTGTTCTTTCATTTTCCACCTCATTCTCAAGTTAAGGAAAACTTTGTTCTACATAAACCCATTTGGAAATCAAAAGTTACCTCTAAGGTAAAGTCATTTATTTAAGTTCCACACTTAATAGGATTAATACCAATGATATGTTACAGGTTTGCAGGCCTAAAACAGCTCTTTCTCAGATATTTGTATTGTGTACTTGGATTTGCATACCTTTTATTAAACTGTCAAGTAGCTGAACTTTTGTGGAGTAAACTGTGTGAAGTTTTTGGGGTACATTGGGTGTGTTATTGAACACTGGAGCCTTTTCTTTTGATGAGATTTAAAGGATTTAGAAGGAAAAAAGAGGCTAAAGCAGTGTGGAATTGTGCAGTGTTTGCAGTGCTATGGTGTATTTGGTTGGAGAGGAATGCTTGAATACTTGGGGGTGTTTCTTTGTCTTTGGAGATGCTGCAGGAAAGGGTAGTGTTCTTGTCCTTAGTTTGGTCTTCTACTCATGGTCTTTCAAGAGGAAGCTATCTCAGATCCGCAATGAGACTGGGTTGCTTTATTTTATTTTATTTTTAATACTTTTGCATTTTTTATGATACTCTTCTTTTGTAAAATTGCTTCTGGAGGATATCTTATTCTGCTCTTTTGTATCTCTTTTCTTCCTTAATAAAATTTATTTTCTATCAAAACAAAAAAGAAGGCTAAAAAAATCTTACACTAAGAGAAATAAAACAAGAATACAGACAAAGAAACACACACAAAAAAAAGTTTTAAAAAAAATCTTAAAACACATACATACAAACATATACATAGAACAAGGTAAAGAAAAATGAAACCAGTGCACACATAGACACACACAAATACATACATGCATACACACTAAAAGCAACAATCCCAAAAGCTTGACAATTAGTTGTAACAGTGGAATGGCTTTTATCTCTAACACAGCCCCTGATGCAAAAGCCCTTTGAGTTTAAAGCAAGGATAAAGACAAGCCTATCACAACCTTGTCAAGAATTAATCATCCCAAAAGCCTAAACTACTGGGCGCAGCTCCAAAAATGTTTTTTTTTTTTAATCTCTAATGCGATTTAATCATAAAACTGTTCCCCAACAAAAAGTTTGTAAACAAAGAGATAGAGAACAAGAGTCGTGAGTTCAGTACCACTTATTATTTTTGACACCTAAATACTCACCAAAGGAACATAGAATGAAGAAAGTTCAAGAATCTAGTATAAACTATCCAAATTGCAGCAAAAGCTGGGAAGATAGAACATTAGAGAACCTAATACCTTCTTTAGCAGACAGATCAAGTCTTGAGGATGTGATTTTGCAATGTCCCCTATCTGACGTGCAGCAGTCAACCTTGTGGCTTGGGTTGACCCAGCTTATAGAATTTGGTTAAAGAGAAATTCAAAATAAAGTAACAACTTCCAAAATAAAATAATAAATTATGTAAAGATAAAGAAGGATACTGTCCAAGAGAGTAAGCAAGCGCTGAAGTCTAGATGACTGCTGGGCCATAATAAATCATTCCAAATGCTTCATTGCTCTATTTGTCTCTATAATTTATCCACAATATCAACCAGTACATAAACTATATATATTCGTGTAACTAATTAAAAATAAACATAGAAGTTACCATTAAAAATTGAGCTTTATAAAAGGCATCAAAAGTGGATGAGCAACGTCAAGCCAGCCACTTTCAGCAATGACGCCAATACATGCTTAAGATAATACATCATAGAACATTCAAGCATTTCATAAATAATAATTAATTAATAACAGACTAACATATGTGCTTCTACCAAGAGTTATTTTTTCATGATTAATCAGTTCTATAGTATTGCCGCAAGGATTTAAATTCTTTATCTATATACAGATTTTGCTCTAATCAACAGAGAAAGTGCACTATTTATACAGTGATATCGACAAAACATTTCAAGATCAACATTGTCTGCTACCAAAGAAGTGCAAGAGAGGATTAGACACGCGTATTATTAGAAAATTGAAACTTCTGTGCAAGTAAAATTGTATTGCCAATAGTTGCTTAACAAGGAAAGAGCTGCAACCTTAAAGAACAAGAAACAATCATTGACGCAGAAAAAAAATTTGAAATTAAGAAAATAAGCAAACCCGTCCTGAGCTGTGATTTGCTATAAAAACCTCCATCAAGCTTCAACCATATAACAAAGCCATATAATTCAATAACCAGAATGTAGAATTCAAATCAATGAGCGCATCGATTGCGAAACGAAAAAGGAAGAACGCTTTTTCTGGGGTAACCAAGATGGAGACGGGAATGGGAAGAAGAATATGCAGCGCAGAGAAAAAAGTTTCCAAAACTTTCAAAATGGGAGAGAGAAAGAGACAAACCTGCGGTTATGGTTGAAGACTTTCGCCGGTAAACGCGACTGCCGGAGTAGATAAATTCGCCGGCGAGGATTAGGCGGCAGTGTCAGAGTCGATAGAGGGGGACTCCGTCGATGCCTAGGGATTAATCGGGAGAACGTGAAAGAGTAGGTGTCACTTTTAAATTTTTCATTTTTCAATTTTTTGGTTTTCGGTTAGAAATAAAAAGTCGCAGATAAATATTTCCGAAATTCCACGGTAGTAATTCGACAATCAGATGAAAAGTGGAAAAGCATAACGTAGCGTTGATCCCTTCTTTTGGGATGTTGGGTACATTGGGAATGTGTTAAGGAAAATGGTTTTTTTGTTTTTAAAAAATTTATAAAAAAAAAACACGTTTGATGATAGTATTTTTAAGAGGGGTGTGTGTGTGGTTTTTTTTTCGTAACATAAGAAGTGCATTTTAAAAATAATTTTTAAAATTTTTATTTTGAAAATAAAAAATTGAAGACACCTCCCTTATTTGAAAGTGTATTCAAAAAGTTTTCTCTTTCTAAAAGCAAAATAAAAAAAGTTTAGCAACAAAAAAAAATGTTAAAAACCTATAATAGGTTTTTAAAACCACATATTTTTTAAGTGGCATTGTTATAAAATCTTAAACCAAATTCTTAATTTCAAAATATAAATTTTGAATTTTGAACTCTGAATTTTAAATTTTAAATTACAAATATCAAAATTTAGTGAAAATATTATTCAAAAGAATTGTAAAATAAGATAAGGACCATAAAATCTGGTTGATCATCTACCCAAGTATAATCACTGGACAAGCTCAACGATTAATGAGATCCAAACACATTCTTTGAGTCTCCTTTTAAGCAAGACATCTTCGAGTTAAAATTGTTAGGCAAAAAATAATCCCTATATTGTAGCGACAATTTCACCACTAACCAAGGTGGGCAAGATGAGGAACAATATCGCTTCATTAGTTTGATATGAATCAAAGTCAGCATATGAGGTTTAGGAGATGTATTAAGACTTAGTGCGGAGGTGCCCTTATCATGGCTTATCTAAGTGGCTTCTAGTGTAAACATTTTACAATGAATTATTGGGCTACACCAAGATTACCATATACATCGCAACTGTTGGCACATTAATGAATAAGTCCATAAACGAGGCATATGACTTATTGGAAGAGATATCCTTCAATAATGATTAATGGCTAACCAAGAGACTCGCAATAAGGAAGGTGGGTGGTATTCATGAGGTTGATGCTACTGTAGCCCTCACAGCACAAGTAGTAGCCCTTTCAAAGAATTTTGACATATTGGGTGTTCATGCAATTCAGAGCCCATTTGTCAAATGTGATTTTGGTGGAGAGGGGCATTCTAAAGAGAACTCTCCATTTACTACTTTATCTACAAATTACGTGGGTAACTTCAATTGGAGAAATAACATTTATTCAAAAATTCTAGTTGGAGGAATGACAGACCCTTCAATAGAGAATGTTAATTGTGATGCAGAACAGAAGAGAAAACAAAAAGAAAGTCTTAGCAAAATATTCCTCCTTTATTCATGATAACTTTCTCATATATATACCACCGTGCCTCCCATAACAAACTTGCACACTCAGCATTCCTTCTAACTGATTACCCACTAGCAGTACATGGAATCTATCCTCTCGTTCTCAACCGATCTTTCTCTCCCCCCTTCGTTTTATCTACAATCCTCTGCTGATCTTTAAGGGATTATGAAGTCTTTCATCCACTTGGGCCGGACCTTGTTTCTCTTGGGCCGAGTTTGGGGAACTTGCTCCTCAATAATGCTGGACTCCCCTATTTCTGATTGTTCTGAAGTAAGGTTCGTATCATCCCTCCCTGCTTCCACAAATACCTTGTCCTCAAGGTTGAGGGTTGGGTAGTCTATGAGAATCTGGTTTACACTTTCCCAAGTGGCATCTTCAGGGTATAGCCCTGCCCACTGTATTAGGACTTGATTCTGTTCAGGGTTTTCCCCTTTGCGTTCATCTAGTATTGCAAGAGGCTGTATTTTTGGTTGATTTTCTGAGGCCAAGGGGGGTAAGTCCAATTCCTTCATTCTGGTGTCTGCATGATATGGCTTTAGTTTTGAAACATGGAAGACAGGATGTATTCTGGACCCTGTAGGTAGTGCCAATTCAAAAGCCACTTCTCCAACAGCATTAGAAATTTTGTAAGGCCCATAGTACCTTTGGGCTAACTTTTCAGATTGTTTTCCTTTTACAGAACTCTGCCTATATGGTCTCAACCTCACAAAGACCCAATCTCCCACCTTAAGTTGGTGTGGCAACCTCTTCCTATCGGCATACATCTTCATAGTTTCTTGAGCCTTCTTTAACTTAGCACGAAGTTTAACCATTATTGTCTCCCGGGTGTTGAGCTCTGCATCTACAGCCTCTATCTTACTTGTTCCTTGCAAATACTGAGGGATAGAAGGAGGGAGTTTACCAAACACAACCTCAAAAGGTGAAACTGCAGTAGATGCATGTACAGAGGTGTTGTAGTTATATTCAGCCCAGTGCAGGAATTTTCCCCACTTAGTTGGCTAGTAGTGAGCAAAGGCTCTCAAATATTGCTGAAGTACCCTGTTAACTACCTCACTTTGCCCGTCTCCTTGAGGATGGTATGCGGTGGTCATGCGCAGCTTTGTTCCACTGAGCTTAAATAATTCCTGCCAGAAATGACTCATAAAAAGGGGATCTCGGTCAGAAATAATGCTTTTAGGCATTCCATGGAGTTTGCATACTGTCTGCGCAAATATGTCTGCCACCGTAACTGCTGTATAATGAGTTTTCAGCATGGCAAAATGTGCAGCTTTGGAAAATCGATCGACAATGACTAGGATGGCTGTATGTCCTTGGAATGAAGGGAGCCCCACTATAAAGTCCATGGTGATGTCTTCCCATACTCTATTTGGAATTGGCAATGGTTGGAGTAACCCATAAGGCAATTGAGTGGGTGTTTTAATCTGTTGGCAAATGAGGCAAGATTTGATGTAATTCTCCACGTCTTTCTTCATCCCTTGCCAATAAAAGTTCTCTTTGAGTCGGCCATATGTTTTGCTGACTCCCATGTGACCTCCCAAGGGAGTGGCATGGAACTCTTCCAATAGGACAGCCTTGAGGGAGGTCTGCGGGGTGATGTAAATTTTACCTTCATACAAGATAAGGCCTTGAACTATTTTAAAACCAGGAAATTTTTCAGGGTTCTCTTGGATTCCCTGCCATAATTGCTGATATTCAAATTCTGACTCATAAATCTGCTGCAACTTGATTAAGAGTTCATAGTGAGGGATGGTTAGCCCCAGGAGTTGAGATCCAGGTTCATGTATGCAGGACAATCCATCTGCCACTTGATTTTGAGTTCCTGGCTTATAGATAATTTCATATGAGTACCCCAGCAATTTGGAAAGATAATATTGTTGTTCTGGAGTTTGCACTATCTGTGTCATCAGCTCCCTTAAACTTCTCTGATCCGTATAGACGAGGAACTTTCTGCCCAGCAAGTATGTTCTCCATTTCTTAACTGCCTCAGTGATGGCATGCAATTCTCTTACATAAGTAGAAGCTGAGGCAAGTTTAGGACAGAATTTCTTACTGAAATAACAGATAGGATGGCCCTCCTGGAGAAGGACTGCACCCATCCCATGCCCTGAAGCGTCTGTTTCCAATACAAAGTCGTTTTGGAAATTTGGTAGAGCTAGCACCGGGGACTTGGTCATGGCTGTCTTGAGTTGTTCGAAGGCTGATTGTGCTTTTTCACTCCAGACAAAGGCATCACGTTTCAGCAGGTCTGTGAGAGGAGCAACCAGGGAGGCATAGTTCTTTACAAATTTTCTGTAGAAACCCGTGAGACCCAGAAAACCTCGCAGCTGCTTCAAGGTCCGGGGCACAGGCCATGTAATCATTGCTTGAATTTTCTCAGGATCAGGCCCTACTCCTTTCCTGGATACAACATGACCAAGGAATTCGATTGATTCCTTGCCAAAGCTACATTTAGAACGTTTCAAGTAGAACTGATTATGCAGCAAACATTCAAAAACCATTTCTAGATGCACGATATGATCTTCTAATGTTTTACTATAAACTAGGATGTCATCAAAAAACACAATCACAAACTGCCGGAGGTAGGGTCGAAATAGTTGGTTCATGGTGGATTGAAACGTTGCTGGGGCGTTACATAAACCAAACGGCATCACAAGAAATTCAAAATGACCATCATGAGTTCTGAAAGCAGTTTTGTGTACATCACCTGGATTCATGCAAATTTGATGATAGCCAGAGCGAAGGTCCAGCTTAGAAAACCATTGGGTGCCATGGAGTTCATCCAGCAACTCATCGATACAAGGAATTGGGAAACGATCCTTACATGTAATAGCATTAAGGGCTCGATAGTCTACACAGAACCGCCAGGAGCCATCCTTCTTCTTGACTAGCAGCACCGGTGAGGAGAAAGGGCTTGTGCTGTGTCTTATGATTCCTATTTCCAGCATTTCTTTGATCAACCGCTCAATCTCTTGCTTCTGGAAGAATGGATAACGATATGGCCGGACATTGACAGGATTTGACCCTTCCAATAGAGGAATCTGATGATCGGTATTTCTTGAAGGTGGGAGCGCAGAAGGAGCTTCGAATATTGATGGAAATTTGCCCAGCAAAGTTTCAATGGATGGGTCACTTGGTTCTCGGTTTCCCGATGTTGCTGCCGTGGAAGAAAGCTAGAGGTGGAAGAACCCAGCGATGGCCTCCGTGGAAGTTAGCCTTCTTAGCTGATTGACGGAGGCTTCCTCGGAACTTGGCTGTAATTCTCCTGATAGAAGGACCACTTCTCCATTCCTGATAAACTTCATTGTGAGATGCTCGTAATCAGTCAAGACAGGCCCCAGTGTTCTCAGCCACTGGACCCCCAAGACCACTTCAGCCCCTCTCAGTGGTAAAACGAACAGATCCACCCGGAATTCTTGGGCTCCTAGCTTGAGTGGAATTTGCGGACACATTGAGCAACAGCCCAATTCATCACCATTTCCTACCATCACTTGAAATTCTTTGGCTGGGTCTTTGTGTAAGCCCAGATGTTTGGCTGTTCTGTCTTGAATGAAGTTATGAGTACTTCCACTATCTATCAGAACAGATACTGGGTTTTTTCCAATTTGGGCCTGGACCCGAAGGGTTTGGGGAATTGTTTGGCCCAACAGCGCGTGCAAACTGATTTGGGCTGAGGAAGGGTCCGGTTCTTGTTTAGCCTCAGGACCTGGGTCATCCCTGTCCGAAGTGAGTATCTGGGTTAACACCTCTTCTGGAATTTCCGTTGATTCCGTATCGGCAATGAGAAGGAAGAACTGCCTCTTGCATCTATGGCCGGGAATGTAACGCTCGTCACAATTGTAGCATAACCCTTTTTCTCTTCGGGCCTGTAATTCTGCTGGGGTTAACCTTTTGATGTTTGGTGGTGGTTTGGGTGGATTTGGGTTTTTTAACAGGGCTGGTATGGTTGGGTTTCGTGGAGTAGATTTGGGATACTCAATGGTGTTGGGTGCCGATGATTCGAAACGCCTCGGTCTGTGGGTAGGGCTCATATCGTTCAGCTTTTCTTCCTGCAATTTGGCTAGACTGATGGCCTGGGATAATGTCACTGGTTGAATGGCCTGAACCTCCCTTCTAATCTCCGGCTTCAGTCCCGAAATAAAGCAGCTGAGATAAAAAGGTGCTGGTAGACCGGTAATGCGATTAGCAAGAGACTCGAACTGAGCTTGATATTCACGCACAGTTGTTGTCTGGCAAAGCTTGAATAGTGCTCCTCTAGGATCTTCGTAATGTGAAGGGGCAAATCTCATTTCCAAAGCGTGCAGGAAAATCGACCAGGATATTAATTGACCATTAGAGTGCATCCATTGAAACCAGGTAAGGGCTTCTCCTTCCATATAGAAGGAAGCAATTCGAATTCGCTGGTCATCCTGGGTTTTATGGAAATCGAAGAATTGGCTGATTTTGAAGATCCACCCCATTGGGTCTGTTCCGTCGAACTTAGGTACATCTAGTTTCATGGTGGTGTAGCTGGTGGAAATGGGGATGTGTGGTTCATTGGAAGAGGAAGGGTTTTCTGGGGTTGTTTTCTGGTTTCGGCTTTCAATGGCTGAGATTCTAGTGGTAAGGGCGTTAAGGTGATCCATGATGGAATTTAGGGTAGTCTCCAATTTATCAGAGTTTTTTTGGTTGACAGTCATGATACGTCTCCCAATGAAAAAGCACCAATTGACAGACCCTTCAATAGAGAATGTTAATTGTGATGCAGAACAGAAGAGAAAACAAAAAGAAAGTCTTAGCAAAATATTCCTCCTTTATTCATGATAACTTTCTCATATATATACCACCGTGCCTCCCATAACAAACTTGCACACTCAGCATTCCTTCTAACTGATTACCCACTAGCAGTACATGGAATCTATCCTCTCGTTCTCAACCGATCTTTCTCTCCCCCCTTCGTTTTATCTACAATCCTCTGCTGATCTTTAAGGGATTATGAAGTCTTTCATCCACTTGGGCCGGACCTTGTTTCTCTTGGGCCGAGTTTGGGGAACTTGCTCCTCAATAATGCTGGACTCCCCTATTTCTGATTGTTCTGAAGTAAGGTTCGTATCATCCCTCCCTGCTTCCACAAATACCTTGTCCTCAAGGTTGAGGGTTGGGTAGTCTATGAGAATCTGGTTTACACTTTCCCAAGTGGCATCTTCAGGGTATAGCCCTGCCCACTGTATTAGGACTTGATTCTGTTCAGGGTTTTCCCCTTTGCGTTCATCTAGTATTGCAAGAGGCTGTATTTTTGGTTGATTTTCTGAGGCCAAGGGGGGTAAGTCCAATTCCTTCATTCTGGTGTCTGCATGATATGGCTTTAGTTTTGAAACATGGAAGACAGGATGTATTCTGGACCCTGTAGGTAGTGCCAATTCAAAAGCCACTTCTCCAACAGCATTAGAAATTTTGTAAGGCCCATAGTACCTTTGGGCTAACTTTTCAGATTGTTTTCCTTTTACAGAACTCTGCCTATATGGTCTCAACCTCACAAAGACCCAATCTCCCACCTTAAGTTGGTGTGGCAACCTCTTCCTATCGGCATACATCTTCATAGTTTCTTGAGCCTTCTTTAACTTAGCACGAAGTTTAACCATTATTGTCTCCCGGGTGTTGAGCTCTGCATCTACAGCCTCTATCTTACTTGTTCCTTGCAAATACTGAGGGATAGAAGGAGGGAGTTTACCAAACACAACCTCAAAAGGTGAAACTGCAGTAGATGCATGTACAGAGGTGTTGTAGTTATATTCAGCCCAGTGCAGGAATTTTCCCCACTTAGTTGGCTGGTAGTGAGAAAAGGCTCTCAAATATTGCTGAAGTACCCTGTTAACTACCTCACTTTGCCCGTCTCCTTGAGGATGGTATGCGGTGGTCATGCGCAGCTTTGTTCCACTGAGCTTAAATAATTCCTGCCAGAAATGACTCATAAAAAGGGGATCTCGGTCAGAAATAATGCTTTTAGGCATTCCATGGAGTTTGCATACTGTCTGCGCAAATATGTCTGCCACCGTAACTGCTGTATAATGAGTTTTCAGCATGGCAAAATGTGCAGCTTTGGAAAATCGATCGACAATGACTAGGATGGCTGTATGTCCTTGGAATGAAGGGAGCCCCACTATAAAGTCCATGGTGATGTCTTCCCATACTCTATTTGGAATTGGCAATGGTTGGAGTAACCCATAAGGCAATTGAGTGGGTGTTTTAATCTGTTGGCAAATGAGGCAAGATTTGATGTAATTCTCCACGTCTTTCTTCATCCCTTGCCAATAAAAGTTCTCTTTGAGTCGGCCATATGTTTTGCTGACTCCCATGTGACCTCCCAAGGGAGTGGCATGGAACTCTTCCAATAGGACAGCCTTGAGGGAGGTCTGCGGGGTGATGTAAATTTTACCTTCATACAAGATAAGGCCTTGAACTATTTTAAAACCAGGAAATTTTTCAGGGTTCTCTTGGATTCCCTGCCATAATTGCTGATATTCAAATTCTGACTCATAAATCTGCTGCAACTTGATTAAGAGTTCATAGTGAGGGATGGTTAGCCCCAGGAGTTGAGATCCAGGTTCATGTATGCAGGACAATCCATCTGCCACTTGATTTTGAGTTCCTGGCTTATAGATAATTTCATATGAGTACCCCAGCAATTTGGAAAGATAATATTGTTGTTCTGGAGTTTGCACTATCTGTGTCATCAGCTCCCTTAAACTTCTCTGATCCGTATAGACGAGGAACTTTCTGCCCAGCAAGTATGTTCTCCATTTCTTAACTGCCTCAGTGATGGCATGCAATTCTCTTACATAAGTAGAAGCTGAGGCAAGTTTAGGACAGAATTTCTTACTGAAATAACAGATAGGATGGCCCTCCTGGAGAAGGACTGCACCCATCCCATGCCCTGAAGCGTCTGTTTCCAATACAAAGTCGTTTTGGAAATTTG
Source organism: Gleditsia sinensis (assembly GCA_037074535.1). NCBI lineage: Eukaryota > Viridiplantae > Streptophyta > Magnoliopsida > Fabales > Fabaceae > Gleditsia > Gleditsia sinensis. The sequence goes on along the minus strand of CM073476.1, from coordinate 123,151 downwards.
GTAGAGCTAGCACCGGGGACTTGGTCATGGCTGTCTTGAGTTGTTCGAAGGCTGATTGTGCTTTTTCACTCCAGACAAAGGCATCACGTTTCAGCAGGTCTGTGAGAGGAGCAACCAGGGAGGCATAGTTCTTTACAAATTTTCTGTAGAAACCCGTGAGACCCAGAAAACCTCGCAGCTGCTTCAAGGTCCGGGGCACAGGCCATGTAATCATTGCTTGAATTTTCTCAGGATCAGGCCCTACTCCTTTCCTGGATACAACATGACCAAGGAATTCGATTGATTCCTTGCCAAAGCTACATTTAGAACGTTTCAAGTAGAACTGATTATGCAGCAAACATTCAAAAACCATTTCTAGATGCACGATATGATCTTCTAATGTTTTACTATAAACTAGGATGTCATCAAAAAACACAATCACAAACTGCCGGAGGTAGGGTCGAAATAGTTGGTTCATGGTGGATTGAAACGTTGCTGGGGCGTTACATAAACCAAACGGCATCACAAGAAATTCAAAATGACCATCATGAGTTCTGAAAGCAGTTTTGTGTACATCACCTGGATTCATGCAAATTTGATGATAGCCAGAGCGAAGGTCCAGCTTAGAAAACCATTGGGTGCCATGGAGTTCATCCAGCAACTCATCGATACAAGGAATTGGGAAACGATCCTTACATGTAATAGCATTAAGGGCTCGATAGTCTACACAGAACCGCCAGGAGCCATCCTTCTTCTTGACTAGCAGCACCGGTGAGGAGAAAGGGCTTGTGCTGTGTCTTATGATTCCTATTTCCAGCATTTCTTTGATCAACCGCTCAATCTCTTGCTTCTGGAAGAATGGATAACGATATGGCCGGACATTGACAGGATTTGACCCTTCCAATAGAGGAATCTGATGATCGGTATTTCTTGAAGGTGGGAGCGCAGAAGGAGCTTCGAATATTGATGGAAATTTGCCCAGCAAAGTTTCAATGGATGGGTCACTTGGTTCTCGGTTTCCCGATGTTGCTGCCGTGGAAGAAAGCTAGAGGTGGAAGAACCCAGCGATGGCCTCCGTGGAAGTTAGCCTTCTTAGCTGATTGACGGAGGCTTCCTCGGAACTTGGCTGTAATTCTCCTGATAGAAGGACCACTTCTCCATTCCTGATAAACTTCATTGTGAGATGCTCGTAATCAGTCAAGACAGGCCCCAGTGTTCTCAGCCACTGGACCCCCAAGACCACTTCAGCCCCTCTCAGTGGTAAAACGAACAGATCCACCCGGAATTCTTGGGCTCCTAGCTTGAGTGGAATTTGCGGACACATTGAGCAACAGCCCAATTCATCACCATTTCCTACCATCACTTGAAATTCTTTGGCTGGGTCTTTGTGTAAGCCCAGATGTTTGGCTGTTCTGTCTTGAATGAAGTTATGAGTACTTCCACTATCTATCAGAACAGATACTGGGTTTTTTCCAATTTGGGCCTGGACCCGAAGGGTTTGGGGAATTGTTTGGCCCAACAGCGCGTGCAAACTGATTTGGGCTGAGGAAGGGTCCGGTTCTTGTTTAGCCTCAGGACCTGGGTCATCCCTGTCCGAAGTGAGTATCTGGGTTAACACCTCTTCTGGAATTTCCGTTGATTCCGTATCGGCAATGAGAAGGAAGAACTGCCTCTTGCATCTATGGCCGGGAATGTAACGCTCGTCACAATTGTAGCATAACCCTTTTTCTCTTCGGGCCTGTAATTCTGCTGGGGTTAACCTTTTGATGTTTGGTGGTGGTTTGGGTGGATTTGGGTTTTTTAACAGGGCTGGTATGGTTGGGTTTCGTGGAGTAGATTTGGGATACTCAATGGTGTTGGGTGCCGATGATTCGAAACGCCTCGGTCTGTGGGTAGGGCTCATATCGTTCAGCTTTTCTTCCTGCAATTTGGCTAGACTGATGGCCTGGGATAATGTCACTGGTTGAATGGCCTGAACCTCCCTTCTAATCTCCGGCTTCAGTCCCGAAATAAAGCAGCTGAGATAAAAAGGTGCTGGTAGACCGGTAATGCGATTAGCAAGAGACTCGAACTGAGCTTGATATTCACGCACAGTTGTTGTCTGGCAAAGCTTGAATAGTGCTCCTCTAGGATCTTCGTAATGTGAAGGGGCAAATCTCATTTCCAAAGCGTGCAGGAAAATCGACCAGGATATTAATTGACCGTTAGAGTGCATCCATTGAAACCAGGTAAGGGCTTCTCCTTCCATATAGAAGGAAGCAATTCGAATTCGCTGGTCATCCTGGGTTTTATGGAAATCGAAGAATTGGCTGATTTTGAAGATCCACCCCATTGGGTCTGTTCCGTCGAACTTAGGTACATCTAGTTTCATGGTGGTGTAGCTGGTGGAAATGGGGATGTGTGGTTCATTGGAAGAGGAAGGGTTTTCTGGGGTTGTTTTCTGGTTTCGGCTTTCAATGGCTGAGATTCTAGTGGTAAGGGCGTTAAGGTGATCCATGATGGAATTTAGGGTAGTCTCCAATTTATCAGAGTTTTTTTGGTTGACAGTCATGATACGTCTCTCAATGAAAAAGCACCAATTGACAGACCCTTCAATAGAGAATGTTAATTGTGATGCAGAACAGAAGAGAAAACAAAAAGAAAGTCTTAGCAAAATATTCCTCCTTTATTCATGATAACTTTCTCATATATATACCACCGTGCCTCCCATAACAAACTTGCACACTCAGCATTCCTTCTAACTGATTACCCACTAGCAGTACATGGAATCTATCCTCTCGTTCTCAACCGATCTTTCTCTCCCCCCTTCGTTTTATCTACAATCCTCTGCTGATCTTTAAGGGATTATGAAGTCTTTCATCCACTTGGGCCGGACCTTGTTTCTCTTGGGCCGAGTTTGGGGAACTTGCTCCTCAATAATGCTGGACTCCCCTATTTCTGATTGTTCTGAAGTAAGGTTCGTATCATCCCTCCCTGCTTCCACAAATACCTTGTCCTCAAGGTTGAGGGTTGGGTAGTCTATGAGAATCTGGTTTACACTTTCCCAAGTGGCATCTTCAGGGTATAGCCCTGCCCACTGTATTAGGACTTGATTCTGTTCAGGGTTTTCCCCTTTGCGTTCATCTAGTATTGCAAGAGGCTGTATTTTTGGTTGATTTTCTGAGGCCAAGGGGGGTAAGTCCAATTCCTTCATTCTGGTGTCTGCATGATATGGCTTTAGTTTTGAAACATGGAAGACAGGATGTATTCTGGACCCTGTAGGTAGTGCCAATTCAAAAGCCACTTCTCCAACAGCATTAGAAATTTTGTAAGGCCCATAGTACCTTTGGGCTAACTTTTCAGATTGTTTTCCTTTTACAGAACTCTGCCTATATGGTCTCAACCTCACAAAGACCCAATCTCCCACCTTAAGTTGGTGTGGCAACCTCTTCCTATCGGCATACATCTTCATAGTTTCTTGAGCCTTCTTTAACTTAGCACGAAGTTTAACCATTATTGTCTCCCGGGTGTTGAGCTCTGCATCTACAGCCTCTATCTTACTTGTTCCTTGCAAATACTGAGGGATAGAAGGAGGGAGTTTACCAAACACAACCTCAAAAGGTGAAACTGCAGTAGATGCATGTACAGAGGTGTTGTAGTTATATTCAGCCCAGTGCAGGAATTTTCCCCACTTAGTTGGCTGGTAGTGAGCAAAGGCTCTCAAATATTGCTGAAGTACCCTGTTAACTACCTCACTTTGCCCGTCTCCTTGAGGATGGTATGCGGTGGTCATGCGCAGCTTTGTTCCACTGAGCTTAAATAATTCCTGCCAGAAATGACTCATAAAAAGGGGATCTCGGTCAGAAATAATGCTTTTAGGCATTCCATGGAGTTTGCATACTGTCTGCGCAAATATGTCTGCCACCGTAACTGCTGTATAATGAGTTTTCAGCATGGCAAAATGTGCAGCTTTGGAAAATCGATCGACAATGACTAGGATGGCTGTATGTCCTTGGAATGAAGGGAGCCCCACTATAAAGTCCATGGTGATGTCTTCCCATACTCTATTTGGAATTGGCAATGGTTGGAGTAACCCATAAGGCAATTGAGTGGGTGTTTTAATCTGTTGGCAAATGAGGCAAGATTTGATGTAATTCTCCACGTCTTTCTTCATCCCTTGCCAATAAAAGTTCTCTTTGAGTCGGCCATATGTTTTGCTGACTCCCATGTGACCTCCCAAGGGAGTGGCATGGAACTCTTCCAATAGGACAGCCTTGAGGGAGGTCTGCGGGGTGATGTAAATTTTACCTTCATACAAGATAAGGCCTTGAACTATTTTAAAACCAGGAAATTTTTCAGGGTTCTCTTGGATTCCCTGCCATAATTGCTGATATTCAAATTCTGACTCATAAATCTGCTGCAACTTGATTAAGAGTTCATAGTGAGGGATGGTTAGCCCCAGGAGTTGAGATCCAGGTTCATGTATGCAGGACAATCCATCTGCCACTTGATTTTGAGTTCCTGGCTTATAGATAATTTCATATGAGTACCCCAGCAATTTGGAAAGATAATATTGTTGTTCTGGAGTTTGCACTATCTGTGTCATCAGCTCCCTTAAACTTCTCTGATCCGTATAGACGAGGAACTTTCTGCCCAGCAAGTATGTTCTCCATTTCTTAACTGCCTCAGTGATGGCATGCAATTCTCTTACATAAGTAGAAGCTGAGGCAAGTTTAGGACAGAATTTCTTACTGAAATAACAGATAGGATGGCCCTCCTGGAGAAGGACTGCACCCATCCCATGCCCTGAAGCGTCTGTTTCCAATACAAAGTCGTTTTGGAAATTTGGTAGAGCTAGCACCGGGGACTTGGTCATGGCTGTCTTGAGTTGTTCGAAGGCTGATTGTGCTTTTTCACTCCAGACAAAGGCATCACGTTTCAGCAGGTCTGTGAGAGGAGCAACCAGGGAGGCATAGTTCTTTACAAATTTTCTGTAGAAACCCGTGAGACCCAGAAAACCTCGCAGCTGCTTCAAGGTCCGGGGCACAGGCCATGTAATCATTGCTTGAATTTTCTCAGGATCAGGCCCTACTCCTTTCCTGGATACAACATGACCAAGGAATTCGATTGATTCCTTGCCAAAGCTACATTTAGAACGTTTCAAGTAGAACTGATTATGCAGCAAACATTCAAAAACCATTTCTAGATGCACGATATGATCTTCTAATGTTTTACTATAAACTAGGATGTCATCAAAAAACACAATCACAAACTGCCGGAGGTAGGGTCGAAATAGTTGGTTCATGGTGGATTGAAACGTTGCTGGGGCGTTACATAAACCAAACGGCATCACAAGAAATTCAAAATGACCATCATGAGTTCTGAAAGCAGTTTTGTGTACATCACCTGGATTCATGCAAATTTGATGATAGCCAGAGCGAAGGTCCAGCTTAGAAAACCATTGGGTGCCATGGAGTTCATCCAGCAACTCATCGATACAAGGAATTGGGAAACGATCCTTACATGTAATAGCATTAAGGGCTCGATAGTCTACACAGAACCGCCAGGAGCCATCCTTCTTCTTGACTAGCAGCACCGGTGAGGAGAAAGGGCTTGTGCTGTGTCTTATGATTCCTATTTCCAGCATTTCTTTGATCAACCGCTCAATCTCTTGCTTCTGGAAGAATGGATAACGATATGGCCGGACATTGACAGGATTTGACCCTTCCAATAGAGGAATCTGATGATCGGTATTTCTTGAAGGTGGGAGCGCAGAAGGAGCTTCGAATATTGATGGAAATTTGCCCAGCAAAGTTTCAATGGATGGGTCACTTGGTTCTCGGTTTCCCGATGTTGCTGCCGTGGAAGAAAGCTAGAGGTGGAAGAACCCAGCGATGGCCTCCGTGGAAGTTAGCCTTCTTAGCTGATTGACGGAGGCTTCCTCGGAACTTGGCTGTAATTCTCCTGATAGAAGGACCACTTCTCCATTCCTGATAAACTTCATTGTGAGATGCTCGTAATCAGTCAAGACAGGCCCCAGTGTTCTCAGCCACTGGACCCCCAAGACCACTTCAGCCCCTCTCAGTGGTAAAACGAACAGATCCACCCGGAATTCTTGGGCTCCTAGCTTGAGTGGAATTTGCGGACACATTGAGCAACAGCCCAATTCATCACCATTTCCTACCATCACTTGAAATTCTTTGGCTGGGTCTTTGTGTAAGCCCAGATGTTTGGCTGTTCTGTCTTGAATGAAGTTATGAGTACTTCCACTATCTATCAGAACAGATACTGGGTTTTTTCCAATTTGGGCCTGGACCCGAAGGGTTTGGGGAATTGTTTGGCCCAACAGCGCGTGCAAACTGATTTGGGCTGAGGAAGGGTCCGGTTCTTGTTTAGCCTCAGGACCTGGGTCATCCCTGTCCGAAGTGAGTATCTGGGTTAACACCTCTTCTGGAATTTCCGTTGATTCCGTATCGGCAATGAGAAGGAAGAACTGCCTCTTGCATCTATGGCCGGGAATGTAACGCTCGTCACAATTGTAGCATAACCCTTTTTCTCTTCGGGCCTGTAATTCTGCTGGGGTTAACCTTTTGATGTTTGGTGGTGGTTTGGGTGGATTTGGGTTTTTTAACAGGGCTGGTATGGTTGGGTTTCGTGGAGTAGATTTGGGATACTCAATGGTGTTGGGTGCCGATGATTCGAAACGCCTCGGTCTGTGGGTAGGGCTCATATCGTTCAGCTTTTCTTCCTGCAATTTGGCTAGACTGATGGCCTGGGATAATGTCACTGGTTGAATGGCCTGAACCTCCCTTCTAATCTCCGGCTTCAGTCCCGAAATAAAGCAGCTGAGATAAAAAGGTGCTGGTAGACCGGTAATGCGATTAGCAAGAGACTCGAACTGAGCTTGATATTCACGCACAGTTGTTGTCTGGCAAAGCTTGAATAGTGCTCCTCTAGGATCTTCGTAATGTGAAGGGGCAAATCTCATTTCCAAAGCGTGCAGGAAAATCGACCAGGATATTAATTGACCGTTAGAGTGCATCCATTGAAACCAGGTAAGGGCTTCTCCTTCCATATAGAAGGAAGCAATTCGAATTCGCTGGTCATCCTGGGTTTTATGGAAATCGAAGAATTGGCTGATTTTGAAGATCCACCCCATTGGGTCTGTTCCGTCGAACTTAGGTACATCTAGTTTCATGGTGGTGTAGCTGGTGGAAATGGGGATGTGTGGTTCATTGGAAGAGGAAGGGTTTTCTGGGGTTGTTTTCTGGTTTCGGCTTTCAATGGCTGAGATTCTAGTGGTAAGGGCGTTAAGGTGATCCATGATGGAATTTAGGGTAGTCTCCAATTTATCAGAGTTTTTTTGGTTGACAGTCATGATACGTCTCTCAATGAAAAAGCACCAATTGACAGACCCTTCAATAGAGAATGTTAATTGTGATGCAGAACAGAAGAGAAAACAAAAAGAAAGTCTTAGCAAAATATTCCTCCTTTATTCATGATAACTTTCTCATATATATACCACCGTGCCTCCCATAACAAACTTGCACACTCAGCATTCCTTCTAACTGATTACCCACTAGCAGTACATGGAATCTATCCTCTCGTTCTCAACCGATCTTTCTCTCCCCCCTTCGTTTTATCTACAATCCTCTGCTGATCTTTAAGGGATTATGAAGTCTTTCATCCACTTGGGCCGGACCTTGTTTCTCTTGGGCCGAGTTTGGGGAACTTGCTCCTCAATAATGCTGGACTCCCCTATTTCTGATTGTTCTGAAGTAAGGTTCGTATCATCCCTCCCTGCTTCCACAAATACCTTGTCCTCAAGGTTGAGGGTTGGGTAGTCTATGAGAATCTGGTTTACACTTTCCCAAGTGGCATCTTCAGGGTATAGCCCTGCCCACTGTATTAGGACTTGATTCTGTTCAGGGTTTTCCCCTTTGCGTTCATCTAGTATTGCAAGAGGCTGTATTTTTGGTTGATTTTCTGAGGCCAAGGGGGGTAAGTCCAATTCCTTCATTCTGGTGTCTGCATGATATGGCTTTAGTTTTGAAACATGGAAGACAGGATGTATTCTGGACCCTGTAGGTAGTGCCAATTCAAAAGCCACTTCTCCAACAGCATTAGAAATTTTGTAAGGCCCATAGTACCTTTGGGCTAACTTTTCAGATTGTTTTCCTTTTACAGAACTCTGCCTATATGGTCTCAACCTCACAAAGACCCAATCTCCCACCTTAAGTTGGTGTGGCAACCTCTTCCTATCGGCATACATCTTCATAGTTTCTTGAGCCTTCTTTAACTTAGCACGAAGTTTAACCATTATTGTCTCCCGGGTGTTGAGCTCTGCATCTACAGCCTCTATCTTACTTGTTCCTTGCAAATACTGAGGGATAGAAGGAGGGAGTTTACCAAACACAACCTCAAAAGGTGAAACTGCAGTAGATGCATGTACAGAGGTGTTGTAGTTATATTCAGCCCAGTGCAGGAATTTTCCCCACTTAGTTGGCTGGTAGTGAGCAAAGGCTCTCAAATATTGCTGAAGTACCCTGTTAACTACCTCACTTTGCCCGTCTCCTTGAGGATGGTATGCGGTGGTCATGCGCAGCTTTGTTCCACTGAGCTTAAATAATTCCTGCCAGAAATGACTCATAAAAAGGGGATCTCGGTCAGAAATAATGCTTTTAGGCATTCCATGGAGTTTGCATACTGTCTGCGCAAATATGTCTGCCACCGTAACTGCTGTATAATGAGTTTTCAGCATGGCAAAATGTGCAGCTTTGGAAAATCGATCGACAATGACTAGGATGGCTGTATGTCCTTGGAATGAAGGGAGCCCCACTATAAAGTCCATGGTGATGTCTTCCCATACTCTATTTGGAATTGGCAATGGTTGGAGTAACCCATAAGGCAATTGAGTGGGTGTTTTAATCTGTTGGCAAATGAGGCAAGATTTGATGTAATTCTCCACGTCTTTCTTCATCCCTTGCCAATAAAAGTTCTCTTTGAGTCGGCCATATGTTTTGCTGACTCCCATGTGACCTCCCAAGGGAGTGGCATGGAACTCTTCCAATAGGACAGCCTTGAGGGAGGTCTGCGGGGTGATGTAAATTTTACCTTCATACAAGATAAGGCCTTGAACTATTTTAAAACCAGGAAATTTTTCAGGGTTCTCTTGGATTCCCTGCCATAATTGCTGATATTCAAATTCTGACTCATAAATCTGCTGCAACTTGATTAAGAGTTCATAGTGAGGGATGGTTAGCCCCAGGAGTTGAGATCCAGGTTCATGTATGCAGGACAATCCATCTGCCACTTGATTTTGAGTTCCTGGCTTATAGATAATTTCATATGAGTACCCCAGCAATTTGGAAAGATAATATTGTTGTTCTGGAGTTTGCACTATCTGTGTCATCAGCTCCCTTAAACTTCTCTGATCCGTATAGACGAGGAACTTTCTGCCCAGCAAGTATGTTCTCCATTTCTTAACTGCCTCAGTGATGGCATGCAATTCTCTTACATAAGTAGAAGCTGAGGCAAGTTTAGGACAGAATTTCTTACTGAAATAACAGATAGGATGGCCCTCCTGGAGAAGGACTGCACCCATCCCATGCCCTGAAGCGTCTGTTTCCAATACAAAGTCGTTTTGGAAATTTGGTAGAGCTAGCACCGGGGACTTGGTCATGGCTGTCTTGAGTTGTTCGAAGGCTGATTGTGCTTTTTCACTCCAGACAAAGGCATCACGTTTCAGCAGGTCTGTGAGAGGAGCAACCAGGGAGGCATAGTTCTTTACAAATTTTCTGTAGAAACCCGTGAGACCCAGAAAACCTCGCAGCTGCTTCAAGGTCCGGGGCACAGGCCATGTAATCATTGCTTGAATTTTCTCAGGATCAGGCCCTACTCCTTTCCTGGATACAACATGACCAAGGAATTCGATTGATTCCTTGCCAAAGCTACATTTAGAACGTTTCAAGTAGAACTGATTATGCAGCAAACATTCAAAAACCATTTCTAGATGCACGATATGATCTTCTAATGTTTTACTATAAACTAGGATGTCATCAAAAAACACAATCACAAACTGCCGGAGGTAGGGTCGAAATAGTTGGTTCATGGTGGATTGAAACGTTGCTGGGGCGTTACATAAACCAAACGGCATCACAAGAAATTCAAAATGACCATCATGAGTTCTGAAAGCAGTTTTGTGTACATCACCTGGATTCATGCAAATTTGATGATAGCCAGAGCGAAGGTCCAGCTTAGAAAACCATTGGGTGCCATGGAGTTCATCCAGCAACTCATCGATACAAGGAATTGGGAAACGATCCTTACATGTAATAGCATTAAGGGCTCGATAGTCTACACAGAACCGCCAGGAGCCATCCTTCTTCTTGACTAGCAGCACCGGTGAGGAGAAAGGGCTTGTGCTGTGTCTTATGATTCCTATTTCCAGCATTTCTTTGATCAACCGCTCAATCTCTTGCTTCTGGAAGAATGGATAACGATATGGCCGGACATTGACAGGATTTGACCCTTCCAATAGAGGAATCTGATGATCGGTATTTCTTGAAGGTGGGAGCGCAGAAGGAGCTTCGAATATTGATGGAAATTTGCCCAGCAAAGTTTCAATGGATGGGTCACTTGGTTCTCGGTTTCCCGATGTTGCTGCCGTGGAAGAAAGCTAGAGGTGGAAGAACCCAGCGATGGCCTCCGTGGAAGTTAGCCTTCTTAGCTGATTGACGGAGGCTTCCTCGGAACTTGGCTGTAATTCTCCTGATAGAAGGACCACTTCTCCATTCCTGATAAACTTCATTGTGAGATGCTCGTAATCAGTCAAGACAGGCCCCAGTGTTCTCAGCCACTGGACCCCCAAGACCACTTCAGCCCCTCTCAGTGGTAAAACGAACAGATCCACCCGGAATTCTTGGGCTCCTAGCTTGAGTGGAATTTGCGGACACATTGAGCAACAGCCCAATTCATCACCATTTCCTACCATCACTTGAAATTCTTTGGCTGGGTCTTTGTGTAAGCCCAGATGTTTGGCTGTTCTGTCTTGAATGAAGTTATGAGTACTTCCACTATCTATCAGAACAGATACTGGGTTTTTTCCAATTTGGGCCTGGACCCGAAGGGTTTGGGGAATTGTTTGGCCCAACAGCGCGTGCAAACTGATTTGGGCTGAGGAAGGGTCCGGTTCTTGTTTAGCCTCAGGACCTGGGTCATCCCTGTCCGAAGTGAGTATCTGGGTTAACACCTCTTCTGGAATTTCCGTTGATTCCGTATCGGCAATGAGAAGGAAGAACTGCCTCTTGCATCTATGGCCGGGAATGTAACGCTCGTCACAATTGTAGCATAACCCTTTTTCTCTTCGGGCCTGTAATTCTGCTGGGGTTAACCTTTTGATGTTTGGTGGTGGTTTGGGTGGATTTGGGTTTTTTAACAGGGCTGGTATGGTTGGGTTTCGTGGAGTAGATTTGGGATACTCAATGGTGTTGGGTGCCGATGATTCGAAACGCCTCGGTCTGTGGGTAGGGCTCATATCGTTCAGCTTTTCTTCCTGCAATTTGGCTAGACTGATGGCCTGGGATAATGTCACTGGTTGAATGGCCTGAACCTCCCTTCTAATCTCCGGCTTCAGTCCCGAAATAAAGCAGCTGAGATAAAAAGGTGCTGGTAGACCGGTAATGCGATTAGCAAGAGACTCGAACTGAGCTTGATATTCACGCACAGTTGTTGTCTGGCAAAGCTTGAATAGTGCTCCTCTAGGATCTTCGTAATGTGAAGGGGCAAATCTCATTTCCAAAGCGTGCAGGAAAATCGACCAGGATATTAATTGACCGTTAGAGTGCATCCATTGAAACCAGGTAAGGGCTTCTCCTTCCATATAGAAGGAAGCAATTCGAATTCGCTGGTCATCCTGGGTTTTATGGAAATCGAAGAATTGGCTGATTTTGAAGATCCACCCCATTGGGTCTGTTCCGTCGAACTTAGGTACATCTAGTTTCATGGTGGTGTAGCTGGTGGAAATGGGGATGTGTGGTTCATTGGAAGAGGAAGGGTTTTCTGGGGTTGTTTTCTGGTTTCGGCTTTCAATGGCTGAGATTCTAGTGGTAAGGGCGTTAAGGTGATCCATGATGGAATTTAGGGTAGTCTCCAATTTATCAGAGTTTTTTTGGTTGACAGTCATGATACGTCTCTCAATGAAAAAGCACCAATTGACAGACCCTTCAATAGATAATGTTAATTGTGATGCAGAACAGAAGAGAAAACAAAAAGAAAGTCTTAGCAAAATATTCCTCCTTTATTCATGATAACTTTCTCATATATATACCACCGTGCCTCCCATAACAAACTTGCACACTCAGCATTCCTTCTAACTGATTACCCACTAGCAGTACATGGAATCTATCCTCTCGTTCTCAACCGATCTTTCTCTCCCCCCTTCGTTTTATCTACAATCCTCTGCTGATCTTTAAGGGATTATGAAGTCTTTCATCCACTTGGGCCGGACCTTGTTTCTCTTGGGCCGAGTTTGGGGAACTTGCTCCTCAATAATGCTGGACTCCCCTATTTCTGATTGTTCTGAAGTAAGGTTCGTATCATCCCTCCCTGCTTCCACAAATACCTTGTCCTCAAGGTTGAGGGTTGGGTAGTCTATGAGAATCTGGTTTACACTTTCCCAAGTGGCATCTTCAGGGTATAGCCCTGCCCACTGTATTAGGACTTGATTCTGTTCAGGGTTTTCCCCTTTGCGTTCATCTAGTATTGCAAGAGGCTGTATTTTTGGTTGATTTTCTGAGGCCAAGGGGGGTAAGTCCAATTCCTTCATTCTGGTGTCTGCATGATATGGCTTTAGTTTTGAAACATGGAAGACAGGATGTATTCTGGACCCTGTAGGTAGTGCCAATTCAAAAGCCACTTCTCCAACAGCATTAGAAATTTTGTAAGGCCCATAGTACCTTTGGGCTAACTTTTCAGATTGTTTTCCTTTTACAGAACTCTGCCTATATGGTCTCAACCTCACAAAGACCCAATCTCCCACCTTAAGTTGGTGTGGCAACCTCTTCCTATCGGCATACATCTTCATAGTTTCTTGAGCCTTCTTTAACTTAGCACGAAGTTTAACCATTATTGTCTCCCGGGTGTTGAGCTCTGCATCTACAGCCTCTATCTTACTTGTTCCTTGCAAATACTGAGGGATAGAAGGAGGGAGTTTACCAAACACAACCTCAAAAGGTGAAACTGCAGTAGATGCATGTACAGAGGTGTTGTAGTTATATTCAGCCCAGTGCAGGAATTTTCCCCACTTAGTTGGCTGGTAGTGAGCAAAGGCTCTCAAATATTGCTGAAGTACCCTGTTAACTACCTCACTTTGCCCGTCTCCTTGAGGATGGTATGCGGTGGTCATGCGCAGCTTTGTTCCACTGAGCTTAAATAATTCCTGCCAGAAATGACTCATAAAAAGGGGATCTCGGTCAGAAATAATGCTTTTAGGCATTCCATGGAGTTTGCATACTGTCTGCGCAAATATGTCTGCCACCGTAACTGCTGTATAATGAGTTTTCAGCATGGCAAAATGTGCAGCTTTGGAAAATCGATCGACAATGACTAGGATGGCTGTATGTCCTTGGAATGAAGGGAGCCCCACTATAAAGTCCATGGTGATGTCTTCCCATACTCTATTTGGAATTGGCAATGGTTGGAGTAACCCATAAGGCAATTGAGTGGGTGTTTTAATCTGTTGGCAAATGAGGCAAGATTTGATGTAATTCTCCACGTCTTTCTTCATCCCTTGCCAATAAAAGTTCTCTTTGAGTCGGCCATATGTTTTGCTGACTCCCATGTGACCTCCCAAGGGAGTGGCATGGAACTCTTCCAATAGGACAGCCTTGAGGGAGGTCTGCGGGGTGATGTAAATTTTACCTTCATACAAGATAAGGCCTTGAACTATTTTAAAACCAGGAAATTTTTCAGGGTTCTCTTGGATTCCCTGCCATAATTGCTGATATTCAAATTCTGACTCATAAATCTGCTGCAACTTGATTAAGAGTTCATAGTGAGGGATGGTTAGCCCCAGGAGTTGAGATCCAGGTTCATGTATGCAGGACAATCCATCTGCCACTTGATTTTGAGTTCCTGGCTTATAGATAATTTCATATGAGTACCCCAGCAATTTGGAAAGATAATATTGTTGTTCTGGAGTTTGCACTATCTGTGTCATCAGCTCCCTTAAACTTCTCTGATCCGTATAGACGAGGAACTTTCTGCCCAGCAAGTATGTTCTCCATTTCTTAACTGCCTCAGTGATGGCATGCAATTCTCTTACATAAGTAGAAGCTGAGGCAAGTTTAGGACAGAATTTCTTACTGAAATAACAGATAGGATGGCCCTCCTGGAGAAGGACTGCACCCATCCCATGCCCTGAAGCGTCTGTTTCCAATACAAAGTCGTTTTGGAAATTTGGTAGAGCTAGCACCGGGGACTTGGTCATGGCTGTCTTGAGTTGTTCGAAGGCTGATTGTGCTTTTTCACTCCAGACAAAGGCATCACGTTTCAGCAGGTCTGTGAGAGGAGCAACCAGGGAGGCATAGTTCTTTACAAATTTTCTGTAGAAACCCGTGAGACCCAGAAAACCTCGCAGCTGCTTCAAGGTCCGGGGCACAGGCCATGTAATCATTGCTTGAATTTTCTCAGGATCAGGCCCTACTCCTTTCCTGGATACAACATGACCAAGGAATTCGATTGATTCCTTGCCAAAGCTACATTTAGAACGTTTCAAGTAGAACTGATTATGCAGCAAACATTCAAAAACCATTTCTAGATGCACGATATGATCTTCTAATGTTTTACTATAAACTAGGATGTCATCAAAAAACACAATCACAAACTGCCGGAGGTAGGGTCGAAATAGTTGGTTCATGGTGGATTGAAACGTTGCTGGGGCGTTACATAAACCAAACGGCATCACAAGAAATTCAAAATGACCATCATGAGTTCTGAAAGCAGTTTTGTGTACATCACCTGGATTCATGCAAATTTGATGATAGCCAGAGCGAAGGTCCAGCTTAGAAAACCATTGGGTGCCATGGAGTTCATCCAGCAACTCATCGATACAAGGAATTGGGAAACGATCCTTACATGTAATAGCATTAAGGGCTCGATAGTCTACACAGAACCGCCAGGAGCCATCCTTCTTCTTGACTAGCAGCACCGGTGAGGAGAAAGGGCTTGTGCTGTGTCTTATGATTCCTATTTCCAGCATTTCTTTGATCAACCGCTCAATCTCTTGCTTCTGGAAGAATGGATAACGATATGGCCGGACATTGACAGGATTTGACCCTTCCAATAGAGGAATCTGATGATCGGTATTTCTTGAAGGTGGGAGCGCAGAAGGAGCTTCGAATATTGATGGAAATTTGCCCAGCAAAGTTTCAATGGATGGGTCACTTGGTTCTCGGTTTCCCGATGTTGCTGCCGTGGAAGAAAGCTAGAGGTGGAAGAACCCAGCGATGGCCTCCGTGGAAGTTAGCCTTCTTAGCTGATTGACGGAGGCTTCCTCGGAACTTGGCTGTAATTCTCCTGATAGAAGGACCACTTCTCCATTCCTGATAAACTTCATTGTGAGATGCTCGTAATCAGTCAAGACAGGCCCCAGTGTTCTCAGCCACTGGACCCCCAAGACCACTTCAGCCCCTCTCAGTGGTAAAACGAACAGATCCACCCGGAATTCTTGGGCTCCTAGCTTGAGTGGAATTTGCGGACACATTGAGCAACAGCCCAATTCATCACCATTTCCTACCATCACTTGAAATTCTTTGGCTGGGTCTTTGTGTAAGCCCAGATGTTTGGCTGTTCTGTCTTGAATGAAGTTATGAGTACTTCCACTATCTATCAGAACAGATACTGGGTTTTTTCCAATTTGGGCCTGGACCCGAAGGGTTTGGGGAATTGTTTGGCCCAACAGCGCGTGCAAACTGATTTGGGCTGAGGAAGGGTCCGGTTCTTGTTTAGCCTCAGGACCTGGGTCATCCCTGTCCGAAGTGAGTATCTGGGTTAACACCTCTTCTGGAATTTCCGTTGATTCCGTATCGGCAATGAGAAGGAAGAACTGCCTCTTGCATCTATGGCCGGGAATGTAACGCTCGTCACAATTGTAGCATAACCCTTTTTCTCTTCGGGCCTGTAATTCTGCTGGGGTTAACCTTTTGATGTTTGGTGGTGGTTTGGGTGGATTTGGGTTTTTTAACAGGGCTGGTATGGTTGGGTTTCGTGGAGTAGATTTGGGATACTCAATGGTGTTGGGTGCCGATGATTCGAAACGCCTCGGTCTGTGGGTAGGGCTCATATCGTTCAGCTTTTCTTCCTGCAATTTGGCTAGACTGATGGCCTGGGATAATGTCACTGGTTGAATGGCCTGAACCTCCCTTCTAATCTCCGGCTTCAGTCCCGAAATAAAGCAGCTGAGATAAAAAGGTGCTGGTAGACCGGTAATGCGATTAGCAAGAGACTCGAACTGAGCTTGATATTCACGCACAGTTGTTGTCTGGCAAAGCTTGAATAGTGCTCCTCTAGGATCTTCGTAATGTGAAGGGGCAAATCTCATTTCCAAAGCGTGCAGGAAAATCGACCAGGATATTAATTGACCGTTAGAGTGCATCCATTGAAACCAGGTAAGGGCTTCTCCTTCCATATAGAAGGAAGCAATTCGAATTCGCTGGTCATCCTGGGTTTTATGGAAATCGAAGAATTGGCTGATTTTGAAGATCCACCCCATTGGGTCTGTTCCGTCGAACTTAGGTACATCTAGTTTCATGGTGGTGTAGCTGGTGGAAATGGGGATGTGTGGTTCATTGGAAGAGGAAGGGTTTTCTGGGGTTGTTTTCTGGTTTCGGCTTTCAATGGCTGAGATTCTAGTGGTAAGGGCGTTAAGGTGATCCATGATGGAATTTAGGGTAGTCTCCAATTTATCAGAGTTTTTTTGGTTGACAGTCATGATACGTCTCTCAATGAAAAAGCACCAATTGACAGACCCTTCAATAGATAATGTTAATTGTGATGCAGAACAGAAGAGAAAACAAAAAGAAAGTCTTAGCAAAATATTCCTCCTTTATTCATGATAACTTTCTCATATATATACCACCGTGCCTCCCATAACAAACTTGCACACTCAGCATTCCTTCTAACTGATTACCCACTAGCAGTACATGGAATCTATCCTCTCGTTCTCAACCGATCTTTCTCTCCCCCCTTCGTTTTATCTACAATCCTCTGCTGATCTTTAAGGGATTATGAAGTCTTTCATCCACTTGGGCCGGACCTTGTTTCTCTTGGGCCGAGTTTGGGGAACTTGCTCCTCAATAATGCTGGACTCCCCTATTTCTGATTGTTCTGAAGTAAGGTTCGTATCATCCCTCCCTGCTTCCACAAATACCTTGTCCTCAAGGTTGAGGGTTGGGTAGTCTATGAGAATCTGGTTTACACTTTCCCAAGTGGCATCTTCAGGGTATAGCCCTGCCCACTGTATTAGGACTTGATTCTGTTCAGGGTTTTCCCCTTTGCGTTCATCTAGTATTGCAAGAGGCTGTATTTTTGGTTGATTTTCTGAGGCCAAGGGGGGTAAGTCCAATTCCTTCATTCTGGTGTCTGCATGATATGGCTTTAGTTTTGAAACATGGAAGACAGGATGTATTCTGGACCCTGTAGGTAGTGCCAATTCAAAAGCCACTTCTCCAACAGCATTAGAAATTTTGTAAGGCCCATAGTACCTTTGGGCTAACTTTTCAGATTGTTTTCCTTTTACAGAACTCTGCCTATATGGTCTCAACCTCACAAAGACCCAATCTCCCACCTTAAGTTGGTGTGGCAACCTCTTCCTATCGGCATACATCTTCATAGTTTCTTGAGCCTTCTTTAACTTAGCACGAAGTTTAACCATTATTGTCTCCCGGGTGTTGAGCTCTGCATCTACAGCCTCTATCTTACTTGTTCCTTGCAAATACTGAGGGATAGAAGGAGGGAGTTTACCAAACACAACCTCAAAAGGTGAAACTGCAGTAGATGCATGTACAGAGGTGTTGTAGTTATATTCAGCCCAGTGCAGGAATTTTCCCCACTTAGTTGGCTGGTAGTGAGCAAAGGCTCTCAAATATTGCTGAAGTACCCTGTTAACTACCTCACTTTGCCCGTCTCCTTGAGGATGGTATGCGGTGGTCATGCGCAGCTTTGTTCCACTGAGCTTAAATAATTCCTGCCAGAAATGACTCATAAAAAGGGGATCTCGGTCAGAAATAATGCTTTTAGGCATTCCATGGAGTTTGCATACTGTCTGCGCAAATATGTCTGCCACCGTAACTGCTGTATAATGAGTTTTCAGCATGGCAAAATGTGCAGCTTTGGAAAATCGATCGACAATGACTAGGATGGCTGTATGTCCTTGGAATGAAGGGAGCCCCACTATAAAGTCCATGGTGATGTCTTCCCATACTCTATTTGGAATTGGCAATGGTTGGAGTAACCCATAAGGCAATTGAGTGGGTGTTTTAATCTGTTGGCAAATGAGGCAAGATTTGATGTAATTCTCCACGTCTTTCTTCATCCCTTGCCAATAAAAGTTCTCTTTGAGTCGGCCATATGTTTTGCTGACTCCCATGTGACCTCCCAAGGGAGTGGCATGGAACTCTTCCAATAGGACAGCCTTGAGGGAGGTCTGCGGGGTGATGTAAATTTTACCTTCATACAAGATAAGGCCTTGAACTATTTTAAAACCAGGAAATTTTTCAGGGTTCTCTTGGATTCCCTGCCATAATTGCTGATATTCAAATTCTGACTCATAAATCTGCTGCAACTTGATTAAGAGTTCATAGTGAGGGATGGTTAGCCCCAGGAGTTGAGATCCAGGTTCATGTATGCAGGACAATCCATCTGCCACTTGATTTTGAGTTCCTGGCTTATAGATAATTTCATATGAGTACCCCAGCAATTTGGAAAGATAATATTGTTGTTCTGGAGTTTGCACTATCTGTGTCATCAGCTCCCTTAAACTTCTCTGATCCGTATAGACGAGGAACTTTCTGCCCAGCAAGTATGTTCTCCATTTCTTAACTGCCTCAGTGATGGCATGCAATTCTCTTACATAAGTAGAAGCTGAGGCAAGTTTAGGACAGAATTTCTTACTGAAATAACAGATAGGATGGCCCTCCTGGAGAAGGACTGCACCCATCCCATGCCCTGAAGCGTCTGTTTCCAATACAAAGTCGTTTTGGAAATTTGGTAGAGCTAGCACCGGGGACTTGGTCATGGCTGTCTTGAGTTGTTCGAAGGCTGATTGTGCTTTTTCACTCCAGACAAAGGCATCACGTTTCAGCAGGTCTGTGAGAGGAGCAACCAGGGAGGCATAGTTCTTTACAAATTTTCTGTAGAAACCCGTGAGACCCAGAAAACCTCGCAGCTGCTTCAAGGTCCGGGGCACAGGCCATGTAATCATTGCTTGAATTTTCTCAGGATCAGGCCCTACTCCTTTCCTGGATACAACATGACCAAGGAATTCGATTGATTCCTTGCCAAAGCTACATTTAGAACGTTTCAAGTAGAACTGATTATGCAGCAAACATTCAAAAACCATTTCTAGATGCACGATATGATCTTCTAATGTTTTACTATAAACTAGGATGTCATCAAAAAACACAATCACAAACTGCCGGAGGTAGGGTCGAAATAGTTGGTTCATGGTGGATTGAAACGTTGCTGGGGCGTTACATAAACCAAACGGCATCACAAGAAATTCAAAATGACCATCATGAGTTCTGAAAGCAGTTTTGTGTACATCACCTGGATTCATGCAAATTTGATGATAGCCAGAGCGAAGGTCCAGCTTAGAAAACCATTGGGTGCCATGGAGTTCATCCAGCAACTCATCGATACAAGGAATTGGGAAACGATCCTTACATGTAATAGCATTAAGGGCTCGATAGTCTACACAGAACCGCCAGGAGCCATCCTTCTTCTTGACTAGCAGCACCGGTGAGGAGAAAGGGCTTGTGCTGTGTCTTATGATTCCTATTTCCAGCATTTCTTTGATCAACCGCTCAATCTCTTGCTTCTGGAAGAATGGATAACGATATGGCCGGACATTGACAGGATTTGACCCTTCCAATAGAGGAATCTGATGATCGGTATTTCTTGAAGGTGGGAGCGCAGAAGGAGCTTCGAATATTGATGGAAATTTGCCCAGCAAAGTTTCAATGGATGGGTCACTTGGTTCTCGGTTTCCCGATGTTGCTGCCGTGGAAGAAAGCTAGAGGTGGAAGAACCCAGCGATGGCCTCCGTGGAAGTTAGCCTTCTTAGCTGATTGACGGAGGCTTCCTCGGAACTTGGCTGTAATTCTCCTGATAGAAGGACCACTTCTCCATTCCTGATAAACTTCATTGTGAGATGCTCGTAATCAGTCAAGACAGGCCCCAGTGTTCTCAGCCACTGGACCCCCAAGACCACTTCAGCCCCTCTCAGTGGTAAAACGAACAGATCCACCCGGAATTCTTGGGCTCCTAGCTTGAGTGGAATTTGCGGACACATTGAGCAACAGCCCAATTCATCACCATTTCCTACCATCACTTGAAATTCTTTGGCTGGGTCTTTGTGTAAGCCCAGATGTTTGGCTGTTCTGTCTTGAATGAAGTTATGAGTACTTCCACTATCTATCAGAACAGATACTGGGTTTTTTCCAATTTGGGCCTGGACCCGAAGGGTTTGGGGAATTGTTTGGCCCAACAGCGCGTGCAAACTGATTTGGGCTGAGGAAGGGTCCGGTTCTTGTTTAGCCTCAGGACCTGGGTCATCCCTGTCCGAAGTGAGTATCTGGGTTAACACCTCTTCTGGAATTTCCGTTGATTCCGTATCGGCAATGAGAAGGAAGAACTGCCTCTTGCATCTATGGCCGGGAATGTAACGCTCGTCACAATTGTAGCATAACCCTTTTTCTCTTCGGGCCTGTAATTCTGCTGGGGTTAACCTT
Organism: Gleditsia sinensis; assembly: GCA_037074535.1. Lineage (NCBI taxonomy): Eukaryota > Viridiplantae > Streptophyta > Magnoliopsida > Fabales > Fabaceae > Gleditsia > Gleditsia sinensis. Next base: position 102,185 of record CM073476.1, on the reverse strand, counting down.
TTGATGTTTGGTGGTGGTTTGGGTGGATTTGGGTTTTTTAACAGGGCTGGTATGGTTGGGTTTCGTGGAGTAGATTTGGGATACTCAATGGTGTTGGGTGCCGATGATTCGAAACGCCTCGGTCTGTGGGTAGGGCTCATATCGTTCAGCTTTTCTTCCTGCAATTTGGCTAGACTGATGGCCTGGGATAATGTCACTGGTTGAATGGCCTGAACCTCCCTTCTAATCTCCGGCTTCAGTCCCGAAATAAAGCAGCTGAGATAAAAAGGTGCTGGTAGACCGGTAATGCGATTAGCAAGAGACTCGAACTGAGCTTGATATTCACGCACAGTTGTTGTCTGGCAAAGCTTGAATAGTGCTCCTCTAGGATCTTCGTAATGTGAAGGGGCAAATCTCATTTCCAAAGCGTGCAGGAAAATCGACCAGGATATTAATTGACCGTTAGAGTGCATCCATTGAAACCAGGTAAGGGCTTCTCCTTCCATATAGAAGGAAGCAATTCGAATTCGCTGGTCATCCTGGGTTTTATGGAAATCGAAGAATTGGCTGATTTTGAAGATCCACCCCATTGGGTCTGTTCCGTCGAACTTAGGTACATCTAGTTTCATGGTGGTGTAGCTGGTGGAAATGGGGATGTGTGGTTCATTGGAAGAGGAAGGGTTTTCTGGGGTTGTTTTCTGGTTTCGGCTTTCAATGGCTGAGATTCTAGTGGTAAGGGCGTTAAGGTGATCCATGATGGAATTTAGGGTAGTCTCCAATTTATCAGAGTTTTTTTGGTTGACAGTCATGATACGTCTCTCAATGAAAAAGCACCAATTGACAGACCCTTCAATAGATAATGTTAATTGTGATGCAGAACAGAAGAGAAAACAAAAAGAAAGTCTTAGCAAAATATTCCTCCTTTATTCATGATAACTTTCTCATATATATACCACCGTGCCTCCCATAACAAACTTGCACACTCAGCATTCCTTCTAACTGATTACCCACTAGCAGTACATGGAATCTATCCTCTCGTTCTCAACCGATCTTTCTCTCCCCCCTTCGTTTTATCTACAATCCTCTGCTGATCTTTAAGGGATTATGAAGTCTTTCATCCACTTGGGCCGGACCTTGTTTCTCTTGGGCCGAGTTTGGGGAACTTGCTCCTCAATAATGCTGGACTCCCCTATTTCTGATTGTTCTGAAGTAAGGTTCGTATCATCCCTCCCTGCTTCCACAAATACCTTGTCCTCAAGGTTGAGGGTTGGGTAGTCTATGAGAATCTGGTTTACACTTTCCCAAGTGGCATCTTCAGGGTATAGCCCTGCCCACTGTATTAGGACTTGATTCTGTTCAGGGTTTTCCCCTTTGCGTTCATCTAGTATTGCAAGAGGCTGTATTTTTGGTTGATTTTCTGAGGCCAAGGGGGGTAAGTCCAATTCCTTCATTCTGGTGTCTGCATGATATGGCTTTAGTTTTGAAACATGGAAGACAGGATGTATTCTGGACCCTGTAGGTAGTGCCAATTCAAAAGCCACTTCTCCAACAGCATTAGAAATTTTGTAAGGCCCATAGTACCTTTGGGCTAACTTTTCAGATTGTTTTCCTTTTACAGAACTCTGCCTATATGGTCTCAACCTCACAAAGACCCAATCTCCCACCTTAAGTTGGTGTGGCAACCTCTTCCTATCGGCATACATCTTCATAGTTTCTTGAGCCTTCTTTAACTTAGCACGAAGTTTAACCATTATTGTCTCCCGGGTGTTGAGCTCTGCATCTACAGCCTCTATCTTACTTGTTCCTTGCAAATACTGAGGGATAGAAGGAGGGAGTTTACCAAACACAACCTCAAAAGGTGAAACTGCAGTAGATGCATGTACAGAGGTGTTGTAGTTATATTCAGCCCAGTGCAGGAATTTTCCCCACTTAGTTGGCTGGTAGTGAGCAAAGGCTCTCAAATATTGCTGAAGTACCCTGTTAACTACCTCACTTTGCCCGTCTCCTTGAGGATGGTATGCGGTGGTCATGCGCAGCTTTGTTCCACTGAGCTTAAATAATTCCTGCCAGAAATGACTCATAAAAAGGGGATCTCGGTCAGAAATAATGCTTTTAGGCATTCCATGGAGTTTGCATACTGTCTGCGCAAATATGTCTGCCACCGTAACTGCTGTATAATGAGTTTTCAGCATGGCAAAATGTGCAGCTTTGGAAAATCGATCGACAATGACTAGGATGGCTGTATGTCCTTGGAATGAAGGGAGCCCCACTATAAAGTCCATGGTGATGTCTTCCCATACTCTATTTGGAATTGGCAATGGTTGGAGTAACCCATAAGGCAATTGAGTGGGTGTTTTAATCTGTTGGCAAATGAGGCAAGATTTGATGTAATTCTCCACGTCTTTCTTCATCCCTTGCCAATAAAAGTTCTCTTTGAGTCGGCCATATGTTTTGCTGACTCCCATGTGACCTCCCAAGGGAGTGGCATGGAACTCTTCCAATAGGACAGCCTTGAGGGAGGTCTGCGGGGTGATGTAAATTTTACCTTCATACAAGATAAGGCCTTGAACTATTTTAAAACCAGGAAATTTTTCAGGGTTCTCTTGGATTCCCTGCCATAATTGCTGATATTCAAATTCTGACTCATAAATCTGCTGCAACTTGATTAAGAGTTCATAGTGAGGGATGGTTAGCCCCAGGAGTTGAGATCCAGGTTCATGTATGCAGGACAATCCATCTGCCACTTGATTTTGAGTTCCTGGCTTATAGATAATTTCATATGAGTACCCCAGCAATTTGGAAAGATAATATTGTTGTTCTGGAGTTTGCACTATCTGTGTCATCAGCTCCCTTAAACTTCTCTGATCCGTATAGACGAGGAACTTTCTGCCCAGCAAGTATGTTCTCCATTTCTTAACTGCCTCAGTGATGGCATGCAATTCTCTTACATAAGTAGAAGCTGAGGCAAGTTTAGGACAGAATTTCTTACTGAAATAACAGATAGGATGGCCCTCCTGGAGAAGGACTGCACCCATCCCATGCCCTGAAGCGTCTGTTTCCAATACAAAGTCGTTTTGGAAATTTGGTAGAGCTAGCACCGGGGACTTGGTCATGGCTGTCTTGAGTTGTTCGAAGGCTGATTGTGCTTTTTCACTCCAGACAAAGGCATCACGTTTCAGCAGGTCTGTGAGAGGAGCAACCAGGGAGGCATAGTTCTTTACAAATTTTCTGTAGAAACCCGTGAGACCCAGAAAACCTCGCAGCTGCTTCAAGGTCCGGGGCACAGGCCATGTAATCATTGCTTGAATTTTCTCAGGATCAGGCCCTACTCCTTTCCTGGATACAACATGACCAAGGAATTCGATTGATTCCTTGCCAAAGCTACATTTAGAACGTTTCAAGTAGAACTGATTATGCAGCAAACATTCAAAAACCATTTCTAGATGCACGATATGATCTTCTAATGTTTTACTATAAACTAGGATGTCATCAAAAAACACAATCACAAACTGCCGGAGGTAGGGTCGAAATAGTTAGTTCATGGTGGATTGAAACGTTGCTGGGGCGTTACATAAACCAAACGGCATCACAAGAAATTCAAAATGACCATCATGAGTTCTGAAAGCAGTTTTGTGTACATCACCTGGATTCATGCAAATTTGATGATAGCCAGAGCGAAGGTCCAGCTTAGAAAACCATTGGGTGCCATGGAGTTCATCCAGCAACTCATCGATACAAGGAATTGGGAAACGATCCTTACATGTAATAGCATTAAGGGCTCGATAGTCTACACAGAACCGCCAGGAGCCATCCTTCTTCTTGACTAGCAGCACCGGTGAGGAGAAAGGGCTTGTGCTGTGTCTTATGATTCCTATTTCCAGCATTTCTTTGATCAACCGCTCAATCTCTTGCTTCTGGAAGAATGGATAACGATATGGCCGGACATTGACAGGATTTGACCCTTCCAATAGAGGAATCTGATGATCGGTATTTCTTGAAGGTGGGAGCGCAGAAGGAGCTTCGAATATTGATGGAAATTTGCCCAGCAAAGTTTCAATGGATGGGTCACTTGGTTCTCGGTTTCCCGATGTTGCTGCCGTGGAAGAAAGCTAGAGGTGGAAGAACCCAGCGATGGCCTCCGTGGAAGTTAGCCTTCTTAGCTGATTGACGGAGGCTTCCTCGGAACTTGGCTGTAATTCTCCTGATAGAAGGACCACTTCTCCATTCCTGATAAACTTCATTGTGAGATGCTCGTAATCAGTCAAGACAGGCCCCAGTGTTCTCAGCCACTGGACCCCCAAGACCACTTCAGCCCCTCTCAGTGGTAAAACGAACAGATCCACCCGGAATTCTTGGGCTCCTAGCTTGAGTGGAATTTGCGGACACATTGAGCAACAGCCCAATTCATCACCATTTCCTACCATCACTTGAAATTCTTTGGCTGGGTCTTTGTGTAAGCCCAGATGTTTGGCTGTTCTGTCTTGAATGAAGTTATGAGTACTTCCACTATCTATCAGAACAGATACTGGGTTTTTTCCAATTTGGGCCTGGACCCGAAGGGTTTGGGGAATTGTTTGGCCCAACAGCGCGTGCAAACTGATTTGGGCTGAGGAAGGGTCCGGTTCTTGTTTAGCCTCAGGACCTGGGTCATCCCTGTCCGAAGTGAGTATCTGGGTTAACACCTCTTCTGGAATTTCCGTTGATTCCGTATCGGCAATGAGAAGGAAGAACTGCCTCTTGCATCTATGGCCGGGAATGTAACGCTCGTCACAATTGTAGCATAACCCTTTTTCTCTTCGGGCCTGTAATTCTGCTGGGGTTAACCTTTTGATGTTTGGTGGTGGTTTGGGTGGATTTGGGTTTTTTAACAGGGCTGGTATGGTTGGGTTTCGTGGAGTAGATTTGGGATACTCAATGGTGTTGGGTGCCGATGATTCGAAACGCCTCGGTCTGTGGGTAGGGCTCATATCGTTCAGCTTTTCTTCCTGCAATTTGGCTAGACTGATGGCCTGGGATAATGTCACTGGTTGAATGGCCTGAACCTCCCTTCTAATCTCCGGCTTCAGTCCCGAAATAAAGCAGCTGAGATAAAAAGGTGCTGGTAGACCGGTAATGCGATTAGCAAGAGACTCGAACTGAGCTTGATATTCACGCACAGTTGTTGTCTGGCAAAGCTTGAATAGTGCTCCTCTAGGATCTTCGTAATGTGAAGGGGCAAATCTCATTTCCAAAGCGTGCAGGAAAATCGACCAGGATATTAATTGACCGTTAGAGTGCATCCATTGAAACCAGGTAAGGGCTTCTCCTTCCATATAGAAGGAAGCAATTCGAATTCGCTGGTCATCCTGGGTTTTATGGAAATCGAAGAATTGGCTGATTTTGAAGATCCACCCCATTGGGTCTGTTCCGTCGAACTTAGGTACATCTAGTTTCATGGTGGTGTAGCTGGTGGAAATGGGGATGTGTGGTTCATTGGAAGAGGAAGGGTTTTCTGGGGTTGTTTTCTGGTTTCGGCTTTCAATGGCTGAGATTCTAGTGGTAAGGGCGTTAAGGTGATCCATGATGGAATTTAGGGTAGTCTCCAATTTATCAGAGTTTTTTTGGTTGACAGTCATGATACGTCTCTCAATGAAAAAGCACCAATTGACAGACCCTTCAATAGATAATGTTAATTGTGATGCAGAACAGAAGAGAAAACAAAAAGAAAGTCTTAGCAAAATATTCCTCCTTTATTCATGATAACTTTCTCATATATATACCACCGTGCCTCCCATAACAAACTTGCACACTCAGCATTCCTTCTAACTGATTACCCACTAGCAGTACATGGAATCTATCCTCTCGTTCTCAACCGATCTTTCTCTCCCCCCTTCGTTTTATCTACAATCCTCTGCTGATCTTTAAGGGATTATGAAGTCTTTCATCCACTTGGGCCGGACCTTGTTTCTCTTGGGCCGAGTTTGGGGAACTTGCTCCTCAATAATGCTGGACTCCCCTATTTCTGATTGTTCTGAAGTAAGGTTCGTATCATCCCTCCCTGCTTCCACAAATACCTTGTCCTCAAGGTTGAGGGTTGGGTAGTCTATGAGAATCTGGTTTACACTTTCCCAAGTGGCATCTTCAGGGTATAGCCCTGCCCACTGTATTAGGACTTGATTCTGTTCAGGGTTTTCCCCTTTGCGTTCATCTAGTATTGCAAGAGGCTGTATTTTTGGTTGATTTTCTGAGGCCAAGGGGGGTAAGTCCAATTCCTTCATTCTGGTGTCTGCATGATATGGCTTTAGTTTTGAAACATGGAAGACAGGATGTATTCTGGACCCTGTAGGTAGTGCCAATTCAAAAGCCACTTCTCCAACAGCATTAGAAATTTTGTAAGGCCCATAGTACCTTTGGGCTAACTTTTCAGATTGTTTTCCTTTTACAGAACTCTGCCTATATGGTCTCAACCTCACAAAGACCCAATCTCCCACCTTAAGTTGGTGTGGCAACCTCTTCCTATCGGCATACATCTTCATAGTTTCTTGAGCCTTCTTTAACTTAGCACGAAGTTTAACCATTATTGTCTCCCGGGTGTTGAGCTCTGCATCTACAGCCTCTATCTTACTTGTTCCTTGCAAATACTGAGGGATAGAAGGAGGGAGTTTACCAAACACAACCTCAAAAGGTGAAACTGCAGTAGATGCATGTACAGAGGTGTTGTAGTTATATTCAGCCCAGTGCAGGAATTTTCCCCACTTAGTTGGCTGGTAGTGAGCAAAGGCTCTCAAATATTGCTGAAGTACCCTGTTAACTACCTCACTTTGCCCGTCTCCTTGAGGATGGTATGCGGTGGTCATGCGCAGCTTTGTTCCACTGAGCTTAAATAATTCCTGCCAGAAATGACTCATAAAAAGGGGATCTCGGTCAGAAATAATGCTTTTAGGCATTCCATGGAGTTTGCATACTGTCTGCGCAAATATGTCTGCCACCGTAACTGCTGTATAATGAGTTTTCAGCATGGCAAAATGTGCAGCTTTGGAAAATCGATCGACAATGACTAGGATGGCTGTATGTCCTTGGAATGAAGGGAGCCCCACTATAAAGTCCATGGTGATGTCTTCCCATACTCTATTTGGAATTGGCAATGGTTGGAGTAACCCATAAGGCAATTGAGTGGGTGTTTTAATCTGTTGGCAAATGAGGCAAGATTTGATGTAATTCTCCACGTCTTTCTTCATCCCTTGCCAATAAAAGTTCTCTTTGAGTCGGCCATATGTTTTGCTGACTCCCATGTGACCTCCCAAGGGAGTGGCATGGAACTCTTCCAATAGGACAGCCTTGAGGGAGGTCTGCGGGGTGATGTAAATTTTACCTTCATACAAGATAAGGCCTTGAACTATTTTAAAACCAGGAAATTTTTCAGGGTTCTCTTGGATTCCCTGCCATAATTGCTGATATTCAAATTCTGACTCATAAATCTGCTGCAACTTGATTAAGAGTTCATAGTGAGGGATGGTTAGCCCCAGGAGTTGAGATCCAGGTTCATGTATGCAGGACAATCCATCTGCCACTTGATTTTGAGTTCCTGGCTTATAGATAATTTCATATGAGTACCCCAGCAATTTGGAAAGATAATATTGTTGTTCTGGAGTTTGCACTATCTGTGTCATCAGCTCCCTTAAACTTCTCTGATCCGTATAGACGAGGAACTTTCTGCCCAGCAAGTATGTTCTCCATTTCTTAACTGCCTCAGTGATGGCATGCAATTCTCTTACATAAGTAGAAGCTGAGGCAAGTTTAGGACAGAATTTCTTACTGAAATAACAGATAGGATGGCCCTCCTGGAGAAGGACTGCACCCATCCCATGCCCTGAAGCGTCTGTTTCCAATACAAAGTCGTTTTGGAAATTTGGTAGAGCTAGCACCGGGGACTTGGTCATGGCTGTCTTGAGTTGTTCGAAGGCTGATTGTGCTTTTTCACTCCAGACAAAGGCATCACGTTTCAGCAGGTCTGTGAGAGGAGCAACCAGGGAGGCATAGTTCTTTACAAATTTTCTGTAGAAACCCGTGAGACCCAGAAAACCTCGCAGCTGCTTCAAGGTCCGGGGCACAGGCCATGTAATCATTGCTTGAATTTTCTCAGGATCAGGCCCTACTCCTTTCCTGGATACAACATGACCAAGGAATTCGATTGATTCCTTGCCAAAGCTACATTTAGAACGTTTCAAGTAGAACTGATTATGCAGCAAACATTCAAAAACCATTTCTAGATGCACGATATGATCTTCTAATGTTTTACTATAAACTAGGATGTCATCAAAAAACACAATCACAAACTGCCGGAGGTAGGGTCGAAATAGTTGGTTCATGGTGGATTGAAACGTTGCTGGGGCGTTACATAAACCAAACGGCATCACAAGAAATTCAAAATGACCATCATGAGTTCTGAAAGCAGTTTTGTGTACATCACCTGGATTCATGCAAATTTGATGATAGCCAGAGCGAAGGTCCAGCTTAGAAAACCATTGGGTGCCATGGAGTTCATCCAGCAACTCATCGATACAAGGAATTGGGAAACGATCCTTACATGTAATAGCATTAAGGGCTCGATAGTCTACACAGAACCGCCAGGAGCCATCCTTCTTCTTGACTAGCAGCACCGGTGAGGAGAAAGGGCTTGTGCTGTGTCTTATGATTCCTATTTCCAGCATTTCTTTGATCAACCGCTCAATCTCTTGCTTCTGGAAGAATGGATAACGATATGGCCGGACATTGACAGGATTTGACCCTTCCAATAGAGGAATCTGATGATCGGTATTTCTTGAAGGTGGGAGCGCAGAAGGAGCTTCGAATATTGATGGAAATTTGCCCAGCAAAGTTTCAATGGATGGGTCACTTGGTTCTCGGTTTCCCGATGTTGCTGCCGTGGAAGAAAGCTAGAGGTGGAAGAACCCAGCGATGGCCTCCGTGGAAGTTAGCCTTCTTAGCTGATTGACGGAGGCTTCCTCGGAACTTGGCTGTAATTCTCCTGATAGAAGGACCACTTCTCCATTCCTGATAAACTTCATTGTGAGATGCTCGTAATCAGTCAAGACAGGCCCCAGTGTTCTCAGCCACTGGACCCCCAAGACCACTTCAGCCCCTCTCAGTGGTAAAACGAACAGATCCACCCGGAATTCTTGGGCTCCTAGCTTGAGTGGAATTTGCGGACACATTGAGCAACAGCCCAATTCATCACCATTTCCTACCATCACTTGAAATTCTTTGGCTGGGTCTTTGTGTAAGCCCAGATGTTTGGCTGTTCTGTCTTGAATGAAGTTATGAGTACTTCCACTATCTATCAGAACAGATACTGGGTTTTTTCCAATTTGGGCCTGGACCCGAAGGGTTTGGGGAATTGTTTGGCCCAACAGCGCGTGCAAACTGATTTGGGCTGAGGAAGGGTCCGGTTCTTGTTTAGCCTCAGGACCTGGGTCATCCCTGTCCGAAGTGAGTATCTGGGTTAACACCTCTTCTGGAATTTCCGTTGATTCCGTATCGGCAATGAGAAGGAAGAACTGCCTCTTGCATCTATGGCCGGGAATGTAACGCTCGTCACAATTGTAGCATAACCCTTTTTCTCTTCGGGCCTGTAATTCTGCTGGGGTTAACCTTTTGATGTTTGGTGGTGGTTTGGGTGGATTTGGGTTTTTTAACAGGGCTGGTATGGTTGGGTTTCGTGGAGTAGATTTGGGATACTCAATGGTGTTGGGTGCCGATGATTCGAAACGCCTCGGTCTGTGGGTAGGGCTCATATCGTTCAGCTTTTCTTCCTGCAATTTGGCTAGACTGATGGCCTGGGATAATGTCACTGGTTGAATGGCCTGAACCTCCCTTCTAATCTCCGGCTTCAGTCCCGAAATAAAGCAGCTGAGATAAAAAGGTGCTGGTAGACCGGTAATGCGATTAGCAAGAGACTCGAACTGAGCTTGATATTCACGCACAGTTGTTGTCTGGCAAAGCTTGAATAGTGCTCCTCTAGGATCTTCGTAATGTGAAGGGGCAAATCTCATTTCCAAAGCGTGCAGGAAAATCGACCAGGATATTAATTGACCGTTAGAGTGCATCCATTGAAACCAGGTAAGGGCTTCTCCTTCCATATAGAAGGAAGCAATTCGAATTCGCTGGTCATCCTGGGTTTTATGGAAATCGAAGAATTGGCTGATTTTGAAGATCCACCCCATTGGGTCTGTTCCGTCGAACTTAGGTACATCTAGTTTCATGGTGGTGTAGCTGGTGGAAATGGGGATGTGTGGTTCATTGGAAGAGGAAGGGTTTTCTGGGGTTGTTTTCTGGTTTCGGCTTTCAATGGCTGAGATTCTAGTGGTAAGGGCGTTAAGGTGATCCATGATGGAATTTAGGGTAGTCTCCAATTTATCAGAGTTTTTTTGGTTGACAGCCATGATACGTCTCTCAATGAAAAAGCACCAATTGACAGACCCTTCAATAGAGAATGTTAATTGTGATGCAGAACAGAAGAGAAAACAAAAAGAAAGTCTTAGCAAAATATTCCTCCTTTATTCATGATAACTTTCTCATATATATACCACCGTGCCTCCCATAACAAACTTGCACACTCAGCATTCCTTCTAACTGATTACCCACTAGCAGTACATGGAATCTATCCTCTCGTTCTCAACCGATCTTTCTCTCCCCCCTTCGTTTTATCTACAATCCTCTGCTGATCTTTAAGGGATTATGAAGTCTTTCATCCACTTGGGCCGGACCTTGTTTCTCTTGGGCCGAGTTTGGGGAACTTGCTCCTCAATAATGCTGGACTCCCCTATTTCTGATTGTTCTGAAGTAAGGTTCGTATCAAGGAACCACCTTAATTTCTCTTGGGGCAATACACAAAGGCCACCTATAGCAATGCAACCCATTCCACTTGGGTTTGCACCTTAGCCTAAACCCTCTATACTCGAGGAAAAATCAAATTTAAATACATCGCAAAGAATGGTGACTGAATGGTATGCATTCATGGATTACTACAAATTGAAAAAGGTGACTCGAAAGAATTATTTTTTGTTATTGTTCATTGATTATATGTTAGACTAGCTAGTTGGTAAAGAGTATTATCACTTTTTATATAGGTACTCGAGCTATAATCAAATTGCTATGGTCTTAAAGGATAAGGAGGATACCATATTTATGTGCCCCTATGGCATGTTAGCATTTAGATGGATGCCCTTTAACCTATGTATTATGCATGTAATATTTCAAAAATACATTATTGTCATTTTTCTGATATGGTGGAGCAATGCCTTGAGGTTTCCGTAAATGATTTCTCAATCTTTGAGGTTTCCATTCTAAGGCATTATGGGGAAACCAATCTAGGATTGACCTTAATCATCAATTTTCACAATTCAATATATATTCAAATATTTACTACTGGAATTTAATCTAATTTATCCTTAAGTTTAGTATACTTTCATCTCAGTGAACATTATTAACCCTAATTACTAGAATAACCCCATTCAAGGTGGCGAGATTTAACTCCAATAATTGTATTATAAATTAGAAAGATCAATAAAACTAAATAACCCAAAATACAAGTGTTTGTATTTAACCTAATCGATGATTCTTTCTAAGAATTAATAACTCTTGATTGTAGTAAACTTATTAATCCTAATTTGCCTCATAAATTAGACTGAACAAATAATTATGGGTTTGGCTTCGTAATGCAGCGATAGACTAATTCAACTAATAAACTAGTTGGCCACCTAGTGATCAATTGCAATAATCATGAGATGAATAAAAAAAAATTGATACTCAAATCATAAATTGAACATTAAAAATATAAAACTTGATCTCACAAGGTCATATAACCTGAAGTTTTCGTCTCCTCAGACCAATTAAAATAAACTTAGCCATACTAAGTCATAAAGAGAAAAACTAAAGAAGATGAAATTTGATGTATTTGATGAATTTGATATGTGCCTTTGATGCCTCTTTGGACATATATTTATAATTGAGGTAAACCATTAGCCTTCTAAGGTAATTTTGACCTAATTTTAGCCTATTGTAGTTAGAGTCAAACTTAAATTTTATTTTTCCGCATCTTTTATTTTTGCTATTGTCGCTGTAGTGATTAGTATTTTACAAATTTTTTTGAAACATTGATCATCAAAGTTTTAGCCCTTTTGTCTTAACTTTCAAAAATAATTTGAATCATCTCATTTAGAGCTCATATGAGATAATTATGCTCTAATAGTGGAAAAATGTCAATGATTTATTGAATTTCTGTATTTTTCTTATATTTCTTCTCTTTTCCACTTTATCAATTCCTACAAGGAAAAATATGAAATTAATTAATTCTTAACATATTGCACTCAAAAACTAACAACAACAAAAGTTTAAAGGTATTTAAAATAGAAAAGAGACCATTTCCTTTCTCATGAAAGAGAAAGGATGCATATGTCCTCTTATGATAAGGAAAGTGCATGGCTTAAGGTGAAATACTTTTGTTCTTTTCTTTTTCGCTTCTATATTTTATCGAAACAAAATTAGGAAAATATGCCCTCATCCCTTAAGGTCAAGGGATTTGGGACAAGCAACAAAACCCTAATTTGCACTACATAGCCAAGATTTGAAAGCAGTGAAAAGGGCTTCACATATGGGTCCTTAAGCTTGGCCCATTTATGCACTTAATCTCGAATGGTTTAAGCTAAAATAAGGTGTTTATAGATGTTGACACACGAAAAAGCATCAGTATATACAATGTTGCAAGAACCTTTAGATACAATTTTTTGACAACATAGGAATCTGTCCAATAAAAAAGACAACATAAGAAGGCTCTTCACTATGATTAGAATGGTTTTTTTGTTGCATTTTTTTTGAACAATTTTTTTAATGGGTTTTTAATGGGGAATCAGCCTTGGTGTCTAATGGTTTTCAGAGAAAATCAAGTACTATATGAGCTTAGCCTTACTGGTATCATTAAAATGGTAATTATTTGACTATGAGACCACCCATTATTTAGATTTTATGACGCTTTTAAAACAGTTGATACACCATTTTGTGAGATTTTTACACCTTGCACTTTCATGCATATAAACAATAAGGAAAAAATAAATAAACAAACAAACATCGTGCTCGTATACGAGAATTTAACATAAGTTAAAATAAATAGTTGAATCAATCATGCCTTGTTCAATAGCTGTGTATATATTCCAATTCTCAACAAGTATTCATCAAGAGAATTGTGTATTGGCCATTTATGAATAAAATAAAAGATTGAACTCTAATTAACATTCTCACCATACAAACTAAATTTTGTAGAAATTACAAAACATCGCATTAATGTTTCTTCATTAGTGAATTCATAGCGCAAGATTTCTCTAGTTTTAGTGTTGTATCTAAGTGTCCATCTGTTAAAACCTTGAAGATGCTTGAATTGTAAACGACCTTCTGCTATTGGATTCTCTCACTCTAACTAAACGTTAATATAAAAATTCTCATATAAAAAATCACATGACATTAGTAATCATAAAAATTAAGCTTGTGGAAGTTACACCAAAGATAACATATATACATGTATATAATAAGGAGAAGAAATAGAGAGACAAAGACAAAAACTAATAATTCTTATTAATTCACCAAAACTAAAAACAAAGTCTACACTGATGGCTATATATAAAAGAAACTATAAGAACATGCATAAAATAAAAATAAGAATATAATAAAAGATCCCCAACAATAAGCTTGCATAAAATAAAAGGAAACAATAAATAGTAATCCTACTAATTGAAACCTTGATTTATGGCTTAATTCTTTGCTTACAAATAATTTCTCATATTACCATTGACCATAGTAATCCTAATATTCTTGTTCCACCCTTCATCAATGTCTGAAAGTTGGAAAAAAAACTCATACCTCGAGTTTTAAAGCATAGAAGCAAGAGAAAAGTTCATCTTGTAGGAGGTAGGGCAATGGATAATGATAAAAAAGAGCAATAAATGCAAATTTGGACTCTCCAACTGTAACATCCCGTAATTTTTATTTTTCAATAATAATATTTTGTTATAATTAAATATATTTTTATTTGTTTAAAAAGGATTATGTTCTGCTAAAAGAAAGTAAATTTTTAATTAAAATAATTATTGTTTTACTTAAAATAATTATATTGGCTTTTAATGAATTTTTGTTGTATTTTTAGAAATATTCTTTCTTTTAATATGTATAAAGATATTTATTTTTGAGATTTGTTTTATTATGATTTTTATCAAGAAAAATCATGATTTAAGAGTTTAACCAAAGGTTTATGAGAATGTAAATTTTTTAAAAATTTTGAGAAATTTTAAGATGAAAAACGGAATTTATATGAATTTATATAAAAGAAAATCATATTATTAATTACTAAATAATAATAATTATTATTAAAAAAATAAAATAAAAAGGGAAGAGGGAAGGTCGGGAGAAACGCACGGATCTAAAAAAAATTTGAAACGTATGAATAGTGAGTAAATAGTAACTTTTAACTTTTTCTCTAGATCTGGAGTGCTTATTGGCTTCCGATGTCAAAACTAAAGGTATTATTGGATTCAGAACGAAAAATACTACAGTTTTGACCGATCAATTTTTCAAATCAACTGTTGAATCACCGAAGATCTGAAATAGAAAATCTCAAAAAAAGATAAATTCTGAAACTCTTACTTAGAGACCTCCCATTGAAATTCTGACACCGTATATGGATTCAGGAGTTAGTTAAACTTTAGGATATAAAATTTTTCAGCTATCTGACAACTTTTTATTCATCGTGAATAGTGTTTTTCGGCAGTGAATAGTGATCAAGTTCCCAAAGTCATTTTCTAAGTCTCTTTGGACCCTTCGGACATGTTTTTGAGGTCTAATTGGTCAAATTCGACTTGAAAAAGTATATTTTAGGGCTGTCCAACCAGTAGCCCTACCTTGTGAGTAGATAATTCTTTCTATGACTTGCTCCATACTCTTCTTGAATTATAAATGTATTATTGTTTCTGTTTATAAATTATTTATGCTATTATAAGTTTATTAAATGTGTTAAAATATCTGTTATATTTACAAACTGACATATAGCTCAAGAAGAGTATGGTTTTAGAAATGAATGTTGGAACTCATTGAATATGTGGTTCTAAATGTATTTATCATTATTTGATAAAGTGAATATTATGTGCACGATGCATTGATTTGTAAAGCTATATACTTGTGAAAATGATGCATGTCATATTATAATGATAATTTTACATTTATTTATATGTATTGATGAATGTCGGCTGGTTGTATGGCTTGTGACGATATCAAATAGGGAACGCCCTATTAGTCTGAGTGAGCCGGGGGATGGCCGCTCTAACCGGGTAACAGTGGTAATGTGGGGGGGGGCAGGAGGGTGATGTACTCACATTTCCTAATCACTTATTGTGACTGTGGTCGAGGTCACTATGCGTATAGCAAATGAATTATATTTTCATTGCATTGACCATATTGCCGAGTGAGGCATGAGCATTAAATTGATGATTTTATCTCTAAATCATAATATTTTACTATAGCTTATATGGCTGAGCATAACAACATTTGTTTAATGATCATACCATGGTGTATATGGTTTTGGATATCTAAATATCATTTGATTTGAGAATGTTTGAAATAGGGGTCCCATATGAATGTATTTCTGAACTGTATTTTCTATGTGACACATTTTAAAATATAAATACATCCATATGGTGACCTAAGAGGTCATAGGAGGAATTATTTGTTCACTGAGTTCTCAAACTCACTACACGATATTTTCACATTTTTTCAAATAAGAATATCAGAGTCTGATTTGGCAGATAGGTGATATATTCTCTGGGTGAGTCTACGTTGCTTCCAAAACTCACGGTCTTTGAATTATACTGTGTTTGTATTCTAGAATACTCTGAACGCTACAGGCAGGATTCTCGTTTCTGCTGTACTTTGATGTTTATAGACATGATCTGTATACTGTGTATACATGAGAGATCCTATATATATCTGTTCACATGACAAAGAATTGTTTGAATTATATATCTTTAAGGAAAATATCTAATTGCAGAAATAATAATTTAAAAAAATGTTTATTTTACATAACATAAATTGGGGGCGTTACACCAACACATAAAGAAAACTAAATTCAACTTGCATATCACACTTCAGTTGGTTAAAATTTATCATCTTTTGAAGTATCGATATCTTTAATTCATGTCCTTACAAAATGAATATTTTGATCTTTCTCCCATTTTAATTTTTCAATTGAAATGAATGTTCTTCAAAAACAATTCATGATCTTCGCTCTTTAACTTTGCTTCTGACTACTCTTCAAAATTTACCATGATAATATTACCATCAACATTAATATCAAATGAGTAATCCAGGGATTCTACTATTATGACATCATTGGACTCTTCTTTGGTTGCTTCCTCTATTATTTCAAAATCTTAAAGATATTTTTCTTGTTAAAATTTAGGAGAAAACTAACCATGATCTTGATCTTCTGTATAGGAGGAATAAGATTCATGATTATTATAATAGTAAGGGTAATATTTTATGACCATAATAGGAGGAATAAGATTCATGACCATAATAGGACGAGGTTTGATATTTTACACTTGAATGCTCATCTTTGTATTGAGAGTAGCTTTCTAAATTTTTGTATCTAGAATTCTTACTTTGTCTACCACTTGAGTAGTAGTCATAATAAGAATTAAAAATATATGACTGATCTGGATGAAAGAGGCTCTAGAATTTAATGGCCAATTTTGAACTTCATTTTTGTTGGGGGTCCCGAAAGTTCAATACCCACAACAATTTGCTATCTCATGATAGTAACTTCTCCCAAATTTGAAGTAGGTACAAGCCATAAGATAGTAATACCATAAAGGCAAAACTTTAAACAATTTATCAAAACTTACCTTGAAGACCTATAAAAACAATATGATACCTTCAAAATGTCTTTTGGGAGGTTGCAAAATGATAGGGAGGTAAACTTTGTAGAAATCAAAATCAAAGAGTCTATAAAAACTTTTCGAAGAGGTTAATATCGACTCTGGCAGTGGAGTCCAGAATAGGTCAGACAAAGTTCTGTAAAGCCTTGGGTGGCAGAAGTTGGTGGTGGGTGTTGTAACATCCCGTAATAAAATAAAATTTATTAGACAATTTTTAGATATCTAAGTGAGGGAAAGAAAAAATAGAAGTAAGGTAGAGTGAGGAAAGGAGAGGAAGAAAGGAAGAAAGAGGAAGGAAAAGTCTAGAGGATTAAGTACTTAAGGTAAGTTTAACAATATTTCTTTTTGAAGAAATTTTTTGAAAATTATAATATTTATATGAGATTTTGATCTTAGAACTTTGATGATTGGTCATAGATGTTGCTATATCATGTTACATATTATGTATGTTTGAATACTTAGGCTGGTGTAGATAGTTTTGCATATGTATGGCTATAGATGGCAAAATTTTTAGCTTCTATTTTTAAATTTCTAGGAAGAATTAGTAAGGAATTTAAAGAAATGGTTAACATGAAAAATGTAGATCTATGTCTCACGGATTTTTAGCCACTGAATCACTCAATTTAGAGTCCGTATGACGTAGATATGGTCTGATTAGTAAGCAGTGTCCAGAAAATGGTTAATCAGGGAAGAACATGTTAGGATAGTTTCTGTGTTTTAATTTCTGGGAACATTATGTAGGGAATTTAAATAACTGTTTAACATACGAATTATAGATATATGTGTCACGGAATTATAGCCACTGGAATTACGCAATTTGGAGTCCATATGAGGTAGATATGGTCTGATTAGTAAGCAGTAGTCAGAAAATGGTTAATCAGGGAAGAATATGTCAGGATAGCTTCTGTGTTTTAATTTATGAGAATATTCTGTAGGGAATTAAAATACATAGTTAACATATGAATTATAGATATATATGTCACAGATTTGTAGCCACTAGAATAACTTAATTTGGAATTTTTATGAGGGAGATATGGACCGATTAGTAGGCAGAGGTCAGAACCTATTCGAGAAGAAATAATATGTACATTGAGGGAGTAATATCACCTTGAGTTCGTAATATTTCGCTAAATGGTTCAACATAATAGTTTTAGATAATTGTTTTATCTTGAAATTGACACCAAGATCACCTACATCGGAGTTAAATTGAGGGAGTTATACTCTGATTAGTAAGAGAATGTTAGATGGGATGAAAACCTGCATCAAGAAAATAAAGAAATAAAATTAATATTTAAAGAAGAAGAAGAATTTTATAAATGAAAATAATAAATGACTAGTATATGCCATATCCATAGCCATAGCCATTGTATGAACTTCTTACCATCTTAAGTGTGAAATTTTGACATGAAAATATTTTATAAAGTGATATTTGAAATGGTTATGTTCATGGCATGATTACCAATGATTTTTGGTAATAATTATATTTTGATGAACATACTTGTTATTGAAAGCATATTTTTGGCTATCATTGTAAAAATAAAAGAAATGAGCACGGTCACATGGCAATCCATGTGGTGCACCAGTAGGGGATGCCTTACCAACGGTTATGATCATGTTAATGAGAAAAGAAAGAGAAAGTGGGTCATGTCGGACGGAGCGAGAAAAACCCGTACCGGAGAGTAGAAAATACTCACTCTGACCAGAGTAGCTTGATATGAGAATAAATTGATAGTCATCTTATGATATTTTAAAAATAATTAATCATGTTATACATATCATTACTGTACGATTCTCATGTGCATAAATATAGTGCATTCATGTGACCAATAATAAATAATAATAAAAAAAGTTGTTATAGGTGTCTTTGGGTTGGACTACACTAGTTGGAGGATTTGGCCTCCCTATATGTTGTGTTTAACACCGTTTTGTGTTTTGAGAACAATAGTGAAAAGAAAAAGAAAAGTGTGAGGTGGTCGATTTTCAAAGGAACCAAATTGTCTCGGTGTTTTGAAAATATAGTAGTGGGTGACTAGATTTGAAAATATCTCATAGCAGTTGATGTAAGACTAATTATGGGGAAGAGAGAGACTGATAATTTTTATTAATTCACCAAAATTAAAAGCAAAGCTTACAATTATGCTATATATTAAAAAAAAAACCTATATGCATATACCTAAAACGAAAATAAAAAAATGTAATAAAATATCCCTAATAATAATAAGCTCCCCTAAAATAAAAGGAAACAATAAAATCTACTAATTAGAGCCTTAATTGATTGATTAATTCATTGCTTACAAATAATTATCTATATTACTATTGACCAATGCAATCTCAATATTATTATTCTGTTCTTTATCAATTATTTCTTGATGTAAGTCCAATTACAGGGAATGGAAAAATGGGAGGAATTAGAGAGAAAATGAGGGGGGGGGGGAGAGAGAGGGAGGTGGAAACTAAAATTTCTTAATAATTTACTAACAACTAAAAATAAAGTCTACTAGGGCAGTATATAAAGACAATTATAAGCATATACATAAAACGAAAATAGGAATTCTTAACAATATGTTTGCCTAAAATAAAAAGAAACAAGAAAGAGTAATCCTACTAATTGAAAACTTAATTGATGGCTTACTTCTTTGCTTACAAATAATTGCCCATATATATTGTTGTGACCATTCATTTAGATTTCATGATAGGTGAGTTGTAAATTCAAATAAAACACCCAAAAACAGATAATAAAAAATACGAAATATTACACTTGTTGCCATAAATGCCAAAATTTTTATTAACCTTCAAATAGTTTATTTCCTATAACAACGTTACATTCGCCTGAGTTCCTGAGCTTATAGCTAGCAAAACGCAACATAAAATATTACTTATTTAAAGTTATAAGGAATTAAAAATGCCTCAACTTAAACTTCACTAGATATTCTAGTGTAATCTTATTGACTTCAAATAAAGGGATCTTGAACTCAAATCATGCTCACCACCATTGTCATTGCAAATAACAAAATTAATAATAAATTAAAATTAAAATAGAGAAACATTAAAATGCATCTTAACTCATAGTTTATGTGACAAATTTTGCACTGATTTTACCATGCAAAGGCATTTGACATCACCTCTAAGTTTTTCACATGCTGCAAGTTGCAACAAAATTAAAAAGTTTCAAATTGAGGAAATTCCCACCTTTTTCTGCTACAAAATTACAAGCATATGGCACCATAATGTGATCATTTCTAAGCTGAGGAAATTTCTAACTTAGTTCACAGTTTTCGATCACAAGGGGCTCTCAGAAACAGAATACATGAGATCTATAGCCTTGAACATAAAAGGTTAGAAACTATGTTAGTTATGTGGTTAGGAAAGGGGCATATTAATCTTGTCATCCTTTCATCCAAATCATGATTTAGAGCTAAATCTAAATTTGGCGGGAACCCGATCACATAACCCCTGAATGTATTGCTTTGCTATAAATATTTAACATGAGACTTTGTTAAGTGGTTAGGACAAGGTGCTCGTTAATTTTGTCATCCTTTCATCCAAATCATGATGTTGAACTTAATCTAAATTCAGAGGGAACGCAAATTCATAACCCCTTGATTGTATTGATTCGCTATAAATATTTAACCTTACAACAAAGAAGGTGCAGGCATGTAGTAGAAGTAACTCAGCATAAATACTATAATATTTAGCCAAGCGTCATTTCATAGAATGTATCGGTTTCCGACAAGTAAGGTTATAAAGCTATTTTGAGACCAGAATAAATGCTTTAAGCAGGAGACAAAAGAATAACACAATCAAAGAGAATGAAAATAATTCAATCAATACTATACGTACCTTTAGGCAATCAAAAACCTACTGACCCAAAACTATTAGGTAGCTAAACCCTATTATAGAATCATTGTATATGAAAATTCTTTACCACAGAATTCAAGGACAAGAAAAAGAAAGAAAGAAAGCTGAACTTGTCAAGTGATTAATAACATGGTAAAAAAGAATAGTACGAAGCACAACACTTACCCCTAAAAAACACTTCTCCCTCTATCCATTTTCACCGTCAAATATTGCTAGAATGTATCACAAAGAAAAGGACAAAAATAATAAGTTAATTAAGAAAACTTGCAAATACTTCTAGACCCAGATATAATAATTATAATTAAATTTTTTTTTATTAGATGAGGTCAATTATATAAATTAAATTCTGTCTATATTCGTATAATCGATCTTAAATTCGAATAGAAGAGGAGGGTCGTGTTAAGTGTGCAACAATCAACGCAAAATTTTGTCGTAATTATATAAATAAATAAAGTTTTTGTACTTAGATGAGCAATAAAAATATAAAAATAATTTTTAAACTCTGCATATTCTGTACATAAAAATTTTAAGACAAGAGCATAAATTGGAGGTGATTGTGCATCCAACTAGAAGTGTTGCAAATCAAACCAAATGCAATAATTATGTACATGTTGCATAAAATTGTTGCCTAAACCCCTAAATTTTTTTCTGGAAAAATTGTGATGCTGAAATTCGCTGCTTTCTCTACCAAATACAATGTTTTCATAATTGTTCCAATGAAGATTGCTTATATCCCAAAATGTAGTGGGGTATATTAAATTACAGGATTCTCGGTGTTGATTTTATAAGCTTTAACAGAGACTATTGCCGAATAAAAGTTTTAAAACGTTAGGAGAGATGAATATAATTTAATTTAATTTAATTTTAATCTTATATTTACATGTATAATCTTACAATATTTATTGATTCATTTACCAAACATTTGAATTGAATAAACACTTTCCTTAAACTTTTGGGGACAGAAAGTAGAGTTGAAAAACTGTTATCCCCCTTTACTCTTATTTAATGGTAGAGATAGGTTTGTTAAACTACACGTATAAGTGAATAGCTAAACTAGTGAAACCAGATGCCATACTGTACTTTTGGAACTTAATTTATTTTATAATTTTGTATAAATTATAATCCAAACCACATTACAAGAGAAATCAAGCCAGCATATGTTCCAATCAAGGATGGACAAAATTATCTCCGGACAAGACCAGATATATGCCAAACTAATAAACTATAGACAGATAAATTCATATAATCTCCTCTTGCTCTTGGACAGGTTTTGATGTAAAGTCAGCCAACTTCCGCCTTCCCTGTGCTGCATGGTCCAGCATCCTTAACCTTACAAAGCTATTTGTTGCCTCTGTCTGTTGTTCATTTGGCTGATATGCTGCTGGGAAATTACTCAGCGAGTCTCATTTCCTCACCAGGAGGAAGTATAATGAAGTAATGGAATCAAGCTGTACAGCATAATCAGAGAACCTGAAGATCAATTTAAAGAACAAAGAGCAAGAACAGAAACTAGCATGCGTATACTAGGTAAAGATAAGGAAGAAACTGTGGCCAAAATAAAAAAGAAAAGCCTACAAAATATCTCTAACTTTGCTTCATATTTGGGAACTTTATAAATCATTTCTTCTTTTGCATTCATAAAGCTTGGGGTACAATATACATACAACTTTTACAAAGTTTTAATATGTATCTGAACACTTAAAAAAATGAAGGAATAAAATAAAATGAAATAAAATATTGTGATTAAAATTATGTTCTGTAGAACAATAAAATAAAATTGAATAAAAATAATCAAAAAGATAAAAATACTATTAAAAATAAAATTATTATAATTTAAAAAATTATTTTAAATATTATAAATAAAAAATAAAATAAAATATTATTAATATAAAAATTTGAATTAAATTTTATTAAACAATATTAAAATTTTTAATTTAAATATATATATTTTTAATTATAAAAAATTTTATAAATAAATAAAATAATAAAAAATATTTTAATTTTTTTTGCACCATTTATTTTTTATCTATTTTTAAAGATAATTTAAATTATTTTGTAAGAAATAATTAACATTACGTAAACATATTTTCTATTATATCTGGCAACTAAACAAAGAAATAAAATCTCCATTTTATTTCATTCTCATTCTTTGATTCTTCCTGCCAAACGGGAGATACGGCAACATGATTTACCGAATATGATGCCTTGAGCTAATTATCTTTAAAGAGCAATGGCCTCTCTGTTTATGATATAGCTGACATAGCATCTAGACTAAACTGTACCCGGGAAGTTTAATGGCAATTCTTGTATCCATTACTCTCCTTAACCTCTCAGCATCTCTAAATCTTCCAGAACCAGCAAGAATGTTGGACATCAGGACATAATCCCCACTATGTTCTCTCTCCATCTCCAGTATTCTCCTAATCACCCTCTGACTGATTTCAACATTACCATGAAAACTACAAGCACCTAGAAGTGTCCGCCAAATCACAACATTGGCAACCTCAAGAGGTACCTGTATAGCAATATTTTCAGCTTCTTCTAACCTTCCGGCCCGTCCCAACATATCTATTAGACAGCCATAGTGCTTGGAATCTGGCGCAAGTTTACAATCCTTTACCATTTTATTGAAAAACTTGAGCCCTTCTTCAACCAACCCTCCGTGACTACAGGCATTTAAAACGCTCAGAAACGTCACATGATTTGGCTTCAACCCATCCTTCTCCATGCTTTCAAAATTCTCTACAGCTTCTCTCCCCATACCATGCATTGCAAAACCTGAGATCATTGATGTCCATGATACCAAATTTTTTCTGTGAGCAGATATCTCCTGGAAGAATCTGCTTGCACTTCCTATACATCCACATTTTGCATACGAGTCTAACAGTGAATTCATGATGCGTATATCAGAGGTATTGAATCCTCTTTTTTCAGCATAGCCATGGACTGACTGACAAATCATAATAAATCCAAGATTTGAAATGGCTGGAAAAATGGTCAGGAGAGTCACTACAGTTGGTTCTATGCCATCACGAACAACCATTTCCCTAAACATGGTAAATGCTTTAGTAGGCTGATTGACGCGTATATATCCATCCATAATAACAGTCCAGGAGACTACAGTCCGAGCTGGCATTTGATTAAATACAGACCTAGCAAGATCAAGCTCACCCCACTTAATCAAACCGGTAAGGAAAACATTCCAGGTGACTGCATTCCTTCTGGGCATTTCGTAAAACACTTGTGCGGCTTGAACTAAGAGTCCCCATGTCGAGTACATACGCAGTAAAGCAGTTTGTACATATAAGTGAAACTGAAAGCCCACTTTGAATATGACAGAGTGAAGCTGGATTCCTGGGTCAGTGCAGTTTGAATTGCCGCAGGCATGACAGAGGATAGCATAAGTGAAGCTGTCAAAGGAAGGGTAAGTCAGAAATGCATGGCAGTGTTGGGAACATATACAAAACTTCAGAGTTTCTTGGGGGAAGGGGCCAAGAGAGTAACACCGAGTCAGAGTGTTGAAGAGAAGCAAACAGGTGGAGGTGCAATAAAAAGGGTACTGAAGCAACCCAGAGGTAATGATTTGAGAGTGGACCTGTTGGGATGCTTGGCGATTTGATGGGTCTTTGAGTAGGAGAGAGATCAAGTGTTGTGGATGCTTAGGTCGGGGATAGGATGAAGTCACACTGATTTCAGAATAAGGGAAACCTTGAAGAATTTGGTGAGAGATGGTGGTGATGGGGATGACCGCTAAACAAACAGAAAGAGGGTTCCTCCCCTTCAAATTTGACATTGAGAAGGGTAAGACACGCAATAATCTATTATGTTTTTCTTGCACAGCACAATGGCCACAAAATATGGTGCAAGCACCAAGAGTAAAACAGAGATTAATTATACTGATAATGGATAGAAAATATTTTAGGAGAGAGCAAGTGAAATGTGGCAGTTGTCCAAACCTAAATCAATCCAAAGCCTTGAGGCCATTTTCAATGGACTTGCTTAATTTTTATTGAATTTTTTAAATTTGACATACGTTTATAGCAGTAAAAAGAGAGATAAAAATTTTAAGGACCGTTGTTTTTAGAAACAGCAGTGCTTAAAATAAAAATTAATTATTTAACTATAGCACTCATTTAAACTTCTGAAAAAGAGTTTTACTACTGCTGGAGATGCTCTAAGATCTTTTTTAAATGCTAATGAATACCACACATGAGAACTATAAAGGAAGTTAAAGGTCAACCTCTACATATAAATTACCACCATTCAATCAGAGTTCTTTACCACACTATTTAAAATATCCTTCTCCTATTTATTCAGTTACTGGTATTTAAGCTATAGAAACTTCTCCGGTACCCTTAATTTTTAAATAGTGTCTGGTCTACAATCAAAATATACAGAGACAAATTAATCGAAGCAGCAAGAGGTAAGACGGAGGTAATCTTAGCCAAAGAGAAACATCTCAAAGCAGCTGGACCTGCACCTTTGTCACATCATTTTCTTCATATGACGTGGCTATTTGAAAGATTAAAATTGATTTAATTCAAAAAATTAAATCAACCAATGCATTTTTTTGAAAAAAAAATTGATAACTAAAACAAGTGGACAACAAATCATCAGCGACTTGAGAAGAAGACTAAAGCAGTCCCACGAAGAAGAAAACAAACAACTGACGAAATCCCTAAAGCGAATAATTCTCCGATATTCTGTTAACACACTTAAGCATTGAAGACCTGTTGATGATTCCTAACACAAATTTGCTTGATAATTAACCATTTTAATACCTTGATTCTCTTATATTCCTAAACACTTGCTCCCGTTAACAGAGTAGCACATCAGCGCCTATATGTATGTCCACCCAATTGGAGGGGATAAAAAATGAAATAAAATTTAAAAGCAATAATAACAATCAAGGTACACTATAAAATTTAATTTCCCTCCTTGTGGAAGAGCAAGACACTTAATGTTGAGCTAGGAAGATCCTCCTTTAAGCCATTGTCTAAGAACCCATTGCTGATAATGCTTTGAGAGAAATTAGTTGAAACTCCACTAGGCCATTTATCAACTAATCTAAAGCCAAATTGCACTGCAGCTGAAAGTAGGAAGGTTCCTATACTCGGCGTTAAGATATGGCAAAGAATTAATGCAGGTTTTTCATCATCTTTATTGTTTCCACTGGTAGCAATAAACTCATTTACAGCTGCAAAGGTAATATAGCTTCTGGAGTGTGTGTCACATCTGTGCCCATGATGACATCGAAACCTCTATTACTCACTTCCTTTATGTTTGCAATGTGGCCCGTTTCCCCACTCGAGTCTCTTCTCAGTCAGTTTTGTAATGAAAGGTTGGCTGAAGATTAGCTGTAACATTGGAGCATATATTGTGATGTTTTGATACACTAATTATAGATGCAATGTTAAGAATCTGAATATGTAATGAAGTTCCAATAAACTAGTGTTCCTTTTGATTTGTTTGGTTTTGGTGGTATCATAAAACAACTGTTTTGTTGTTGATGTATTAAAAATTGTGAAAATTTGTAAATGCAGAACAAATGGCGACCATACCATTGTGTTCTTTGAAACCTTCTCGATATGTACGAAGAGTTTGGTACTGTGAAATTGGCACAGCTACATTTTAATCATATGACAGAAGAAATTGATAGCATGGAATGCCCTGATTGCTATGTAGAACAGAGTGGGCGTTACAAGAAGTCCTTAAATCTATATGAATAACTTAGTGAACATCTCAACCCAAATAGAAATAACAAAATTACAAATGATAGCACCTCTTTTTCACTGTTATGCATATATTACTAAAATCATTTGTATATTTTTGCCTATAGGACTAATAAAATCAGGAATGAATAGAGCCAACCATTACAAATGAACATGGCAAAATGTTGTATTGTGGAGCAGTAAATATGAAATTCCATACTCAAAACCAGTACATCTGTAACCTCGGTTCATTACAAAAGCAAATCTAAAATACAATACTCGTCAGTTTTCATATTAAATCCCAATAAAAAAAATAAAAAAAAAATGCTGCACTGGAATGTCAGTTTGGCCTTGCTTGCTGACTTCGTGCTTGCTGTATAGATGCCTAACTTGCTGCTCAAGTGGGTGGTTGACTTAGGCCTTAGACAGTGGCCTGGCCACTTGCCGCTAGTTGTGTGCGTGCCTTCTGTTGTGCCCTGACACCCCGCATCTTCCCCCTTCCTCGACATATTCGTTGCCTTCTTGGGTTCTTCATTTGGTTCTCTTCTTCTCTTCTTTTTGGGTCTACCACGCTGTGTCTTCTAGGGAGGTAGGATATAATCAAATTCAGTTGATGACCACATATTGGGACCATTTGTGGGGTAAATGATGGCTTGGTAACATGCCACATAAGCTTCCTTTCTAAAGCATGCAGGAATGTAATCCACTGGCATGAAATGGCATGACAGAATGTTACCCCTGTAAGCATCCATGATCTGCAACTGCACTCGTGTTTGGAGGTTATTGTCACAGTAACGGTTTACTGTTACTGATTGGAGTGATTTATGAGTTTTATATTTTTTATATTATTTCCTACTTTTAGGGATTAGATAGGATTTTTCAGATTATGCAATTATTGCTATTCTGATAAAGCTTATATCTATAAATAAGTGAAATAATAAAAAATAAGCCACCTTATTATTATTTTTTTTTTTTTCCAATAAGCAATGTATAAGTTTTTACTTCCCTTTGCTGGCTTCAATGGAGCACCAAAACTAACATAGGCTGAGAGAGAAATGACTAAAACAGCCATGGTAGGGGCAAGCAGAGGTGAGGGATTATATCTTTTTTCAAGAAATTCTCAACCTGGACAATTGTCCCCATAGCAAATGTTGAAAATATTTTCCTACAAATCACAACCCATAAACTGTATGGAAAAAATTTTCTACAATGGTCCCGTTCAAATCAAATGATAATTTGGGAAAAGGAAGAATGGGCTACTTTGACGGAACCATCACAAAGACAAACCCAACAAACCCACTTTTCCTCAATTGGGAAGTCCAAAATTTGATGGTCATGCCATGACTTATCCAATCTATGGAAGATCACATTGATGATAATTTCCTGTTCAGCAACAGAAGAAATATGAGACATAAAACAAGGAAATCAAATAATTACTCAATACTTCAACTCTCGCAAAAAATTATGGCAGGAGCTTGACTCATTCAAACAACTTGCAAAGAATCGGGGGCGGAGCGTAGTTACGTGTTGAGGGGGTTTTAGCCTTCTAAAATTTTTAATTTTTTTTAATAATAGTATATAATTTATTATTTAAATATAAATATATCATGACTTAACCCCCATCAATTAATGTCTTTAATTTTTTTCTTTCAAGCCCCCCAATAAAAATTGCCTAGCTCCGCCCCTGCATGGAATAATCCTGCAGATGAGGTAACGTATAATAATATGCTTGCCTGTCACCGTATATATGATTTTTTAGCAGCACTCAATAAAGATATGAATAAATTTAAAGGACAACTCTCAAGCATCAAACCAATTCCCTCCATTGATGAAGCATTTGCTGAAGTCCGTTAGGAGGAAAGCCACTAATGCGTTATGTTGGGCCATCGACGCGAGCCTACCATTACTGGTGTAGGCACTAATGCAAAGTCCTCTACATCAGCAACCGAGAATGATAACTACTCTACTAAGAAGGGAGGAGAGGCATGGTGTGACCATTGCCAAAAGCCGTATCATATAAAAGAAACTTATTGGAAGATACATTGAAAATCTATGAATTAGGCACCAAAATCACATGGACAGGATGGCAAGGAGTTCCAAACATCTCATGTATCTAGAAAAAAGATAGAAAGTACATCAATAACCTTCTTTAAAGAATAAATAAAGTAATTGTGCAAATTACTGTTTGACAATTAAAATTTAGTCTTTTTTTTCAATAGCCCCTGAAAGTATAATTTTTATCGCTTTTGGTGGCCTCTTTAATAAAGGTGAGTCATGGATAATTAACTCTGAATCATAAAATTATATGACTGATTGTGAAAAATTATTTTTCACCTATACTCCTAACCCAGGTAAAGTTAAAATAGCAAAATAGTTCTTATTCCATAGTTGCAAGAATAGGGACAATTGAGGTAAGTCTTGAAATGTTTTACATGCGTCAAAATTATTCTACAACTTTTTGTCAGTTAGTAAGATTATAAAAGACTTGGATTGTGTGGTTAATTTCTCCTCTATGCATGTAGCTTTCAAAACTAGATTTCAAGGAGGAGAATTGGCAATACTAAAAAAAATTGTAAACTCAATTATTTTGAAAACAACTTGTCCCTGCAGACAATCATGTTTAGACAATGCTTGGAGACCACTCTTTCTCTCTAGATATCAATAAATAATATTGTTGCACTGTTGACGTTCATATTTCATATACTCGAAGATTTTTTCCTTCATTATTTAGACATTTTAATAATTTTCAATATAAAATTTGTCAACTAATTAGACAAAAGCGTGTGTCTTTCTAACATCAAAACCTTATAATCTTATTCATAATAATATTCAATGTCTATCCCAAGTTCAAACTCTTTTTAATAAAAGATGGTTTATCTTATTTACTAATGATCTTATTCATGTTTGTTGAATGTATCTATTAAAAATAAAATGTGAGGGTGAACAAATTTTTAAAAATTTTCATTCAATGATTAATACATAGCACAATGAAAATGTAATAATATTACATATTGATAACAGAATTGAATACTATAATTCTATACTCAATATTTTCCTTGATCAAAACAATATTATTCATCAGAGTTCATACACCTCAACAAAACAAAATTTTTGGGAGAAAAAAATTGTCATTTGTTAAAAATTGCCCAGTCAATTACTGTTGAACTAAAGGGTTACAGATGCAACTTTTTTCAAAAATCAAGCTTTTTTCCACAAAAATCAACTTCAAGGAGGGAATCTTAAGTGTGAAGCTCATTTTTGGAAAATGCCAAATACAAATTCGGACCACTTACACTACTACAATTTTTGACCAAATGCAAACTCATTCAAATTTTTTACTCAACTACTTTTAGGAATCTTGAATTCCCTACAACACGTGTGTTTGTTTATGTACTTTCTCATCTTGAATTCCCTCGTCATCCATGAGGGACTGCCACACTAAGTAGTCCATCTATGAAGAACCTGCAGTTAGTCAAACAAAATGTCAAAATAAAAATAAAAGTAGTTGAGTAAAAAATTTGAAAAAAAGGTAAAGGAGAATCCAAAGTGGATGTTGAAGGATATGGTTAGCAGAGCAAAACAAAAGTGGGATACAGGGATCTTGAAGACAAAATCATTAAGAGCCAAAAAGTGTGCCTTGAATGCTATTGATGGGTCATGCAAAGAACAATATCAGAGGCTATATGATTGTGCTGAGTAACTTAGAAGGTCCAACCACAATATGCCATTGTTTACTTCAAACACACACAAAAATCGAGGGGATGATACGACAGCCAAAACTCAGGACCAGAGGTGGAATAAGACAATCTACGTAGCACCATTCCATAAAATCTTTAAGAGATTCACTCAAGGCAAATTTAAGAAAAAATCACCCAATTAGTAGGAAGATAAGATAGTAAGTAGTTAGTTGCTAATTTTCTGCCAAGTACTGCTGTTGTTTTCCGTTGAGATAAGTTAAGGTGTAGTTATTTCTCCTTAATATTAGGATTATAGTTAATACACTATGTATTTAAAATGCGGAAGTCATGAATAAAGGGATATCAAGTTTTATCTAGTTATTGTGAGATCAGTGAGCTCTCTCTCCTTAATTGAGTTCTCATAAGTTCTTTAAGCTGTCAAGATAGGGAGAGGAAGGAAAAACCCTAGGAAATTCCCTTCTCAAGCAGAACTAAGGGAAGACTTGGAAACACTGTGCCTCGTTACTAGATCCCAAGTAAGACCTCATAACATTTTGGTATCAGAGCCAGGAGTACTGGGGATTTTGCGTACCTTACAAGAGCAATTCGAGGAGTTCTTGACTCTACAAAGCTGAACAAGCGGCCACCCACGCTTGACACCAATCCATGGAAACCCAACTCGAACATCTTGTGCAAACCATCAACGCCCAGCAAACAGAAAACGACTCAAGCGAAAGGAGTGTCAACCGCGGACCTCCCAATCAGCGAAACCTTCCTGACGCAGACTACCTGGATCCCCATCCTCCCCTTCCCAGGTATACTAAAATTGATTTCCCTTGTTTTGACAGAAATACTAACCCCTTGATTTGGTTGAATTGCTACGAAACCTTCTTCCTCCACTAGCGAACAGCGGATGACGAGCAAGTGACTTTGGCCTTCTTACATCTGGAAGACGATACACAATTGTGGTATCTTTATTTTTTTTAACAAGTGGAATACCACTATTGATTACATAAAGCATAAAGCCATAACACAGAAGACAAAAACAGGTAAACTAAGCCTAACAACTTAATTCCGTAGCTTCTAAAAATACAGAAAACAAAATAATAGGTCTTACAAACCAGAGAATGCAAAGGCAACACACCTCACAATCACTAGATTACCAAAACTTACATTTCAAAATCCAAGATATATAACAATACAACATCTAAAAAATAGGAAAAAAGAGATGCTTCTAGGAGAGGCAACACACCTCCCAACCTTCTCTAAAGGTTAGATCTCTTCAATTTCTTCTTCCACATGAATTTATTGTTGCTTTAACATGAAAGTTGTAAACTTAGATAACGAAATGTAAAACCTTAAAGCTCCAACACCTCTCTTAAAAGAGGAAAACTCTTCCCTAATAGGAAGTAAAAAAACTCTCCAAAATAGAGAAATAAGCTTCCCCTAAAGGAAGAAAGCAGGAAAAAAAACAGTAAAACCAAGGAGCTAGGGTCAGTTTGCTGTGTGGGGGCGGGGGAGAGGGTGGCGAGACTCTGCAGTTGGGGGGGAGGAGGGGTGGGTGCTACAGATGGGGAGAAAGAAAACTGGTGGCTAGATTTTAGAGGAGGGAGAAAACAAAAAAAAGAGAGAGGGGGGAGGGGTGGCTACTAGCTTGCTGCGTCTGCTGAGGATTCGCGGCCCTTGGAGGAGAGCTCTGCTAGGGTTTCTCTCTTGCGGCACCGCTTATGTTTTGCATGCTTTACAATTGTGGTATCTCAAGTTGACAAGAGACAAACCGGGACTATCTTGGGCCGAGTTCAAACAGCAGTGCCATTTGCGATTTGGGTCCCCAGCTACGCACAACAAATTGGGTGAGCTATCCAAATTGAAACAAATGGGCTCCGTGGAACAATACCAATGCCAATTTGAAAAGCTCTTGGCCTAGACTACGTCAATGACTTCAGACTGTCTCATATTTACATTCAAATCTGAATAACTGAGTGCTAGCATTTCCCCATGTATAGTCCTTCCTCATACCGCTTTTAATTAATACCTCTCAACAAGAATTGTATTCTTCATTTTTGAAAGCTATCTTCATAAGTAATGATTCATTCATCTCTCTTAATTTTCTTATTCCCGAACCTCCCTTGTCTTTTGGTCCACAAACTTTATCCCATTAGATTAGATGAATTTTTCTTGCATCTTCTGTGTCTTCCCAAATGAAGCTACAACTCATATTTTCTAGCTCATCACATAAGCCTAAAGGAGGAATGATGTCTGCATAGAAAAGTAAGCAGATTATTTAGCACACTGTCAGTCATGGTGATCTTACTTGCAAGAGAGAGTGTTTTGACTTTCTATCCGCTTAGCCGTTTCTTTACTTTATCTGAAATGTGCTTAAAATTTCTTTTAATTACCCTTTTTTGGAGAAAAATCATCTCATGGTAAACCCCTAAGTCACATATGTACTGAAACTCCAACTCCTTACTTTATTGTTTTGCCTAGGTGTGATTAATGTTGATAGAAAAGAGGCATTTGCTCTTCCTCTCACTCATTAGTTATCCAGAAAGTCTTATCTAATCTTATCATAGGCTTTTTCAAGATTAACTTTGATGGCCATCACACCCTTTTTGCCCTTTTTCCTTCTCATAGAGCACATTATTTCTTGTGCAATGATAATATTGTCAGATATGTGTCTCCCTAGAATAAAACTACTCTAGCATGGTCCTATCCAACGTTGAATGAAAGTTTTCAACCTGTTGGCTATGGTTTTTGTCAAAATCTTTAGGATAATGTTGTATAAATTTATAGGTCTAAATTCCTTAAAGCATTTTGTGTTTTCAACTTTAGCAATTAAGATAAGGGGAGACTAATTTATGCTTTTCACAATGCTGAGGTTGTCAAAAATTTCCTGTATAAGTTTGCAAATAAAGGGACTCACCACCTCCCATTGGCTTTGGATAAAGATTCCAAGAAGATTATTTGGGCCCGAGGCTTTGAAGGTACCTAGGCTGAAAGCTACATCTTTTATTTCTTCCTTAGAGAAAGGTTTCTGAAGATCACTCAATTCCTCTTCACAAACCTTCTGAAAGTAGCCTCTTAGGGGAAAGGGTTGGAAGGGAGAGTCTTCTTGTGTGTAGAAGGCTTGAAAAACAAATTCCTTACCATAGCTTTGAGGTTGTCATCATTTTGCTCCCATCTTCCATTATTATCCTTTAAAGTAACAATTTTATTATTTCTTCTCCTAGTCATGGTAGAGGTATGAAAAAATTTGGTGTTTCTCCAACTTTAGCCGTTTGCATTTAGATTTTTGGAACCATATGGTTTCTTCCATAATTAGAATATTTTTGTACTATTTCCAAAGTTGCAACTTAAAGTCAGCTTCCTCCATAAATTTATCAAATGCAGCATTCCAATTCCGCTCTTCTCTCCAAGCCTTGTTGACAATCTCAGGAAAAGAATTATCTAGTACCCAGGCTGCTTAGAATTTGAAAGCTTTGTGAATTTTATTTTGAACGTCTCTCTGCCAGAGCTTGATGTATAGGGGTTTAAGGTCAGATTTAAAAGCCGATAAGTAAATCACCACTATTTTTGGAAAATGCGTCTTGCCATTCTATGTTGCCGAGAGTTTGACCAATTCTCTCCTTTATTGTTCTTATCTCCCAAGTAAATTTAGGACCCTTGGAGCCAAGATCTATTAGAGAGCTTTCAGATATAAAATTCCCAAACTCTCTCATTGAACTCTTGTTCATGTATTGACTTCCTTCTTTTTCAAGAGTGCTTTTATAAGCATTAAAGTCCCCCAAAATAAGCCAAGGGATACTCTAATTAATGTTTAAAGTTTTTAAATTCTACCATAATCCCTTTCTACCCAAATAATTGGGGCTACCAAACACAGTCATCACTACACATCTTCTGCTATTGTTCTTGAATTTGACATGAATGAATTGTTTATCTTTTTGTAAAACCTTCACCTCCAGTTCATGAGTGTTCCATAGCAGTCAAATACAACCAACAAAATCTTCAGCCTCTACTTTGTTGGTTTTAGGCAAGTTCATCTTCTAAATGATATGATCACTTTTCTTCCACTAACTCTAGTTTCAAAAAGAACAACAAAACTTAGTTAATGCAGACAAATAAGATCTTCAATGAGAAATGAGAATTATTTTGTACCCACTCCTCTACAATTCCATGCCATGAAATTCATAAGAAAAATTGAGTTTATCAAAATCTTGATGTGAAAATCATCATTGTAGCCCATTGCTATGTACCATAGTGGCATCCATTCCTTCAAACATTGTCTATTCACCTTCATTGGGGATTAAGTTTTGTTGTGCGAGAGGAAAAATGAATATGAGAGAGGGCAAAGTGTCCAATTTAAATGAGGGAAAAGGAAAATGTCCACAAAAAACGAGAGCGAAAGAAAATAGTGTCCACGAAAAAATGAAAGGGAATTGAAGGAGCAGTGGGGTAATGAGGGTTTAAAATGAGGATTCCTTTTAACCATACAAATTGGGAATTTTAGAACTTATTTAGCCTAGTTTATTTTGAAATAGAAAGTTTTTTTATTAAAGAAAATTATTTTTAAATGTAATCATAATTCAATTTTGGAGCAAAAATTTGATGTTTCTTTATTTCAACATCTTGTTATAGACAAAAATACCTTCATTTAAAATTAAACATTATAAAATTATCTAACTTTAACCTTCTAAATACCCTCACCTATAAAATTGTACTATTTAAGTCTCTTAATTCTTCTAATTAAAATTTTATTATAAGAATTTATTATATTGATTGACAAAAAATTTAAAATTATAATTTTAATTATATATTTTAATATAATTTCATGCATTTATTTGGAGTAATAAATTTTTTTATAAATATAGTGTGATTTTATTTTATATCCAATTAAATAAAAATTTAAAAACAGTTAAATTAAGTAAAATTAACATTTAAAATTAGTTTTTTACTCAAAGAGTAATTTTTGCACATGATTTGTTAACATGTAATTTTTTGTAATTTGATTATAAAAAAACACTTTTCATAAGATTGACTAAACACTCTTTACATTAACGAGGCGTTTATCAAGGGATTAATCTATTTCTTTTTTATTGCGCTTATTATAAAAATTCATTTAAGAAAAAGTAGTCTGAAAAGAAGACGAAAGTAGAAGCGCGACCAAATAAGCACATATTCTGGGATTAGCAATGAAATTTTCTAGTTAATCCTAAACTAAAAATTTGAAACTTTTAGTTGAAAAATTAGTTACAAAATAATCTATAGCTAATTGCTTTTGTTACATAATTTTATTTAGCGAGGGATTATCTGTAGCTAATATAAAGTTATTTACTTAGTATATTTCCTTCCCATTTTTTTATGGATTAGCTACAGATTTATTTTTTCTAAATAATTTCTAGCTAAAATATTGATCAAATTGTAGTAATAATTGTTATGTAAAAAAATTCTAAATGTGAGACTGAATCATAATTGAAATATGATATTTGAGTTAATACAATTAAATAAAAAGAGTTAAATTATGACTAAAAACTATAACTTTTAACTTAATAATAAATGTTTAATCTAGTATAAATAGCTATGGATTAACTAGGGAATATTTCTCTAGCTAATCTCCATAACAAATCTTAAAGATTCTTGTAGTGAAATAGCAAGGGACCTTTAGGGCTAAATTGCAAAGATTTACTCAACAGAATCTTCTGGTTGTGGAGGATATAAGAGGGTGAGAGAGAAAAAGGAGTTGTCGGAGATGGATGGTGGATGCCAATTGGTGGAAAAGGGTGAAGAATATATATATATATATATATATAACGAGGATGGCAATTTTTCTCATTCATGGAGATCCTTATAGAGACTACCTTGCATGGGAAAGAGAATGGAGAAAATTTCTTTTCCGTGAGAATGAAGTTGGGGTAAAGTTCACTGTACTTAAAGTATGGGAACAAACTATACCCTCACCTATAAGGAACTTTGCTGGATTGAGATTATTAGAACGACTTTAATTATTTAATTATTCTAGTATACATATGTCTATAATATTAATAAATTTTAATTTTTTTAAAGATTTACAAGAATTTAAGATTATACTATTTAATTTCATAAATTTTTAATTAATTGCTATAAAACTTTAAAAGCATAGGATCCCTATGAGTCATCGTACCCTAATGAAAAATGGGAATAGAAAAAAAAAATTCCTCGCAACGAGGAATGGAGATACAAGGGAGTGGCAAAAACAGGGATCAGGGAAGGCCTCCCGCCCGTTGCCATCTCAAGAGAAACTGAGACATAGAGGTAATAAAATATGTGAAATCTTGAGAGTTTCTTCCAATTACAAAATTTGAGGATTAGTAATTTATTGGTTTCTTTTAATCATAAAAAAATATTTTTAAATGATTATTTATTTAAAAAAACTACATTTAAAATCTTAAATTATCTTGTAAAGTTTATAATAATTTTTATCATGGCTAAACTTAATTGATCAATTTAAGATAATTTAATAAGAAAATCCTATATTTTCAATTACTATATTTTATCTATAAAGTACTTTTTAATTATACGATCACCCTATGTAAGAGAATGATTGCTAATTTTTCTTGTAATAAATTTTTTCAAATATATTAATATTTAGTATTTATTTATTTTTTAAATTATTTATTTACCATAACATGCATAGTATTATTTTTTGTTATAAAAATAATTACATATAAGTTCTTTCATATATACACATTATACATATCAAATTATAAATGTCAAAGTAATAATAGAAATAGGGATCTCTCTGTGACGTTCAGAGCATATTTTAAAATATAAATATAGTGTAATTCAAAAACTATGAATCTTAGAAACGTAAATTCACTTAAAGAATATGTTATTTATCTATAAAATTAGACTCTATATTTTTATTTGAAAAATGTGAAAATATCATATAGTAAGTTTGACAATTCAATGAACAGATAATATCTCATATGACCTTTTAAGTTAATATATGAATGTACTTATATTTTAAAATTTATCACATAAAAAATTATAATTTAGAAGTATATCCATATAGAACCTGTATTTCAAATATTTTCAAATCAAATAATATTCAGATATTCAAAACTATATACTGTCCTGTATGATCATTAAATAAATATTGTTATGCATCAAAATATTCCACATAAAAATATTAAGAGAATTCCATATCAGAGCTATCAAATAATCTCAAGCACACAACAATGGATGGTATTATGTTCAGCTGTATAAGGTATAGTAAAATATTAAACTTTTTAAGATAAAATCATAACTTTTGTTCATACATAATTAATATACTATATATATATTCAGCAAATGCAATATATAATTATCAAGCAACTCGCCATGAACTTTACGCTTGTCATTAAATTATAATCAGTAACTTTATAGTTTTACAGATCAATGTCTTGTGCACATAATATTCACTTTACTAAGTAATGATGAATACATTTAGAACCACATATTCAATGAGTTTAAAAATATATTTGTAAAACCATACTCTTCTTGAACTATATACCAGTTCGTAAGTAAAGCAGATATTTTAACACATTTCAGAAATTTATGATAGCATAAATATTTTGTAAATAAAACCAATTATACATTTAAAGTTCAAGAAGAACATGAGGTAAATTATAGAAAGAATTATTTACTCACTAGGTCAATGTTTCAGGTTGGATAGTTTCAAATAAATTTTTCTAAGTCATATATGATCAAATAGATCTTAAAAACGAGTTTAGAGGATTCAAAAACTTAGAAAATAATTTTAAAATAGCAAAATTTGACCTTCAAAAATTTGGTCAACACTGGTCAACTAATAGAGTACTATTCACCGTTGGAATAACTATTTATGCCGGTCAGAATTACTATTTACGACGCACAAAAAGTTGTTAGATGGTTGAAAATTTCATATCTTATAATTTATCTATCTTCTGAATCCATCTATGGTATCATATTTTTAATTTTAAGTCTCTAAATAAAAATTTTAGAGTTTATATTTTTTTTAAATTTTCTACTTTCGATTTACGAAGATTCTTCGACTAAATTGAAAAATTGTTCGGTCAATATTGTAGTACTCTTTCTCTTGAATTCAGTGGTACCCTTAATTTTGAGTTCGGATGTTCGAAAGTACTCCAGATCTATAGAGAAAAAAATAGAGGAGAGGAGTGAATAGTAATATTCTAATAAATCTATGGAAGATTTTTTAAAAAACGATGGAGAGACCAAATAGCAATTTGTTAATTATTGAAGAAATTTCTTACAAATTTTATTATTTACATTTTGACCCCTAAATTTTTAGAAAATTATATTTTGACATAAAAAATATTAATAAATTTTTATTTTCATCCTTAAAATATTTCAATTACATCTCTATTTCTTTATTTTTTTTATTAATCTATAAATAAATAAAAATTATTAAATTTTAAGGATATTACAACAATAATTCTACGAATATTTTAACACTCAAAGGGACAAGAAAAAGACCCAAGAACATCCTAATTATGGAATGTTGCAACATTCAATGGTGGAAGTTGGAAAGGGCCCGTGACCTTCATAACGAGTGACACGACACTTGTATTCTTAACAACAATTAACTCAAAAAGAGCTCATTTGCATCCAAATAGAATTTTAACCCTCAATTTCGCACAAGAGAGCTTTGGAACCAAGGGGTTGAGCCAATTTTGATTTGATTACGATTCAAACTCAATTTCTTTGATTATACACCCATAAGCACTAAATTGAAGCATCAAGGCTCCTTAAAACCCTCCAAACACATGGATAAAGCCCCAATTTCAAAAGAGATCATTGGAGGTTAGTAACTTGCAATCTTTTACGATTCTTAGCTTATTAAACTAGTCTCTCATTACCTTGGGTCATTTATATATGCTTGCTTAGTAGAAATAGGAACAAATTTGGCATAACCACTAAACTGTGATTACACATAGGCAATGGAATTTGTCATTTTTTGAATATTTTAGTGCTTGTTATATTACTTTTTAGTCCTTAGATTAAGCAACCACACACTGTATTTCACTGTGTAGGTATTTGATAATTTTGGAGGAGTGGATATATTGTTTGAGTAATATTTTGGTGTACCTATTCTTTGTTTATTATATTACTATATTATTGGTATAGACTTATGGCACCCATGAGGCATGGAGGATGGCCTTCTATTTATTCTTCTTTTGATGCAGGATTTGACTGAACCAAATTTATATACGCATAGGCAGAGAAGCTTTATCAAACTAGGTTCTTCCAAAAAGGACCTATACCCCAATTGAGCCACCTATGTCACCACCCAAAGCCAGCCATTTTGCCAATAGTTAGAGAATTCTATGCTAACTACTTAGAGACTACTAATGAAGGAGTGTTTGTTGGAGGTTGTAGAGTATCCGTCACACAAACTTACATCTATGCATGCTGCGACATTCCAACCCGCACAACCCTTATGAAATCGTCTAGACCCGATGAAAATATAACACTTCGGGTGGACATAATTAGGTTGGAGGGTTATAGCGAGTTAAAGTTTTTAAAAATTTCAGAGTTATATCGATTGGAATGACTTGGAAGCAATTGAAACAATTCAACCCAACTCAACCGAAGAGTTTTAAGTGAAACAAGTCGTATGGTGCCATCATTTTCCAATTTTCCTCTTACACGAGTGACTCACGATATAGCCAATGCTCTACTTCTCAGTTCTCACTCTTAGATTTTTCACACAGCCGCACTTAAACCTTAGCTCACGGCCTCACACCTCACGATCCACGAATCCACAGCCACGGTTGAAGCCTCCACATTCTCGGTAGCCAAAATTCTTCATCTTTATCTCTAGTAGCCAAGCTAACATTGGTAAGTGTCTCCCCATCTTAGCATAGTATTTTTAAATTTCTTTCAAAAACCTAATCATGGTTGGCCTATAATCCCTAAATTTTGCTACAAATTTATGGTTTATTTTTGTGCTTCCTTATCCTTTCAACTTGATTTGATTGACTAAATTTTCATTAAGGCTAGTATCCTGCTTTTGTTTGCTTGAGCTTGTTGACAGCCTCAGCCATTGTTGGCCTTATCAAAAGGTCAGTTTCTAGACACATCATCGCAATGTTAAACACATTGTTTACCTCTTGGCTCTTGCATTGGACAGAACCCAAGCCTATTGCCTAGAACTAGCTCTTCCTTTTTGTCTTGATCTCTAGAGCCAATGGACAAGACTCGAGCTAACGCAAGAGCCTATTATATTAGCCTCTTGGCTCTTGCATTTGTAATATGATACAATTCATTTTTTGATCTCTGAAGCATTCCTAGGGGTAACATATGAAGTCTCTCATTTTCATAGTTATGTATGTTTAGTTTGATATCCTTACGTTCACACAGTCACACATACAAGCAACATCCTTATGCCCTTGCCCAGAATTCAGAACTGGGCAACTTGGAAGGCTATTTTTCGTGCAATACGGCACTACCCACCTTAACCTGCATCATCCTACATTAACTAGTCAAAACTGACCAAACCCAAAATCTCCAATTTACTGAAATTTGTGGTCAGGTTCAGTTCATGGTTTTTGAGCCCGATCGATGGTCGGTTGAGTCGAGTTTTTCTCTTAACCCAACTAAACCTGATTACATTATATATATATATATATATATATATATATATATATATATTGTTTTTTACATAATTGAACATTATTGGTTGGAACCCCTAAAAATTAAAATTCAATTGAATTAAATTTTCATTTTCTTAAGTGTATTTGTTTGAAATGAAATTTATAATAGAATTCAATTCTCTATTTTTTGGTATCACCTAAAAAAAAAGATTGAATTTTCTTCTCATTTTGAAATCCTACCAAAATTGATAGGATTTGAAAAATAAAAACTTGATTTCAAATTACATTAAACTTTGTATTTCATTTATCTTAATTTATTGTATTTTTGTCATTATTTCTCTCTATCTCACACTCGATCATGCTCACACACACACACACACACACACACATATATGCCAATCAAAAAGTTCAATTCCTAGTGGCCTGGTTTCATAGAATCACACCAGCCTTGATAAAAACAAATTAGCTTCTATTCATGAATTAACCCATGCTACCAACATGGTGTGGTACGGTTGATAAATATTCGAGTTCCATAAGCATGATGTCTGGAGTAACTGAGTCTTTTAAGCATAATGTCCAGAGTTAGATTATCAGACTATATATATCAAAGATAATCTGTTGAGAGAAATCAATCCTTTAAATAGAATTTAATATTTTGAGAGATTAATCTCTATAATTACAAGTAGAGATACCCCGGTAATGTACCAAAAAATAAATTAACCCACACTTGGCTAGTCTTCGTTAATTTGTTTTAGAAGTCAGAACGTAGTACGTGATAAATGTACCACATTATAGTGCACGCACGTAAATACATTCTAGTTCACCTAAATGATGTAAAATTTATTGCCTTGTAAAGATACAAGATATTCAGTTTAATAAAAGATATTAAAATCAATATTTTTTTAAAGTTGGTTACGAATCATAAGGTACATAGATTGTAATTTTTTTCATACATCACGTTTGTTAAAATTGAAAAAAAAAACGTTAAATTCTAATATTTGTGAAGTGTAAAAAATTCATAAGCGTATTAATTCATTAATAAAAGGTATTGTAGCAAATCTAATAACATACAATTTCATTCATTTATAAAATTCAAAATACTGGATTAGATTCTTGTAAGAATTGATTTCAAACCAACACTATTGGATTCCTTCTATCATTTATATTAATCGATTGACCCGTTACCACCCAAATCTTAAAACATTTCAGCATTTGTTAATGAGGCTCAATTCTTCATACTAGGCTGGCCCCTGGCCTCGTCCCTTCTCAGATTTTGTGCATTGACATTCAGTTATGCAGTTTAAAACAGAAGATAATTGAACCCCTAAGATAGATAAAACATTTTGGAATCTTGGATTCAAACCTTGTTTAAGATGTATGAATTTCAATAAATGGTCGTACACATTTTCTAACCAGCATGTAATCTTCCCATTTATTTGAAGCAGACTGACATATTAAATTCCTGAGGATTGCAAGACCAAAGTAAATACCTGGCTTTCCAAAAAGATTGCAAATACCAT
Organism: Gleditsia sinensis; assembly: GCA_037074535.1. NCBI lineage: Eukaryota > Viridiplantae > Streptophyta > Magnoliopsida > Fabales > Fabaceae > Gleditsia > Gleditsia sinensis. The sequence goes on along the minus strand of CM073476.1, from coordinate 59,872 downwards.
GCCCAAACTTAGGATGCCGGCCAAACAACCCTATAACGACAAACAATTAGCAATTCCCTAAAATGAACAACGAAATTACAAAACTTTACCTCATTTCCACATTTGACAAGGGGTATGACAGTTAAATTACATCTATGAATAATTGAAAGTCTAAGTGAAAAATCGTCAATGGAGAAAGGGGCCAACTCACCCCGTGATTAGATTAGATGAAATTACAACATAAATTTCCGTTGGACTTCGACAAAACAAAGGAAAAAAAATATTTATGGAAAAGAAATGAGAAAAAGATAAACTTCCCCCGCCACCCTTGGCTTGCCTCATCCCAAAGATATCAGAATCTGAAGTCGGGATCCACATCCATGGCCCAAGTAAATTTTGCCAGCAGAGATTTGTTGAAGATCTGAGCATTCAAGGCAATGAGTAGTACAAATAAGTGAAAAAGTGTGGGTGAAGACAAACAAACAGCCATTTTAAGCACAAGGTTAAGGTATCATCTAGGCAATAATTAACAATTAGGCAGAACTATAGAAAGACTCAGATGGAAGCAACATGGCCTCCAGCCATCATAAGGAAGAACACAACGGACCTACCTGTTGGACCTCCCACCATCCAAGACAAGTTTGACGACCAACTTTATTGAATTTAAGGGTAAACACTTGTTTCCAATTCTTACGTCCATTAAATTCTTTTCAAATACTAACAACACAACAGACTATCACAATTAAAATAACTTCATCTAAACAAGTGAAGAAGCCAGCACCTTTTCAATAGGAACTTCATGCCTCTTGCACCAGGCAACTGTAATCCTGGGATCTAGGTAGTTTATCTTGGATGTGCCTAATGCCACTGTTTTTAGATCTTCTTTTGTCTTCATGTCACGTTCCATTTTCTCAATTTTTGCATTGGTTTGAGCTATCTTTTTCTGTAGGCTGTAGATCACGTAAAAAATAATTATATACCATAAGCAAACGTGTCATGCTTAGAGGTGCGGAGAAGGTCACAACTTACGCATCAGGATTTAAGTTCTTTTTTTTCTTTCCATCTGCACTCTTTAGAGGGGGTTTTCCTTTCCTTGCCCTGTCTAAATCTGTTTTCAACTCCTTAAGAACACCCTACAAGTGAAGAATAAGTCAGCTCCAGTCATATATTTGTCATGAGCCAAGTTTGCTTTAATTGCAAGCTAAGCCCCCAACAAATTCATCCAAGCTCAGGATCACATAAATTTCAGATATTCTTAGTACCTTAAGTTCATCAATCTTCTCAGTTAACCTTGACATTTGTGCACTGTGGGTTTTTGAAACACTACGTTGATGGTTACATATGATTGCAACCTGTCATAAAAAAGACAATATCATTACAACTTAAAATGTGAACACAAATGAATACATAGAAATAACATGATAACGTTAAAGCATATTTTGAGCCAATTCACCTGCTTGTTTGCATGCTGATAAACAACAATCTTCTCTGCAACATCTCCATCTCTAGTTTCCTTACTCAACTGTTATCACAGAATCCCAGCAAACTTAAATATACAAGTGTCTAATGACATTGAAGAAGAAAACCATGAAGGTAAACCATTTAGTAGACTTGTCCAAATCATAATAATATGCACAGCAGAAATTTCCAATGAGAATCAAACAAAATATGCTTGCCATGGTATAGAGCATACATGACTAGGGATTAATAAAGCATTCTAGGAGTGCATTACAAGTTTATAATCAAGGTATTTCAAAATACCACCTGAGGTGCAAAAAAGGAAAAAGAAAAAGAAACCAATTCTAATGTCACACATACAATCATTAACAGAAGAATATTCAGAGGTTACATAAAACAATAGGAGAAAAAAATAACTATAGATAGGATAATCCTTTCCATATATGTGAACTTCACAATTGGCAGATCAAAACAGTTTTTACCATATCATCCAATGTGATAGATGCGTTGAATGTACGGAAGACTTTAGCTGTTAGCCCAGGCATGAGTTCCTTCAGATGAGCATTTAATTTACTAGTATCCAGCTTGTCAAAAAGATCATCACCCGGGCGTTTTGCTAAAGATCAAGAATAACAAATACTTAAGGACCTCAGTCTCAAAGCAAAAACATATCATAAAAATAAAAACCAGTTTCCCACCTTTTTGGAACTTTATAATTGCATTATAAACAGGAAGCTCCACTTCAACTGTATTTTCATATTTAATTGAATCTTTACCAAGGAAGTTGAACTGCATTAATCCAAAAAAGAAATATTGGTCACTAATAAGTGCAAGTTGAAAGGGAGATGCTACCCTTAAAACTGAACTTTGAAGGCCTTGAACCTAAGGACCCAAAAGTAGTCACCTGCAGCTAAAGAAAAATGGTGATGATAATTTGAAAACCCTAATACCTTCAACATGTTGGGGGCCTCTGCCATTACATTCTCCACTTTTAATGTGCAGCAACCAACAGTATCAGCTTCATCATCATCCTGAGGAAAGGAAACCAAGAAAAGAACTAAAAGCTAGATAATAATCTTTTGATGGGTGAAAATCAAAATAACTGTGTAACAACAAAGACAAATGAAAGCACAAGGTAAGCTGAACATCTAGATCTGGATCAAGTCCCTTTAGCATATTCAAGGAAACAACTTTATGGAATGAAGGGAAAACAATTTTACACTATTTAAAAACTCCACATTAATCTACTTTAGATTTTCTCGAGGAAAATTTTACCAATTTACTATAAATAAGAAATAACATACAAATACAATTCTAGCTACTAAAAATGGTCATAAAAATAATAATAACTTGGTTGAACAGAAAAACTGCTCAAATGGATCAGACTGACAGTCTGACAAACCTAGAGTTTCACATGAAAATACAATTCATCCACATCAGGAATAATTTACTATAAGACTCCTTGAAACACATACAAGACCTTGTAATAGATACTGACCACTTGCCTTTTTGTATTAATTTCTCCTTCTGTGTTTAAAATTCCTTACATTTGGGAAATCAAAAATTCAAAATTATTGACTGGATGTCCAAGACAATTGCAAAATCAACTTAAACGCAGAAATATGAAATGTCATTGTGCCAAAAAAAAAAAGGTTGTAACTTGCAAGCAACAAGCATTGGAGGTTTTGCATTAAATTAGCATATTCCAGACTACAAGCAAGTCTCATGTCATGCCAAGATAACCTTAAATATGATATAAGAAACTACATGCATAATTGCCAATTGACTAATGAACTTAATAAGCATTCATAATTGCATATGCTTTTATGCATGAGCGAGAGTGTTATACTCTTTTATCTATATTTATATGGACAATCTGCAGTGAGCACACAAATGAGAGTGAGCAAGTGCTTCTACAGGCACTACCTTCTCATTGCCAGCCCTCAAAGCTAATTTATCAATAAGATAAGTAGCAACAGCTATCTGCTGCCTTGTAATATCTTTACTTGTAAAATCTTTTGTATATGCAGCCCTGATGTTAGCTATATAATCCTGCACCCAGATACCAAGATATCCAATCAATAAACAGGTTCCTTTAAATCTCATCCAAAAGTATCATCATATCAGGGATGAAAAAGATAAAGTTTATAAGAATTATAAACAAAACATGAAAGCACCTTCAACATCCTAGCTTTCTCATACTTTTCCTTGTCGCTTTGCCCCTTCAAGGAGCTACTAGCAGCAAGAAACACATATTTGAACAATTTTGGGTTGATAGGATCATTCCAGAAGGCTAACCATGTAACTGTGTTGTCATGCCTTATCTCCTTCCAGCTGCCAAGGTTACAAATCCCAAGGGTTCAAAAAAATAACATTGACTTTCAAATTGGTTGTAGATGGGATACTATATTCTTTTTTTTTTTTTCCCTTTCCAAGATATGGACCATACCTTTCACCAGGAATAGGGCATTCAGGAATTGGAGCATCCTTTCCAATATTAATTGTGATATCACTTGGACGAATGCGCCTTTTCAATTTTCCCATCTAATAACATAAATTAGTCAACAGAAGATAGGAAGTTAGTGACAGCTGAAGCTGGTAAAAATTCTCGTGCTGTCACTATAAAACCATTATATCTGGAAAAACTCTACAGGTATATATTGGCCAAAACAAGTATCATAACAACCTTGGGATGCTCTCCACGACCTCGGAACAATCCTGGTGGTTCAACTCTAATGTTTCCAACCTAAAATGAAGATTTAATAAAAATTAGTCATAATTTCAGAAGCTTCTCAAAGAATAATTTAAAATTAATAACTTGAACAGAGAAGATAATTCAAAATCAATAGCTTGCATTGGGAAAGGTTGCACAAAATTAAATAGGAAGTTCAACTTCATGAACAAATAACAACTAATGAATGGCCCCACTGAACTATGGGAATAACACTTAAAAAGAATATTTTTTTCCCAAAAAAAATGTTTACACCACCAAAATATGGCACTCTACTTCCAACAACACCAGTACTTAATTTCACTTAAGTGGCACTTGAAATTATCCATCATCCCCTACGTATATCAGTTCCTCAAGTTTGCTTATACAAGTACATCTAATCAATTAAATGGAAGGAAGGTACCAAAGAATGATATTATTAATCCTTACAGTGCCAGCCATCCAACAAAACAAAGTGTTGAAACTATGATAGAATTAGATATCCAAACAGATATTGATTGAGTTCACCAAAAAAGAAAAACATTAAATTGCAAGACAATCAATGGTAAGTGTTACATTGGTGACAGGATGATGACAGAATGATTGCATTGGTACTCTTCCACTCTGTGTTAATCACTTTACAAAGCAGGCCAGCATCAAGTGAGGAACGGGATTAAGGGCAAGGGAACATCCACCTTTGAGGGCACTAAGTCTTAATGACTTCAATTGAAAGACTAAGTCATGTGAAGGTAACAAAATCCAAGGCAGAAAAGTATATGAATTTGAGAAAACATAAATTGCCGTCCTAAGCCTTCAAACATTCAACGGTTTCAAACTAGGTTTAACTCTAAGCCATGAATGAAAGTAAGCATAATAACAGGTCAACTGAACAGCATAGTATAATCAAAAAATTCTTTTGCCAGTGTAAAAGTGCCAAACATCGAGTTCTGGGATCAAGGAGTTGAATTATACCTTGGGAGTTCAACAAATTTAAAGAGAGGGAATGAGGAGAGAGCCATGATTACATTACCTTCTCTTTAACGCCGTTGACTATAGCCCACATGAATTTTTCCTCTTGTTTAGCTTTCTCCTCCTTCAGAGCCTTCTTCTCCTGCATGGGCATAAGAAAAAAATATGTCAACGCTTGCCCAATTGAAGGAATGAATTACAACCTCTTGAACCAACACAGTACAAAATTTAAATGCAATTAATCTATCCCAAGTCCCCAAAAAAAAAACAATTGAAGGCTCACATTGGAGTGATGGACTTACCAGGAACCTAGTAAACTCACTGCACTTGTTAGAAAAATTGATGGAAATACTTTTGAGAATAAATTTTTTGCTACTGATTGAAAAATGTGTTTTATGTTCAGGAATGTTCACTCAAAAGTACAGAATTAATTGGGTTTGATTAGTATTAGGTGTAATTACTTCTAAGTGCCAAAATAACAAAAAGAATGTATAGAACTTATTTTTCAATATAATGTTAGATGTTTAAGTGAGGAAAAATTCATAAAAGCAACTCCAACAGTCAAAATGACCAAAAGGGCATTGAAGAAGAAGTAATAGGATGAGACTTCTGCCTGAATTTCCTTTTGGGATGTTGGAGGACCCACAATTAATTTTTCGTTTGGCAGCCAAACAAAATGAATAGCTGCAGAATTAATTTCAGGGTGCAGATGGACATTTTCCCCACCAAAACATGTATTGAAGCATGCTCCTAGTTTCTTCTCTAGTGCCAAAAGAGAGGAGACAAATCATCAAACAAAAACTATGTATCTAATAAGAAATTAGTAAAATGTGTAGTAAGATCAATGGCATGCAGTACTCTACTATTTGAACAGTATAGACATCAAAAGCACCCTAACAGCTAAGTCAAAATTAAATCTCATATCAATTAGTCTCTGCTGATGTATATGGTATAAACTAACCAAATATGTAGACCTGTCAAATATCAATATTGGAATCAAATCTGAATGATGCTTTGATACATTAATTTTTATTATTGTAAAACAAGATCACATCAGATACCAACTTACTTCTGAACTCAACTGTTTCTTCTTCTCCTTTTCACTTTGGTACCAGTCATATATTGGGGTAAAGTCACAATCTTTCAAATTCTGAATTATATGGTTTTTTCCTAGCAGCTTGCGCCAGTCATTCCAGAAATTTTCTTTGAACCTATCTTTCTGAATGTAATCTGTATCTCGCATGACTGCAAACATTGTAGCAACCTGCAAAATATGCTCGTTGTTCACATAACACTGTCAGAAACTCTGACAAAAGGAGACTTCAAAATAAGAGAAACTTTTACAACAAAGTGTTTTAGTTTAGTGACCTCAATTCCCCAAAAACAGAACAAAAAAGCAGTCTTATAAAATTAATAAGAACACACATTACAGAGATAAAACCACACCTCCTCCTGCACAGGAGTCAAGTCAACTGGCTTCCCCTTATAGAGCATCTTTACCCCATGGGGCTCGTAAGGAGGTGGGAAAATAACACCATTGTGAACCAAAGTAGTCCATTTCTTCTGCCCATCGCCTGAACTCGGAAGAAGTTTTGTAGACTTAGAATATTCTGAATTGTTGCCTGATTTCTTTGACTTTTTGATCTGTTTCTTAAAAGATGTGGAACCAACCCTATTAATTTTAACAGCCTTTTCAATCTTCATGGACGATGATTTATTTCCTGATGCAGATGACTTTGCTAGTCTTTGAGAAATAGGAATATGGTCATCATCATCATCAACCTTTACCTCCCGTTTCACAGATGCTTGCTTAGTTTTGATTGATGCAGCTGGTTCTAAGAGCTTTGGCTTCTTCACAGAACAGTGCAGGGAATTAGTCTTATCTAGTGGTCTCTTAACTGACACTGTAGATGGCTTTTCATGATTAACACTTGCGCTGGAACCATCTTGATGATCTTTCTGAACTTTAAAAAGTGGTTTCTTCTTATTAGAGTCATCATATTTACTGCCAGGTGTTCCCACATTCCATGATAACCTTGCAGACAAAGGAAGATCATCATCATCAGAGTCTTCAGAATGTTTCTTAACAACAACAGGGGTAACTTTGCTAGTATGATTGGAGTTCATTTTCAACCTAGCACTCAATGGTTTATTATCCTCCTCATCCTCAGAGTCTTCAAAATTATCTTTGGAAAGATGTTTGATAGAGTTTTTTTCCTCCTTAACATCATTAGGCATTTTCTGTTCCAAAAGAGGCTTTGATTTATCTCCTAATGAAGATGTTTTTAAATTTGCTACAGGAGGCTTAACAGAAGAGGTCTTGACATGTGAAGTTGATGCTCTGGAGATACCTTCAGAAGACTTCATGGGCGATGCCTTGACAGATGGGACAATCTTACCCTTCTGTACACCAGAATTTTGGCCATTGAAAGAAGGCACATCAGAAGTTTGCCTATATGATTGCCCATCAAGACTATGAGAAGTTGACTTCCTTAACTCTGAAGGCAATTGATTTTTCTTTGATGCAGTGCTTCTCCTTTTAAAAATTACTGGTCCATCTTCATCATCAAATTCATCCGACACATTTGGTTTATCAGAAGCCTCAACAGCCATTATTCATCAATGGAAAGTGTTTGCATGCACATCACATCAATTTCTGGAGGACAAATAAGAATTTTTCGTTAAAAAAAGGTTCTGGGTTAATTACTACACTAAATTTCAAAAATAAACTTAAATTAAAATGACAGAAAGATTATTTTTCCAGCAATATAGGACAGGAAATTGTGATCACAAGAAAAAAGCAAACAACCTCACAGCTCATGCAATCTATATCTAATGAAAATGATATTGGCATAGCACCAGAAAACATTTAGAAACTGCCATCAACAGGATATAGTAAAACCTATCCCATCAGTTAAATTCAAATTTTAAAATAAACTGAATCTCATAATATCCAAAAACTTCATGACAACCAATATACTGAAGATAGAGCATATGCTTCTGAGCTTCTCAATTGAACCAAGAAGAATGCCTTTACATGCAAAAATAAATAAATAAATCAGTTGAAAGGATAACCCATGAACATGATATAATACTGTAAAAATTATTAAAAAAATATCTATTTGTAAGTTAAAAGGAAAAAAATGAAATACATATGAAAAACCATTGGTAACATAACAAAATATGAATATCACCAAACCCTAAAAGAAACTTCTAGTACGGTAAGATGAGTGGTGAAGAAAAACGCATTTAATGAGGAGTTGGATTAATGAAGCAGAATCATAAGTTTGTCTTTCATTATATTTTCTTTTTTTCAATCTTTCTGGGCACAAAAAAAATTTTAATCTCAAATCAACAAGACCCACCCATAGTTAGTTTAATAGCAATGAAATTTGGTACCAAAAACTATCCTTAGCGGTTATGCAGCTGTTCTTATCTGAATAGGTTAAAAAGCGAAGAGTTATAACAAAAACATGCAAATGGGAAAAAAGATATGAAAATGCTGGTACCAAGATCGAGAGCAGTTTCTAACCAATTAAGAGAAACATGTGTTATAGATATTTGGTAGGAGTAGCAATTCCAGGAAGTGCCCAAAATTTATGAATCAAAAGCAATAAATTTCATAGAAACAGGAAAGGGTATTACCTAAAACGATGTGCAAAAGGCTTAGTCTTGGTAGGCTGTTATGGCGGTGGGACTGAAAGCTGGAGTTGTAGCTGAGATTGTATGCGAGCAAGTGAGAGACGAGAGGCCTTAGATGAGATAGGCAAGGAAGACAACTGCGAAGCTGACAGATAGAAGAAAGAGAGATGAAAAACGAGGAGCTAGGGTGAGAGAAAAACTCCTCGGGGATTTGGGCGTCCGGTGAAAACCTGACTTTGGTCAGCTTAACATTTTTCTTAAGCCTCCCTTCTCCAGTCCTTGTAATTTCTATACAAGTACCCTTTGCACGTGCGAATGGGCCTCAGGCCCATTTGTTAACCAACCAAACCCTCTATTAATATCTGAAAATCAGGCTATGTGATATTCTAAATTCTAAATAATAACAATTATATTATCAAGACATTGTTTTTATTTTAATCTTTAAAAAAATTAAAGTTATTTCAAAGTTCTATATAACTGCTAATCAATAATGAAATTTTTCTTCAATTTAGATTAAAAAATTTGTTAAAGAAATCATGAGAACACACTATTACTAAAAGTCAAAATAGAATTTTTATTTTTTTAAAAAAATCTTTTAACTTTTTAATATTGCATTTGATTTTTAAAATATTTTATTTTTAAGATAATTACATAAATAAGATAAATAAAAAATTGAAAAAATATTTTTTGTTATCAATTTACTTTTATAACAATAATTTATTATATTATTACTAAATTTTTATTTTTATGTTTGATTCAAGTAAAATAATTTTTAGTATATAATTATTTTTTAATTATTCTTAAAGATAAAAACTTAATGATAAATAGGAAAAAAAATAAAGAAAAAGGTGAGTAGATAAAGAAATAAGATTTTTTTTTAGGTATTAGAGTTTTAAAATTAAGGGTCGTGATTTATGAATTATAATTTAAAATTTAAGGGTTAAAGTTTATGATTTAAGAATTGAAATTTTTAAATTTAAAAGTTATGATTTAAAATTTAGAATTTTGAAATTTAGATGTTAGGATTTTAGGATTGAGGGTTTAAGATTTATAATTTTAAAATTTAGAGATTAAGATTTTAGAGTTTAAGAGTTAAAGATTAGAGTGTAAGACTTAAGAGTTTGGATTTAGAATTTATAATTTATAATTTTGAAGTTTAGGGGTTAAAATTTTGTGTTTAGTAGTTAAAATTTAAAATTTAAAAATTAGAATTTAGAGTTTAAAATTTTAAATTTAATATTTAAGATTTAAAATTTTAAAAAATAATAGTTAGAGTTTAAAATTTAAAATTAAAATTTTTGAATTTAGAGTTTTAAAATTTAAAATTTAAAGATATAAAATTTGTTGTATTTAATTTTTATATTAATAAAAAGGTGGACAATTTTATCATTTTATAAATAAAAAAATTTCTATTTCAATGAAAAATTTTTATTCTCTTCCTTATAAGTGGAAAAGTTTTTTCACCCTTCTCTTCTTAATTTTTCATTATTTAGAATATTTGATTCTTGAGAATATAATTTTATTTCTCATAAAAACGTGAATTTTTTTTATTTATTTCACTTTTCCGAAAATTTAAAAAAAATACTTGTATCGAACAGGATCTAAACATGACCAAATATACTGATTTGTTGGCATTTGTTTTTAGTAGGTTTTTTTCAGTACTATTTATGGTGTACATCACATGTGGACTAATTATTGGTCCAGATATGACGTTTGAGTGAGGCCCATACTGCTAATTAAATTTTTGTAATCATTTCATAATAAGTTAAAAAAAGTTATAATCCAATCCCCCAAATGTTATAATTTAAACCCACAATTGCCAAAATTTATATCAGAACCGCAATGAAAAATTTCAAAACAGTTAAATAAAAAAAAATTAAAAATTCCCTACTTTACCTTCAACTTTATGTGTTCCAAGCTACCTGAGCAGTCAAACATCAGAGACCACCACCAACGTCCACCGACGAGCTGCACCACCAACTGCCATTGCTAGCAAGGAGACCCATATCCACCATCCACTGTTTCGAATTAAGCATTGCTTGAGTTGAAGAACTCAACCCAACGCGCGTTTTCATCACGGTTCCGGAAGAAGCTCTCGATGAGTTGAAACCATGCTTCTCCTTCAAACTTCTACTTCCCAAGTGCTCTCTCTCTCTCTCTCTCACACACACACACACAAACACATTCTCAATTTGCCTTAAGCCTAACCATGGGTCGCTCCATAACCTTGCCCTCCAAGTTGTTCTGTATATTAGTATTGTTAGTTGACGTTTTCCTTGTGTCCCTTCCTTCTCTTGTTACTTGTTTCCCCTTAGTTCATTACACAACTTGTAGTTAAAAAGAAGCCCATTTTTCCTCCTTGCATATTTACTTTTAATTGTTCAATAACATGTTCACTGTACAATGATGTTAGGAGTTTTGTAAGGATTAGCAATATCAATTTATGTTTTACCTAGTGTTTTGATGTATATGCTCCTAATTTCATGGTTCTATTTTAGATAATAACTATAATTTGTTGAGGTTAATTATTTGGTTGTTGATACTAAAGGAAGTTGTTTATTAATGTTTAACTCGCTGTAAAAATTTACTGATCTTTATTTGGTACTAAGCATGATTTATGTTGTGCTGTCCATAGTTTAATGAACTGTATGTCATGGCAAAGATGATTCACTAGTTGCATTATAAGATGGGCTTGTGTGTAACGTTGTCTACAGCTCTCAGTGTGACTACCTTTTTGGATTTCCATTCACTTGTTTTAAAATTAACAAATGAAGCATGATTAAGATGTGTTGTGCAACAATCATTAAATTTTCTTCCTAGATGCAATGTTAAGTTGAAGTTGGAGTAATTTTGTATGTTTTACCTCTTAATTTCCCATAGCTCTTAAGCATCCAAGCGTTCAAGGAATTATTATGAATATATAAATTCTAAACCACTCACCAAGCTTCATTTCAGAACACACTTTCATATTTTCTACCCAAAACAAATTACGTGGACTTCTATTCCTTCACCGGTACGTAGGCTTTAGGTTTCTCCTATGTCAAGTCCACATCTTTATAAATATTTTTCTTTTCCCATATTTTCAAGTTTCTTTTCTTTCTTTTTTTTCTTTGCATGTCTTTTATAAGGGTAACTAAAATATAATTAATGCCATAAAATATTTGCATCATTATTTTAATATAACCGTTTTTAGTAGCTGTGGGATGCCTAACACATTTTTCATGCACAATCGACTCCTAAATCCTTTCTGGTTACACAACGTTTTTAAAAGGTTTTTTTTTTAAAAAAAAATTCCATTTCAAAATAAATTTTAGTGGCAACTCTATTAAACGTTTTTCAAAATTCTTTCCTTTCTTATTTTGCTATGCGCGTTGCGTGGTCCTTTACAGGATGGGTACGACACTAGTTAAGTGAAAAGTATGAGATAGAACACTTGACACTATTTGATTTCTATGAGAAAGAGAAAACAACTATAAAACAAAGTTTAGAACACAAATTTGTTTACTTCAATTTTTCCAAACAGAATTGAACTGAAAAAATAAAAGTTGTAAGTAAATCAAATAATTCTTTCAAAGATGTAAATAATGAGATAATTCTATTTTTTTGAAACACTTGGGATAAATGAAGTTAAAGAAATATTCCTTTAACCAAAACTTTGAAATCAAGTATTTCCAAGGTGATTTGAAATGATGAAATAGTGTTTCAAGATGTGAGTAAAAGACAAAGCAAGAGACAGCAAGGGAGAAAAGCAAGACACTATGAATTTATAGAGCTTCAAACAAAAAAGATGATCCTACATTCTCTCCCTAGAGGGAATTTTATAAAATATGGACAATTATCAAAATTGTAGATCCTTGCCTTGTTTCAACATTATCTATTTAAGTGGCATTTGATTTATAGAATATTTTATTTTCAAATAGACTACATTTATGAGAATTTCAATTTTAAGAATGAGACGTATGAAAAAGTTGATAAAATATATTTGATTACCATTTCACTTTTTAAGGAATAATATGTTGTATTCTTATATTTGATTCATGTAAAATATTTTCAAAAATATAATTAACATTTTAAAAAATACTATTATAAAAGAAAAATAAAAAGAATGATGTCTGTATGAAAAAAACTGTCAGTATTACAAATAATTTTAAAATACACAAAAATACTTCTTACTAAATTGATATAATCATAGATACATCAAACCATCATTATTATACAATGGTGCAAAACATGAACCAAAAAAAGAAAAGCATAAACCATTACCACGATGACATAGCAAAAAGTCAAAAAAAATTCATAGCCAACTTAATTAACAATAAAGCAATTACAAAGTATTTGTTGCACATAAAAAGTTTTCAAGTCATGATTAATAATAATAAAAAAAATTATTATACTTTGATCCTTAGTAATCATACATCCAACCCTCACCATTTCCATATCATTCAACCACTCGACTTTCTTCAATTCTCTAAATACTTGCATTTTTCTCTCTGCTTTTTCTTTTTTATGCTTGAAACAGTTAACAAGGTCACCAATGTTATCTTTGGTGCTATCATACATTTTTCTCAAAACTTGCATAGTATCTACAAGTTGTTCAATGATAGAGTTGGTTCCTTTAGTTCTCTTCCTTTTTTCCCTGGCAATAGATACAAAATTTTGGCCATTTGAAGCACTAATACCAATGTGAGTGAAATAATGTCTTGGAGATTATAGAAGTTGAGTCTTAACCACATAATCAATGGGAGCCTCATATATATTTACATCATCACCCATAAATAAAACATCTTCTTACATATTTTTATTCATTGCCTTAGGATCTTCAGTATTTACTCGAGTGGCTCTATCCTTTCTATAAACTAATGCTAAGTCATCAAAATAAAAAAAATGTCTTCTTAAACAAACTTTGAGCATTTAGATGTTATTGTATTTTAAAATAGCAAAAGTTACTATTATTTTATCTATTAAAAAGGACATAAATATTCATGAATGCAAATGATTTTGATAAGTATGTATGTGATATTGATGTTTACCCCTATCATTTAAAAGAGTCTACAGAGTAATCCATACAGTGTTGAATCTCATATTTTGACAAATGCAAATGTCTTAAACTAATTAAACATATTAAATTGACATAATTAATATAATGACCCAGTGTTTTCTCTATTTATGTAAGGTTGTTGATAGTATTTAGTCATTTTTAAGAGGTAGGAAATTGACATATATAAAGTTACAAACATATAAAGTAACTTCATATGCATTAATTTACATCGTCTTTATCAAACATAAACTACCATAAGAAAATATTGTTGATGGATTTCCATACTACCATAATTTACTTAATCCCTTGCGAATTCATTTTTTTTACCAATTTATAGAATAAATGGTGTTACCATTCTCCCAATAGCACCTTATATTCTCTTATGTTTGGTTACATAAGTAACACAAAATGTAACTAAAATAAAAATCGAAATATCCATTTGAAACATTCATTTAAAAAAAGTATTCACATTTAGCAGCGGTTAGAACCGCTGCTATAAGTTTTTAAAATATTTGCCTACTTTTCAAAGGAAATTCAAACCATGTTCAAAGCTTTTAAAATTTTGTTCATTTTTAGCAAATGTTTTATTAATTTCTTGAAATATTTTTTTACAAAAAAATTTCACATTTAATAGGCAACTACCATAATAACTTGTTAAAAATTATAAATTTTTTAACTACAATATTGCTAACTCTTTGAAATATTTGCTTTAAAACAAAATTTTAAATTTAGCAACAATTATAATTGTAACAATACGTTTTTTAATGGTAGTTTTGTTGATTATTTAAAGTGTGACTTTTTGTGATAGCAAAAGTCATAATTGAAAATAATTTAAGGTGATGACTATTAGGACTAAGGTGATACTCTTTGGTGATAGAATTTTTCATTTTTAGCAAAAATTTTGGCATCACCAAATCACCTTTCAGAATGAAGAATTATCACTATAAGCTATGGCCACAAAACTTTGACGACAAAAAATCATCATAAAAAAGCTTTAACGATGACTTTTGTCCTCACTTAAACCTATGTAGTGAATTAATAAATTAATATAATTGAAAGCAAAATTAACCTCATAAAATTAATTCAAATTATTTAGTAACTAAATATTTTAATTTTTAAAATATTTAAATTTTTTATTAAATATTTAAATATAGAATATATAAAAATATAGAATTTAAAATTTATTCATGACAAATATCTCAGAAAAAGATGCTATTGCTCGGTAAAGAAGAAAACCATTATAATGCAATCTTCGTTAAAGTGGATGGAAAGTTCATCATCTGTTGGTGTTTGAGGCTTCTGTTGCGAAAATAGGCAATGGGAAAGCTTCCAAGTGTTCCACCAGGTTGGTCACCTTATCATAGAGATCTAGATGTATAAATACCTAAAATCGGCTAGTAGTTTGGCCTCCATTATAAATGGTACAAATTTCGGGGAAACCTACATTTAATAAACGATTGGAGCAATGAGCCTTTGTGAAACAATACTAGCTAGTCACAAATTTCGGGGAAAACCTACATTTAATAAAAAAGACATAGAAAATGAAGGGAAATTTTTTTACAAAAGTGCATTTTGTTACCACATTAACTAAATTTTAAGAGTCACGATACCTGTCGACGATTGGAACACTATTGTAAACGATTGTAAATCCTAAAAACTTAATTCCAAATAAATTAAAAGAATAGGAACTAATTTGAATACTTGATGAAATTATAAAAATTAAATATATAATCAAATAAATGTACATAAGGGTTATTTATTGACAGTTTGACACCTATGCATTAGCTTAATTCGCTCAAGGGACTTAATTATCAAAATTATAAATTACAAGAACTTAATTTTTTGTTAAAAAAAATATTACGACTGATTTGAAGGTTTAGAAAATCAAAGAGACTAAATGTATAATTAGACCTTTGTTTTCATAATCAAGTATTTAAAAGTAATATGTTAATATCAATAGAAAATTTTATAAATTAATTTTTTAATAAATTTATTCTTAATAATAAAATATTGCATATATCCATTTAACTACGGACCGCAATGAAGCTGGGAAGAGATGCCAGGATAAGGATCCTCTGCTGTGGGATAAAACACAGCACGCTGTGCTGTGGGGTGAAACGACGCCGTTTGGCGTCCAGATGGCGAGCGAAGGCCAGTTTGGCGTCCAGATGGCGAGAGAAGGCCACTTCAGCAATCAGGCGACTGGTACAATCTACCAGTCGCCCGTTTACATCCGCTAATCAACTGGTAAAACAGCCAGTCGACTGGGGGAGTGAAAACCAAAAGCCACCCAAAATCCAGGGGCTACCAGTTGCTATACCAGTCGACTGGCCAGCGCCTGGTAGTCCCTGGATTTGGAACCAGTCGACTAGAGGGAGCCCTTGACGTATTCCAGATGCTAGCAGGTGCAGGGCCAGTCGACTGGTATAATGGACCAGTCGACTGATTGTCCCGACAGTCGACTGGTAGGCTCTTTATACCCAGAATTACCCTCATTTCCACCATTTTTCTCGGCAGCTCTCAATCGTCTCTCTCGAATCCTCAGAACCCAATATCTCTATTTCGAAAATTTTTGCCAAAACTCACCGATTAAAACCCTCTAAACACTCTCTAATCCAAAACCCCCACCTACAATCCACCGCAACCAACCTACATTTTCTCCAAATCCCCCAAATTTCCCCAAACCGTAGTTAGGGTTCCTCAGTTCTATTCTGCAAATTCAACCTTCATTTCCAAATGCCTCCGAAGACATCTTTTAAGAGACCACGAGTTGGAGCTCCCAGCTCATCTCAACCTCGGAGCTCATCTCAACCTCAACCTCGGAAGTCCACACAATCTCAAGCTCCTGTCCCCCTATTGACCTCGGTAGAACAAGAAAAACGATACCAGAAGCATTTTATGGATATGACCGTGGTCCAGGATATGTATCTCAATCTTGATTTTCTGGCTAGAGAAAAATTGGAATTGAATATTCTAGTGAGAACCCACGAAATGCAGCAGTACCTTGGCTATGGGACACCATACTCACCTAGTGTAATTAGAGTTTTTTTTACAAATCTAGCATATAATGAAGAAGAATTGGAATTTAGTTCAGAAGTTAGAGGAGTAAAATTTTCTTTTAATAAAGATTTGTTTGCAAGGGTTGTTGGTTTTCCTGTTCCTGCTGAAGATGCTTGTCAGTTAGATGAGACTATGTCTAATATTTCTTGGTACAACAGAGAAGCTATTGTCTCCAGAATCTTAGGACAAACACGGGTATCTAGTACTAAGATATATACAAAGGATTTGAGTGTTGATACTAATGTAGTTTTCTACATGATTTGTCATATGTTGCTTCCAAAGGCTGGAAATTATTCTTACATGAGTGATTTGGAGCAAGTATTGGTATATTGCTGGCTACAGGGAAGAGTGATAGATTTTCCTTATTTGATGCTCAAGTTTATAATCACAGCTCACAAGCAGGCTAAGAAGGGTCTTCCATATGCATCAGCTATTACTAGACTCCTCCAACATTTTGGTATTGATACAAAAGATGGCCAAGTCATTGTTCCCAAAGTATTCAATGAAAATAACATGAATAGGATGGGGTTTATAAAAAAGGATAATACATGGATCTGGAAAAGAGAAAATGAAGATGAGCCAGAGCAGAGAGAACCTACTAAGAGTAATGAACCATCAACAGAGCAAGGATCAAGCACTGACATGTTAAAACACATATGTAGTATGCTGGAGACTACAAATTTAAAATTAACCAACATGGATAACACATTGATAAATTTGAGCACCAAAGTGATAGGAATTGAACAGAATATGGCTGACTTTTCTGAGAGATTACGTAGATTTGAACAAGTACAACATGGACAAGAAGCAATGGATCAAGAGCCAGAGCAAAGTCATCAAGAAGCACAAGATAGAGACATAGGGCATGAGGAGCCATGTCAAGAAGCTAGGGATGAAGAAGCAGAGGAAGGCCATCCGACTTAGATTTTTTTTTTTTTTTGATTGTTTCAATTCTATGTAATACAAGCTATTTTGTATTGGTCTCTTTTGTACTGAACTAATGTATTACATGTTATGAATATGAAACAGGAATATTAAACTTTAAATTGCATTGTATTTTTGCTTGAATTGGTATTTGTCTATTTTGAATTGCATTGGATTATCATTAGTATTGATTGGTTCTGACTTAATTGATATGAGATTGGTTTTGCTTTTTGCTCTGAATTTGTATATAAAGTCTTATGAGTGCCTTTTGAAGCTTCTGAACTTCATAATGACCCTTGTTGGTCTGAACTTCATAAAGTCTTATGAGTGTCTTTATCGAACAACATTTTTGATAAGTTGACCAAGCCTTGGTATGTATGCTGCTCTTTGCTCTTTTCATTAAACTTTTTATTTGGAATGTCATGTCTTCTGACATCATTTTTCACAAATAGTTTTTAAAACTCTGTTGCATGAGAAACTTTAAGTATTTAATATTTATTCAATGATTTCGTGTATTTGATCTGAACAGGTTGGAGCTCCTTGCCGTGTTGGTTTGGTTGCTCCAATTGATGTTGTTGTCCCCCCTTCCAAATTTGCAATCTTGATCTGGAACAATTAGTTTCTTTGTTGAGTTGAGGATACTGTGTTAATACATTTCAAGTGCTTAATATTCCTACCAAGATTAACAAGGGTACTGTAGAAATTATCACCCCTGTGGAACTCATTAGAAAGGGTGATAAGGTTGACTCTTCTAAAGCTGCTTTGCTTGCAAAACTTGGGATTAGGCCCTTCTCATATGGGCTTGTTGAAAATATGCTTAGATCTCTTATTCTGTCTTTTCAGATTGCATCAGTCCATTCCTAGTAAACAACTGAAGGAATGAAATCACTGTAAAATACCAAGAACTACTATCATGGAAGCAACAGAAGAATGGGCAATATTAATTCATGAAAGGGCATAAAATGAAGTTCAGAAGAAAGATTTTTTATGGATGCTATTTGCCAACTTATGTTGCAATATCTTTGGCATAGCATTTTTCGATATGCTGAGGTGATTTCTCTCGCTAGAATCTGCTTTTATGTAGAAGGGCATCTTTTTTGTTTTGCCCTTCCGCCTTCCTGTTTATAATTTTTTTTCTCTAGTATGCTTGTTGTGATGTTCTTATAAATAGACTGCAAAAGAGAAGTAGATTGAACCAATTATGAATAAAGTATATAAAGAAGTGAGTTCTATTGAAAACTAGGATTAACATGCTTACACGTCTATTTGACTTGGTCGATCTATTAATGGAGAATTGTCTGAGAATATTAGGTATACCAAGAATAATGATGATATGATTATTTATTTTGTAAGTTATGGCTATGATATGGATAATACTCAAAAGATATTAGGATATTTAAATAACGACCATTTGAGTTTATCTTAGTTTATTTTCCTAGTTATCTAATAGGTTAGAATTCTCATAAGTTAGGCTCCCAGATTTAAGCTTTTCAGCTCTAACCTTCTGTCATGTTAAGGATTGTTGTCTAATGTTCATATCAATATAATTGTTATCTCATTATGTGTGTCTTATCTCTACCAAGAATCTGATTTGTGTCTTATCTCATTATGTGTGTCTCCAATCTGGTTTTGATGATGCCATCCATATGAAATGATGTGGTTTTGCAGAAAGCATATAACAATTGAGTCAGAAGATGGAGGAGAAGTTCAAGAAGCAGGCTGCTAGCACTACTTCTAATGACCATGTCATGAAGGTAGCTGGTGAAGCTATAGTTGTAATGACTGATTCAACTGTCACTTCCAGGCCATTACAGGCTCATGTTGACAACAAAGTGCTAGAAGGAGATTTAGTTATTTTCATTGAAAAGCATTTAGTTTTATACATTACAGATTGTATAACATAAAAATATTTGTTGAATGGACATGTTGTAAATTGATTAAATAATAAAGTAAAATTATGGCATAGACAAAGCCATGTTGAACAAACATTTTACAGATTGTATAACAAAAAGATATTTGTTTAAGCTTCATACTTTACAGATTGTTCTTATCTATATTCTTTTCTCTCATACATTAAAAATAAGCTTCATTCTTTTTTCTCATTCGCTCAAAAGCTTTTAACATTTCACCACTCACATACAATACATTTTCGCTTGACTATAGATATTTAGTGTCAACCCTTAAATCTGTTAGCATCCAATATATCTCCAGAGAATTTTATGGTGTCTAGCGACTGCATGGGCTGATCAAGCGATGCCTGTGGCCATTAAAAACAATAGTTATGAACAATAAGGTAAAAGAAGAGTCAGATGAAGAATAAATTAATTCATTTCCATTTAGCCATTAAAAATAATTATTCATACCGTCAACATATTCATATAACTGAAATCGCACTCAGACTGTGTTCGGATGCATTCAACTGGTGTTTTGGATGTAGAAGAAGATATTTCCATTTGAATCACACCAGGTGTCAAACAAGTCTGCAAAGACAAAGTATGATAAATTATTTATAAAGTAATATAAAGTAAGAAACACCTAAGATAATGACAATTTCACTTACTTGCGAATTATTTGTTATCTTAACTCTTCTTTTTCGGCGGGATTGAACCTCAACCCAACTCTTCAACCGTTTCTTACTCTTTATTCCAGTTTTCTTCTTCAATCCCCTCGCTTGCACAACATATTCATTATCTGGTTCTATGCTTGCACCAGGGCTATAGTTTGGACTCTTTTGCCGTATACGAAGTTGCATGACTTGGTTGATCAATTCATCCATAGCCTTGTTTACCATAAGATATGCTTCTGGGCAGTCACAAACCTCTGTTGCTAATCTTATCAGTCTCGGACACAGTTGTTTGAACCGTTGTTTACTTCCGAACCTAGAATCTTGTTCTATTTCATTCCCTCTCGTATCATGAAAAGGCGCACTTCGGGCTTCTTTTGTCCACCGCTTCAAAATGTACCGATCAGGAAGTTTTTTAATATCCATCACATCAAGTACCTTTAATGCATGACAGCACAATATACCTGAAGTTTCAAATTTCATGCAACCACAAGAAATGGTTGTATTGACAGGATCAAAAAAAACTCTATATGATCCCTCTTGATTGACCATGCCAACAACATATTCAAAAATTGTACTTGTTTCATTTTTATATTTTATACACGCAGCCGCATATAAATCAAACTCCTTTTGAAATAAATCAAATACAGTGATAGTATAAACTTCGGCAAGTTGTTGTAGCATAAGTGAATTCTCCATTTTCAATCTAGGTACTTTTTGTCGTGACTCAAATTCATGCTTCAACTCGTTGTACCTCTTCTCTTCTACAACTCTCTCAAAGTGTTTGAAGAATTGAGTAACATCTAAACTCGGATTCATGCAACTCTTAAAGTCTGAATTTAAACTTTCACTTAGTTGGGTGCTTCTCATACCAAGAGTGAAAATTTGCTTCATATGGCAAGCAGCCCATTTCTCCTTTATCTTGTGAAGAGAATTGAGCCAAGAATTTTGATGAACACCATATTTTGACAACATGCTACTCCATGCCATTTCAAATTGAGCTTTCTCTTCGTATCCATACATACACTTTTTGAAGTCAGTCAAAAAATGAGAGCCATCTTTCATCAAATTTCCCAAATGTTTAATGCCATTTTGCATCAAGTGCCATGTACATAATCCATGAGAAATTCCTGACATCACCGCATGTAATGCTTTTGCCATTGCTTGGTCTTGATCGGTGAAAATAGTAAGTGGTTTTTTTTCCTTGTGTGCCTCCAAGAAGGTTTCAAATAGCCATTTAAAAGACTCAGAAGTTTCATCGTATAGTAAGGCTGCTCCAAAAATCACAACTCCTCTAAAATGGTTCATCCCACAAAATAAAGCAAGTGGCCGGTGTGCATTATTAGTACTGTATGTTGTGTCAAGAGATACTACATCACCGAAATAACTATAATCAATCAACATTCTTGTATCAGCCCAAAACACATTGGTTATTTGTTCTTCCATATCCATTTGATAGGCATGAAAAAATGATGGATTTTCTAACATCTGACGTTGAAAATATTGCAACAGACAACCAACTTCACCATATACCATACTTCTTTGCCTCTTAGTTCGGATATAATTTTTTGCATCTAACTTGATAAAACCAAGATTAGCCCTTCCTCCAACTTCCCTACTCATCAAATCAAAAGCCGATTTTTGTCGGAGTCCAGCATCTTCAGCCAACTCAATCTCATAAGCTTGAATATCAGATAATCTACGTTGAGATGCTAACATATGAATTGTTTCTTGAAGATGCAAGGGGTGATTATGCTCTTCCACAAAATCATTTATCTTATACTTTCCATTCTTCAAAGTGATCCCCATTTTTACTTTACAATTAGTTCTAGTCTCTAATCGAGGATTTGTAGTATTTATATCTCTTTTATCACTCTTCCTACTTCCTTCTTTGCAACAAACAAATTTATAAGAAGTTATAATTTCATCCTTCGGTCTACGGTTAAAATAATGTTTTCTAACACCAAATCCTATATTTCCACCATAAGCCACCCAAAAAGTCCATGCTTCATCTAAACTATCAAACTCCATACCTATCTTAGGCTTTAAAATGGTTTCAGTGGGAGGTATTTCCGGTTGCTGTGATAATGCAACCTCCGGCAACTCCATTTCTCTGCCCTCCGCTTCGTCTGGCAACTCAATGACTGCTATTGTGCCTCTGCTTTTGCTTCGTTCACCGGCTATTTTTTTCTCTACTCTATGACAAGGTTGCTCACCAACTTCACGTTTCCCGCTCTATCGTAAATTGCTTCATGGTTTTTACGCAACTTATAAGACAAAACGCTGCGTTTTGTTTTATAAAAATAGTGGGAACTAAAAAAAAATTGTGTAGCACGTAGAATGTCTTTGTATGAAATTAGGAATTGATTAATAAATATAAAATTACCGGATTTTAGTTCATATGATGATTAGGAGAAAGATTTTGGCAGTAACCACGAAGTCATTAAGGATTTTCGTGCCAAATCAAGAAGGGAAAACGTAGAAATGGAGACACCAGTCGACTGGTTTGGCTAACCAGTCGACTGGCTAGTGTTCCAGTCGACTGTCGAGTGGGACGTATTCCAGAGGCTAGCAGGTGCATATCAGTCGACTGGCTCTGCACCTGTTAGCCTCTGGAATACGTCAAGGGCTCCCTCTAGTCGACTGGCCGTTATACCAGTCGACTGGTTCCAAATCCAGGGACTATCAGGCGCTGGCCAGTCGACTGGTATAGCAACTGGTAGCCCCTGGATTTTGGGTGGCTTTTGGTTTTCACTCCCCCAGTCGACTGGCTGTTTTACCAGTCGACTGGCGGATGTAAACGGGCGACTGGTAGATTGTACCAGTCGCCTGATTGCTGAAGTGGCCTTCTCTCGCCATCTGGACGCCAAATTGGCCTTCGCTCGCCATCTGGACGCCAAACGGCGTCGTTTCACCCTACAGCACAGCGTACTATGTTTTATCCCATAGCAGAGGATCCTGGTCCAGAGATGCCATGGAATGGTGAGAAACACAGTATTAAAACTTTAAACTTTCAGAGTAGTGTTGGAGAAGAAAATAACAAGAGCATAATTGGAAAAAGTAAGACAAAGGTTAACAGTTAAAAATAACTATGTGATATTTTGTAAAAATAAATAAATTTTTTTAAAATCAAATATTTTCATTTACATGAGATTGATCTGTTTATTAGAATATTTCATTTAAATAATTAAATATATTATTGTTGCCATCTTTTATTAACTATCAATTTATCTCTACGGAATTAGGGGTTAACATATTAAATTGCCTGGTTCTTATCATATCCATTTGATTTATTGATACAAGATGTCCATTTTCACCTTAGGGTTTCTACTGATTTGGTGTATATTGGCTATGGTATCTTTTGGGCTTCTCCATTTTTTCACCAGAAAGCTCCATTAGATATTCGTACATAAATCAGAAGCTGTATATGCAAAAGGAGGCTGCAGGATATTAATAAATTTAACACGGGCATACATGAAGCGCATAATTGGAAAATGAAAAATAGGTTTATTTATTTATTTAGGTGGTCTCCGAGTGATTTTGCTTTGTGCTTGCAAAAATGCTTGAAACAAAAAGCTTTGAGAGCAGGCATGCAGGTCCATTCCATGTTGTTGACTAGTGGGATAGATATGAATATCTTGTCCTTGAATTCAAGGCTTGTTGGAATGTATGCTAGTTGTGCAGATGTGAAATCAGCAAAGCTTGTATTTAGAAAAATACAATATCCCAATGTCTTTGCTTTCAATTGGATGGTTTTGGCTTTGGCATTTAATGGGTATTATGAAGATGCTGTTGTGTATTTTCGTTCGATGCATGAACTAGGGCACATAGGCAATAATAAGTTCACGTTTCCGATTGTTCTTAAAGCATGTGTTGGCTTAATGGATGTAAACAAGGGGAGAGAAGTTCATGCAATGGTTTACAGATTGGATTTTCACAGTGATACCTCTATTGCTAATGCTTTTATAGATATGTATGGTAAATGTGGAAGAGTTTCTTATGCTTGTCATGTGTTTGACAGAATGGCTGAGAGAGATGTTGCTTCATGGACATCAATGATTTGTGGATTTTGTAATAGAGGGAAAATTGAGCAAGCACTAGTGTTGTTTGAAAGAATGAAGTTGGAAGGATTGCAGCCAAATGATTTCACATGGAATGCGATGCTTGCTGCATACGCCCGGTCAAGAGATAGCAACAAAGCTTATTCATTCATCACTAGAATGAGAAGAGAGGGTTTTGTTCCTGATCTGGTTTCATGGAATGCATTAATTTCTGGCTTTGTACAAAATCATAAAGCAGGGGAAGCATTTAAGTTGTGTCGGGAAATGCTAGTTTCAAAGATTCAACCCAATTGTGTAACCATTGCAGCACTACTGCCTGCTTGTGGATCAATAGGTTCCATTAAACGGGGAAGAGAAATTCATGGGTTCATATATCGGAAGGGGTTTGAAATCAACGTTTTCATTGCAAGTGCTCTTATTGAAATGTATTCAAGGTCTGGGAGTTTAAAATATGCTCGAAATGTATTTGACAATATTTCAAATAAGAATGTTGTATTATGGAATGCAATGATTGATTGCTATGGGAAGTTTGGCATGGTAGACTCCTCCATTGAACTCTTTGAAACAATGCACAAAGAAGGACTACTGGCAAATGAAGTTACTTTTACATGTGTTCTTTCAGCATGCAGCCATAGTGGTTCAGTGGAAAAAGGTTTAGAGATATTCAGATCAGTGAAAGAATCTTATGGGATTGAAGTAAGTGCAGAGCATTATGCTTGTGTTGTTGACCTCTTCTGCCGTTCAGGAATGATGGTAGAAGCATATGAATTTGTCAAGGCCATGCAAAGGGAACTCACGGAGTCAATTCTTGGATCTTTTCTCAATGGGTGCAAAGTCCATGGAAGAAAAGATCTGGCTAAAATGATGGCCGAGGATATAAAAAGAATGGAATTAAAAAGACCTGGAAGCTTTGTTACACTTTCGAATATTTATGCTGCTGATGGGGAGTGGGAAAATGTTGGAAATGTAAGGAAGGTGATGAAGGAAAGAAACATCCTTAAGAAGCCTGGTTTTAGTTGGCTTGAAAATATAGAGGGAGGAGGCTGGTTTCCATCACGTCACCTTAATCTCAAACTTTCCAACAAGTCTAAACTCACTCTCCTTTTTCCATTTCCCTTCCACTGCTGCTAATATTACTTTGCATTTATCTCTTTAATCTGAACTCTGAACTAGCTAGTGTAAGTTAAAGTGTTATTAAACTTTGTATTATGGGAATTTGACAGACTCTTTTTACTGGCAATCCGTGGACAACAATCAGCAAACCATCTGGCAATTCAAAGATCAGCTTCAGCTCTCGATCTCTCCCTCAATGGTTCCATTTGAAGGAACAATTGAGGCCTGATGACAACAGGAACTTTGATATCAAGGTTGGTGGTGGGATCAATAACTCCCTGGCCCTTTTCAGTTCCAAACCTTCTATTAATTTCAATAGTTTTATTGATGGTTGGATGATCGCCAATAATAAAGTTCCAAAATCAGACGCTTGAAACCAAACCAAAGTCAATGAAAAGCAATGAATGAATCACATCTACGCTACCAAAACCATTAGACTAATTGAGATATCAAATGTCACTGAATGTTTCAGAAATCAAGTGTTTGATTTTGGTTCATAAAACAAACCAAATTTTAAGGGAAAAAATGTCACTGGGGGAGGTGTAGTGTAAAGAATGGACTACAGTGGATAGAATCTGATCACCAAATGGGCAAGTTCTGGCATGTTTGCACCACATGTACAGGTGTTAACATAAGTTTTGACGGAGTTAAGAAGAAAGAAAACATTCAACCAATAATTAAACTTACAAGACATATGTGGAACAAAAATTACGTTTAATACTAAACTGAAACTCTGATCAAATTTAACGAACAAAAAGATTATTTTTGCCAAAATTTTAGGGACTTCGCTGATATTCCATGACCCCTCAATATTTGTACTTCATTCATCACTAACACGAATTGCACAAACGGAATAAACTACCAAACAATCAAAGCTAAGCTAATTACAATAAGAAAATAAAGAATGAGGAAGAGGCTCCACTCAAATTTGCAACCTTTAAGAAGGTAAATGTAAGCAAAGCAAAGAATTCCCACACTGACAGTCCCTACAAAATATGAGGCAGCTGAGAATCCAATCTCTGCTGCAATTCCCTGATCTTAGTAGAGAGTTCCGTTTTCTGTTCCTTGTAGTTCTGAAGCAAGTATTCTTTTCCTTGTATTACCTCTTTCAACTCTCCAACTTGCCTTCTCAGCATCTCAATTCTCTCATCATCCCTAACTTTTTCAGGGAGCTCCATGTTACTCTCCCCATTTGGATGCCCATTTGCATGGCCACTTCCAGTTTTGGCAGGCCAAACAGTGACTCTGGAATGATTGTCATGGGGAACATGTCCAACACAATGATCTGCAATAGCCTTCCTCAGCATTTGGATCTCCCTCTCTGAGTCAAACAAGCTGCTATTTGCTACATCAAGCTGTGACTGCAAATGAGAAGAAAGTTCCAGCTGAGCATCAAGTGAATTTTGCAATTCAGCTAATTGATCTTGCATCTCTAGTATCATATCATCTCTTCTCTTCAATTGTTGCCGCAACTTCTGTATGACTTCCCGCTTACTGAAAATATCAGAACCAGATTCTGACACACATGGTGAATCAGAGCAGTTTGAATGCTGGAATGCCCTTGAAGGCAATTCAAGACGATCGGGAGAGGATGCCCAAATAACACCATTATCCTTGCTAAATTCAACATTAGAAGTAGTCACCAAAGGAAGGACCCCATCAGATTCACCCAACATCCGGCCATTTGGTAGGCTCTTCAGCTCCATGGTACCTCCAATTCCTGTTCAAGACATCGTTAGAGAAAATTCTATACCAGATGCAACTCCTAATAGATAAACAGGGTTACACGTTAAGGACAGAAAGCTGTCCTGTCAAAAAGACAACACATAAAAGGATGTTAGGCAAGGGTAAGATATACAAGGAATCAGATTGCCCCAAGTCTGCATGGAATCGTATTCATAAACTATAATCATTAATCACCATTTTTTTTTTTTTGGGTGTGAATTAATGTTTTAGTCCTCAAAAGATATCAATTTACTCAATTGGGTTCCCCAAAATTTAACTTTCTTATTTCAATCCTCCAAAGACAGTCCAATATTAAAAAATGCCTCACATTAACTTAGTTAACAAATAGTTAACATATTTGCTTATGTGGCCTAACCAAGATCTTACCTAGTCTTTAACAAATAGTTGGCTGAAGGCTATGACATTGTAGTAGAGTAAGCAAATCTTTTATTTAGGTTACCATGAGGACAACATGACAGTCTTTAGAGAACTGAAATAAGAATGTTAAACTATGGAGGACCAAACCGAGGAAAATGGTATCTTTCAAGGACCAAACCAACAATTCATTTTTCTTAATTTCTTATCTTTTTGATAAAATATCATCACCTTTCATTTACAAAGTGACTAAGATGAGCTTCTCCCAGAAAGCAGTAAACTCTAAGCATAAAATCAAGTCCATTAAGAGTAACTTAATCCCAGTGATGTAGAACCAGAGAACCAAAACATTAACTAAAAGCATGACTCTCAAATGAGTGGTCCACAAGAAACATTGAGGCCCCATTTGGATGGGCTTATTGAAACTTGTCATTCCATAAGCACTTATCAACCATTCCATGTGTTTGAAATAGCTTATTATAAATGCTTATAATGTGTCCATCAGCTGATTTTAGCTTATTTTGAAAATAAGCACTTGTGAAAGCTCAAAACACTTAAGGTGCAAGCAATGTTTACAACAATCTTGGACAAAATTGTTCTCAATCAATTTTTAATCACCTAAGGATCCTTCAAAGTGTCCATCCAAACACAAATTAGCTTATTTTAGTCTAAAGCATTAGTTTGTGCCCATTCCCACCCAACTTTATGAGTGCAATAAATAAGTGGCATCTGCAGCCATTTCCTCATCTACAATGTGACGAGGTGTTTTTGTAAATTATGAGTACATGTTCAAGTAAACAATGATACTTGAAAGGACTATAAATGATGTAGAACTGACCACAGAGATGAATAAAAGAGAAAAATAAGGAAACTAAAGAAAGAGAATATGATGTCACACATTGAGCAACCATCAAAACTTGAGATCTATGAAGCATGGACATGTTGACACGTCAAACTTCAAAAATATAAACTATGACACTACATACATAAATCACATACATACATACATACATACATACATATATATATGTGTGTGTGTGTGTGTGTTTGGGGGGGGATCTTAACTCCATACTAGTTATGTGGAGGTTAGCAATGTCCACATAAGGTGTTTTGACCAACAAGTCCTCACTTTTCACTTAAAAGCACAATTAAAGCAGGGGTATTGAAGTGATTTCCTTATAAAGATATAAATAATGAAAGGGTATTTAGGTCATTTCCACACAACACAATAAATGTATGGTTTTGAATAAATCACTTAAATGCCCCTGCATTTGTGTCTTTAAGTAAAAAATGAGAGATTTTTTAAGTCAAAATACCCTAACAGATAGTCAAACAACGAGGATGGGGCCCCTTGGGAAGGAGAAAACTAGAAAAGAACTACTTGTGCTGGAAGGATCTCAGACCACCAAAGTCAAAGCCACCCAAAGTGGGCACCCAAGGAGTGGAAATGAGCGATTGGAAAATGGCTACCCGGTAATAGGACCACCAGAGTTAAAGCAACAGAGAGTGGAAAGTAGAGTGTGTCATTGTGGATGCCGACTTTTGAAGGAATATGCAATCACATGTCCAACATTGGACTACCATCAAGACCTAATATGGTACTTAAGCTTTGAGGCTCTCCCAACTAACATGCAAGTCTTTTAGGATGGGTTCTCATATGGGCTCAAGTCATATCAAAATACTAAAGGGGTATCCGATGCACTTCGTAAGCCATTGTGTACATAGTTGAGTGTTTTATAACCTAAATCAAACATTAAGCCAAAAAAGTTGTTAGGTCACAAGTCAATAAGTTCAACTAGTTAGACAAATGATCAAACTGGCTGACATCATAATTATATAGAGATGATAATTTGTTTCAATGACACATATGTGCATAGAGAATTATAAATATACTCTAAACAAATTTATCATCTCCACAAATGATTATAAAAGCAAATAACGGTATAAAAGTAACTATATAAACTGAAATTTTTACCAAAAAAATGGACTGAAAATCATAGAGTTAACATTTCATTACTTATAGACTTGAATTTGGCCTGTTTTGGCCTTTTGCATAATAATAATAACTGAATAGATATTTATTAAAAAAAGATAAAAAGTCCAGCAAAAATACAAGACTACAGCTAAAATTAGCATTTAAGATTCAAGACCCAGCCAGTTTTCAAAACCCAGCTTAGTCACTGATTTGTCTCTGAGTTTACCGGTTTTTAAAGGTTTTTTTTATAGGTTAATCCGGACTAAACTCAAACACTGGTCTATGGTTCAACACAGCCCCTTCCTTTCAGCAACCTGTGGTTAACCAGCCAGATCAGCTAGGTTGGTTCAGGCCATTACAGAATTCAATATAGAAACAATTCACTAATATACAGAAAGAGATACTAAAAAGAGAGGATGAAAGAACACAAAAGAAAAAGGAAGAAAGCACAGATAAGTCTTAATAAAAGACAATCCAATATACTAATATACAAAAAAACCATTTATGGGACAGAACAAAATTAAAAAATAAATTTCTTAGTAGAAAAATAAGACTTTTCAACAAGGAGAAAGAGAAGTAGAAGAAGGAGTAAGCTAGAAAACCTACTAAAACAACCGGTCATTAACTGTCAGGAACTACAAAATGAAAAAGTCCTAAGAACAAATAAACCTGAAATGCAACTGAAGCACCCGTGATTATCTTGTGTTAGAGAATATCCGTTAGACTGCAAACAACCATCTGCAGCCTGCCTTGTGCTGGAAGATTTTGCATTTCCTGAAGTTAAAAAAAATGAAGTTAGAATCTACTAAGGTATAGTACTCATCTATGCCATTCACATTACAGAACCTTTATTAAAATTGGTAGCATTCTCTGGCCGCTTTAAGTCAAGTGCCTGCTTCAACTTGTAACCAAGGCGAATAGATAATGTACTCAACAAAGCACCAGCAGTAATCAGAAGCCAATTAGGCCCTTCACCTTGTGAATTATTAGTCTTCTGAACTCTAGACACCCCATTGGCTTGTGATTTCATATTTAGAGCTATAAGAATGGAGTAAAATGTTGTTGCTTATCCAAGAAAAACCAACAAAAACAGTTATGCAATTTGCTTACTGCCTCTATTGGGGACATTGTAGATAATGTGGGCCAAACAAAATCAATAAAAGGATTATTCAGTCAATGTTAACAAATATTCATCCGGGGAAAGGAAAAGGGAATAACTGTAAAGCAAACAAGGCCAACATAGTACAAGCAAATAAGATGAAAAGCAGAGCAAAAGTGAGAAGCTCTTGCCATTAAAGGAAATCACATTTGGAATCTTCATAAAGAAGTTAGATTCCAAAGATAAACAATTTTACAATAAATTGTTTATTAAACTAAGAATCAGGAATTACCTGATCAATATATAACTATTGAATAGTAATTGTATAGCATACCAATGCACAAAGATACTTATCAATTCTAATATTCTAAGTATAATGACTAAATTTTCAATCAGAAAGCTCACCTACTTGCATCATTTGCAAAGTCCATCCTCCCCAACTTGTTCACAAGTTACCAGAACCTTGATAATCAGTCTCAAATGCCATCAAACAAAAGCCATAAATTTTGACAAAAAGTCAAAAAAAGGGTAGGTAGTTAACATTTTGAGCCATCTATCTTCTACCAAACGCAAGCAGATAAGCACGCTCTTGGAGACATCAAATAACTGAGAATATAAAGTACCAATCAATTGCTAAAGCATATAGTTACAGCTCATAGTTATCCAGTTACCAGCTAACTTGTATGTATGGTGTCACATACAAAGCTACTAGACTAGGGAATCTTTTCATTTTTATAGAAAAATACCAACATATTGTTATAGCTCATTAATTTTATCTTTGAATGGGTTTTTACATAATATGTTAAAAAACCACTTCCTATTGGAATTAGGAAACAGAATGAAAGCTTAAACCATGACTAGCAAGTACAAATCCTTCTAGAATGTTTTCAAGCCATATTATACCCTGCTAGGAAATTATGCTAAATCTATCCTAAAAAACAAACCTCATTTAAAATATTCTCAAATTTGTCCAATGATTAAAAATCAATTAATTATGATTAACACCTCTTTGTCCTGCACCAAATGGGGCAATGGACCTTCCTAGTTTCCAAATTCATAAATTATTAATTTTGCTGGCTACAACTTTTGAGCTCGACTTGCGGGAGAACACGTACCAAATATTCTGAACCCAAATATGAGATCTCATACTTTTTTCCTCTTGAATTCACTAATTTCTAAATTTGCAGCTCCGATAAAGGCTAAACAATTGATAATTATGTTAATCTTTAAATAGACGTCATTAGGGCAACAACCATTGAATAATTATGCGTTGTTGATCTACTATTTACCCGTCCTTAAACTTTGAAATCTTCCTCTTCCCCTCTTCGGGTGACTCTACCCTTTTCCACCTTCTTCTCCTCCAATTTCAGACTCATTCGCTTCCTCCCAGTAATTCGTCCTCTGCTCTATTTATTAAGCTTCAAACTTATTCTATCATTTTTTTCTTTGGTCATCGTTCCTCATAAATACAACGGCACTAGACAACTAAAACTCCTAAAAATGAATAATTCCAACATGAACTACCCTACAAAGTCTCGGGTATTTGTTTCCCTCCAAAGTCTTATTACCCTTATCTCCCAATTTCTACCTTCAATATAATATCCCAGCTTGGGTCAATCAAAAACGTTTTGATAAGAAATGGGTTTGAGCTTGAAGAGAAAAAGAAAGAACCTGGAGGAGGCTGGAGCTCTAGTATCACATGGTAAAGTTGCACGGGTCCACGATGAAACGGCGCAACACTGATAGTGGCAGGAGAGTGACCGGAGAATAGTAAGAAAACCCAAAGAGGAAGAGTTTTTGTGGAAGAATGGAAGAAGTGTAGCAGTGGGTAGTGGCTGACAGTAGCGTTGGTTGAAGGGAGGCTAGCGGAGAATAAGAAGCGGTGAAGGTGCGGCTAACGAATTAAGACAAGGGCAAGACACTTTGCCATGGCGGAAGCCTTGGGAAATGAGAGAAAATAGAGAACGGCGTTAAAAAAAGCAACGTTGACTGGTAAACAGGGAAAAAGGGGCTGTAAAATGAACATTTATATTCTTTTGGGTATAATTGAAGTTAAAAACCTCGGGTAAATTATTTAAATTTTTTTCCTAAATATATCATATTTAGTGATTTAATATTTATATACATTTAATAATTTTGGATTAAAATAACAGTAAAAAGCTTACAGCATTATGTACCATCCAAATAGAAAACTAGAAATATGTATCAAGAGTGAACGAAAAAACATATAATTACAATTTTCATCATCCAACTCTTGAGCTCTTAATTCTTGAAAATGACTCTTCAATGAGGAATGTCTTTTGCCAACACTCTTTAAGTTGGCTTGCAACTTTTTTCAGAGTTACAAATTTGGCCAATTCTGTAGTTTGACAAATGAAGAGTTAATGAAGAAATGTCACTTTGTGAAATAGTCTCCAAGGTTCCTAAATCCCTTCTAGCAAGACTTTAAAAGGCAGAAGCTTTACAATATTGATTTGGGAGAGACCTACTTAATTTCACATATTCTAGATACTTCCATCTTAGTATAAAATTTAAGGTTTAGAATTTAAAATTTAGAGTTTATATTTTAAGATATAGGGTTTAGGACTTGAGTTTAGGATTTGGGCCTCAAGTTTAGGGTTTAGAGTTTAGAACTTAATATTTTAAAATTTAAGATTTGGAATTTAGAGTTTTGAAATTTAAGGTTAGAGATGTATGGTTTGGAGATTAGGGTTTAGAGACTTGGAGTTAGGGGTTTATGGGTTTAGAGTTTGAGATTTAGAATTGAAGGTTCAGAGTTGAGGGTTCAGGGTTCAGGGTTAGGGTTTAGGGATTAGGGTTTATGATTTTAAGGTTTATGGTTTTAGGGTTTATGGTTTTAGGGATTAGGGTTTAAATTTTAAGGTTTAAAGTTTAGGTTTTAGGGTTTAGCGTTTAGGGTTGAAGATTTAAGATTTAGGTTTTAGAGTTGCACCTTCACCAGAATCTTATTCAACTCGATTACATACATTATTCATTACTGGATTCAGCTTAAAAATAGAGTAACACGATCCAACATATGCTAAAAGTCAGAGTCATAGAGAAAATCTGCATATTCAGCTTTCTGAACATGAAATGGAAATATTGTGAAAGTTAAATTACAGTAGGTTCAAAAATAAATCATAATCAATATAATTCATCATATCATGTTTATCTGTATAAACTATAACAAATGTCTTAGGTAACATGAATACACTTTATCTATGCACCTATTCTCAGAATATCATACGATGGTTATCAACTTATTCTCATATCAAGTTATTTTGATCAGGGTAAATATTTTTTACTCTCTGGTACGGGCTTTTCTGGCTCCGTCCGATATGACCCACTTTCTCTTTCTCTTCTCATTAGTATAATCATAGCTGTGAGTAGGGCGTTCTCTACTAGTGTACCACACGGACCATCATGTGACCGTATTCGTCTCTTTTCTTTTCTTTTCTTTTCTTTTTACATTAATAGCTAAAAATATGATTTTAGTAACAAGTATGTTCATTATACTCATATGTCATAATTTATCATCAAAGCATAATCATTACCAAAAATTATTGTAAAATGGAATCATGCCATGAACATAATCATTTTCATGTCAAAATTACACATTTAAGATAATAAAGAGTTCATGCAATGACAATGGTTATGACATACACTAATCATTTATTATTTTCATTTATAAATTTTTTCTTCTTTCTTAAATATTATTTTCATCTCTTCATTTTTTTATGCTTAACTTCTAGTCACTTTCCTCCTATTTATATCATTTCTAACACATATTTTCACAAATTTAATAAGACATTCTTCTTCAATTTGGTTTTTATTATTATCCTATAGTTAATGAGGTTTATTTAGGATAAAAAATGTTGAAAATAAGTTTTACCAGCTCCCAACATGGCTTGATCGTGTCCTAAAATACGGCCATACTCTGTGTTGTGTGTTGTCCCCTGATGCAGGTTTTTATCCAACCTGAACTTCTCTAATTAATTAGAGCACAACTCCCTTATTTTAATTCTGATTAAGGTGATTTTAGTTTTCATTTAAAATTAAGACAATCCTATAAAACTCTTATGTTGAACATTTTAGTGAAATTGTAAAGAATCTTGGTATTATTATTCTCTCAATTTCAATATTATTTGTTCTTGGGTAGGTTCTGACCTCTACTTATTAATCTAACCATATCTCCCTCTTATGGACTCTAAATTGAATGATTCAAATAGCTAAAAACTTCATGAGACATATATCTATATTTTCATGTCAATAATTTCTTTTAATTCCCTACAGATTTTGCCCTGAAATTTAAACATCAAATCTTACCTAACAGATTCTTCTCTAGTTAACTAGTTTCTGGCCACTGCTTACTAATCTGACAATATCTCCTTTATATGGAATCCAAATTGAGTGATTTCAATGGCTAAAAATCTATGAGACATATATTTACATTTTTAATATTGACCATTTCCTTTATTTCCCTATGAATTTTATTTTTCAGAAATTTAAACACAGAAACTTCCCTGGTTACTTTGAAATCCAGTTTTCTAACCAAACCCTTCTTAAGGTTCTAGTTCATCATTTTATTAAATCTTCTTCCATTTTCTTTCAAATTTCCATCTAACCATAAGATTACTCATTTCAACATTTTAATTAGATTCTTTACACTTAATTTAACATATTTCATCTTTTATTTATGAAGAACACAGAAATCAAATCATGTATTATTAAGGGTGTTCCCAATGAAAATTTCTCATGGTCTTCTTTTAGGTATTTAAAGCCATATTCATTTTATCAATTTAACCATATCTAATCAATTTTTCACCATATTCAAATATACATAATAGCAGTACAAAAGCTCTAAAATTTTGCCACACATAGCCATACATATGCAGAACTTTTCACACCAGCCCAAGTATTTAAACATACATCACATGTAAGATCAACATGTAACATGATATAACAACATCCATGACCAATCATCAAAGTAGCAAATATTATAAATTTCATCAAAGTTCTAAGATTAAAATTTCATATAAATGTTACAAATTTCAAAGTTTTTCTTTTAAAAAAAGATATTGTTAAACCTACCGAAAGATCTCTCTAATTCACTTAGTGAATTCATTTTTTTGTTTCTTCTTGAAGGAAGTGGCAATATTCCTCAATTTCCTTAACTTTTCTAGCAGCTTGAATAAGAGAAGGATGGTGAGTTTTAAACTCCAAGGATGAAGAGAAAAGATGAATTTTAAGCTAACTTACCTTGAATTCTTATTCCTCTAGACTTCTCCTTCTTTGTCCTTCCTCTTTTCTCCTCTCTTTCTCTCCTTTCCTCACTCTACCTTACTTCTTTTTTTTCTTTCCTTTACTTGGACGAAATTCTAATGTTATAAAGGTGGTTTTGCTTAAAAAATTATCAAATGGTCATCCTCTTATAATCATGAGTCTACCTTATCACAATTAAGATATACTTGGTTGTTTTTTGGGAGAAGACAAATCATGTTCTTGTCTTTCTCTCAAGACAAGCGGAAAAGTCTCCTTAATTTAGGAATTCATTTTCTTTTTCTTTTGTCTCACTCAAGTATGATAGATTTGCCTTTCTAAGTGACAAATTTTCAGCCTTTGAGTTTCTTTTGCTTGGTTGAAATTATTTAGGTAGAATATGAAATTTTTATCTTAATGTCATGTATTATTACCTACTATTTCATCATGGCTTACTGAAATTATGAGTGTAGCATATGGATGTTTTGTTCTCATGTCATGTATTATTACACTACTATTTTATTACATGGCTTGCTGAAATTAGGAGTGTAGGATATATATGTTTTGTCCTAATATCATGTGACCTAATTTTAATTATTATTACACTACTATTTTATCACATGATTCTTATTTTTTTCTTTTAAATTTGGGCTCATTCTTGTCAATTTTCTTTACTTTAGCTGAAATTCCTACCTCTTATAGAAGGCTTTGTAATATCTCTGATTTTTGCTTATATTACTAATTGAAATTTTCTCTAGGGAGGAAAGAACGTTTTGAATCTCAAGGGAAGATTAAATTATTTTATAATTTTACTCAAGTCAAACAAGATATTAGGATAGCTAAAATGACATTTATGTAATTTCATTGGAATGACATTATTGTAAATTCCTTAAGATGACATTTATGTAAATTCTTTGAGATGATAGTTTTGTAAATACTTTATGATGATATTTTTGTAAATAATGGAGTATGACAATTTTGTAAATAAGAGGAAGTGGGTAAGAAGGAATCTTGATTTTTATCCAATATGAAATTATTGTGTGACCATGTAGAAGAGGAAGTGTCGGCAAGCAAGAAAAGAAAGAGAAAGAAAAGAAAGACGAAGAAGAGAAAGATAAAGAGGAAGAAGAAGAAGAAGGAAGAGAAAAGAAGAGAGAGAAAGAAGAGAAAAGGGAAATCAATGTAAGTTTCTTGGTTATCTCTCTAATTTCATCATCATCTTATTGAGAAATTTTCTAATTTATGGTATAGATGTAGAATTTTTGTGTGGTGAAAATCGAGCACACAAGGTTAATGATTTGTTTAAGGTAGGCTTAACATCTACTTATGAATTATATGTGTGTGTGTGTGTGTGTGTGTTTAGATGTGATTTTAGATAACATGTGGCATATATATTTATATGGAATTATGTTTTGATTGTTTGGACATGCATATGAGTTCATGAGATTACATAAAAGAAAAACAAAGGAAAGTAGAACCTTAAGAGATGTTAGGTTAAGCTAGATTTTAGAGTGACTTGGAAAGATATTTTTTTGAAATTCTAAGAAAATTTGACAAGGATTATAAAGAAATTGTCAACATATGAATTGTAGATATGTGTCTCACTGATCTATAGGCTCTGAAATCACTTAATTTGGAGTTTATATGATGGAGATATAGCCGATTAATGAGTAGAGGTCAGAATTAGTCTAGAATTAAGGATGGTAAATATAAGCACTTTAGTTTTTGATTTTATAGAAATAATTCGTATGGAATCTAAAAAAATGTTAAACATGAAAGTTGTAGATAATTGTCTTAGATTTTGATAGGCTTTAAAATCACTTCAATCAGAGTTCGTATAAGAGAGATATGGTCAAATAAGTGATGAAAAATCACAGAACACGGTCAAGCCGTATTCTGGGTTGCTTCAGCACGGCTAGGCCGTGTTGAATGCTAGATTATTATATTTTTCATTGTTTTCTACCTAAAAATAGTTTTGTTTGTTAAATATTTTTAGGAAATATATATAAAAAATACTTTTAAAATGATAATTTTTGTATCACAAAACACTCTTTTCTTTATTTGATTCAAAATAAATCATATTGGATATTAGTATGTGATGAATAATTATTACTTATTGGGCATGAAAATGATGCATGTCATATTATGAATGTGATTAAACGAAAAGTGTAAAGTTCATGGTGAGTTGCTTAATAATTATATATTACATTTGATGGACATGCATATATATATATATATATATATATATATATATATATATATTGATGAATATCAACGGATTGTATAGTTTGAGACGGTATCGAATAGGGGACGTCCTATTAGCCTGAGTGAGTCAAGGGGACGGCCACTCCAACCGAGTAACGGTGGTAATATGAAAATGCAGAAGGGTGATGAACTCATATTCCCTGATTATCTATTGTGACTGTAATCGAGCGGTCACTATGCGTATAGTAAATGAGTGAGTTGAGTAATTTGAGAGTTGTGACATACTTGAGCATTATATAAAAAGAATGAATTTTCATTGCATATATAGTATGTTAATTATGCATCAATAAAAGTTATGATTTTATTTCAAAAGTTTGATATTTTTCTGTAGTTTATACAGTTAAACATAACTCCAATTTTTTTTTCTCATTATATTATATTTATGTTAAATCTACTGAAAACCTTTGTTCTCACTATTATTATGGTGTTATGTTCAGATAAAAAAAATGAGATGTAACAAGGGATGACATTAACGGTGGAGATCTCGATGTCAGCACCACATCTTCACCTTTTATATTTTAAGAGTAGAGTGTTGTATAGAGACTCTTATTTGTGTACTGTAACTTTTATGATTTTTGGGCTATTGGTCTTGTAACACCCGAAATTCTGTTAATAATATTCACAAAATGGAATAGTAAGAAAGGGTTTAAAAGAGTTAAATGAGGGAGTTATAAGGAAATAACTATGAATGTTTAATAAAGATTTTCTCATTTTTGGAAAGAATTGTTAAGGAAGAGATAGTGATTTCCTTGTCTACATGGCCATAAATAGACAACAACAATAGAGATGTGGAGCCATGAAAAAAGCTGCACAAAAATCCATTAAAATAAGGTTCAAGAAGGAATTAAACACTTGGTAAGTTTTCTTGCACCCAAACAAGGTCTTAACTAACCCCCTTAGTCACAATGTAATAGAGTGACATTTTGAAAATTCTTAGGCAAAGCAATGGTGAAGGTTAAGGGGCTAGATGGCTTTTTGGAGAAGTTTTCATTATTTTAATATATCTCTCCTTGACTTAGTGGCCAAGTCGCCACTCTTCCAGCCTAAAGAAGGGAACTACGCGGCAAGAAAGAAAGAAGAGAGAAGGAGAAGAAAGAAAAGGGAGGAAAGGAGAGAGAAAGAAGAAGATAGCTAGAGAGAAAAGTGGAAAATCAAGAAGGTAAGGTAAGATTTCAACTCTTAATCTCTTATTTATTCCCCAAATCTTCTATGAGAACTAATGGATGGAGAAAATATGTTGTTTGGTGATGTTTTCTAGAGAGAGAAAGTAGTAGAATAAGAGAGAGAAAAGCAAGTTTGTGGAAAGAAGAAGATAAGATCAACATCCTCCTTCATGGTTCATGGTTGGATGTCTTTATGGCTGCATGTATGTGAGTATTTAAATGTGTGGGAAGGTAGATAGAACTTTTATTGGAGTAGTTATGGCATCCATGGTTACTGTTCATGCATATCTATATGTTAATGATTTGGGGAAAAATTTGTGTAGTTGGTTTTGAGTTTTAATCCATGTTTTGGTTAGTGGGTTGCTCTGGAAAAATTGCATTTTTCATGCTCAAAATGTTGATATTTTGATTGTTGGTTTTTCTTGGCTGATTTGAGAAAAAAAAGAAATTTTTGGTGAATTTCGTACTCAGAGCACAACCTTGCTTGGAGACACGGCCAAGCCATGCTCTGGGTTAGAATCCTGAAGTTTTGAGAAATCTGAAAAATTATTGAGTAAGGCCTGAAGCACGGCCGTGCTTGGGGCTGGCCTGTGTGAAACACGTCCAGGTGAAGAGGGAACACGGGGAGGAACACGGCCCTGAAGCACGGCCGTGCTTGGAGGCACGACTAGACTGTGCTTCATGTTGTGTTGCCCTTTTTCTTTGTTTTTTGTTTCTTTTCTGAATCTTGTTTTTTGTTTCTTTTCTGAATCTTATTTAATTACCAACATTTTTAGAATGTTAGTGATGGTTTTGTGATGCATGAATATTATATTTGCATGTGCTATATTTATTTCATCATGTATGGTTGGTAAATCATGTATATAAAGCATGAGGAATGATCATGAATGCTATATTTGCATATTATAGACTGGTTGTATGTATGGCTGTAAGTAAGTTATTGATGTATGCATATTATGAAAGGTTATTAAGACATGCATGTTCATCCATGATGAGTTGTTGTAACATGTTTGAGGTTGAGCATAGTTTATGTGCTGGATATTTATTAATGTGCACACTCTTGTTATGTTAAGTAGCTGGAGAGATATAAAAGACTTAAACTTTGTCAGGAGGACCCTCTCTGAAGTAGGGTGGCCTAAAAACAGGTGTCTCTCTTGCTATATTGAGGAGACTAACAAGTTCAGGATGACCCTTACCCATTAAGGTGACCCAGGAGTGTGGCACCTTACGAGGTAAGGCAACTGAAGGGTCGTGCCTTGGATACGATACCGGAATATGGGACGCCCTATAGCCTAGAGTAGTCAATACAGGAAGGACCCTCCGACCAATGACCATTAAAGGGTGGATGAATAGCTGGAGGGGTAAGGCTCACGCCACATTGAGAATTGCAATTGAGAGAGAATATCGGCCTATGAGCCACTGTGAGTGATGATGAGCCACTGAGTGATGTATGAGCCATGAACAACGGCACATGTATTTATAAATACATGTTTTATTTTAGCATGCGTGATATTGATGCATAACCTATAAAAGGTTGGCATGTATTTTACTGTACCTTTAATACATAAAAAAGAGAAAATGTTTTCTGTAGCTTATACAGTTGGACATAGCATGTAAGTTTTCCATATACTTATATGTTTTGGATGTTGACCTTGGTGAAATTTTATATTTCACTATGTTTTGATGCTATGTTCAGATTAGTAGAGATGTCCTTCGTTGTACTGACATTACTTCTTGAGTTGTAGATAGTAGACGTCCCTTACTTGGGACAGTTCACAGTTATTGTAAACTTGATGGTGATCAGCATGATAGAGGTTCTTGTTCCTAACCCACCTCCTCCACCAGCAATACCCCAAGGGTGACGGCCAAAGATGGGCTGTAGGATAGCTTTACATGTATAGCTAATTTTGGTGATGTAAATGGGCTAACCCCATTGTTTTGATGTAACCCCCCGGTACTCTACCTTTTGTGATGTATGCTCAGTACCTTGGGTTACATATGTATGTATATAAGCTGCTAAACTCTGATGTATATAACTTTTGAATGTATGTATGTATATATACATGTTGCCTAGCTTATGATATAATTCTGGTCTCTTGCTAAAATAAAAACCAAGCGTTACAGGTCCAGCCTCTATATCCTAGTCCAAGTCTATATTATATCTCTTGTGTGGGCTATCCATTTGGTTTATTAAAAACTCATGTGAAGTTGAAAAACTCTATATGAAGTGTTTATAGGTGAAAGCTTAAATGTATGGGTGAAAATATTAAATTTAAGAACTCTAACTCTTAAATTAGAAAAAATTACCTTAATATAATCTTTTTGAAATTTTAAGACTTCTACTAACTTCTAAAAATTTATCTTCCTTACCCAAGAATTTCACTCCTCTTTAGGATGTTATTTCTAATTTTTTTCTATCAAGTTTTCTCTCTTTACCTATTCCCTTAATGTTAAAAACATTTTCTATATATTCACATAAGGTGAATAATTTCTAAGGCTAATATTTTCTTAGATATCTAAAAATTGTTTAATAAGTTTTATTTCCTTAATTAAATATTTATGTACATTTATTGATAAAAGAAACGAAATTATGGATGTTACATTATACAAGTTAAATACAGTATTTTTCCTCAAATCTCAAGAGTTATAACACCCAAAATCTATCCCTCATATATGCTTTTACCTATCTCCAATTACTCATATTCATGAAAGGAAAGGACAAAACCATCATAGATCTCATCAATGCAACCTAACCACCACACATTCATTCCCTCATAAATGCATATATGTATATAAACCTCCATTTAACCAAGAATCAAGAAGAGGTAGATGTTAATCTTACCTTCTAATATACCTTGGGCTATTTCTCTCTCCTTTCAACTCTAAGAACTGTAGATTTTTCACTATTAGAGAGCTTCATAAAGTTTCATTAGCAACAAAAACAAGAGTAGAGTGGGCTATAAATTCCAAATCTCACCTTTTTCCTTCTCCTCCTCCTTGGTGTGCCATAGCCTCTCCTTTCATTTTTCTTAATTAAGCTAGTCAACTTCTCCTCCAAGCCAAGGGAAAAATCATTTTTTAAATCTCAACCTTCTAGAAGCTTGTCTCTCTTAACTAAAGCCCTTCATTTCTCTAACAATTACAAAAAGGCCAATGTGATTGACTAAATTAAATATAGCCATGTATCTATGGTATTTTATCTCTATCAGCTTTTTTAATTCTTCATGTAGTTAATCAGTTATACTTTATCGATTTGCTAAAAGAGTAAATGATTGCTTGTTAATTAGAGTTAATTGAGGCGATCGTTATCAATTATTAAACTTAAGGAAGGAAAGGGATATAATTCCAATGATAGATATTCAATTAACGATTGATTATATTGTAAATAATCAATGTGATTCTTTGATGGTAGATTTCAACCAAAACCAACACTTTTATTTTTAATCACTCTCTTTTAATTTGTTTGCAATTATCCCCTTTTACTTTATTATTTTACTTTTATCATTCAACCCCCTTTTATTTGATTTACAAAAAGTAATATTAGTCTTTGTAGGATCGACCCTTACTCCCACTATTACAGATTAATTTTGAGGTAAGATATTTATTATATTTGTTATACGCACGATAATACGCACTACACAACAAAAAATAACTTCTTTGGAAAATACCTTGCAACAATTCATGTAGTCGACTCAATAAGTTTTACAATCTCATACTCAATCTATTTCAAAATTTGAAATATAAACACAATTGGGTAAATTAGTCAATGTTGTAGGAGGAAGAGAGAAGCAAAGATTCCCATTTGCAACCATATATAATCCAAAGAGTTTGAATCATCCAAACTTTTCCTAGAGGCAAAATCAGCCTTCAATGCATCAAGGAAGTCAACAATTTATCTCTCCCAATTTATATCCTTTAGTTCCTCAATATGCTCTTCTTTTTGGGGTTTAGGGTTTTAAAATTTAGAGTTTGAAGGTTTGGGGTTTGGAATTTAGGGATTTGGGTTTGGAGTATGGGGTTTAAGGTTTAGAGTTTGAGGTTTAGGGTTTAGGGTTTAGGGTTTAGGATTTAGGGTCTAGGGTTTAGGGTCTAGGGTCTAGCGTCTAGGATTTAGGGTTTTAGGGTTTAGAGATTAGGGTCTAGGATCTATTGTCTAGGGTCTAGGGTTTAGGGTCTAAGCTTTAGCATTTATGGTCTAGGCTTTAGGGTTTTAGAGTTTAGGGTTTTAGGGTACAGGGTTTAGGGTTTTAGGTTTTAGAGTTTAGGGTTTAGGGTTTAAAGAGATTAAATATTCTTGAGAGGAAAAGCTCATATTCTCAATGATTAGATGATTGTATATATACCTGTACAAGTGTAACTAAAGTTTGAATTTGAAACTATAACTGATTTAAAATACAGAAGATAAACATAGTGGTTAAGATAAGAGGATAGCTAATGATTGATTTACGAAAACAAAGTTAGCCTAACCCTAGTATTTCTCTAATACGACCCCTCAAGATACGGGTGTGTCAACAACACCAATCTTGGACAAAAGAAACCAAAAACGAGAGCTAGACAGTGGTTTAGTAATGAGATCAACCAATTGATGAGATGAGAGGACATGAGATACACGGAGAGAGCCATTGGAAACCAGGTCACGAACGAAGTAATAGTCAATGGATAAGTGTTTCATTCGGGAGTGAAAAACAGGGTTAGCACATAAATACGTGGCAC
Source organism: Gleditsia sinensis (assembly GCA_037074535.1). Taxonomy (NCBI): domain Eukaryota; kingdom Viridiplantae; phylum Streptophyta; class Magnoliopsida; order Fabales; family Fabaceae; genus Gleditsia; species Gleditsia sinensis. The sequence continues at coordinate 15,781 of CM073476.1, read as the reverse complement.
TGGTGTTATCAGAGTAGATGATTGGAGATGCTAGAATGGTGAGATCAAGTTCTTGAAGGAGCTGTTGAAGTTAGAGAGTCTCTGCAGAGGTAGAGGAAATAGTGCGGTATTCGACCTCAGTGGATGAACAAGCAACAGATTTCTGTTTTCGCGAGCTCCAGGATATGGGGTGGGTGCTAAGATAAGCAATATATGCCCCTGTAGATTTGCGATCAGTGGTGTCACCTGCCTAGTCTGCATCACAATAGGCTGTGAGGGAGAGAGTGGAATTGGGAGTGAGGATAATACCATAAGAGAGTGTAGCCTTACGGTAGCGAAGTAAACATTTGAGAGCTTGAAAGTGGTAATTTGAAGGAGCTTGCATTTATTGAGCTAGCCGATTGACATGATAAGCAACATCAGGCCGAGTGAGAGATAAGTATTGGAGAGAGTAAGGGAAAGAACTATCTTGATGGTCTGTGGCTTAATCACTGGACTAAATGTGTCAAAGAAATCAACCCCAGGACGTTGATGGAAGCCCTTGGCCACCAAACGAGCCCTATATATGGAGATGGAGCCATCGGGATTTCTTTTAATGTGAAACACCCATTTGTTACCAATGATATTATAGTTAGGATTGGGTGGAACAAGGTCCCAAGTGCCATTGTTGAGAAGAGCCGTGAATTCTTCAGACATGGCATGCTTCCAGTGAGAGGACTTCAGTGCTTGGGAGACACAGGTTGGTTCAAGGGAGTTAGGAAGGGGATATTTAGAGACAACAAAAAGAAACTTAGGCTTATGAATATTATTTTTGGCATTGGTTAGCATGGGGTGAGAATTGGTGGGGGAGGTAGAGGACAAGGTGGATTAAGTCTAGGGGAGACCACTGTTGCAGAGGGCATAAGTGGATGAGGAAGTGCATACGGGAGAGGTTGAAGAGGGAATAGATGGGGAGGAATATGACAGGGGTTCAGAAGGAATGGGATGAGGTGAGGGTGAAGAAGAGCTAGTAGAGATGAAGGGAACAAGATCATGAGGAGATGAAGGAGAAGAACTAGAAGGGAGAGAGGGGTTGTCATCAGTGAGAGGTGACTGAGAAAAGGGAAAGGAATTTTCCAAGAACTGGACATGACATGAGGTATAAAATTTGTGATGAATGAAGTCAAAATAGATGAAATCACTTTGAGTGGTGGAGTAGCCTAAGAAGATGCAAGATTGGGACTGAGGTTGGAGTTTGGAGGTGGTGTAAGGTTTTAGCTAGGGAAAGCAAAGACAGCCAAATGTGCGAAGTTTAAGATAGTTGGGTTGATGCTGAAAAAGATCAGAGAAGGGAGAATGAGATCATAAAACAGGTGTAGGCAAGCGGTTAATGAGGTATGCAACAGTTTTAAGAGCAAAAGACCAAAATTTAAGTGGAAGAGAGGTATGATGTAACATGCAGCGAGCTGTTTCAAGGAGATGATGGTGTTTACGCTCAGAAAGACCATTTTGTTCAGGTGTGTGAGGTGGTGAAGTTAAGTGGGAAATTTCATAAGTGGAAAGAAAGGAGCGTAAGGCAATATATTCACCTTCATTGTCTGTGTATAAGGTTTTTATTTGGGAGTTAAATTGCTTTTCAACCAAAGATTTAAATGTAGGAAAAATAAAAGAAACATTAGATTTATGCTTAAGAGGATAGAGCCAAACATAACGAGAGAAATGATCTATAAAAATAACATAGAAACGGTAACCATCAATTGAAGTAAAGGAGGTCAATCCCCATACATCAGAGTACAAAATATTAAGAGGTCTTTGACTAGTGAGACTGGATCTATCAAATGCTAATTTATGACTTTTATTAAGATGAAAATCAGTGCAAGAAGAAAAATTAGAAGAAGTGGAGAGGTGCTGGGAAACTAGAATTTGTTTGAGAATGGCTTTGGATGGATGCCCTAGTCGGTGATGCCAGCGTAAGGGGGAGGATGAGGTCATGGTGATGGATGTTGCAGATGGTGTGGATCGTGGAGAAGTGGACATGGGGATGGTGTAGGTGTTGTTTTCATTTTGCCCTCATAATAGTGGACGGCCTATTGTCAATGACTTGACCTGAAAATGAGATGGAAAAAATTCAACTGAGACATGGTTTTATTTGCACAGTTGAGAAACAAAAATGAGGTTTTCCTTAACTTAAGGCACATAGAGAATATTAGAGAGCTGGAGAGAAGAAGGTAGAACCGTGGAACCTGTGTGAGTTATGGGAAGAATATTACCATTTGCCACAGTGAGACTTTCAGGACTGTCACACTCAGAAGGGAGATTGAAGTTACCAAAATCATTGGTAATGTGATGTGTAGCACCAGAATCAACTAGCCAATGTTTGTTTGCAGAGGGGTTGGTAGTAGCAGCAACATGAGCACTATGGGAAATATTTGGATTGTTGGTGATCTTGAAGCAATATTTGGCAATGTGACCACACTTGTTGCAGAACTGACAAGTTAGAGGAGTAGAGGACTTCCTATAAGGAGAGGTGATGATGTCAGGAGAAGAACCTGAGGGACCTGAGGAACCTAAGGGACGGTTGTGATCAGAATAAGGTAGGGAATGTCTGTGAGGAACTCTGGGATAGAAGGGCAGTTTCTTGACATGATTTGCAGCAATAAGAGCTTCAACCAGCTTCTCAGATTTCAGGAGATGAGCCTTATGATCAGTGAGCATCTCAAAGAGTTTGTCATATGTCACAGGTGTTTCACGTATACACAGAGTTGCTGATAGTTCTTTATAATGTGGTCCTAAGCCATTTAGACAATGTAGAATGAGGTTTTTCTCATTTAGTGGATGACCAATCATTGCTAGTTCATCAGCAATAGTTTTAATGGTATAAAGATATTCAGTCACAGTAGATGTACCCTTGGTGTGGGTAGAGAGACGCTCCTTAAGGTACATTATGCGTGACCTAGAGCGATTTGCAAAGGGACGAGCCAATTGGTCCCAAGATTCTTTGGCTGTTTCTGCTTGAGATATAACAGCACGAGCATCAGAGTCACAACAGGCCATGAGAGCTAAGAGAAAGAATTGATCTTATCGTATCTAATGAGTATAGAATGGGTTTTCAACGTGTTCGTCATTAAGTTCAATAAACGTGGATGGACATAATTTAGAACCAATGACATGACCAACAAGAACATATCCAATGAGCATAGATTTAATTTGTTTTGCACATGCAATGCAATTATTGGGGACAAGTTTGATGACAAGATTGGAAATATTGATAGTGACAAGCTCAGGGAGGGCAGTAGAGGGATTAAAGCGGAGAGGTTTGGATG